>CM053033.1:103282828-104482828 GCA_028564925.1 Lithobates sylvaticus | reverse complement strand
AGTGGGTGGAACTCCACTTTAAGATCTTGTTGTGTAGAGTATATGAGATTACAATTCTATTTCGCAGCAATACCAATCTAGTTGTACGTGAATAGCATACAGCCAAGTCCACTGTTCCACAAACTGCTTTTTTACCATAAATTGTTTTATCAAAACTGATTTCCAGGACAGAGATGTACAATTCTGGATGTCACTCGTAGAATCCTAGGCTAATGACATGTAACTTGGCAAACTTTAAAGCGGACCTTCACCCATTTCAATTACATCCTCTTTCCTTCCTTCCTCTTACCCTATTGTGGATTTTTTAAGTAGATAACTTTATTTTTTCTATCCCCAGTCCCTTCATCCTCCCCTAGGTGAGCATTGAAATAGTATTCATACCCCTTGAAATTTTCCACATTTTGTCACGTTACAACCAAAAAAACATAAATGTATTTTAATGGGATTTTATGTGATAGACCAACACAAAGTGGCACATAATTGTTAAGTGGAAGGAAAATGATAAATGGTTTTCAAATTTTTTTTTACAAATAAATGTGTGAAAAGTGTGGCGTGTGTTTGTATTCAGCCCCCCTGAGTTAATACTTTGTAGAACCCCCTTTCACTGCAATTACAGCTGCAAGTCTATTTTGGGGATGTCTCTACCAGCTTTGCACATCTAGAGAGTCACATTTTTACCCATTCTTCTTTGAAAAATAGCTCAAGCTCTGTCAGATTGTATGGAGAGCGTCTGTGAACAGCAATTTTCAAGTCTTGCCACAGATTCTCAATTGGATTTAGGTCTGGACCTTGACTGGGTCATTCTAAGACATGAATATTTTGAGCTAAACCATTCCATTGTAGCTCTGGCTGTATGTTTAGGGTCATTGTCCTGCTGGAAGGTGAACCTCTGCCCCAGTCTAAAGTCTTTTGCAGACTCTAACAGGTTTTCTTCTAAGATTTCCCTGTATTTGGCTCCATCCATCTTCCCCTCAACTCTGACCAGCTTCCCTGTCCTTACTGAAGAAAAGCATCCCCACAACATGATGCTGCCACCACCATGTTTCACAGTGGGGATGGTGTGTTCAGGGTGATGTGCAGTGTTAGTGTTCACATATCGTTTTGCTTTTAGGCAAAAAAGTTACATTTTAGTCTCCTTTGACCAGAGCACCTTCTTCCACATGTTTGCCGTGTCGCCCACATGGCTTCTCACAAACTGCAAACGGGACTTCTTATGGCTTTCTTTTAACAATGGTTTTCTTCTTGCCACTCTTCCATAAAGGCCAGATTTGTGGAGTGCATGACTAATAGTTGTCCTGTGGACAGATTCTCCTACCTGAGCTGTGGATCTCTGCCACTCCTCCAGAGTTACCTCTTGGCTGCTTCTCTGATTAATGTTCTCCTTGCCTGACCTGTCAGTTTAGGTGGACGGCCATGTCTTGGTAGGTTTGGAGTTGTGCCATACTCCTTCCATTTTTGGATGATGGATTGAACAGTGCTCTGTGAGATGTTCAAAGCGTTGGATATTTATTTATAACCTAACCCTGCTTTAAACATCTCCACAACTGTATTCCTGACCTGTCCGGTTTGTTCCTTGGCCTTTATAATGCTGTTTGTTCACTAAGGCTCTCTAACATACCTCTGAGGGCTTCACAGAACAGCTGTACTTATACTGAGATTAAATTACACACATGTGGACTCTATTTACTAATTAGGTGATTTCTGAAGACAATTGGTTCCACTAAATTTTAGTTGGGGGTATCAGAGTAAAGGGGGCTGAATACAAATGCACGCCACACTTTTCAGATATTTATTTGTAAAACATTTTGAAAACCATTTCCATATCATTTTCCTTCCACTTCACAATTATGTGCACTTTGTGTTGGTCTATCACATAAAATCCCAAAAATAAATTTACATTTTGGTTGTACCAAAATGTGGAAAATTTCAAGGGTTATGAATACTTTTTCAAGGCACTGTATCTGGCCACCCACAGGTCTATGGGACCTGACGGAGACCTGCATCTTGTCTGCACATCCAAATGCCAAGTCTAGTCTCAAGATGGTGGGCCAAGAGAAGAGCAGTGGATAGAGAACTTTGCTTGCAAGGAAGACAACGCTGGACTCCATTGACTAGTTAGTATGTGGGGCTTTTTCCATACAGGGCAAGTGTTGGGAATATTAAATCTCATTTTGGGTACATGGGGTGAAATTTCTCTTTTGGATACAATGTTTTTTTATAGGAATAGAGCTGTGTAGGTGAAGCTCAGATTACACACACAGCTAAATAAGTCAAGAAGTGACTCGCCCTCTCTGTACTGCTCCATTAAAAACTGCTTCTTCTTTAGAAAACCTGTAAGGCCCCATGTACACGGGACGCTGCTAAACGTACGTTCAGAGGCAGTTGGACGCTTTTTTTCAGCTGCCCCTGAACTCATTCAATGTTATCCTATGTGGCCATGTACACAGTCTCATTTATTGAAGTTTTTCGGCAGTAACCTTTAGCAGCGTTTCTTGGAAAGCAAAAAAAAATGGGTTCAGACGCCGAAGATTTCCGCGTTTAGCCAAATGCGGCTAAACGCGGTACCGGTGTTTAGACACATTTTTGTTTAAGTGTTTTTAAAGGTACCCTATATTTTTGACCTGAAAAGATAAAAATATGATGGAAAACGATGACAAAACATAAAAAAAAATTGTTTTACTTGCGATGATTCATAGACCATATATAGCCCTTGATACAATACAATACAATACACCACTAGCATTGCTGTATCCAAATTTTAATTGGAATTTGACCCATATGTTCAGATTTGACCAAGATGACCCCACCATTGATCAAACATAGTCGGGATAGGTACGCAGCTGTGCGTACATGTTGGAAAAATATACTACTGACATTTGCTGCACAATCAATGGATGGATCCAATAGCGATGAACTCTGACTCTGGACCTCGCATGCAATTTTCTACGTCATTCTAGCCTCATCAAGAGCAACGTCAGGAGCATTTCCTCACATATGCTCATTATGGGAACCATTGCAAAAAAAAAGCACAGAAATAGAGGCAAATACAAATAGACAACTGCTCTCTCTGCTGCTGCTGCTACTCACTCTGGTCAAAATGGCTGAAATAGTTAAATAACAATGTTTTTTGAACTTTGGGGAGGGTCTTAATGGGGTTATCTTAATAAACGCTTCTAGACGCAAAATTGCTAAAACGCAGCTAAACGAGGCAAAATGGGCATTTCTAAATGCCGTTTTCAAGTTCATTCAGAGGAGTTTGTATATATATATATATATATATATATATATTATAGATAGATAGGTGTGTGTGTGTGTGTGTGTGTGTGTGTGTGTATATATATATCTAGAGAGAGAGAATCAGTTGTGCTCATAAGTTTACATACCCTGGCAGAATTTATGATTTCTTGGCCATTTTTTAGCGTTTCCATAAGTAGCACATGCACTTATTTTGGTGCAGTATGATGTCATCCCATTTAAATGAATTGGTGGAAATCGCACTACACAGAACTGCATGTGAATCGCACAGGAAGCCACACTGCGTTCTTGTGTGAACCAGTCCTAAGAAGCTGTGAAGTTGGAAATGGCCATGTAACTACACAGAAATTTAAATAGGGAATTCTAGTTTTCCTTATTAGTCCCCTTTGAAGGTTCCTTCAAATGCCGCAAGGCTTTAGTGTTTTGTCCTTCATAGTGCTTTTGTTAACAATCTTGGGATCTCGGTTAGGCCCCTTTCACACTACTGCGACTTTGCCACGATTTCAGGGAATGCCTGTGTAACTCGCATCAAAGTCGGACCAAAGTAGTGCAGGGGCTACTTTGAAGTCAGCATATCGGTACTAATATGAATGGCTGTCATTGGAAATCATGGGGAAAGACTTGTCATGCGACTTTGCAGTCCCAAATCGTGGGACAAGTCGTACAAGTGTGAAAGGGGTCTTACTGACAAGTAGTAATTGTCTATGTATACAGTACAAGATAAGCCTTGCGATGGGAGTGGCTGCTCAGTACTTAGGTGTACCTGACAAGTCTATAACACACAATCTGACAGCTCTCTTATTTTCTCTCTCTGGACTCCTTAGACTTGTCTGGTTTTAGTTTTCAAAAACATTCCATGCAAGAAATAAGGTCAATCAGTAAAGGTCTGCTGCTCTACAGCCCATTATGTAGTGTAAGTTTAAAAAATACACTTTATCCTATAAGAACCCATGCAGAGCAAAGAAACTGGTTCAAGCTGGCCATAGATGGATGGAAATTCAGGCAGTTCATCAGGGACAGTCCTACATTTCACGTGTGGCTGCTCCCACTTGACAGAAGTCGATAGAACAATTAACTTCTGTCATACAGGCTGGTTGGAAACATTGGCTGCAGCTGCTTATAATTGTGATCAGAAGGAGGCAGAGAAACAGCAGTACACTGATCTTCCCAGTGAAGAACTGTGTAGGGAAGCATGTCAGCACAAGTCTTGGCCATTGGAGTAGAGGCAGGCTGTGCTCCCAGCACAGCCCGAAAACTGACCACTGCTGGGATGGATGTGCTCTCTGGATGTGCTCTCATGCCTAGTGTGGTCAGTTGGAAATGAGAAAGCAGGGGGACTGACAGGAACACCAGGCATTTCACACGGAAGGAAGCAATAGAAAGAGAACAGGATACTTTCTAACACCAGTACATGGTACAACAGGCACATATCATAGTGAAGAAATAGTTAAAGTATATGTGAACCCTACCTGTTAAAAAAGGTAAAATTTTGGTGTGTGTATATGAATATATATATATATATATATATATATATATATATATATATATATATATATATATTACACACATTCTAAATACCTTTTTTATTTTATTTCTTCTTTTATAAGTGATCACATGACCACTGTTCATAGCTGCTTAGCTATTGGAGTGGAGACCTACATGGGGGGGAATCTGGTCACCAGGAGTCAGAGATTGAAGGGCAATCTGTCTGTCCTTCCTGCTCCCAGCACAGCCCAGAAATCTCCCCATGCTGGGAAAGATGTGCTTCTATGCATGGTGTGGTCAGTTTGAAATAGGAAAACTGTGAATTGCACACAAAGGAAGCAATACCAAGAAATCAGGATACTTTCTAACACAAGTACAACAGGCACATCAGGAATATGAAATGTTCTGGTACAACACACTTTAAATCTCTAAATGCAAATCCAATTCTTTCATTGTTTATGCAGAACCTGATATGTAAATTATCAGATTTAGGCCCCTTTTACACTGAGACGCTTTGCAGGCGCTACATCGCTAAAAATAGTGCCTGCAAAGCGCCCTAAAACAGCTGCTGCTGTGTTTCACACTGGAGTGGTGCGCTTGCAGGACAGTCAAAAAAGTCCTGCAAGCCACATCTTTGGAGCGCTGTAGGAGCGGTGTATTTACCAGCCGGCAAAGTGACGCTTTGCGGGCGGTTTTAACCCTTTTTCGGACACTAGCGGCCGAATAGTGCTGCTAAAACGACAGTAAAGCAGCACTAAAAATAGCGCATTTTTACCGCCGGCGCCCGCACCACCCTAGTGTGAAAGGGGCCTTAGTGTCTGCGCTGCCCTGTCTATGCATTTACACCACATTTTCTGCATTCAATGAGTAGTTCCGCATACAAATTTACATGCGTTTGCATTTGCGGTGCGGCTTTTTTTTCACTGCGTACTATTTCTGTGCGTCATGGAGCGTTCGTGTGCATGCCAGTACTTTTGCGTGCAAAAACAATTAAGCATGCTGTACTTTTTTTTTCTCTTTAGCGCAAGTGAAAGCACTTCAATGGTGTAAAGTATACACAGACACATAGAACAGGTGCGCTACCAGATAAATTATTAAGTGCTAAAAGATAATAAATAAAATAAATCGGAACAATCCAACATTTTTGTTCATCTTTGTATTTGGATGTGAAATGGGTGCAGCTCTAGGTATAAAAGAATCACACCGAGTGCAACGAAAATGTTTTTGTTTATTTCATGGTGTAAAGTAGAATCATTGAAATACATGCATTTTTCTGGCATATGCTTTCATAGTAAATATGCCTTTGACTATATCTGTAAATGAGCCCTGGATCTGATTGGTGACTGCGAGAGACCTCTTGCCAGTAATTCTTCGATGCATCATACATTCTCTGTTTGTGAAATATATAAGGAAGCGTGCAAGCGGGTGTGTTTAGGAACACCTCTTATATACTACAACCTGGCAAGCTAAGGCATGCGCAGCCTATTGCATTAGGGTGTGCACCCCAAAGCTCAAACACACATACGTGTGTGTGTGTGTATGTATATGTATATATATATATATATATATATATATATATGTGTGTGTATATATGTGTGTGTGTGTGTGTGTATATATATATATATATATATATATATATATATATATATATATACACACACACACACACACACACACACACACACACACACACTTATTTGTTATGTCTTGTTTACAGTTTGATGTGTATTATTATATGTGAAGTTGCGTATCACAGAGACCGGTATTGTGGTAATATTGACGTTTATTGAGATCTCCATACATTAGAGGGTTTCACAGTTATTGTTAAGTTATTGATCAGTAAGTTAGCGCAGCACTTTTTTCTTTTTGTGGTGTGTGAACACATGCTTAGCGGCAGGCCTTTTACTGACACTTTTTTATTTTACCTCCAGTAGTTAATTGTAAATAGTAGTGTGGTGATTACCTATTATACTAAAGATTGGCATGTGACATTAATAAAAATCAACGGATTTCAGTTGTGCCCCATCAGGCCAGCCCCCATGGATAATGTGCCTGGGTGCTGAGTTCATGTCCCCAGCCCTGCACTGATTGGCAGCACTGATTGGCACTGGTAGGTGGCACTGATTGGCAGCACTAATAGCTGCCCCTGTTTGACACTAAAAGGTGGGACTGATTGGCAACACTGATGGGCAACACTGACACTGATTGGTGGCACTGTTACGAAGCACTGATTGCCAGCACTGATTGGTACTGATAGGCAGCACTGATAGACCGAATTGAATAGCACTGATAGGTGTCACTGACTTGCATTATTGATTGGCACTAATAGGTAGCACTGATTGGCAGCATTGATTGGCCCTGATTGGCAGCATTGATTGTGTCAGAACTCAGCCTCGATGTCTGTGATGGGCGGAACCAAGCAGCTATCAACATCAGCCAATGTTTGGGCTGCTTAAGGGGGGCGGAGCCACATAAAGGTAGCAGCCCGCCCAGACCCCATCCCATTGGCTGGTGTTTGATAGCTGTTTGGTCCCAGCCACCCCCAACATCACCACTGAGTTTTGACAGCTGGACTCTCCCCCTGCATGCAGTTACATTACCTGACAGTTTCACACACTGAGCGGCTATGGCAAGCCTCACGATCTGCTACATGTGAAACTGTTTCGCAGGCAGCACGGGATACACACTCCTTGGATGCAACATTTCAGGGCAGATCTCGGGATACAGCATGGGGTGATTAGGGTGTGCCCGGGCACACCCAGCACACCCTGTGCACACGCCTATGCTGGCAAGCAAAGGGGTGCCAGCATTACCTGCATAATCTCAGATGGAGTGCAGTGGACTGGTATTCTCTGCCTATACCTGGATCAAAGGCAGGAACTCTGAACAAGGCTGTACTTCTTTTATACATCTCACAGCTTGACTTTCAGTTCTAACTAGAGCGCCCCTTGCAGGGCAAAGAAATAGGTTTGTTTTTTACATTCTCCCTCCCCAGCCTTGCACACCGTATATACTTGAGTATAAACCGACTCGAATATAAGCAGCGGCACCTAATTTTACCACAAAAAACTGGGAAAACTTATTGACTCGAGTATGAGCCTAGGGTGAGAAATGCGCAGCTACTGTAAGTGGAAAAGAGGGTCAATAATGCCCATTTGCAGCCTCACTGTGCCCATTTGCAGCCATAGGTCCCCTGGACTTCAAACTTGGTAGTTAAGGGTTCCTAGAGGCCCCCTAGCTGCAGACACAATTTGGGGTCTCTGGACCTAAAGGGTCCTGAAATGACATTGCTGCAGATGACACAGTTGACCGACTTTGGGGCCCCGTATCTCGGGGCCACTTAGTGCTAGGAACCCCAATTGGTGTGCAAACCCAGTGGATCTAGCACTACAACATATATAAAGATGGGGTTCCTAGCACCAAGTGGCCCCGAGATACGGGGCCCCAAATTCGGTTCGGAAAATGTAATTCTCTGCTGCAGAAAAGTACTTGACTCGAGTATAAGCCGAGGGGGGCATTTTCAGCACAAAAAAATGTGCTGAAAAACTCGGCTTATACTCGAGTATATACGGTACTCGCCTTCCTTTCCCTCCCCCTTCAATGGACAGGTTCAATTTCCGCCATCTACTGGTTATACCAGAACAGATTTTTGGATTGGGTTATTATGTGCAGAAGATAGAAATGTACACACGCCTTTTCTTGTCATTTTGTACTGTAGCCCCATTGTTCATAAGGAAATGAAGCCATAACCTGAAAGTCTTCTGTGAGGCATTGTCTGTACTTTGGGAGATGTACAGCAGGTTACATAAGCACCATAATAGCAGCTATTTTCCACCCGCTCAGACCTTTGTCTTCTAATCCAAGTGTAATCTCTGGGACCTCTGAAATATTTATTGTCCCAGCTGCCTCTGCTTTCTGGCTTATTATTCAGTGACAGTGGCATCATGATCCACTAATAACAGAGCTAAGCACTTCGCTAATTGTTATCTTTGCTTTGTTGTGTATATTTTCCCATTAACTGCTCGGCCTCCTGTAGTAAACTGGAGACAGCTATATTTCTCAATGGGCCCAATCTGGCTTCTTAAAGGGAACCTGTATTGATAAAGTATGGATTCTGCTATTGATGACGTCTCCTTCTACGATGTCATGATGATCCAGCAAATCTGGAGCAAGCATTGAGATCAAGAATACTTTCTAATCTGCATGCTTGGTCCATGTGTATGACTTAGACCCCTTTCGCACTGTGCCGCCACCGGCCTCAGTGGTAAAGCAGCGCTATTTTTAGCAGTGCTATTTGGCGAAAAGGGGTTAAATCCCTCTGCAAAACACCGCCGGAGTGGCGTTTTGCCAGCGGTATCGCAGCGCTGCCCCATTGATTTCAATGGGGAGCAGCGGTGAGTTCACCGCTCCTTCACCGATCCAAAGAAGCTGCTGGCAGGAATTTTTCTGACGCCCTACCAGTGCACCGCTCCAGTGTGAAAGCCTGAGGGCTTTCACACTGGAGTGAATGGAGCAGCTGTTTTAGGGCGGTTTGCAGGCGCTATTTTAAAAAAATGCTCCAGTGTGAAAGGGGTCTTAGAAAGTATTGAATGCCAAAGACACCCGGGCAGCTAGTATTTCCAAGAAGCAGCTGGGAAATTGGCATTTTTCTCTTGCAGTTTTTAGCATTGGAGCAAGAGGGGTCAGTATGATGGACAGTTAGCTAGCATGTTCAGAAAGATGGCAGCCTTCATATTTCTCCTTTTTGAAGTTTTGCTTTCTAAGGGTTTACACTTGCTTCAAAACATGCCTTCGGACACGCTTTTTTAAAGCCAGTCGAAGCCCCTGTCACTAAATAAAATGGTTAGCGCAAAGTCCTGTTTACACCTTGCGTTTGCTTTGCTTCAAAAATTATACCTCACGTCGCTTTAGTGGTGCTTCAAAGTGTCTTCAAAGCCTCCATAGAAGTCTATGACAAAGCTTACTTGAAGCACCTGCAGCTTTTGAGATGCTTTAGCTTTGCTTTGGAGAAATTGCAGGAATGAGATATCAGCACACACAGGGCATCTGCTAAGCTTCAATAACTACTTCAATACTGGGCACTTGCACCCCCTTCCTCCCCAGGCCATTTTTCAGCTTTCAGCGCTGTCACACTTTGAATGACAATTGCATGGTCATGCTACACTGTAACCATGTGAAATTTTTATAATTTTCTTCACACAAATATAGCTTTCTTTTGGTGTCATTTAATCACTTCTGGGTTTTTTATTTTTTCCTTAAAAAAAAAAAAAAGACAGAAAATTTTGAAAAAAAAATGTTTTTCTTTGTTTCTGTCAGTAAATGTTGTAAATAAGTCATTTTTCTCCTTCACTGATGAGGCGGCACTTATGGGCACGGATTAGGTGGCACTGATGAGGAGGCACGAATATTCCGTTATAGGCACTGATAGGTGGCACTGCGCACAGATAGGTGGCACTGGTGGGCACAGATAGACAACACGGATGGGCAGCAGTGATAGCCAGCACTGACTGGCATCACTAATGGGTACTGTTTGCTGGCACTGGTGGGCACTCACTGCTTGCACTGGTGGGCACACTGCTGGCACTGGTGGGCACTCACTTCTTTTTTTTTTTTTTTAAATTGTTTTTATTGAATTTTCAGGTAAATACAAAACAAAACAGCCTATTGGGCATACCCAGGCACAAGCACTACTATAACTAAACTAACATGAGAAAAAAAATAAAAAATAAAAAAAATGCATAAATTATACAAACCAACAAAACCACTGTACGCTCAACCACCTATGTAGTATGTGTAGAAAACAAAACTATATAATTCCACCTATACCTTGCAGGCGTTCATTAGTTAATCACAGGATGAATCGTCTAAAAGCCATACACCGTCTTACTCTCACTCCTCCCCACAGAAAATTCTCAGGAGCCTAGGAGCGTTTATGAGATCAGGGATGCCGCCCAAGCTATTCCTGGTGCTTAACACTTGATACTTGATAGAGTGCTACTAATCATCGCTTGAGGCTGCATTAGTGGACTGGGATTCAGTCCAAATATTCCATACCTTGTGGGGCACTCACTTCTGGCACTGTGGGCGCTTTATTATAATCAGTGCCCTGATTACATGCCTAGATGTCCTCTGTGAGTAGATGCCGCTGATCGGTTCTCCTCTCACTCTGTCAGTGTGAGGCGAGGAGAGCCGATTACCGGCATCTCTGTGTTTACATGTGACCGGCTGTGATTGGACATTGTCGATGACATGGTTAAAGAGCCGCTTTACAGAGATCGGGGTCGCGGCTCTTTACAGAGATCGGGGTCGCGGCGAGTCTTAGCAACACAGCGCAGCCGCGATCGCATGCTGCGTGCCCCCGGGGGCGCAAGAGTGCCCGTTCTGGGTGCTGTCATATAACGCCCAGAACGAGAGCCGCACAGCCCTGCCGTCATTTGACGGGCAGGCAGCAAGTGGTTGAATCTGTAAAAAAGCATCTTTGAAGCGCCACTAAAGCATCAAAAAAGCATGTTGAAGCAGTAGGCGCTTTAATGTGTGTTGAAGTGTGTTGAAGTCGAAGCAAGTGTAAATTACCGGCATCTCTGTGTTTACATGTGACTGGCTGTGATTGGACAGAGTCGATGACATGGTTAAAGAGCCGCTTTACAGAGATCGGGGTCGCGGCTCTTTACAGAGATCGGGGTCGCGGTGAGTCTTGGCAACACAGCGCAGCTGCGATCGCATGCTGCGTGCCCCCAGGGGCGCAAGAGTGCCCGTTCTGGGTGCTGTCATATAACGTCCAGAACGAGAGCCGCACCGCCCTGCCGTCATTTGACGGGCGGGCAGCAAGTGGTTAAATCTGTAAAAAAGCATCATCGAAGCGCCACTAAAGCATCAAAAACACATCAAAAAAGCATGTTGAAGCAGTAGGCGCTTTAATGTGTGTTGAAGTCGAAGCAAGTGTAAATGAGCCCTTAGTCACCTGGCCTTTTCTAGCCTGCTGATTGGGCAATCGGGGAGCAGCATAAAAGTAATTAAATCATCCCTGTTGTCTATTTTGTAAGCCCGTTAACAACGTTTGAGTGTACTACATCCAAGAAAAAGTGGACATGAGGCGCTGGACCTCCAATCTTCCACCTAAAGGAATGTGGTGGTAAAATTTGCTCTACAACAAGGCAAGGGCTGCCCGAATCCACATGAAAACTGAAAAAAGAGCCATACATTTAGCCATTTTCCACAGGTTGAGGGAAAGAAAATCGCTCGATTTCCCCATCAACACAGTGACTCCTGCTGCGCTATTGTTTTCGCACAGTGGGAGGTTCCCCCCCAAAATCCATACCAGACCCTGATCCGTACACGCAGCCCAACAAGTCAGGAAAGGGGGTGGAGACGAGCAAGCGCCCCCCTGAACCATACCAGGCCACATTCCCTCAACATGGGGGGGGGGGGGGGGTTCAGGGTAGGGGGTGGCCCTGCCCCCCCCCCCACCCCAAAGCACCTTGTCCCCATGTTGATGAGGACAAGGGCCTTTCCCGACAACCCTGGCCATTGGTTGTCGGGGGCTGTGGGTGGGGGGGCTTATTAGAATCTGAAAGCCCTCCTTTATCAAGGGGGCCCCCAGATGATGTCTTCTAGCCCTCTCTGGTTCTTCTCCCTCTGTCCGCTGTCTTCAGCCTCTGCCGGGTCTCCTATCTTGGCTGTCTTCTCCCTCTGTTCTTCTTCCGATGTTGCCTCAACGCTCTTTCCCAGTGTAATGCCAGGTCCGCTGTGTGCCATGACTAATAAAGACATGGGACTGGGCCATCCGGTGATGTCATATGGAGGCCACACCCCTTATGACGTCACCACCCCATCACGCTCAGGCGGCTAGAAGTAGAAACAAAGTATATTTTCGTTCTTTTATCAAAAGAAAAGAACTCCAATGTGTAAATGAAGGAAGTTTAACCATTTAAAGACCAAACCTTTTCTCACATTTGTTGATTACAAGTAAAAATCATTATTTTCTGCTAGAAAATTACTTGGAACACCCAAACATGATAGATATATATATATATTTATATATATTTTTTTTTTAGCAGAGACCCTATAGAATAAAATGGTGGTTGTTGCAACATTTTATGTCACTGTATTTGCCCAGCGATCTTTCAAACGCAATAAAAAAAAAAAAATACACTTTAATGAATTAAAAAAAAAAACTAAACAGTAAAGTTAGCCCAATTTTTTTTGTATAATGTAAAATATGTTGCACCGCGAGAATCGTGATCTTTATTCTAAGCAAAAAATTGTGATTCTCATTTTAGCCAAAATCGTGCAGCTCTAACGGTGTGTGTGTGTGTGTGTGTGTGTGTTCCCTCTTAAATTCCTATGGTCTTGGAGGGGGGACCCCCCCCATGCTGTTTTTTTTTTTTTGGCTAAGTCGGATCAATTAACCACTTCCTTACCAGAGCACTTTTTGCGATTCGGCACTGCATCATTTTAACAGACAATTGCGCGGTCCTGCAAAGTTGCACCCAAACAAAATTGATGTCCTTTTTTTCCCACAAATAGAGCTTTCTTTTGGTGGTATTTGATCACCTCTGTGGTTTTTATTTTTTTGCGCTATAAACAAAAGAAGAGTGAAAAAAACACAATATTTTTTACTTTTTGCTATAATATCCCATTTAAAAAAAAAATAAACACATTTTTTACTCAGTTTAGGCCGATACTTTTTCTTTTACATATTTGTGGTAAAAACATTGCAATAAGCGTATATTGATTGGTTTGCGCAAAAGTTATAGCGTCTACAAAATAGGGGATAGATTTATTGCAATGGCGGCGATCTGCGTTTTTTTTCTTGACTGTGACATTGCGGCGGACACTTTGGACACTTTTGACACATTTTTGGGACCATTCACATTTACACAGCAATCGTTGCTATAAAATTGCACTGATTACTGTGTAAATGTGACTGGCAGGGAAGGGGTTAACACTAGGGGGCGCTGCAGGGGTTAATGTATGTTCCCTGGGAGTGATTCTAACTGGGGGGAGGGGACTCACAAGGGGCGGAGACCGATCGGTGTTCTTCTGTACTGAGAACACATCATCGGTCTCCTCTCCTCTGACAGGACGCGGACATCTCTGGTCGGGAATGGGAGGACGTCATATGATGCCCACCCAGGATGGGAGATCTACCCTGTGGGCGGCGTCATATGACAGTGGGCAGTATTGAAGTGGTTAAGACAGCGATCCGACTTCGGTGATATTCAATAGGCTGAAGTAGAATGGAAGTCCGACCAAAGTAGTGCAGGAACCTTTTTCAAAGTCTGACGACTTGTGTCGGACCAGTTAAGACGGCTCTCATAGGGAAACATTGATTTTCACACGTCATGCGACATGAGCTCCCAATGTCGGAGCGTTTGTTGTACCAGTGTGAACCCGGCCTAACACGAAGAGTCTCTATGCGGATCGGAGAGCAGTCAGAAGTAAATGGACAGCGGTTGCCCATAGAGCAGAGCGGGCTCTGTCCATGTCTGCTCTACATAAACTAAATGAGACCTGTCATGCGCCCGCTCTGCTCTGAACAGCAGGTGATCAGCAGACAGATTCCCTGCTGATATAAATGGAGTCTGCCCCGTGTGAAAGGGGCCTAAAGTATGAGGTTCTTGTATGTATATTTTTTAGTTAGTCACTGAGAGTATTTCTGCCAGAGCATGATAGCCAGGTGAATGAATGGCCAGCTATGGCAGTCTACATAACTATCTCTGGAAAGTGAACCTGAATTAAGTGTCCAAACAGGGTGGATTTGATTTAAATCATAATTTTTAAAGAGCAATTGTTATCTGTGTCCCACAGTGGCTCCTCCTCTGACCCGCTGTTGACTCACCAACAGTCCCATTCACTTTAATGGGACGGCTGGTGATGCGGCAGTGACACAACAAGGTGAGGGACGTGGTGGCAGCAGCTGAGTGGGTGCCCGCCTAACAGGTGCTGCCATTATGGATCTGAAATGACAGGTGCTCTCTAAATGTAAGGACTTATTCTTGCTGGTATTTAGAATCTTTAATATTTGCAAACAAAATTAAGTTTTCCTATTTAGAATAATAAGCTGTCAGCGATATCAGAACCGATTCAGTCATACAGTTTGAAGTGTACATATATTTGCAAAACAATGGGATAAAGGAATATTCCTGAACTTTGTTTTATCTCATGGTTACTGTGAAATTGTGTGAATGCATCAATGCAGTGCATGTTATCTCAGCTTGCAGAGCTTGGATTCATTGAATGAGTTGATTTTTATCCACCCTGTGTCCAAGGCAAGAACAAGAGACAAGTCAGTTGCCCGTGTACAGTCTGGAACCAAGGGCTGCATGTGAAGACCAGTACAGGCGCTTGGGGCCACTCCAAGGTCCCTGATATTTATCACTGTTATTTAGAAATGTTCTCGCTATACAGTGCCTTGAAAAAGTATTCATACCCCTTGAAATTTTCCGCATTATGTCATGTTACAACCAAAAACGTATGTATTTTATTGGGATTTTATGTGATAGTCCATCACAAAGTGGCACATAATTGTGAAGTGGAGGGAGAATGATAAATGGTTTTCAACATTTTTTTACCAGTAAAAATGTGAAAAGTATGGGGTGCATTTGTATTCTGAGTCAATACTTTGTAGAACCACCTTTTCACTGCAATTACAGCGGCAAGTCTTTTTGGGGATGTCTCTACCAGCTTTGCACATCTAGAGAGTCACGTTTTTGCCCATTCTTCTTTGCAAAATAGCTCAAGCTCTGTCAGATTGGATGGAGAGCGTCTGTGAACAGCAATTTTCAAGTCTTGCCACAGATTCTCAATTGGATTTAGGTCTGGACTTTGACTGGGCCAATCTAACACATGAATATGCTTTGAACTAAACCATTCCATTGTAGCTCTTGCTGTATGTTTAGGGTCGTTGTCCTGCTGGAAGGTGAACCTCCACCCCAGTCTCAAGTCTTTTGCAGACTAACCGGTTTTATTCTGCCCTCTATTTGGCTCCATCCATTTTCCCATCACCTCTGAGCAACTTATCTGTACCTGCTAAAGAAAAGCATCTCCACAACATGATGCTGGCACCACCATGTTTCACGGTGGGGCTGGTTTGTTCTGGGTGATGTGCAGTGTTATTTTTCCGCCACACGTAGCGTTTAGTTACATTTTGGTCTCATCTGACCAGAGCACCTTCTTCCACATGTTTGCTGTGTCGCCCACATGGCTTCTCGCAAACAGCAAACGGGACATCTTATGGCTTTCTTTCAACAATGGCTTTCTTCTTGCCACTCTTACATAAAGGTCAGATTTGTGGTGAGCACAACTAATAGTTGTCCTGTGGACAGATCCTCCCACCTGAGCTGTGGATCTCTGCAGCTCCTCCAGAGTTACCATGGGCCTCCTGGCTGCTTCTCTGATTAATGCTCTCCTTGTCCCCCCTGTCAATTTAGGTGGACGGCCATGTCTTGGTAGGATTGCAGTTGTGCCACTCTCTTTCCATTTTCAGATGATGGATTGAACAGTGTTCCATAAGATGTTCAAAGCTTGGGATATTTTTATTTATAACCTAACCCTGCTTTAAACATCTCCACAACTTTATTCCTGACCTGTCTGGTGTGTTCCTTGGCCTTCATAATGCTGTTTGTTCACTAAGGTTCTCTAAAAAAAACCTCTGAGGGCTTCACCGAACAGCTGTATTTATACTGAGATTAAATTACACACAGGTGGACCTTTTTACTAATTAGGTAACTTCTGAAGGCAATTGGTTCCACTAGATTAACTCCCAATAAAATACATTTACGTTTTTGGTTGTAACATGACAAAATGTGGAACATTTCAAGGGGTATGAATACTTTTTCAAGGCACTGTATGGTCCAGGAATTGCCAAAATCTTAATTTTCCTAGCCAATTACTGGAAAAAAGGTTTAGATGATGACCATGTATGAAGATAAAGCAGTCTGACACAATAATACGAAGTTCAAATAGGATTGTCCTTTGTATTTAAAAAAATATATATATTTTAAAAGCAATCTGGAAATAAATTGCTATTATAAAAAACTTCCCAGTACTCACACTGCTCATCTCTGTGCATATCAACCATTGTCTGAGATCATTGTTCTTCTTATAGATGGTTTTAATCAGTGATGAGTACATCTTGTGTTGTGGATGACAGACACGCCACCCTTACTACCCAGCACATGGAGGGCACTGAGCAGGCACAGCCGGTCAGTGTACCCAATCCACGCGGGCTGCCGTGTGCGCCTGAACATAAGACCTTTAATCCGCTTACAGATCTGTCCTGGAAGACACAGCTAAATGACTGTCAACCAGCTGGAACTTTCAATGTTAATAATAACTTATTCTATATATATATATATATATATATATATATATATATATATATATATATATATATATATATATATATATTTTTTTTTTTTTTTTAAATTATTTTTATTTATTTATTTAATTTGTAACGCCGGCCAAAAAAAGTTTTTTTACGTTTTGGATAGCATAGGGAAAGTTTACCTGGCCATGCAGTGATGTGGGATTGCTGACAGGTCCACCAAACAGTAGGTGGTATCATGCGATGAGCAACAAGATGACCACCCGGCGGTCCAGGACCAGCGTGACGTCACACTGCCTCCTATGTAAGTATTAGTCCTATGTAAAGATGGATTGTTTGTAACTCCGGGACTGCCTATATATAAAATATTTACTACAGGTACTTGTATAGCACCAACAATTCACACAGCGCACATCAGTCCATGCCCTCAAGGAGCTTACAATCTAAGGTTTAGAAATATTTATTTGAATACGACATACCTTTTCATGTATTGATGTATGTCAGATTAGGTAACACAAGTTGCAGTTTTACCAAACCTTCTGACCTCTTTGAGATGAAAGGGGCAACACCTTTCAAGAAAATGTATGTAGGGGACACACCCTTGCTGTATCTTCAGTTATGTGTAGCAGAAAGAAATAATACACAATAATTACTGGTTAAACCTACAAATGCTTATATCCACATTACATTTCCTTTGTACTGTCTTTTCAAAATAACAAATGCAATCATTTAGCCCCTGTTCACACTGGTGCGGCTTTGAAATTGGCCTATTGCAGCGCAATCTCAAAGCCGCACATCAGTGAAATTTGCACTGCCGATTTCATTGTGGCTTGCGACTTCATTTAACAGAAGTCTATGCAAGTCGCAATTAAATCCTTTATAATCGCTGCGACATGAACGGTTCCATTGACGGAAATGGGGTGCGACTTGTCATGCGATTTGGAACTTTCAAATCACATGACAAATCGCAGCGGTGTGTTGGGCAGCGTGGCTCTCTCTAGTGGTGCTGGGCATCGTGGCTCTCTCTCTTGGGGTGCTGGGAAGCGTGGCTCTCTCTCTCTGGCTTGTGCCCAGCACACTCCTTATTCTTTGTCCTGTAGCACTCTCTCCCTCAGCTTTTCCAGGTTGCAGTCTCTCAATCTCTCTCTCTTGATCGAGCTGTTGCCTCCTCCCTGTGGAAAATGGGGCCGTCAATCTTTGGGACTACATGTCCCATGATGCTCTCCTCTCCTAGTCTCCTTTGATTGACCCTCAGTTATGGCCAATAGGGAAGGACTGGAGTGGGCAGGAAGCTGCGCAGGGAACCTGGTGAGAGCCACCGTCTCTTCTCCCTGACAGAAGAAAGGGGGGGGCAAGTGGGGGAAACATCTGACAGCCTGCAGTTGGCCTTTCTCCTGTAACAGTGCCGCCGAGTTCTCTGCTGGACTGAGCAGGGAAAAGAAGTCGCACTACACTGATGGGTGGGTAGCACCCAGGTGTGGGCTGCCAGCACCCTGATAGCGACGCAACTGTGCTGAATTTAAGATCCGATCCCTGATTCCGGGGGGGGGGGGGGGCACGTGAACCCCCTTGCCCCTACCTGGATCTATCTTTACAGGGCTAGATAGGTCAGTGTTAGAATGTTGGTGGCTATAGATGCAGGGATTTTAGATTTGGCATGGACTTCCACTTTTTCTTATTCAATTTCCTTTAGATTTACCTTCAACCATGTAGTGCAAGAATTGCATACAAATTGAAAGTGTTTAGGTGTGACCTCATATTATTATATGGTTTTGGTAAATCTGAAGGAAAATTGTATAATGAATGGCCAGCCTAAGGCCCTCTTTGACACAAAGGGTCTGATCAGGTCCTCCTGCAAGTTTTTCAGGCAGATCTGATTGGACGGTCCATACAGTCCGGAACCAAGGGCTGTATGTGAAGACCGGTACAAGTACTTGGAGCCACCCCAAGGCCCCTGATCTTCACCACTGTTGCTTAGAAATGTTCTCTTTATATGGTCAGGAATTCCCCAAATCTTCATTTTCATATGGTTTTAGTAAATCTAAAGTAAAATTTTATAATGTATGGCCAGCCTTAACGCAATTTCCCCCAGAGAAATCCCTACAATAATTTTCAGGTCTTGCGAACCCTTACTAAAACCAATTCAAAGGGGAAGATACCCTTTCCATTGTTGGTTAAATTAGTAGGTGCTTTCTCTTGTTCAGTCCTGCAAGAATCTTAATGTTCAAGGCTGGCCATACACTGAATTTTTTTTTTTTTCGTTCTGCCTGCAAGCTGAACACAAAAAAAACCAGATTATTCTATCTATACTATCAAACAGGGCTCTCCTACCATGCTTATTGTACATTGACACCTGGTCCTGGAGGAAAAGGGTTGTCAAAATACCCAAACGCCTCTGGATCTGATTTGATGTAGCCGCTTTGGCGGACAATTTTCTGCCAGGTTTCTTAGATTTTTCGAGGGAGTGATGTCAGGCAGGAAGTGGCCAGCAGGGCCCCCCCTAGATGAGCAAATGTCATACGTTGTATGGCCATGACTATTAGGCATTATGCAACACGGGGCATTAGAAAAATGAGCTGCAAAGCTAGTTCTGACGCCAGGAAATGGCGTTAACCACTTAAGCCCCGGAAGGTTTTACCCCCTTCCTGACCAGAGCACTTTTTACAGTTTGGGACTGCGTTGCTTTAACTAATTATTGCGTTCTCATGCGATGTTGTACCCAAATAAAATTTGCATCCTTTTTTTCCCACAAATAGAGCTTTATTTTGGTGCTATTTGATCCCCTCTGTGGTTTTTATTTTTTGTGCTATACACATAAAAAGAGCGACAATTTTGAAACAAAATTTTTTTTTTTGCTATACGAAATATCCTCAAAAATGTTTTAAAAAACAAATTTCTTCATCAGTTTAGGTCAATATATATTCTTCTACGTATTTTTGGTAAAATAAAACCGCAATAAGCGTATATTGATCGGTTTGCGCAAAAATTTTAGCGTCTACAAACTATGTGAAAGATTTATGCCATTTTTTTTTTTTTTTTTTTTAGTAATGGCGGTGATCTGATTTTTAGCAGTGTTGCGACATTGTGGCTGACACATCGGACACTTTTGACACATTTATGGGATCATTGACATTTATACAGCGATCTGTGCTATAAAAATGCACTGATTACTGTGTAAATGTCACTGGCAGGGAAGGTGTTAACACTAGGGGGCGATCAAGGGGTTAAATGTGTGTTCCTTGGATGTTCTCTAACTGTATGGGGATAGGACTGAGTAGAAGAGGAGACTAACTAGGAACAAACGACATGTCTCCTCTTCTCTGTCAGCACAGGGATTTGTGTGTTTACACACAAATCCCCGTGCTGGCACCCGATTGTGCGTGGCCTGCGGCGATCGCCCTCTGGCGGCTCTTAAAGGAATCCCGTACCCGTATCGGGTTTCACGCAGCGGTGCCATTGTGCAGTATATTTACGCGAGTCGGTTGGGAACCGGTTAAAAACTATTTTTTTAGCAGCGTTTTGCATTGGCGTCAATGCGCGTTTTAGCCGTGTTAGCGATAGACATCCCTATTCTATTTTCAACTCCCAAATTACCCACAATGCCAAAGAAAATAAATAAAATATGTTAAATAGCATGTGTCGGTGCCATTTTGCTTGGAGAGAGGAGAGTAGCTGTGAGTTTTGTGGAGTTTTTCTAAGTTTTTCAGAGTATTATTATGGATCCTGTCAATCTTAGTCACAGTGAAGGACAGTGACATGCCATAAACGGCTTAGGGGCTTCATGCAGTCATCTATATTTATAACCCGCTTTTTCTGCCGGGGGTGAATAGGAAGGCTGCCAAGGGATAGATGAGGTATTTTCGGTTACCAGACAATAACTTCCTTTGCAACTATTTTAAATGTCAGTCGTTTGTAAACACGTCACACCTACAGGCTGATCCCTGTGAGGATTGTATAATTGCTAAATGTAAAGATTCAAAGTTATACAGTATAATATTCCCCCAAAACAAAGGCATTCAGCATGTGATGTATTCATTGAATTTACACCGCCACCTTTTGTAGACATTTGGCATCTCATCCTGGCTGCGGCTGTGTGTTGGCTGAACAGGCGAGATCTGGGAACCCTGCTTGTTGAATAAACGCTTTTTGTGTTTCTTAGATACTCTCTCCTGTCCCCTGAGAGCTTTGGGGGTCCCCGCTCATCTTTGTGTGTTTCAACTTCCTGCTCTTCATAATAAAAAATGAATAAAAGACTATCTGGGACCCCGGGATCCCCTTATAATGGTCAAAGGAAGTGCGCAGAGCCGGGAGTCACTTAGATGCTGAAGTTTTGAGTTTATTATTGTTTTTTATTAGTTACAGGTACTTGTATAGGGCCGTCAATTTTCGCAGAACTTTATGTATGTATTGTACATTTACATCAGTCCCTGCTCTCATGGAGCTTATAATGTAAGGTCCCTAACTCACATTCATACATACACATACTAGGAGCAATTTATACATGAGCCAATTAACCTACCAGCATGTCTTTGTGTATGTCAGAGGAAACCTACACAGGCACATGGAGAACATGCAAACTCCAAGTAGGTAGTGTTTTGGTTGTGATTCGAACCTACGACCTTAGTGCTGCCAGGCGGAAGTACTAACCACTTAGCCACTGTGCTGTTTTAAGTGGAGGGACGCTCTAAGACAGGGGCACTGAATTAACATTCACGTAGGTCGGATCAGTGAAAATTTCTTCCAGCAGAGGTCCAAATCACACATTTTTGTGCGATGACTCAGGCCCTTAACATCATACCAGCCCCCCCCATATCACAAACCCCACCCCATAATGGTGTGCTCTACCCTCTTCACTGCCTCCCTTCACATCACCCCCTCCCTTTACATCAACCCCCTACAGCACTGCCCCCTTCACTTCACCCCCACCACAATAGTGTGCTCTGCCCTCTAGACATCCCCCCAAATACACAGCACTGCCCCCTTTCATAAACTCCAACCCCCCCCCCCCCCACACACACACACACACCCACACACACACTAGTGTCATCTGTCCCCCTTTACTCTCCTACCTTAGACAGAGGAGAGCGAGAACCAGGACAATTGTGCACTGAGTGCAGGAGGCACAGCATTGGGCAGAGGGCGGGAGCTGCCAAGGTTAACCTTTTTGAAGTTAGCTTGCAGGTGATTGGTTGCTAGGATGCAGAGCGGTCCTAGCAACCAATCATTTGCTGGTTACTAAGAAATCTTCTCCTGCAATTAGTCCACGATTGTCCTGCCTCTCGATCTCTGCTGTGATGGTGGAAGGAAACCGCTTCTGAATGGCGCAACCACGGGGGTCTGGATGGAACAGTGGCGCGGGCTGCCATTTAGTAATGCCTGCTCTAAGAGATGACTCCAAATTATTGGAAGCTGTAGTGAACAAATGGTTCAAAAGTATATGTGAAAAAAATACAATTAAGAAAGAAATGCAAGGCAAAACGTGTGTGTACAATTTTGGTTTCTTTTTTTTTTTTTTTATTAAGTGATCACATGACCATTGTTCAAAGTTGCATAAAGGGCTTAGATATTTGGGTGGAGATCTACATGATAAGGGGGCGCCGTGTCAGCAGGATGCAGCCATTAAAGGACAGGCAGGCTGTCACAGCCATAAAACTGACCATGTTGGGAAAGATGTGCTTTTATGCCTGGTGTGGTCAGTTTAAATTAGGAAATCAGGGGGACTAGCAGGAACACCAGGTATTTCACAGAAAGGAAGCAATACAAAGAGAACAGGATACTTTTTAACACAAGTACATGGTACAGCAGGCACATATCAGGAATATGAAATATTTGGGTAACATAAACTTTAAATCTCTAAATGCAAATCAATGCAAACCAATGCTTTGTGCAGCACCTGATATTATGCAAATGATCTAATTTAGTGTCTGCGCTGCCTTGTCTATGTGCTGGGATGACGGACAGCAGAACAACAAAAAGCGGGGAAGCGTTTCATTCTACCAGCATCCCCTGTTACATAACTAATATCTAATGGGGTTTAATGTCCTTTTCACCTTCCCAGTTCTCCCATTGCTGACCCCCTGCTAGAATTGCTGGTTGTCATGCTGAACCTCTCTCTACCTGTTTAATATTTGGTATCATTAACCAACAGCAAGTATGCAGGTAAGGTCCTCCTGACCTATCCTCTTCCTACTTGTCCCAGGTCGGTGACTCAGTACTGCTGGAGTCCTGAGATCAGCATAACAGCCAGACAGCTAGCATTTCCAAAAGGAGCTCATCTAGGTTAACAATTTAAACTGCTTGTTTACTCCAACATTTCATATTCCTGATATGTGTCTGCTGTATCATGTACTTGTATGAAAAATGTTCTGTTCTCTTTGTATTGCTTCCTTTATGTGAAATCCCTGGTGTTCCTGCCAGTCCCCTTGCTTTCCTATTAAAACTGACCACATTAAGCAGGAGAGCACAACATGGTCAGTTCTCTAGCTATGCTGGGAACTCGGTATGCTTTCCTCCAATAATCAGACTTGTCCTGACACACTCCCCCTGCAAAGCCATTCATTCAGTGTACTGCTGTTTCTCCTCCTCCAGCTCTTATGTAGCTGAGAACAGAGGGAATGGAATGTGATCACTTATACAAAAGGGGAAAAAATGTATATATCATTTCTTTTTTTTTCAATATCAATACACATATGTTTTGCCTTTTTCATTTCTATTTTAAACTGAATGTTTTACAATCACTTTTAAATGTAGGAGAGTCTCCTAGATCTACAACAGGAAGTAGTAGGAGTAAATCTAGACGGTTGTCACCAACACAAGTGTCCCCATTGCAACTCTCTGTTCCAGACAACTGTAAAATGTTGCATTTCCCAGAGAGTCATTTCTCTCCCACTTACATTGGCCACCAGGACAACCAGAAAGGGTTAGGATCTGTTCATACCTTCATGTTCAGGGAATAAACATGCATTTTCCTCAAAGCGCATAATGCAGCTTTTAGTGTGTTTTTATTGCATTGCATTAAAATGTACTCCAAGGAGGGTCGGGCCTACTGTGCTCTCACTCCATGCACATACACTAGGCATTACATTTGTGGCCACCATGCCATCCTTTGAGCTGCAGTCTCACCTATCGATTGTGGCTACAGCTCCAAGAAGATTTATTCTGTGTATGCTGGCACTTCTTGCCCTCTGAAAGAGGAAAGTGCTGGTGATACGCTGATCATATGTCACAGACGGAGATGGGTCACAGTACATATAGTCAACCCAAGGAGTTACTCACCTTGCTGCCTGGGCTGCATGTGCATCAGAAACGTAAGTGGCAATTACCAAGTGTAAGAGACGCAGAGGCCTGAGACAGCGGGTACAGCCTGGGGTCTGTGTGGGGGTGAGATTTCATTGGTGGCTTACAAGGCTGAATGCCAGCTCTTTCAAATGTAAGCAGTCTGGTAAGATTGCTTCAAAGGCTGCTATGCAATCTGTTACTGGACAGTCACAAGAGTGATGACATTTGTAATGACAGCCTCTCCAATAACATATTATACCACTTTACAATTACTCAGCCCTATGAATTGAGAGACTGTGGAAAAATAGAATGGTAGCGGGAAGGATAAATAATTGAATCTTCTACCCTGTAATCATTCTGTTTTACCGTCACAGTATTAACAGGGTTGGATTGCTCTCTGCTGGCTGATTGGTGGTCCAGAGTATTTTACCTACAGGGGGTCATTTACATCACAATGCATGTGTTTTAACACTGTGCTGTGCATTCCCTATTACACACCACCTCATTCTATACCCTGTGCTGTATGCTCCGTATTCCACACTGCCTCGTTCTGTAGGCTTTTACAGTGTGTTTTTTAGTCCACACCGTATCATTGTGCACACTACGTTGTACATCCATATTCCACATTGCCTCGTTCTGTAGGCTTTACTGTGTTTCCTATTCCACACCATCTTATTGTGTACATCCATATTGTGTTGTGTTGTGTATTGTGTTGTGTATTGTGTTGTACATCCATATTCCACACTGCCTTGTTCTGTTCGCTGTGCTGTGCTGTACGATCCATGATGCACATTGCCTCATTCTGTACGCTACGCTGTGCAGTACGTTTGTATTCTACATCTCCTCATTCTGTAGCTTGTGCTGTATGTTCCATATTCCACACAACCTTATTCTTTACGCTTTGCTGTACATCCCAAATATTCCACACTACCTCATTCTGTACGCTGTGCTGTATGTTCCATATTCTATACCATCTCATTCTGTGTGCTGTGCTGTATGTTCCATATTCTATACCATCTCATTCTGTGTGCTGTGCTGCATGTTCCATATTCCACACCTCCTCAAGTTATATTGTACACTTTGGATTCTACACCAGCTCATTCTGTACACTGTATTGTGCATTCATATTCCACACTGTTTGCTGTGCTGTACGATCCATAGTGCACATTGCCTCATTCTGTAGGCTACACTGTGCAGTACATTTGTATTTGTCTCATTCGGTAAATTTTCCTGTAGGTTTCATATTCCACACCACCTTATTCTGTACACTGTTGTACAGTCGATATTCTATACCACCTCATTCTGTACACTGTGCTGAAAATTCCTTATTCTGTATACTATGCCGCATGTTCCATATTCCACACCTCCTCATTCTGTACACTGCTGTGCATTTCATATTCAGTACCACCTCATTTTGTACGCTGTGCTGCAGGTTCCATATTCCACACCGCCTCATTCTGTAAGTTATGCTGTGTACGCTCCATATTCCACTTGGCCTCATTCTGTACACTGTGCTGAAAGTTCCATATTCTGTACGTTATGCTGCAGGTTCCATATTCCACACTGCCTCATTATGTAAGTTATGCTGTACGCTCCATATTCCACACCTGACCCTGCCCCACGCTGATGAAGTCCTGCCCACGGATGTAACGCGTACGGGGGTCAGGTGTTTGCGCATGACGTCACCCGCGGCCATTGCATTGGCAGGATACAGCACTTACACTCTGTTCGCATGCCCGCACTCGCTTTTGAGTGCTTTATTTGTAAGTAAATTTTCATTTAATTCTTGTGGAAAAATAAATAATTTAAAACAGAGAGCACTAAATCCCCCTTTCTTTCTGTTCCTATACATGATCCATATCAATGAATAAGAGGAATCTATCTTATGGGACAAACGGAGGATCTGTGAAACCCTGGTTATTTATATACAAGCTTTGTGACCTGTTTCAGGTCGAATCCTGGAGGTGAGAGGCCATCTTTATATGTGGTGGAGGGATCACTGAGTGTCGTCAGTCCTGTCAGCCCTATTGATGTTTGCTTCCTTTACACCTTCACCAGTTCGGATCTTTATATGGACTGTTTTATATACTTAGATTAACCTTTTGCGCAGCACTATTTGTTTTATCCCCCACCCATATTCCACACCACCTCATTCTGTACACTATGCTTTCTATCCACAACTTGTTCTGTACCCTGCGCTGCGTACTGTAATTCCACACCACCTCCTTTTGTACACTGCACTGTACATTCCTTTTTCTGCACCAACTCATTCTGTACTATGCAAGTCATCTTAGGCCCCATGCACACGAGACGCAGATGCAAACTCTGCTGAACGCATGTTTTAAAAAGCAGAAACCTGCGTTTAAAAACGCGCGTTTTGCTGTGTTTTCATGTCGCGTTTAGATGCGTTTAGACGCGTTTGCGTCTATAAGCATTTGTAAAGATAACATCATATAGACCCTCCCCAAGCTCAGAAAGCATGTATTAACTATTTCTGCCATTTTGTGAGCAGCAGCAGAGAGAGCAGTTGTACACTTGCATTTGCCTCTTTCTGTGTTTTTTTTTGGAAATGGATCCCATATTAAAATATATGTCAGGAAATGCTCCTGATGCTTCTTGATGAAGTGCTTCTTGATGAAGCAGCAACGTCGTCGCAAATTTGCATGAGAGGTCCAGAATCAGAGCTCGCCGATATTGGACCCATCCGTTGATGGCACAGCGAATGTCCGTTGGATATTTCACAAACATGTATACACCAGTGAGTATATATGCTCTATGAACTATCTAAACTAATTACGACATTTTAAACAAATTTTTCTAGTATTTTTTATGGTTTACCATCATATTTCTGAGTTTTCTGGTCAAAAAAATTGGGTTCCTTTTTAAAAAGGCTTATAAACGCAAACGCGGCTAAACGCAGGTGCCTGCGTTTAGCTGTACTATGCAAGTCATCTTAGACTATAACCATGCCTATTTAGGCCATGTCCAGTATTATGTTGCACATAGGCCCACTGCATTAAGAAAAGGTCCCTGTCTGAGTCCCATATGTAAAAAAGCATCTAAAACCAAAAAGCCAGCGGAAAGCAGTTTTTATTTATTTATTTATTTTTTTCCTTACTGAAGGAAACTTCAGTTTGGTTGCTGTGGGTGTCCCGGGCAATGTGTTCTACATGTGGATTATAAGGTGTGCCCTCAGACAGTGGGAGATTCTTACCTTTTAATTGATCACGGTGCCTTTTGGAAAGATGTTTTCACATGAAATGACATTTACCAGCACAAGGGCACACCACTTCAGCCCAGGGCCTGGTACATATAGCGAGCAAGCCAAAAGAAAGGGCAGCATGTACGGTCTTCATTGCATGGTTAGAAGGGTGAATAAGTCAGATTTTTTTTATTTTTATTATAAATATTCCATCAACATTCCATAAGAAGACCGTAAACCCTCAATTTTTACATATCTGAGATTTAACAGAAATGTATCAAACAGCCAGTTTTGACCAATCAAAATATTTTATCTGGTCCAGCACTGGAAAATGGGGAGACACCTTCACCAGGTTCTTATGGTCACCACTGTCTAAGCCAGCCTTTCTCAACCTTTTTCCCTATAGGGGTCCCTAAAAAAAAATTTGGGGAACCCCTTCTAAAAAGGATTGTATCTGCAGCTCATGGTACATTAATGTGATCAGTAAGCTGAAGAACGTTTTAGATAAAAAGAATAAATAATGTGGTATCATATTTGACACCCAAGGAAAATAATTTTGTTACCAACCCCCAACAAAATAACTTTTGATGCCTTGAAATCAATAATAATGCCAGAAAAGAAAGGCAGACGGTAAAAATGGTTGTGTCCTCTAATATCAGTGGATGGTATAGTCCTCTTGCTTTGGTGGTCATTATAGGAGTGACCCTCTGACATCAGTGCTAAGTAAAAAATGGCACGTGCGATGCAGGTTGCCTAAAAGAAGATTTTGGAAAGAAGTTCTGATTTCGCCATTAAGAAATAATTGCATGGCAAACGAATCCCGCGTTTTGCCGCAATTCTGTAATTGGGTACAGAATTGCGGCGATTCCTTCCGCAATTCAAATCGGATATGTGTGAACGGAGCTTCAGCATTTGTATAGAACTTTTATCTATTTTCTTAGTTATGTAGTTCTATCAAACAAACAGTTTGTTTTTGCATTGCAGGCTTTGTCATTTATACAGTGTGTATCTAAGAAAGTATATAGACCTCAGGTCATGGCCTGCAGTCCCAGTACTTGGCAGAGGTAACCTCTAATTATTCTTATTATTCCTTTGAAGGACCATTAAACATCAAAACCTTTCTTTATATGAAAGCACCATTAATAGCATTCCATAATGTGAAAGTGGGTGTGCCTCTGTGTTACCAGAAATGAGATGTTTGACATTTTATGAATCTTACTTTTGAAGCTGGTCTTCTCTGTTCTTTGATATTTTAGGGTAAATGTATTTTTGTTTCCTTTTTTTTTTTAAGACCCCTAGGGCAGTGATGGCGAACCTTGGCACCCCAGATGTTTTGGAACTACATTTTCCATGATGCTCATTGACTCTGCAGTGTAGTGGAGCATCATGGGAAACATCTGGAGTGCCAAGGTTTGCCATCACTGCCCTAGGGCATAATCGGCTGTGTTTAGGAAATGGCCACCCATATAATCCCTTAAAGCGTTTGTTACCCCAACACTTCATATTCCTGAAATGTGCCTGCTGTACCATGTACTTGTATGAGAAAGTCTCCTGTTCTCTTTATATTGCTTCCTTTGTGTGAATTCCCTGGTCTCCCTGCTAGTCCCCTTACTTTACTGTTAAAAACTGTCCACATTAAGCAGGAGAGCACAACGTGGTCAGTTCTCTAGCTATGCTGGGAACTCGGTGTACTCTCCTCCAATGATCAGACTTGTCCTGATACGCTCCCACTGCACAGCCATTCAGTGGGATGCTTAGTGTACTGCTGCTTCTCCTCCCCCAGCTCTTATGCATATGAGAACAGAGGGAATGTGATCACTTATAAAAAAGGTATTTATAATGTTTTTTTTTATATCTATACAAAAATGTTTTGCCTTTCATTTCCATTTTAAACTGAATGGGTTGTTTTACAAGGTGATCGTTTTTTTAGATTCCATAATGTTCTGAACATAACTGTTAAATATTAGATTGTCTTATTAACACTGATAAAGATCTTAAATTTTAAATCACAGAAAGGTAAAGTCAAATGCAGTATACTTTCATCTCCCCTCAAGAAAATGTGACTTGTTTTAGAGTTCCTTCTGTTTGAATTGAAGATTAACTTGTGGGGTGTTGAGGACTGGGGTGCGCTGCACTTACCAAAATGGGAAAATTATAGTATTAAGAAGACCTAAAATCTCATATACCTGCTAACATCTAAACATGTAAATGTTATTATTATTTTCTTTTACAAAAGGTTTATTAAAGTTAAAAATGTTCAAAGTACAGAGGATACAATAAGCCTACATTCAGTTTGTATGTTGTACAAAATAAAAGCAAGCATGTAAATTGCAAAGGAAGGTTCACTAAATATAGGCTAACATCCATATACATAGAAAGAAACTAATCGTGACTGTAACAGTTAGCTGGTTTATTAATATGGTATAGCAGGAATAAATAATAAAATGGGAGAAAGGGTAGGGGATATGTGATCAACTCAAGGATGAACTTCAATATGCAGATCGCCCATGGCACCATTGTAGAATATCCATTATGAGTAAAGGGTGGTAACAGGTGGTGATCCAGGTAGTATCATGAAGGATTGTAGGGGGGGGGGGGGGTAGATTATGGAATGTGTCAGGTATAGGGATGTGATGGGGATCTTGAGGGTAGGGGACCGATGCCCATTTTTATTTTTAAATCCAAATCTTTCATTAAAATAATGCCTGGAGATCAAGAGTGCTGGGATTCAACAAAGGAGGAAACGGTTAGAAAAAGTATTAAAAAAAGTAGTAAATGTTCATAATGAAGTCAGGATGGGCATTGTGCTTGATGTGAATCCGGATCATGCTGGAGCAGATAAGACCTGGGACTTAACTCAGGACTCACCAAAGTATGAGGATAGCTCCATGAGAAAACAGGCGGTGCAGGATCCCCAAGGGCTCAGAGTTGTATTCCGAGGCCAATATTCACCAGGGACCCCCTTGCAGCTGGTACTGACCCCGGGTCACAACCCTCAAGCTTTAGCACCACAGACCATGAGTCTGAAAGATGCTGGGTAGTAAGTTTGGAGCAGATAGGTGAACTACAGTTAACAGTAGACGGAAATAGGTCACTAGGTGACAGTCCAAAGGACAGGGCAGGCGGCAGTCATGGACAGCCAGGATACAAGCCAGAGATTAGAGGTAACAGAAAAGGATAACCAGGAACTAGCCAGAGGTCAGAGCAGGTAGCAGATGTGGATAGCCGGGAACTAGCCAAAGGTCAGAGCAGGTAGCGGACATGGATAGCCGGGAACTAGCCAAAGGTCAGAGCAGGTAGCGGACGTGGATAACAAGGAACTAGCCAGATGTCAGAGCAGGTAGCGGACATGGATAACCAGGAACTAGTCAGATGTCAGAGCAGGTAGCAGACAGGATAACCAGGAACTAGCCAGAGGTCAGAGCAGGTAGCGGACATGGATAACCAGGAACAAGCCAAAGGTCAGAGCAGGTAGCGGACATGGATAACCAGGAACCAGCCAGAATTCAGAGCAGGTATCGGACATGGATAACCAGGAACAAGCCAAAGGTCAGAGCAGGTAGCGGACATGGATAACCAGGAACCAGCCAAAGGTCAGAGCAGGTAGCGGACATGGATAACAAAGAACTAGAAAGAGGTGGGACAAAGGAATTAATGGACAAGAATGTAGGATGCATAACAGGAAAGCTCACTAGTGGCATGGCAGCAGCCAGTGATAATATTGATTGTACTGTGAGATGTGAACTGCTCTGAGTTTAAATAACCTGGGCAAAGATACCAAGCCGCTGTGATAGAATGGAGGCTGTGCCACTCTGATTGGCTGCGCTGATGGTGCTGGCGGGGTGAAGGCTGCAATGAAAATGTGCTAAACACAAGAAATCTGTGTGTCAGCTTAGGGTTTACATCCACTTTAAACACTGCATTTCAAATTCTTCCAAATTGTTTACATTAGCTAGCAAGTAATTTTGAAATGTGTAGTGTCAGTAAACCAGAGAAATACTGTATAAAACTAAAGAAAAAGTATTTTTGAATTTTCTGCAACTTCAATAACCGCAGGTCAAAGATTCAGAAAGTACTGACATGAGAGGGACAATCTATTTTTAGAAGGCGATGGAAGATTCTGTATCTCTCTCTTAGGCCCCTTTCACACTTATATGACTTGTCCCACAATTTGGGACTGCAAAGTAGCATGACAAGTCGCTCCCCATGATTTCCAATGACAGCCATTCATATTAGTACGACTTCAAGTCGTTACGACTTCAAAGTAGTCCCTGCACTACTTTGGTCCGATTTTGATGCCATTTACACAGGCATTCCTTGAAATCGTGGCAAAAATCGCTGCAAAATTGTGGCCGCGAATCGCGGCAAAATCGTGCTACTATGAAATCGAACAAGTGTGAAAGGGGCCTTAGCAAGGGTTTCCTTTTAAGGCCAGTTTTTCATGCTGGCTACCTTTTTAACCATGGCAGTGATAGGAGATTGGATTGAAGGAGTTCAACAGGCTCAGCTGGGATTCAGCATTACAGAACATTGTTTCCAGTGAGAACAAACGATTACCCAACCCAACCTCCTTCAGTAGTATAAAATTGGGTGGAGCTGGTGAACTGGTAGTTGAGATGTGGAGCTTCATTGGTGTGAATGGTGGACTTTAGTTTCCCCCTTTCTAAAGTCTTGAACCTTCATAACTGAAACAATGTCTACTACTACCTTCAATCTTAGATGATGGCAGCAACTTATTGAGGGGAGAAGAAAAAAGATCAATGCGTTTTACATTGTGAGAAAAGAATAGACCGATGCCAAAAGCTACAGGCGTTCCTACTGATTAATCCCTATGGGTGGGGCAATATACGTTGTAGGTGTGTGGCTTGGATGGAGCCCAGGCTGAGGCTGTTTTCACTTTCCATACACAGGATTTTGTTGTGATGTGCGACTTTTGGGACCAGTTTTCGTTCGCAAAGGCATAGACCGAGTTAGGGAGTTTCTGTTTTACCTGGAGTATTATATTGTGTTGGCTTTGTCCTCTATAGCAGAGATGTGTATTGGGTCTTACTAATCTGGCCAGTAATTCAATAGCTCATTCTACTCTGTTTGAAATCTCCCCAGCTTCTTACATCTCATGGCATCTTCAGCACTAGGACTTTCTGATATGGCTTCACCATGAGCTCATCCAAGGCAGAGCTGAGTAGTCAGTGGAGACTTTCTAGGGTGTGGTTGGGAACTCTGAAGGGGAAAATCTTTCCTCTGCATTTCTGAAATAGGCCTGTGGGCAAAATACTGGTTTTATGGGATGTGGTATTCTGGCCAGTACAATGTAGTAGGGATTACAAAGGTTGAGACCATCACACATTATCCTGATTAAATGTTATGCAGTGGAGTCCCCCTTTAAGCCACTTTAGCCAAGTTTTATTCTGAATTTGACTTTGTTTGCTCTAGATATTAATGCAGTAAGTGGTACATTTTCCCCAGAGTTGTCTCTACGTCTTATGGAGGACATTGGCACTTTCAGCAGTCTTCTAGCACAGCCCGCAGGTCCTTCCTGGATTCTGAGCTCTAAACTAGCAAAACATCAAAGTCACTTGATGGAGAAACCAACAGATGAGATGTTTGTTATTCTTATGTGATCAGCCTGGGGAATCCCTGAGGAAAAGGCACTCTGTTTAGAGAGAGTTTGGAGGAATACCATACTGAAGTGTGTATGACGATCACCTTCTTCTAAATGCTGTCTGACTGAATGCCTCGAGTCAGAGACCCAGAGCAAGTATGCAGCCAGTGAAGTCACATCTCCTGATCTGTGTACTTCTAGGCATTAAAGCTATTACATCTGCTTGACAGCTAGACAATTGGCATTTTCAAAAAGAGATTTCCACCATATTCTCTCAGAGTATAGGTTTACTTAAAGTGGTGGGACACCCTGAAAACAAAAACTTAAAAAAATGTTAGTAACAATTTAAAATGAAAATAATATTTTTTTTTACTTACCAGAAATGGCTGTTGCTAGACAGATCATCCTAATCTGCTTCCTCCAGCGCCGCAGTGATCTTCTCTCCTTCCGTCTTCTAGTGAATGGGGCGCGGTGTGTTATGGGAACTATGTCCCACAACACATCGCGTTCCCTATTCACAAATTAGACTCGCGCATGCGCAGTAGGCCACGCGCCGACTCGCGCATTCGCAGTAGGAAACGGGAAGCCGTTTCCCTTACTGAGGATGGCGGCGCTGGAACCGGATCGCCGAGGGACAGCTCGTCCTCCACGACCGACATCGCGGGCGCCCTGGGAGGGTAAGTGTACTTATTAAAAGTCAGCAGCTACTTTTTTTTTTTTAGCTGCTGACTTTTAAAAAAAAAGTTTGTAAGGTGAAACACCCCTTTAAAATGTGTAGTCTTGGTGTTTTTAGATTAGCATGTAATGGTAATGAACTATCAGTGTGTGTTTAGAGTTTTATAAACCTTGCTTACATATACACTCATCGGCCACTTTATTAGGTACACCTTGCTAGTATCGGGGTTGGACCCCCTTTTGTCTTCAGAACTGCATTAGTTCTTCGTGTCATAGCTTCAATAAAGTGTTGGAAACATTCCTCAGAGATTTCGGTCCATAATGACATAATAGCATCACGCAGTTGCTGCAGATTTGTTGACTGCACATCCATGGTGCGAATATCCCATTCTTCCACATCCCAGAGGTGCTCTATTGCAGTGGTCATCAACCCTGTCCTCAGGGCCCACTAACAGGACAGGTTTTATGTATTATTATTTTGGGGAGATGCAAACTAGAATACTGCAATCACTGAGCAGCAAATTATATCACCTGTGATGTATTTCAGTTATCTTGCAAACCTGGCCTGTTAGTGGGCCCTGAGGACAGGGTTGATGACCATTGCTCTATTGGATTGAGATCTGGTGGGTGTGGAGGCCATTGGAGTACAGTGACCTCATTGTCATGTTCAAGAAACTAGTGGTGAGATTATTTGATCTTTGTGACATGGTGCATTATCCTGCTGGAAGGAGCCATCAGAAGATGGGTACACTGTAGTCATAAAGGGATGGACATGGTCAGCAACAATACTCAGGTAGGCTGTGGCGTTTAAGAGATGCTCAGTTAGTACTAAGGGGCCCAAAGTGTGCCAAGAAAATATCTCCCACACCATTACATACACCACCAGCACCAGCCTGAACCACTGATACAATGCAGGATGGATCCATACTTTCATGTTGTTTAAGCCAAATTCTGACCCTAACACCTGAATGCTGCAGCTGAACTCGAGACTCATCAGACCAGACAACGTTTTTCCAATCTTCTATTGTAGAATTTTGGTGAGACTGTGCGAACTGTAGCCTCAGTTTCCTGTCCTTAGCTGACAGGAGTGGCACCTGGTGTGATCTTCTGCTGCTGTAGCCCATCTGCATCAAGGCTGGATGTGTTGTGCGTTCAGAGATGGTATTCTGCATACCTTGGTTGTAACAAGTGGTTATTTGAGTTACTGTTGCCTTTCTATCATCTGGAACCAGTCTGCCCATTCTCCTCTGACATCAACAAGGCATTTTCGTACACACAACTGCCACTCATTAGATCTTTTTCGGACCATCCACTGTAAACCCTACAGATGGTTGTGCATAAAAATCCCAGTAGATCAGCAGTTTTTGAAATACTCAGACCAGCCCATCTGGCACCAACAACCATGCCACATTCAAAGTCACTTAAATCCTCTCTCTTCTCCCATTCTGATACTAAGTTTGAACTTCAGCAAGTCATCTTCACCATGTCTAGATGCCTAAATGCATTACTGCCATGTGATTGGCTGATTATCATTTGTGTTACCAAGCAATTGAACAGGTGTACCTAATAAAGTGGCAGGTGAGTGTAAATATATGATGTGTGATCATCTCTGTACATGGATCTCATAGTCATATGTTCTAATTGCATACGCAGGTACAACTTCCAGCTTTGTACTGCTAAAGAGTGGTTGTGCTTTATTGCTTTTTCTCACGGTTAAAAGATTATCAGCCAGTTCATTGAAAACAATTCACTCCCTGTATGGTTGACACCTACAAGAAACTATTGTTCTAAAAAAATAAAATAATGCTCTCTGCAGTAGAAGCCTCTGAATACTTACCTTTCCAGTGGGTGTCTGGCAGATAGGAGTACTGCATGTGTTGGAAAAACAAAGGCAATCCGACACTCCAGGAAGTGTCAAAATCTAGAGATTCTGTTGGAGGCTTTAGCGCTTGAACACAGCACTCACCCCCTGCCTAGGAAGTAGCATTCAGAGGCTTCCATTGTATGAACCATTCTTTTCACCTAGAACTGACGCTGGGCTGGAGAGGGAAGCATTCCATTGGTTCCTAATTCTCTTGTTATTAAGATGTATGCGTTTGAGGGAGATCCTACTGCTGGATTCCTCTAGAGATATAGTAAGCCATTTTTCTTAAAATAAAGATCACGATTCTCTCATAATTCTCGGCGTAACCCTTATTTTTACCATTACACAAAAAAATTGGGACTAACTTTACTGGATGGACTTGTGTCTTTTTTCAGCCTAGCTAACTATGTAACTGTTTCGTTTTTTTTTTTTTTTTTAATTCATTGAAATTTATTTTTCCCACTAAAATTGTGCTTGAAAGACCGCTGGCAAATGCAATGTCACATAAAATATTGCAATGACCTCCATGTTATTCTCTAGGGTCTCTGCTAAAAAATATATATAAAGTTTGGGGTTCTAAGTAATTTTCTAGTAAAAAATACTGATTTTAACTTTTAAGCAACGAAAACGCTTTATAAATTTTTAAGTACTGAAAGCAAACCCACCCATCCATGTCTCTGTTCTTTATTTTGTTGCTATCTGCAGCCATCTTGACTAAGGGCGGATATTTCTTGTACCATTTACTTCCTTGAGGAGAAGGTGTTTTATTCCGCGCTATGGAGATTTTAAGTACGCCTACTGGTTACTCCCACCTAAGTGGGGTAAATGGATAAGAGAAAATAAAAATAGGTATGGCGCTGTTCATTTAAATTAAACTTAATGTGTTAAAGTGATTAGTGCATTTAGTGTAATTAATACAAATAAACCTTATGAAAGTAGTGCAATAAAACTCATAAAATATATAAAAAAAAAAAAAAAAATATATATATATATATATATATATATATATATATATATATATATAAATACGTGCAAGTGCTCAAGAATAGTTCATAGAAAAATATGCAAATATGCAAATGTGCAAAAATGATTATATATCCCCAACGTGAATAAACATGATTAAATCAAGATGTAAAAATCCAATAATAATGTTTGTGCTGGTAAAAGAAAGCCCTGCACTGATCTATTCCCTCTTGAAAGGTGATCACAGCATACGTGGCTTATCCGTGCTCCTATTGTGACTGCACTCACCAGAAATTACTCCCCCTCCAGGGGTATGAGACAGGAAGTTGCCCAATCCTAGGTATCCTGGCAATATTTCACTTGTACACCATACAAAAGAGAGAAGGATCCCAATAGTGTAATATTGTAAAAGACCTTTTTTTATTTCTAAAAACGTATGGAAATGTACTCACATTTACCATGAAACATTAAGGCATATACTGCTGACACTTGCCGACAACCGGAAATGACGCAGGAGAACGTCTTTTGTCTCCGCTCTACTAGTTTTGTCGTTCTGACGTCATCTGGAGCATACATCCGTGCCTGCTGACTGTGACCTGGAATTAGTCCCTGTACAGCAGGGCTGGATTCTGAGAGGATACATTTTTTTTTTTTTTATATTGTGAAAGATAATGTTACGCCGAGTAAATTGATAACCAACATGTCTCCCTTCAAAATTGGGCCCGCTCGTAGAATGGCGACAAACTTTTACCCTTAAAAATCTCCATAGGCGATGTTTACAAAATTCTACAGGTTGCATGGTTTGAGTTACAGAGGAGGTCTAGGGCTAGAATTATTGCACTCGCTCTACCGATCACGGCGATACCTCACATGTGTGGTTTGAACACCGCTTTCATATGCGGGCGTTACTCATGTATGTGTTCGCTTCTGCAAACGAGCTCGGTGGGACGGGGCGCATTTAAAAATAATAATTTTTTCTTATTTATTTTAACTTTTATTTTTACACTGTTCTTTAAAAAAAAAAAAAATCCACTTTTATTCCTATTACAAGCAATGTAAACATCCCTTGTAATATAAAAAAAAGCATGACAGGTCCTCTTAAATATGAGATCTGGGGTCAAAAAGGCCTGAGATCTCATATTTACACTAAAATGCAATAAAAAATAAATAAAAAATGTCCCTTTTAAGAGCTATGGGCTGAAGTGAGGTTTTGACGTCGCTTTCGCCCTGCAATGGTATGGAGATACCATACCCAGCAAAGACAAGGATCCAATCGCCTCTGCGCTACCGACGGCTCATGGGAAGCGAGAGCGGCGGGGGGAGCCCTTTTCCTCTGATTTAAAAGTGATCTTGCGGCGAATCCGCCACAGAGACCACTATTATCGGAAACCGAACCGTCCGCCGAAGAAGAGGATACCAGCTAGCTTCTGCCATAACAAAGAAAGATATCCCTCTTCAAAGTTAGGACATATATCGCGTGCGGTGGTCCAGAAGTGGTTACTGTGTTAAGTAGATTAGATTAAATATTCCTTTCTATCCATTTACTAATGCTAGCAGCATAAGGATTAAAAATAGTTGATTGAGAGAGTTTAGTTCCACTTTAAACATAATCCACAAACATTTGTCATCATACAAGGGACTGCACAGGGGGGCACGGCTGTCACAAGAGCATCGGAACAGAATTACAAATATTTTTTGCAACTGAAACATTTTTCATATGTGTGGGAACAGGTCAATTTCACAATCTTTGTACGTTCGGAGACTTTCAAATTGTATTTAAATGCCTCAATAAAACCCCTAGTGGCCTCCTAAGTGTCGTTTTAGGTAAATCAATAACAGTGCAATGCCCAGAGGATCTAGTAGAGTCTTTCTAGAAGTCATTTGATCGTTTTTCAGAAGCGTCTGGCACCTCTGCCTAAAAAGACACCTAGATTCCGGCATTTTTCACCGCCTGTGCGACAATGTGCTAAATAGACGCCATATTGATAGATAATTAACACCTTGTATGATTCAGGCCCTGCTAATTGCTTGCTGGCAGTTATCTGTTTCGAGATGTGATAGAAGCCTTGGTGTGTCTTGGCTGTGCAGTCCTATTCCCTGGATATCGTAGCATGCTTTACTTCTCTTTAGAGTCTTTAATTTTCTCAACACGATGACACAATGGCTGAAATTAGTGGTCCATTGACTAAACAATCATGGTGGAGATATACTGCTCTCTGCACTGATTCAGACCTTTCTGTTTATTGATGAAGGACCATTTCCTCCAACTCCTGAACTGGTTTGCAGTAAAAGGATTTTGGTCTGATGTTAATTGCTTGGCTGTCAGTTTGCATGTGCGACCCTGCCGTGAGCTCCGTCAGTAAAATCGTGGGTCCCGCCAACTAGATGTCCGCGGGGATACCCCCGATCGCCTCACGGTGCTGAAGAACGGGGAGATGCTAATGTAAACAAGCATCTCCCCGTTCTGCCAAGTGACAGTGTCATTGATCACAGCTCCCTGTGATCGGGAGCGATAATCAGTGACGTATCACTCGTAGCAACGCCCCCTAACAGTTAGAATCACTCCCCAGGACACATTTAACCCCTTCCTAGCCAGCTAGTGGTTAACCCCTTCACTGCCAGTGTAATTTTTACAGCAATTTTATAGCACTAATCGCTTCTCTGCCAGTGTAATTTTTACAGCATTTTTATAGCACTGATCGCTGTAAAAATTACAATGGTCCCAAAAATGTCTCATGTGTCCGCTATAATTTTGCAGTCACGATAAAAATCGCAGATCGCCGCCATTACTAGTAAAAAAAAAATTATTAATACAAATGCCATATAACTAACCCCTATTTTGTAGATGCTATAACTTTTGTGCAAACCAATCAATAAACGCTTATTGTGATTTTTTTTATTTATTTTTTTACCAAAAATATGTAGAAGAATACGTATCAGCCTAAACTGATGAAAAAAAACATTTTTTTTACATATATTTTTGGGGGATATTTATTATAGCAAAAAGTAAAAAATAATGCATTTTTTTCAAAATTGTCGCTCTATTTTTGTTTTTTATAAAAATAAAAACCGTAGAGGTGATCAAATACCACCAAAAGAAAGCTCTATTTGTGGGAAAAAAAGGACGTCAATTTTGTCTGGGAGCCACGTCGCACGACCGCGCAATTGTCAGTTAAATCGACGCAGTGCCGAAATCGCAAAAAGTGATCTGGTCTTTGGCCAGCCAAATGGTGCGGGGCTTAAGTGGTTAAAATGCAGGGATTTCCTCTCGCTTCCTGTTTGGCTATGGGACAGGAAGTGAAGAGAAATCTTTGCAATGAGACACATATGGCAAAATAATCGGACAGGGGTTCTAACCCTCCTTTCTCTATCCAAAATGGAAAAAAAAAAATGTTTTGCCTATTGTTCTACTTTAACAGTTTAACTGAAACCACTGTGGGCATTTGCATGGCATCTGCATACTTCTAATAACCAAACAGCTGTATTGCCTGTGACATGCCGTATGAGATGAGGTCAGAATATCGTTGCAAATTGCCAGAATCTTGGATTACATTTTTAAAGTGTACAAGAGGGACAAAAGAAAACTCGGGCTCTTTAAAAAAAAAAAAAAAAAAAAAACTGATCTTCCCTTCCAAAGGCTGCATTCACACCACAGCGTTTTGAATTGCGGGCAGATCCGACTGCGATTTGACAGCGCTGATGCATGAATGACAAAACGAGGAACTCGCATTTGAGATGTCATTCATTTGAATGACACCTCAAATCGCAGTGCGGGTATGCCACGATTGTCATGCGATAAAACTTGCTGCAATCGCGACAACACACATCGCGGGACGCATGTTGCCCAAAAATTGTTCAGGAGCTACTTTGGGGCAACATGCGCCCCCCGATTGCAGCAGGTTTTATCGCGTGACAATGGCGGCAGGCCCGCACTGCTATTTGAGGTGTCATTCAAATAAATAGCATCTCCAATTCTAGTTCCGCGTTTTGTCACTCACACATCAGCGCTGTCAAATCGCGGGCAGATCTTCCCTACGATTCAAAATGCTGTAGTGAGAATGCAGCCTTAGTGTCTTAAAATTGCCTTTCTAATGCAACTTTTTCAGGGTATGTATTGATTTTATGTAGGGCACAAGGACAGGCTCTCATGGTGCAGCAAAGAAATCAAGGGTTTCCTTCAATGTTTGTCACAAGTTTTCTAAGAGGCGGCGTACTTCTTGGCGGTTCAAGTGTTGTTTTCATTCCTGGCAGCAATGTGTAGCATTTAAGTGAAGTAGATCTGAAGCCTCTCCACTTAGTTTATTTCTCTAAACACCTGGGATGAGCGCTTGGCTGCATGCTGGAAGAGCGAGTCTCACCATCCCAGACAACAAAACACCTTCTATGCTTAAGCTGCCTATACACAGAGCAAAGTTCGCCCATTTTCTGATGGAACGAATGAAATTTACCACTTCCAGCCCGACATCCCTAGTCTGAAAAATCTAAGCAGGGTGGAAAATTGTTGGGTGAACAGCATCTGCATCCAATCGGATGCAGCCCCTGTCTTGGTATTTTGACAGCTGGCGGGCTGCCTGTCAAAATACAATAGCTGTAGTGGGAGATTTGGCGTGGATGGAGGGATCTGATGATTTTTTTCCTTCAGCCTGTATATGGGCAGCTTTAGGATGGCAATGTTGGCCTGATAGGCATTCATTAAAGAGAACCCGCCACCATTGGGCATCTGCATCATCTTCTTTCTTGAATGTTTACAATATTGTTTTATTTCAGAGCTTTTAAAACGGGACATCCCTGACCTCTATAGGTGCTTGTAATAGAAAAAAATGTATCATCAAAGATCCTCAAATATCACAACAAAGACTCTAAAATCAGGTTTGGGTTCACACTGGTGCAATACGGGAAAACCCTGCCATTCCTGTGCGGGTTCCCGCATCGCACGTGAATCGCTGGTGGGTCACACTGACATCTGTGAACCACTTCAGATGTCAATGTAAAGTTAATGACACACCCGAATCCGATCGCAGTGCGAACTGTGAAATAGTACATTGAGGGCCAAAAAAAGGGGTCCTGTACCATTTTGGTGCGAATGTTATGCGATTTCAGCCACACAGTTTGTATGGCTGAATTTGCATCTCACAGACATCGCATGCGATGTGCACAGCAATGTGGTGCGAATCACATGCGATGTCTGTGATTGCACCAGTGTGAACCCAGCCTTAGTGTGTTTGTAACATTTCACTGCCTGTGTTGTGCATTTTTCAATTTGTAAATCTTAAAATAAACAATTCATACTTTCCTGCTCTGTGGAATGGTGGTGCACAGAGCAGCCCTGATCCTCTTCTTTGGGGTCCCGTGCTGGTACTTCTGGCTCCTCCTCCCTCACCGAGTGCCCACCATAGAAAGCCGCTTTCCACAGGGGCACTTGTGCTGGCTCACTTCGGAGCCTTGCTGCCTGTGTCAGACAGCATGTCCCTGCTTCCTCATTATAGGATTCGATTGACAGCCATGGGAGCCAATTGCTCCTGCTGCTATTAATCTGCCCAGTGAAGAAGACAGCCAAGAGAGCAGCTGGATGGAGATCAAGCTTGGGTAAGCTTAGAGGGTGCTGGGGGATCCCGTGGCACACAAGTTTTTTTTTTTTTTTACCTTTAGGCCCCTTTCACACTTATACGACTTGTCCCACAATTTGGGACTGCAAAGTAGCATGACAAGTCGTTCCCCATGATTTCCAATGACAGCCATTCATATTAGTACGACTTCAAGTAGTTCCGATATCAAAGTAGTCCCTGCACTACTTTGGTCAGATTTTGATGCCACTTACACAGGCATTCCTCGAAATCGTGGCAAAAATCGTGGCCGCGAATTGCGGTAAAGTCGCATGACTTTAAAGTCGCACAAGTGTGAAAGGGGCCTAATGCAGAGAATGCATTAAGGTCAAAAATCCTTTAGAAATACTTTAAAGTGGTTGTAATCCCTTTACAACCTTTTTTTGCTACAGGTAAGCCTATACTTGGGCTTACCTGTAGCTATACTGGATATCTCCTAAACCTTCACAGTTTAGGAGATATCCCCTGTATTTGCATGTGCCAACGTCATCGGCACATGCACACTGAAGCATACTGAAGCAATGGCACGTATGCGCCATTGCTTCAGTTAGCCTGTGCCATTCCTGGCGGCTCCTACGCGCATGGGCGGAGTGAAGTCATCGCGGCTCCTGCTATACTAGCTCATTATGCCTTTGTCTTGCAGGGTGTTTTTTTTTAGGGTTTACAACCACTGTAATTTTCTCCACAATGCTTATAGGCACAGAGATAAATGAGGGCTTGGTATATACAGTGATTTTACAGGTTCACTTAAATGAAATGTTAAAGGAGCTGTGGCTCCTTCTCAGGTCTCCGACACTATCACCTACAGAAGGGTGCCTACCCCTGACCTACAGACTCACCACTTTGGCTCCCAGCTGCTTCTCCTCTTCCAGATTTCATAAAAACCAGCGTTATGCAACCCCCTTCCTGTCTACCCTGTCCAAGGGGGAAGGACCTAAGGATTCCTTAACTTTTCTTTATGGTAATGACCCATAATCCCTAGAGACAATTATTCTGTATTTACGGGAGGGTAGATATTGTTTCTGGGGGATAGCAGTGAAATATAAACTTTTTTATGTTTTTTTGAAAGATTGTACTATAAACCTGTATGTGTCACATGTGGCCTGTAGCAATTCTATCACATTTACGTCTATGGCTGCTCGGTGACTCATATCGCCGTCCACACTAATCCGATTCTGAACTTTTTTTTTATTCAATACAGTATGTGATATTTTAAAGGTTAGGGACAAGTACTTGAGATTTTACACCTCTAAATCACAGTAAAGGTGTGGGCTCTATATATACCTGTGTGTGTGATGACAACACCCTGTGTTTGTAGCCTTACACCCTAATGTTACACAAACTCTGTGCCGCAGGCCTGATCTGTGTCATGGAAGCCATAATTGCTCATCTTTGGCCAGGACAGGTTGAGGAAACAAGCTTATGCTAACTGATCTGGGATATTCATGAAATATGGGTATTTTTCAGCTCCCATAGCCAAAAAAAATAGTTCATGATGTTCAGATCAAGAAATAATCCGAATTACCAGCAACCCTGACAAAGGGCCTTGGCAGGAAGAAGATTGTTTTTAATCCCCCAAGATAAGACCAGCGCTGGAGATATATGCACTGAGTATAAACATGCATGCTCAGCCTTTTTGATCAGGAATCTTCATAGGAAATTGCCAGGCTGTGTTTTATGTAATGGTAACATAAAGATATGTTTTTTTTTATGTTCCAGTTATCTAATCTTGCCGTGATTGATAAATATAGAGCATCAGGAAGGCTTAAATACTCTTCTGGGTCAAAAAGCTACTAATTCCTTCTTCCAGTGCTGCCATTTAAACAAAAGCCTAGACATTGATTACGTGATCTCTGCGAATGGGACCATCAAAGTACATTGGCAACTCCTGGCCTCCAGCAGAAGTTTCTGTTACTAAACCCAGAACACTGCATTCACTATATCTGGTCTCCTACAGTGCACAGAACATGGACATGTACCGTATTTATCGGCGTATAACACGCACCCCAAGTTTAGGAGGGAAGTTTAAGGAAAAAAAAATTAATTTAAATGCCCATCAATGCAGCCTTATCAGTGTCCATCTGCAGCCTTGTCCAGTGTCATTTGCCTCCTTGTCAGTGTAGCCTTGTCATTTGCAGCCTTGACCCAGTGTCATTTGCAGCCTTGACCCAGTGTCATTTGCAGCCTTGCCCCAGTGTCATTTGCAGCCTTGTCAGTGTAGCCTTGTCATTGCAGTCTCCGTATCTCGGCGGCTCTTGGGTCCCGAGCAGAGCCGAGAGTAGCCGAGTGTACTCGGCTCGGCTCACAGTCTCGCCGAGTCCCTGTGTTATGTCCATCATAGGGCGGGACTGGGCGTGACTGTGAGCGGAGCCGAGTACACTCGGCTATGTATCGCGGCGGCTCACAATCCAGATTTTAAGGGGAAAAAGGTGCGTGTTATAAGCCAATAAATACGGTAATTATTTTTAGTAAATATTTCCCCTGCGCAAAGTCCCATCAATTTCTTTCCCATATATATCCTTTTAGTAAATATGAACTGCTAAATATCTTTTCTCATCCAGTATATAGCAGTCTTTTGACTTTCAGTGTCCAGCCAAGCACTGGTTAAAGCTTGTAGGAGGAGTTTTCTGACTGTCAGACCCCTTTGTCTGGACAGTGCTGGTTGGCCCTGTGCTGATCACATGCATCCTCCCAAGAAAAAAAAAAAAAAAACCTCTCTAGCAATACACACTAAACTGAGCATGTGCAGCCTGACTCCATAGACTCTGTGTTATCAGAATAATATCGGGGGACAGTGGAAGGAGGGGGAGGATCAGAGAAGACAGGATCAAACACCCTTTTTAGGCAATTCGGAGGATTAACCCCTTAGGATCCACAGTGAGTATAATGCTTGCTTTATTGCATATACAGACTGATTTTTCTGTAGTGGGGTTAAGAACACATTAAATAACTAAATACTTTTGGCCTCATGGCAGCACTGGAGGGAGAATGAAATGGTGTTTTCTTGGGGGAAAGTTAAATATTTCAGCTTTTCTATTATAATTTATTAATCTCTGCAGGACTTTTAGTATGTGTTTTTAGAATAACTTTGGCAACAAGTCCAGTTTGTATCAGCCAACAGAAGAATAGGAACAGGGATCGCTGGTCTCCTCCATTCCACCTTTACTGCCCAGGAATAAAACTCACATTTATTCAGAGGGCGCCAATGAAGAGAAATTTCCTAATCATGGCGTAGTACAGAGACTGCTTTTTATGTGTGTCCTGCGCTTGGTTAGGAAATCTGATGTCACTTTATCCAGTGTTTTACAGGAGCTCTGGAATGTCCCTGAGCAACTCTACCATTGATCTGCCTTCAGAAGACACTACTCCCTTCTCAGCGTAGGCCTCTTGCACATGGCAAACAAATGCCGCATTTTGTAATACTGTAGCTTTTTTTTTTTAATATGGATCTTAATGCCAGTGTTCTGATGAGAAATGTCCCCCCATCGGATAGTGTCTGCCCTGTACTGTGAAGGCGCAGCGCTTGTGCAGTACGGAGGACAAAGGATACGCCGATAGACTCTGAACATGAACAGCTGTTCATGAGCTCTACACGGCGCCTGCGCAATTAATAGTACATTCTGTCACATGCTCTCGCACACTCCCGATGTTCGTGGGGGTGGATTTCTCAAATGGGCGGATCTTTGCGGGCGTGTTTACACTGCTTGTGTTATGTATGTAACATTGAACTACCCGCCCTTATCAGCTCTGGCCATCATTGTAAAAGTCCTTCAGTTGTGTAATCGGCTCTGGCCATTCTGTAGGCACACCGCCCCTGGCAGAGTTGTACGAGCATCGGGAGCGTGTGACAGAATGTTAACTATTAATTGCGCAGGCGCAGTGTAGAGCTCATGAACAGCTGTTCATGTTCGGAGACTTTCGGCGTCTCCTTTGTCCTCCGTACTGCGCAAGCGCTGCGTCTGCGCAGTATAGGGCGGACACTATCCGATGGGGGACTTTTCTCGACAGGACACTGGCACATTGCTAAAGACCCATTGTATAGTAACAAGGCTTCATGCACAAGGCCATACTGTACAGTGTGCAGATCCCATGTAATAGCTTATATACAGCTGCCCATTCAGATGAGGCTACACATCTTCTGCACACTGGCACACATATGGACGTATGCTTTGAACGCAGATGGTGTGCACTTGGAGCATACGTCCCTGTGGACGCACATAACCAGTATAGCCACTTCTTCTGATTTATCTCAAAGGCAGCTGTACACGGCAGCTGCGGGTGCCAGGAGAGTGATAACACAGGTTCTGTACCCTGCAGGGCTGTGCGCATGAAGCCTAAAAAGGGTGCAGACATTTTTATCAGGCCAGTACCCTACTGCTAGCCAAGCCAGTATAATACCGGGCAAGTGGTAACCCCAGATAGTGGGAAACGGATCTGAAAGCCGTGTGATCCAGGATCCAAGAAAAGTAAATGCCTATTGTGTGGTGACAGATAAAGATAATCAGTTTTATAAACGGCCAGAGAGCATGTTCTTTTCTACTCAAATAAATGTGGCGTTTAGCCATCTCTTATCGCTTTCAGACTAAGAATGCAATTTTTCTGAATCCTGTTCTAGAATCTTAGGAACATTTTTCTTTGCCAAATTACAGTCTACAACCATGACCAATAGGGGTGCAACGGATCGTCGCCGATCCGTGATCCGAACGGGCCACCCCGTTCGGATCGGCACACCCCGCGATCCGCGGAGCGCTCCGCGGCCTCGGCCTTAGGAAAGGCCGCGGCTTCGGCCTAGCTCCGGAGCGTCGGCGGCCATCTTTGTACACCCGGCGGCCTTAGGAAAGGCCGCGGCTTCGGCCTAGCTCCGGAGCGGCGGCCATCTTGGTACACCCGGCCACTGTTTACAATGTGATCGCTCCGTCAAATTTGACGGAGCGATCACTTGTAAACATACCCTGCATTACCCAGCCAATATCCTGCATTAACCCTGCATTAACCCTGCATATACTCTGCATTAACCCTGCATATACTCTGCATTAACCCTGCATATACTCTGCATTAACCCTGCATATACTCTGCATTAACCCTGCATATACTCTGCATTAACCCTGCATATACTCTGCATTACCCAGCCAATACTCTGCGATACTCTGCATTACCCAGCCAATACTCTGCGATACTCTGCATTACCCAGCCAATACTCTGCGATACTCTGCATTACCCAGCCAATACTCTGCGATACTCTGCATTACCCAGCCAATACTCTGCGATACTCTGCATTACCCAGCCAATACTCTGCGATACTCTGCATTACCCTGCATATACTCCGCATTACCCAGCCAATACTCTGCGATACTCTGCATTAACCCTGCATTAACCCTGCATATACTCTGCATTACCCAGCCAATACTCTGCGATACTCTGCATTAACCCTGCATATACTCTGCGATACCCAGCCAATACTACAGTGGGGAGAGGATGTGGATATTACAGTGGGGAGATGACGTGGATATTACAGTGGGGACTATATGGTGGCGGAATTTTCACAGGTTTTTGCAAATTCAATTATTATTTGCTGATCCGAAAAATGATCCGATCCGTGACTCCTGATCCGAGGATCGATCCGATCCGTGAGTTTTTTGATCCGTTGCACCCCTAATGACCAAGACCAAATACTTTCTGAAGGGTTTACCAAATAACAGCGATTTGTGGAGAATACCTTTTTTAATTTAGTTGTAGGTGGAGTTAGGTGGGCTGAGTAACCGCCTGCCACATCAAGGTGATTCCAGACATGGTTCCATAATCGGTTCTTGTCCATCCTGAAGTTTGGCTGTTCCTGGCAACATTAAGGTGTTCATCAGCCCCCCGATGAAGTCATGTGACGTAACGCGTAGGGCATGGCTGGGGATATCGTGGACAGGAAGTGATGTGATATCCGCTCAACGCTGTTGTTTTACCTTACTGCGCTTTTTTAATTTGTAAGCATCCACTCGTCTTGAATAAATGAATGCTTGTTTTAATGTACTTCACCATGGGAGGCAATTTTATTTTATTTCTTATGTGAACCGAAACCGTGGGTTGATATATTTAGAAAACATAGTCTGGAGATTGCATTTCCTTATTTCCTGCATGTGTCCTAGAAGGCTGATCAGTCACGGTATAGTCTGTAGTTTGGAGCCTGGAAGTTGGATACCATCACCACTTTGGATCCTAAAGGCCATTTATTCACTACATAGAGGTGAGAGTTCTGTGAGCATTGAGCAGTTTTGTGAAGGCACAAGATTTATTTTGTGGGTGGAAGTTTTATTAGCAAGGACTTTTTTCATCCACTGACACTTGGACTATTGTTTTGGATTCAGTTTATTGAGTTAGCAATTGTACTTTACTGTATTATTACTTGATTTATTCATTCACAGATATTTGGACATTTGCTTTTGAATGACATATTATTGTGTTTTATTTTTTATCACGTTGTGACTATTGAGGAACGGCGCAGCTCACCATTCATTTCAATTGTTACTACATGCATTGTAAACACTTTAGATTTGCAGCAATCTTTTCACTGTATTTAGTCACATCCCAATATATTTATTTCAATCTATTTTCTGGTAGCTTGGGGGATTACACATATAAACATTAGGGTGTTCCCACTCTTCCTGGTGCATTCACCATAATTTAAAACCTAAAGAGATTGTAAAGGTAAAAAAATAAAAATAACAAAACGTGCATATACTAACCTCCTCTTCTCTGGTCCATCGACGGTGCTCCTGGCTCCTCTCTGTCCAGTGCCCCCATGGAAAGTGGCTTCCTGTGTCTCTGTCCAGTGCCCCCACAGGAAGCCGCTTTCCATGGGGGCACTCGTGCATGCTCGCTTACGGGCCCTGCTGTTGCTGCATCCATTAACACAGACAGTGGGACTCAGCCAGCCCCCCCCCCCCCCCCAGTCCCTCGTCACTGGATTTGATTGACAGCAAGGAGCAAGAGGATAGCAAGGATAACTTGCCACAAATTTGTGGCAGTGTTGATCTGTAAGTCTTGTTAACTTACTGCATATTTTCACTGGCAAGTTATACACTTGCAGAGCACTTGAAGCACAAGTTCTAGTTGACACTTTTCAAATTTGAAGCAAATATGCATGGCAAATCTCTGGCAGCAGCAAAGTTGCAGTGCTGAGTCTACAGCAAGAGCTCTACAAGTCACAGTGACCCCTGTGGTGGGATGACTATTGCACAACATAACTGAACCAGAACTTGCAGCAGAATGTTTGCAAAGAAAGTTAATCTGGCGTCATGCAATGTGGACTTGCTGCAATTGTGCAACAAACTTGTGTAGCCTGGTAAGTCTAGCAATAGCTTAGCAAGTCATTTTAAAACTTGCATCTTAATTGCTTGCTATCCGGGAATGGCTCCCAGTGCCCAAGCAAAGCCAGGGAGACATGAAAGTGAGGGGAGAGAAGAGCTGCAGACGTGCACAGTGCTGAAATGAATGAGGGCTCAGGTAAGTAAAGGGCAGGGGGCGGGGTAAGGTGGATGCTGACGCCTAAAGGTTTTTTACCTTAGAGCAAGGAATGCATTAAGGTAAAAAAATGTTTAGGCATTAGAATCACTTTAAAGAGTAAGTTCACCTTTTCACAATTTTATTGCACCTACCTCTATGGGAAATTAGCGGTCATTGCCCACCCAGCTGGTGCAGCGATCCAGCGTTTTGAATGCCCTCCTCTTCTTCCTATTTGTTTCTTATGGCTTCTGGAACAGAAAAAGAGATTCCGATTGGTCAAAGTGGTCACGAGCCAGCATGTGACCAATCCAAATAGCTCTAACCTCTCCTGGAAGCCCTAAGCAAACAATGGAAAGAAGAGCAAAGCTTTCAAATCCCCGGACTGCTGCCCCAGTTGTGTGGGCAATGACCGCTAATTGCCTGCAGAGGTAAGTGTGTGTAGGGTGTTCACCTTTTTCATTTTTTGTGAAAAGGTAAATTCCACTTTAGAAACCCATGTAGGTGTTCTGACCTGGCAAGTCCAGCGCAGAGATCTCACTACTGGCATGCCAAAATATTTAGGAAACCAGTAGGTCTAACCGGAGACAACCAGAACGTCACTTGTCATTACAATGGTTGGGGGGGAGAGATGGCAACATCATCACCCCTTCTCTCCACCTCATTCAATCAGAGAACGCTTTACATTCATTGAGAAAAATGCAAGGCATTCTCTGATTGGCGACAGTGCAGAGGGCAGCGCCCCTCTGTGGTTACTGTACAGAAGGGCAGTCACTCTGCATGGCACTTGGCAGATCGTTCCCATCAATGTAGTAGGTCAGGTTAGCACAGTGATTTACAGCTTCCACAGTAGCTGATCAGTTGTCACATATGCTGGCCCAACGTAGGTATACAAAATATATCATCCCTTGAGTTCAATTTTGACAGTATCCTTCACCGGAGTGTGATGGTGAAAATGATCTGAGTATAGATACACAGTGGAACCTGCACACACGCTTGGGAAGGCTAGCAGCCACGTCAGCTAAACAAAGACAAGAGACTCAGACCGCCCTGCGCAAACATTGCAGGAACACCTGTACGAGGTGAGACTACTGCTTTCACATCGAATGTCTCTGAGCTGTCCTGGGGTGACCACACTGTAAAGAGCTTAGTAAAGTGGACCTGTCATTAATTTTCATGCTTGACTGATGTGGGCATTGGTCAAAATGATCACTTCCTGTAATTACTTAATCTGAAGTAATATCTCTGCCGCATAATATTCCCAGCCAATCTCTTACTAGAAGGGGAAGCCAGGATCTAAATTACAACAATAAAAGACCATCTATAGACAACTGCCCCATAGTAAGCCTATGGATGACATCACCGCCCAGGCTCTGCAGCCATTGTCTGCGACCTCTCCTTTTCACTAAAGCTGGCCACTTAAAATGGGGGTGGGAGAAGTTTTAAGTATAGTTAGTGTGAACTTCCACTTTAAAAAGAACTTGCTGTAAAGAAAGGGACTTTGTGTGGGAAACAGTTAGAACTAATGCCAGGTTTCTAATGCTTAATGTGCCCCATTGGGTAGATTATCTTTCACTTTCTATCTCTGTGACACCAGGAGATGAAATGGGGGAGCAGCTGTCCCTGTAACAGGAAAGAGAAGCAGACTACAATAATAACATCACCTAGGCTCTAATCCTTCCAAAAAAGATTTATTGAACTATCTGTCTCAAATGGGGAGATTTCTCATGGCTTCCTGTCACTCTGACATTCCAATCCTGGGACAGGAACTGAGGAGAATATCCACAGAGGGAAAATGGAGACACCAACAAAAACCTGGAGAAGCTCTAACCTTCCTTACTTGATTTGAATTTGTTCATTATATTGATGGAAGCCAATCATATTCTGGCTTTCATTTTCACATATTGCCAAGAGTATTGAAGGGAGAATCTGATTGGTGGTTACCCTCAGACATATTGGTATATGAGGCCTGAGGTTTCTTACTGAAGTACTAGGAAGTTGCACGCTGTTTTCTGTCCTCTAGATGGCATAAAATTTCTGGGAGCACCATCACCTTGCTTTCTTTGATCATCACGTCAGATGTGTGTCATGATGAGCCAAGATGTCCATGATTCATGTGCAGATGGTATGCATTATATGTTCCCTCTACACTGTCCTTTTTACTTGAACGGCTAAAATAAATAAAAAATAATAAAATCATAATAATTCTACCCCTCGAAAGGTTCAATCAAAGAAAATAAAAGCTAAAATAACACCAAAAGTCACCAAATTGTATATTGTGTTCCCCAGGGGATCAAGTAAAGAAGCACTTGCTCAGTTTCTGTGGCCCATTGCTGAGCTAAAGGAGTGACAGCTCCCCCCCTTTCTCCCCACTGCTGTCCGACTATGCTGCTATCAAGGAGACAGATAACGAGGGCTGATTGACAGCGCTGGCACACACTGGAGACGAGCGTCGCCATTTGACACAGCAGGGGTGGGGTCAGCTCTGTGTACAACACAAGCACTAGAAGGGATCATTTAGCACCGAGGGGCTGTGTGATCTCTCTGCTGGTGCCATGTATGTTTAGGCAGCCGGCAGATGGATCATACAGCTCCGCAGCACTGAATGATCCTTTACTATTGTGAACGAGCAGTCAGCACTAGCAGGGTAAGTTGACACACTGCACAAAACAAATTTTTACAGAGAGAGGTTGTAGTGGCTATAGTGCCCCATTGGAACACACACAAATTGGGCTGCAGCCTGGGATGCAGCTACAGCCAGCATAGATAGAATTACAAATTGGTTTACAATACACAATGGTTCTACAGTTCCAAACCGGACCATGTGCTGCATGTTATTGGTTCCCTGGAGAATTCAACCAGGATTGTGTGTTCTGGTGATAGTTATTCTTTAATTGAGACATTCTTAATTGGTTCTAGTTGGTGATCTACATGGCTCTGCCATCAGAAACTAGTAATGTTTTTTATGCAGATCGGAAATGTTTTTAAAGTATTTGTTAGGCCAAAAGGGAATTAAATGTTGAGATCTATATATGGGATGTTTTTCTGTATGAACATCCCAATGTCACTTGAACATGGACAAACCACCTAGACGACTAGGAAAAAAAAACATGTGGAAAAATACAAACTAACAAAGTTTATATCTGATCTGCCTAATCAGATATTTCATCTAGGTAACATGATTCCATATAATGGTGTGTAGCATGTTAATTGGTCTATTACACAGGGATCTTAGTATTTATTTTCTTAATCCAGCAATTTTCTCTGATCCAGGGAATTGATCTTCTAATTGACGTTTTGGTGCTTAGTGCTGGTGACCTCCTCTGGTGAGTTGTAATGTAAGGCAGTGTTGGACTGGATCAGTTGGCAAAGGGTTAACATACAGCTGTGTATAAAATAACCGGTCCCATAAAATGACCTCCTCCCCTCCCCGTACACGTGAGTAGATTAATGCTGTCTGTGGTTCCTGCATAGCAACACACAGAAGCCTTAAAGGTTGTCATGGTTTCATTGATCCCTCATGATACTGAGAGGTATAAACAAGGTATATACAAGTGCCTAGGCTGATGTACATAAGACAAGGGTGCCTCCTGGTGTTCAAACGTGCATTAATCACACCTTCCACTACTAATTTGCTCTTGAAATTCTAATCCATGATTATAGTTATGTATTAGCTATTTACAGTATATCATTTAATACATAAATCACATCAGTCTCTGCTGCAGAAGCACAGACAATCCAATGCTCCCTTCCGTTGTAGGCACACACTCTAAGGCGAATTGAGGTAGACATTAATTAGTCCATTAGAGACACCATGCACGTTACAATTTGCCTGTCCAGTCAATCTCAGACTACTGTGTGTAATAGGGCCTACATGATCTATACAATCAATTTGTACTCTATCAGGAAGGCTTTTGCACCCTGTTTGCACATTATGGTTGTCCTCAAAGGGCCGGTTGTATTTGTAAGACTTAAGTCTTACATGTATCCAGGGCTTTTATTTTTCTTCGAGAATAGGTGCAGGAACTCAACCATGCTCCCCCGACTAACATCTAACAGTGGGTGTGGCCAAATTGTACTAACATCAGGAGGATCTTAAAGGTGCAATAGATACCAGGAGTGTGTTATGTGCGGAGTTCAGGGGTGCACTATGTACAGAGTGCAGTGTTCAGGGGTGTGCTACATTCAGAATGCAGTGTTCAGGGGCGTGCTACATACAGAGTGCAGAGTTTAGGGGTGTGCTATGTGCAGAGTTCAGGATTATGCTACGTACAGAGTGCAGTGTTCAGGGGTGTGGTATGTACAGAGTGCATATTTTAGGATGACGCTACGTACAGAGTTCAGGGGTGTGCTAGGTACGGAGCGCAGAGTTCAGGGGTGTGCTAGGTACGGAGCGCAGAGTTCAGGGGTGTGCTAGGTACGGAGCGCAGAGTTCAGGGGTGTGCTAGGTACGGAGCGCAGAGTTCAGGGGTGTGCTAGGTACGGAGCGCAGAGTTCAGGGGTGTGCTAGGTACGGAGAGCAGAGTTCAGGGGTGTGCTAGGTACGGAGCGCAGAGTTCAGGGGTGTGCTAGGTACCGAGTTCAGGATTACCAGGATCAGTAAAACCAAAGGTCAAAAACATACCCCCAAAACATGAAATAGAGCAGGCGTGATCAATTACAAATCTATTGGGGCAATGTCACCTGACCACATGTATAAAGGTTGGTAGGCTGACCCGTTTCCGGGGACGTGACCCCTTCCTCAGGAGTACGTCCCCCGAAATGCATCGTTCATAGATGCCGTGCTCCGTAGACATAGTTGTAATGATCGTTTTCCCATGTACCAGGAAGTAAATGTAATATTTGTAATATTTTACATTGAGCCCAATCTTTGCTTTAGGAGCCTGAACAGGCAGTTTTTTGTCATTCCCAATCTTCTCCCCGGTGACTGTCACACGTGTCTTTCTCCACGTGTTCCTGAGTGAAGCCACGTGAAAGGATGCTCTCAAGGATACATTGAGCCCAATCTTTGCTTTAAGAGCCTGAACAGGCATTATGAAACAAGATTGGCACTGTCATACATATAGTTGGTTAATGAATTTAAAGCCCCTAAAAAACACCCTGGACAGATTCAAACTGAGCAGCACAGGGTGTTACTGTTATCATGTCCTTGGTTGATTTCCATCAAGAGATATCGGCAATTCGTTTGTGCACTCTTGGGTCTGCAGGAAGAATATGTTCAGATTTTTCCATACATTTTCAGACTTCCATTCATCAAGGCATTTTGTCCAGCTGGTTGGGTTCTTATTCGTTTTCTAGTGTGCCATAGGGAATAAAGGCCAGCTGGAATCTGGTTTCCATGGACAATGCAGAATTCTAGATAAAAATACTGTTAATAAACAAGGAATCGTCTAAGGAGAAGTTCTCCATATGGCAGTTTTTTGTCATTCCCAATCTTCTCCCCGGTGACTGTCACACGTGTCTTTCTCCACGTGTTCCTGAGCGAAGCCACGTGAAAGGATGCTCTGAAGGTCGCCAGGCTGCGTGCGCTCTCTCTGCCTCCCCTTCATCCTTTGTTGTTTGCAGCAATGAAAGCTGAATGCAGGGATACATGATTGTCTGTGTTTTAGATGCACTTCTTTTCCTGATCTCCGCATCTATCATTAAAGGGAACCTGTCCCTCACAGCCAAACCCTTCATCCAGCACCTGGAAGTGGTCCTAGAGTCGGAGGAGAGCCCAGCTTTGTAGCATCCTGTATGGTCACATGCTCCAGGTCGAGTGCATTTTTTGGATGTCATAAACACCAGATGAGATCCTTGTCTGTGCCAAGTTTTTTGCCATTTAGCCACAACTGGCTTCACAATCCCGGTGCTGCATGCCCTAAGATCATAGTTCCCAGGACTGGACAAGCTTCCTGTGCAATAGGAGAGGCGTTAATTAGCGTTCGTGCTTTAGGATAAGACTGCACCTCCATCAACTTACTGTTGTTGACAGTGTCCCCATTGTTCATGTCTTAAATGAGACTCTGTATAGCAAGACAAAGCTGACAGCTTCTAACAGGGCAAGCACTGCCTTTTTTCAATGCATTGCCGCTGCATTTTTGCTGTTTTCTCCTCGGCATGACAAGACTCTTCCTCTTAATAAAAAAAACGCAAAACACTTTAAGAACGTGTCAAAAATGCATGTGAAAATACACAAAACGTGCCAGAAAGTATCAACCGCAACCTGCATGCGTGTGAACCTACCTTTAGTGTTCATGTAGAGGAAGGTTAAGCATTAGGGGTCTTTTAATATAAGGGATATATATTCTTTTTGGAATAATCTTGTTCTTGGTACTAAGATCCCTTTATCATAAGTACCAGCACAAGAACATTTATCACCTTTTTTTCTAGACGCAGGTAATATATCTTGGTGGATATATAAAACCTGGACGGCAAACATGGTGCCATTCATAACAACCAGTCAAATATTTTTTTTTAATTTACTAAGGCACACATTTGATGTGGATGGGGGAATCGCTCCCACTGTACCATTGTGCTCTGACAACTGGGAGCCTTCCCCACCATCAGAACATACCAATCAATGTTCCCAGCTATATCCGGCGGCACTGATCATTCAGAGAACACCCAACAGGCTAGTTGTACAGACGTCAATTGGTAGATGGACATATGTACAACTAGCCTGCCCATACATGGGATCAAATTTGGCAAGGCCCTGCTGAACCAGCCACATTTTGATCCATGTATGGCCAGCTTGAGCTTCATGCTGTTCAGCAGGAACCAGCCAAGATTCAAACCATGTATGGGCAGCCTGATTGTACCCATACCCAAATAGATCCATCGATTGACTTGGGTACAACCAGCATGTGAGATTTTTTTATACGATTATTTGTAGTGACTATAGCCGCTAGGCATAATCACTGTGTTCTAGTGGCAAGGACAGCTTCCGCCTCCCACCGACAGGAGAGCACAATAGCTCCGCTGGAGGTATTTCCCCATCAGCACTGACTGTGTTGATGGAGGAATCCAGCAATTGGAGGAATGGAGGAATCGCACCATCTGTGGCCTGCTTTAGTCACTAACACAGAACAATTATGCGGATAAGGAAAACCTTGCTACAGCACCTCTTAGGGCTCATTTTAAACAAGCCATACACAGAGCGAATTTGGGCAATTCCCCCATCAACATAGACAGTGTTGATATGGGGAATCCCTCCCGCCATTGTCTTCTCCCAGCAGGGGGGGGGGAGCCGTCCCCACTGGGAGAAGACACTTATTATTGCTAGCGGCTGTACCAGCCGCTATCGCTAATCACATGTAAAATTCAACAGGCTGGTTGTACCCAAGTTGATTGATCAATCGACTTGGTACATTCAGCCTGCCCATACACGGTTCGAATTCAAACCGTCTATGGCTGGCCTTACATTATGCCTGTCGCAGCGTTGCTCTGAATTGATTAACACAGGCTCAATGCAAGGACACGTAGAAAACAATTATTCCCTGTTCATATCCTAACACTACGTTAAGGTGTATTGTCTATAAATAAAATGTCTGCATTTTTACACAGCGCAACACGTATCACAACATATCAAGTATTGTGGTGCACAGAGTTGAATAAAATGTATTTTTTTGTAATTAATGCAATGTGTTGTAACAACGCAATGCACTGCCCCTACAAATAAACACCAGCGGGCATGCATTATACTGGTACCCACTGGTGTAAATGGGCCTTACCTGCCTAAATGTTCCAGATCAATGACTCAAGTATTGAAGCTGAAGGATCACCTGACTGCCAGGTCACTAGCATTTCCAGCAGGAAGTCATTAGTGGCAGCCAATGTATTTTGAGAGATTCTCTAAATATCAGAGATGAAGCTGGTCACTTAAGCCCCATACACACTATTACATTTTCTGCAGATTCCTGTCTTCAGATTTTCCAAAACCACATATTATGAGGTCAAACCTTAAGAGTTTCAATTTGTATGCAATCAGGCAGGCCCTTGCACTACATGGTTTTGTTAAAGTGGAAGTAAACCCTTCCACATGACTTTGGCCTACAGGTAAGCCTAGATTAAGGCTTACCTGTAGGTCCAATAAATATCTCCTAAACCTACATGGTTTAGGAGATATTTAGCGATGAAAAGGCATCGCTGTCTACGGCGCATGCGCCGTAGACAGCGGCGCGCAGGCGCACTGAGGGCGCACTGCATATGCCGCTCTCACGGCAATATGCCGATCTCGTGCGCATGCGCGGGAGTGACGTCATCGCCGCTCCAGCGAATGATTGCGCTGGAGCGGCGAGACCCGGAAGTCACTCCGGCCCTGCATGGCGGCGAGGAAGATGGAAGATAAGGACGGCTTCGGGGGCTTCGTTTTCAGGTAAGTTTTTCATAATGAGCTAGTATGCTATGCATACTAGCTCATTATGCCTTTGCCTTGCAGGGTGTCTTTTTTTTTTTTTTTTTTACAGAGGCTTTACTTCCTCTTTAAATCTGAAGACAAAAATCTGCAGAAAATCTAACAGTGTGTATGGGGCTTTAGACTGCTGGGTCCTTCAGTTTGCTTGGTCTCTGGTGTTGAGCGTTAATCCAACGTCACATGTCTGTCTTGTTTACAAGGAACATAATGGGTAATAAGCCTCTCATAGCAATCATTTCGGCACATGGAAAGACCTGGGCCTGGCTAATCTTACTAACCTGCTAATGAGATGTCTGGAGAGAGTTCTCATTTGCTGTGATGGAGCCCGGCTCTTGTAATTGTTTCCTTTAGAGTCAAGAGCATAAATAATACTGAACAATTAGACTTCTCTTAGAATTCTGTTTTAGATGTTTTGTCTCTATCATAAGCTCCTGCGCTCAGATTTAGAGGATTTGGTTTATGCTCAGCATCTATTATTCATTTTTTTTAGGGATCTTCTGCAGTGCTGTACAAAGTGAGGATACATAGGTGGTAGAACATTAAACAATAGCATGGAGAAAGCTTTTCTCAATCTCTTAACAGAAGGCATAGACAACATAAGAATGGGAGATTTGCTGTAGGACTTGTGTTGTAGAAAGTAGCTAAAGAAAAACATGTGCTGAAATATAGATGTTGTATGTCTTTCTATAAAGATTGGTTTTCATGGCGCTTTTAAAAGTGTGGAAATTTGGTGAGTACCTGATGTTGTTTAGAGGAAGGAGCAGCATGAGAGAAGTCCTATGAACAAAACTGAGAAGCATTGACTAAGTAGTGGAACGAAGGGTGTAGACCAGCCTTTCTCAACCGGGGTTCCATAGAACCTTAGGGTTCCTCCATAGGTTGTTGGCAGTTTCTGACTCCCACATGAATAACCACTGACAACAATGACCTTTTTAGCTATCTGTAACGGGGAACTCTTCCTAACGACCACAAGTGGAAGGAACATTCTTTCCAGTGACTACTATCCCAATAATGTACTGTAAGCTGTAGATATAGTAATTATTGGTAGGGGTTCCCTGAGACCAGAAAGTCATTTCAAGGGTTCCTCCATGTTAAAAAGTTTGAGAATGGCTGTGTATAAGAGGAAGTTCACGATTTACTTGTAGACCTAACATGACTGCCACTCAGCTGGCCAGTGACTTGACCTTAGACCCCTTTCACGCGGGAGGGCACGGTCAGACCCTCTATTGCCCTCTATGGAGTGGCGGTTGTCAACGGACACATGTCCGTTAACACCCACCGACATTTGTTCCTATCTGTTAAAAACAGACGAATGAGGATCTGTTCCCAATCCATCTAGTGGATTGGATCGGCTGGCAGTTGGATGTAAACGGACAGGCAGTCCATTTACATCCAACCACCCATAGAGGAGAACGGGTTGTGTCTGCTCTGCATAAGAAGCGTGGACATGGACAAGCCATCAGCCTGCTCAGCGGGGATCAGTGAAAAGTTTTATGCTGAATCACTGCTGTGCCCAAATATACTTTTCAACACAATTTTTTACCAGTAATATAAAATCTTTGCCTTACAGATAAACATTTTATACAGGATGTATCCATAGCACTGGTGTCAAAGCCAATTATAGCTTATCTAAAGAGAGAGCAATAGCAGAAGCCGTTTCCCTTCAGACTAATGGATCTATATTTCAAACAGATACAGGTGATGTACTTGAATAAAACGCAAGAAAATTTTGCCTTTTCAATAATTTATCCAATGACCTCAATAGATGTAATGGTGTACTATGAACAAAGTAGGTACACCCTTGGCCTCAGTAACTGGTATTGCACCCTTTACCTTCTAATAGGCATTTTGCATAACTGGCAGCCAGCATTTTATCAAAATAAATTTTGCTAAAAAAAAAAAAAAAATAATAAAAAAAAAAAAAAATGTGGATTTTTGATTTTTGTAAAAAAAAAAATTGATTTTTATCCACCCTGGTAGCAATTGAATAAGCTTATTTGCCATATATTTTTCCATGAACGTGGAGTTACTTTTTTGTTTCGATTGACTTCCATGTGCAGAGAAGCAGTTCTGACGTGAAGAAAGTCTATTGGCACAGGCCCTAACCTTGCTGGTTTCAGATGCCGCTCGCTAGGTATCCCACCAAAGAGTTAAAGGCCTCTGAGTATCACCAGCTGCCAATAACTCTCAGCTCTTTCGCCTGGCACTGAAAGATGAGGCTTTGCTGCTAAGAGTTCCCCATCTCCAGGAGACACAAGACAGATGCTTGCTGTGTAACAGACTCATTTATTGGATCGCCTCTTGTCTCTGCACAGAACACCATACTGCCGCATGCGTGGGTGGGAAGATGGTGTCCGGAGCAGATTCTGTGTGACTGCCCAGAGTGATGCAGTAATGTATATAGGTAAAATCTCAGATCTATCTGTCGGAGCTCCTTAAGCCCCATACACACGCGCGGATTATCCGAGGACCAGGTCCGTCGGATCCTGTCCGTCGTACTTTGTCCGATGTTGGTTTTGCATACACACGGTCGGACAAAGTTGTCGGAAAATCCGATCATTCTGAACGTGGTGACGTTTGTTGCCTACGACTGGACTACGTAGAGGCTAGTAGCCAATAGCTTTGGTCTTGTAATGTGATCTGAGCATGCGTAGCACTTTGTCCGTTGGACTACCATACACACGATCGGATTTGGTGTGATCGGACCTTGTTGTCCAAAAATCTATCCAGCAGGAGATAGGACTTTGTCCGTCGGACAATCCGACGTACACTGTCCGATGGTGCATACACACGGTCGGATTTTTCGACAACATTGTCCGATCGGACAGAATCCATGCGAAAATCCGACCGTGTGTATGGGGCTTAAGAGTGGTCCTCACGTCCTACGGTGGTGGACATTTCGATTATATTCAAGGTTTACTCTCTTCTGGAGTCATACAAACCTAATCTGAACACTAAACTCCAGACCAATATAAAAAAAAAAAAAAACTTTTTAAAGCTGGAAATAAAATAAAAAAACAGCACTATATAAGTGCCCGTAGAAAATAAATACTCTTGCCATGGTGCTCTCCCAAGTGTTAAATGCTCATTCTTGCCTAGGGTACTGGTAAAAAGCACATACAATCCCCCACTCTTGCAGGGGCCTCTTTTAATGCGACCGTTCCCCCGCAGCCTCTTCTCATCAGCATTCTGGCCAGTGCTCCCGGCTGTGACATCATCACATACAATGCAAGAGTGTCAGTCCTGCTCTGTTAGACCCCTTTTTATACTGGGGTGGTTTTCAGGTGCTTTATCGCTGGAAATAGACTCTGCTAAGCCCCTGAAAACAGCCTCCCATTCATTCCAGTGTGACTTTTCACACTGGGGCGGTGCGCTTGCGGGACGTTTCCGAAAAGTCCTCAAGGAGCATCTTTGGGGCGGGTTGGGAGCGCTGTATTTAGCGCTTCCAGAACACCCTGCCCATTGGAATGAACAGGCATCAGTTTCAAAGTGCCTGAAAATAGTTTTGAAAGTGCCACAAAAAAGTGTCCGAAAAGCATTGCTAAAGCACCGCTAAAACGAGCTGTGCTTTAATGCTAACGGCACGGGCGCTCAGTGTGAAAGGGGTGTAAGTGAGGACGCCAAGGGGCTTGCTTATAACCCAGAACATTGGAGGGGCGAGTGCTGACTTCCAAAAGAGCGAAGGATAAAATGAGCAAAACTGCTTTTTACTGGTACTCTAAAATGAGCCTTTAACCCTTGCAGTGACAGGGGAATACCACTGCAATGATATATATATATATATTATGTTTTTGTGTGTGTGTGTGTGTGTGTGTGTGTGTGTGTGTGTGTGTATATTCATAAGAACTAAAGTAAATAAGAAATGCTACATTTCTGCAAAAACAAAACTACACTAAAAAAATTCCTACACCAGTCATTTTGTAATGCAATCTCGGGTATTGTAATTTTATGTATTTTAACCACTTAAGTCCTGGACCAATTTGCAGCCAAGGGACCAGGCCCCGTTTTGCGATTCGGCACTGCGTCGCTTTAACTGACAATTGCGTGGTCGTGCGACATGGCTCCCAAACAAAATTGGCGTCCTTTTTTTCCCCACAAATACAGCTTTCTTTTGGTGGTATTTGATCATCTCTGCGGTTTTTATTTTTTGCGCATAAACAAAAAAAGAGCGACAATTTTGAAAAAAATTCTATTTTTTTTACTTTTTGCTATAATATAATTTTTGGTAATAAAAATTGCAATTAGCGATTATTGATTGGTTTGCGCAAAAGTTATAGCGTTTACAAAATTGGGAAAAGTTTTATAGCATTTTTAATTTATTTTTATTTTCTACTAGTAATGGCGGCGATCAGCGATTTTTATTGTGACTGCGACATTATGGCGGACACATCAGAATTTTTGACACATTTTTGGGACCATTGTCATTTATACAGCAATCAGTGCTATTTAAATGCACTGATTCCTGTGTAAATGACACTGGCAGTGAAGGAGTTAACCACTAGGGGGCGGGGAGGGGTCAAGTGTGACGTGTGTGTGTGTTTTTTTTTACTGTAGGGGGCGTGGCTTGACATTCAACATCACTGATCGGCTTTCCCGATGACAGGGAACAGCCGATCAGTGACAGCGTCACTAGGAAGCATGGGGAGAGGTTTGTTTACACAGACATCTCCTCGTTCTTCAGCTCTGTGACCAGATCGCGGGACACCAGCGGCGATCGGGTCTGCTGGTCCCGCGGCCGCGGAGCTAAGGACCGGGTCCCACGGCTGGGCTCTTAAAGAGACACGTACAGGTACGTGATTGTGCCCAGCCGTGCTATTTTGCCAACGTATATCGTCGTGAGGCGGTCCTTAAGCGGTTAATGAAACTGCATCAAGGTATTTGCTATGGCTACTAGACTGTTTCGTACAGTGCCTTGCAAAAGTATTCACCCCCCTTGGCATTTTTCATGTTCTGTTGCCTCACAACCTGGAATTAACATGGGGGTTGTTTGAGGATGTGCATCATTTAATTTACAGGACATGCCCACAACTTTGAAGGTGTTTTTTTTTTTTTATTGTGAAGCAAACAACAAATAGGACAAAATAACAGAAAAAGTCAATGTGCATAACTATTCACCCCCCTAAAGTCAATACTTTGTAGATCCACCTTTTGTGGCTATCACAGCTCCAAGTCGCTTTGGATAAGTCTCTATGAGCTTTCCACATCTTACCACTGGGATTTTTGCCCATTTCTCCTTGCAAAACTGCTCCAGCTCCTTCAAGTTGGATGGCTTGCGCTTGTAAACAGCAATCTTTAAGTCTGACCACATATTTTCTATTGGATTTAGGTCTGGGCTTTGACTAGGCCATTCCAACAAATTTACATGTTTCTCCTTAAACCACTCAGGTGTTGCTTTAGCAGTGTGTTTGGGGTCATTGTCCTGCTGGATGGTGAACCTCCGCCCTAGCCTCAAATCACACACAGAGTGGTACAGGTTTTACTCAAGAATATCCCTGTATTTAGCACCATCCATCTTTCCCTCAATCCTGACCAGTTTCCCAGTCCCGACTGCTGAAAAACATACCCACAGCATGATGCTGCCACCACCATGTTTCGCTGTGGAGGTGGTGTTCTTTGGGTGATTTGATGTGTTGGGTTTGTGACAGACATATCGTTTTCTTTGATGGGCAAAAAGTTTAATTTTAGTCTCATTAGTCCCAGAGCACCTTCCTCCATACATTTTGGGAGTCTCCCACATGTCTTTTCGCAAACTCAAAACATGCCATTTTGTTTTTTGCTGAAAATAATGGCTTTCTTCTGGCCACTCTGCCATAAAGCCCAACTCTATGGAGCATACGGCTTATTATCATCCTATGTACAGATACTCCAGTCTCTGCTGTGAAACTCTGCAGCTCCTCCAGGGTTACCATGGGTCTCTGTGCTGCCTCTCTGATTAATGCCCTCCTTGTCCGGTCCGTGAGTTTTGGTGTGCGGCCGTCTCTTGGCAGGTTTGCTGTTGTGCCATGTGCTTTCCATTTGGTTATGATAGATTTGATGGTGCTCCTAGGGATCATCAAATATTTGGATATTTTTTATAACCTAACCCTGACTTGTACTTCTCAACAACATTGTCCCTTACTTGTTTGGTCTTCATGACAGTGTTTGGTTAGTGGTGCCTCTTGCTTAGGTGTTGCAGCCTCTGGGGCCTTTCAAAAAGGTGTGTATATGTAATGACAGATCATGTGACACTTAGATTGCACACAGGTGGACATCATTTCAATTTCAATTATGTGACTTGTGAATGTAATTGGTTGCACCAGAGCTTCTTATGGGCTTCATAACAAAGGGGGTGAATACATACGCACATGGCAATTATCAGTTTTTTTTTATTTCTGAAAAATCGTTTTATGTATATATTTTACTTTATATTTCACCAACTTAGACTATTGTGTTTTGATCCATCACATAATTCAGATTAAAAAAACATTGAACTAAAGTCTGTAATGTAACAAAATAGGTAAAAAGCCAAGGGGGTGAATACTTTTGCAAGGCACTGTATTTCTTTTACCCTACAGGGTTTCCCAGAATCCTAACCCCCCTGGTCCTGTAATAGTTTGCAGTGAGAGTACAGGGGACCTGTTGCATGGAATATGGCATCTTGCCAGGTTTTTTGAACTGGATTATCTAGCATGGGTTAAAGGGATATGCTGGTGGTGTACTGGTTTCTACTGCAACACTGACTACTTTTCTATTAATGCTAACCTCCCATGTTGCCTTTGCTTTGAAGTATTTCAGCACATGGTAAGGCCAATCTCACTATATACAGAACAGAAGCAGGTATTGGTCCCGAAATCCCGAAATCCTTTTGATGGCAAGGACTTTTTTTTTCCTGAAAAATGCAGAACTTTTACTTTTGGATTTGAGTTTACCTGTGCCAGGTATGGGATATAATTTCCCCACTGGGGCCCACCAGGTCTTTACTGACCCCACCAGGTCAGTAAAGACCTGGTGGGGGGGGGGGGGGTCACACCCTGTCTTACGCTAGTCAAAACAAGTCTTCTTTGGCTGGTGTTGCTCTTCATTATTGATATATACTGTATAATCTATAGCAGTTGATACAGCAATTTATTAAGATGCTGTTTTTTGTTTTTCAGACACTCCAAAATGTAAAAGTATAAACTGCGTCTTGGATAAGAGAGATCCCTGTCCTAAGGACTCTTCAGAATGTGGTCACTGTATGCAAGGATACGTGGAGGCCATCGATGGCTCGTGTGTGCCACACAACTCAGGTACTCCACGGAAATATAATTGTCCTGGAATGTTTAGTCCAATTGTCTGATTCTTCCTGTGATATTTAGGCTAGGACTCCATTGGCCAGTACAGTTGATATTAAGGCTACGACCCCATTGGCCAGTACAGGTGATATTAAGGCTAGAACCCCATTGGCCAGTACAGGTGATATTTAGGCTAGGACCCCACTTGCCAGTGCAGGTGATATTTAGGCTAGAACCCCATTGGCCAGTACAGGTGATATTTAGGCTAGGACCCCATTGGCCAGTACAGGTGATATTTAGGCTAGGACCCCATTGGCCAGTACAGGTGTTATTTAGGCTAGGACTCCATTGACCAGTACAGGTGATATTTAGGCTAGGACCCCATTGACCAGTACAGGTGACATTTGGGCTACGACCCCATTGGCCAATACAGTTTATATTTGGGCTAAGACCCTATTGACCAGTACAGGTAATATTTAGGCTAGGTCCCCATTGGCCAGTACAGGTGATCTTTAGGCTAGGACCCCATTGGCTAGTACAGGCAACAAGAAAAATATACAAGACTGGAAATATATCTATTTGTATGTGCTTCCTACAAATCCACTACATTTATCCATGGTGTTTTACCTTGTTTAGTATCAGTCTTTCCAGATGTGATTTTAGTCCTTTGTGGAGCTGGGTCAGCCCCTGGCCTCTTATATGTCTCTGTATTCAGACACAGAGATCCCTCAGCCATAATTCCTAATTCTGTGTACTGGGAGTGCAGGGCAGTCGGCTAAATCCACAGGTCAAATACAGCTATGTAAAATGTTCTTCAGCCACCGTTGTAATCTAGACACCTCTGACGGTCAGCATGGCTAAGCAGGTGACCTTGCTTTTCTCCTTGGGTTATCAGACCACCCCTGCCTGGGAAGGAGCAGAAAGTACACTGATGACATCGTCCCTCTGCTCTCTCTTCTAATTAGCATGTTCAGGGAGGGAGATGGAAAGCAGAAGAGCCCTGATTGGCTTTCTGCCCCTCCCTCTCCCACTCTGTGTGATGTTGTGTAGGGGATGACAGGAAGTGGATATTAAAGCGGTGTTAAACCCAAAACCAAAAATGTATTATATTGCAGCTTACCAATCCTTAAATGTGGTGGCTGCATTTGTTTTCTTTTCCTAGGCTTTTTCCCACTGTTTTCACTGGTGATCTGGCCAGTACCACACCTCCTGTATTGGTGTACTCACTCTGGGTGAAGGAGCACAGGGGCAACCTTGGATGGCAGCATTGTCAATTGGTGGGGCTCTATTTGCAGATTTAGATACACTAACAAATTGAAGCCAAACTCCAGATAACACGTTATATTCAGTTACAACTCCTTTTTTTTTTCCTGTTGGGATAAAGGTTTTACATGAATAAATAAAAGCTGATCATTATAAGAACCCCTGTAAGTGGTTTGTCTCAACCCTCTAATCTGCTACATTTGAAGGAGAGCTGTTTTTTTCTTTGGAAAAAACAGACCTGCTGGTCAGATCACCTGATGAAAATAGAAGAAAAAAAGCCTAAAAAAGAAAATAAATGCAGCTATCACATCTATCTAAGAAATAGTAAGCTGTAATATATTTAATGATGGCTTTTGGGTTTAAGACTGCTTTTTATATTATGCTAAATTGATATAAAATATATGTAATCCTATTCATTAAACAGATACCTAGAATAAATTGTCTTTCAATATCTGCCTGGATCTCCATGATTAAGAGACAAGGTCAGTCATTTTTAGAGGCCTTGAAATTCCCATAATCCTTCACTATTTGTGTCTAAGGTCGGAAGGACCTCTATGGTTTGGGAACATGATGGCGGATTAAATTCAAGACAGACCATGCTGTGATGACTAACACAGATGTTCTTCTCAGTGTGTCCTCTCTGTACTAGGAGTAATACAAATGCATTATACAGCAAGCAGTCAAGTGCTTGAAAGCCATTCAAAGTTTATTGTATTGTACAAGTGAAATTAAGGGAAACCAAAATATACAGATTTTGGGGTGAAGGTGGAACAGATGGTTTACAGTCTAGCGATTGAGCAGCTACAAGGCCCAGAAATGGGCTCAAGGTTTGCTGCTTGCTTTTGTTGTGCTGCTTTTGATCAGCGCTGCAGTGGACTTTTTTTTATTGGCCACTCAGGTCTTTGCATTGTGGACAGGTCAACAGAATACGGGGCTCTCGCAAGAGATCAGCTGTGATCTGTATCGTTTTGGTCAGGTTAATTGCCCACTGAACTGTATTGTGTGTCTGCCATGATATTGGGGTGACTAGCTTAGTGGTAGAAGCAATTTTAGTGAGTCCATGGCGGTCCAAACTGTGCTTTTAGGGCTTGCCAGCCCCCTTTTATTAAGCAAACTTACACAGAGGTTCAAAACAGTTGCCCCCACGCAGGGGATTTACACCAGTAAAACAGCTAATGGAACATGCCGAGCCTCCTGGCCCCTTCTTCGGTAGTGCCGCTACTTAGGCCTCAACCCTGGCTATTTTCTGGTCCCTCACACTGTCTCATCCAGCTCTCTCAGCCTTTTAATTGCAGCACCCTGCTGCATGGGCTCAAACACCCTGGTCTCATAGTAGGGGATCTCCTGGCACCCTGGACTCTTTTACTCCTCCAAGACCTCTAGATTCCCTCAGTCCCCTGGATTTGCTTAATCATCTTATCCTCTCCAATTCCGCCAGACTCACCTAGCCGTCTCAACTCTCCTAGTCCTATGAACACGGAATCTCTCCTCTAGCATTGAGGTCTGTTTCTTGGGTGGAGCACGTCTGTATTCTAAGGCAATGTTTCTTAACTCCAGTCCTCAAGTACCCCCAGCAGGTCATGTTTTCAGGATTTTCCTCAGATGAAACGGCTGTGGTAATTACTAAGGCAGTGAAACTGATCAAATTACCTGTGCAAAATAATGGAAAGCCTGAAAACATGACCTGTTGGGGATACTTGAGGACTGGAGTTGAGAAACATTGTCCTAAGGGGAGCTCTGAACTATACCTAATGCCACGTACACACGATCGGAAATTCGGACAGCAAAAGCCTGATGAGAGCTTTTGGTCGGAAAATGCGACCGTGTGTATGCTCCATCTGACTTAGGCTGGCTGAATTCCAGCCAGCAAAAGATTGAGAGCAGGTTCTCAATTTCGATCGTCTGTAGCAATTCCGACGTGTAAAATTCCTACGCATGCTGGGAAACAATTTGACGCATGCTCGGAAGCATTGAACTTAATTTTCTCGGCTCGACGTACTGTTGTATGTCACCGCGTTCTTGACGGTCAAAAGTTCAGCAGACTTTTATGTGACCGTGTGTATGTAAGCCAAGCTTGAGCAGAATTCCATCGAAAAACCATCCAAGATTTTTCCAACTGTCGTGTGTACGGGGCATAAGTCCTTCCTTATGATCGTTGTGCCCACCAGCACACTCAGCTGGCTGGTCTTCTGCCAGACGTGGACACTGATTTGGAGGTCCCCCCCCCCAAAGCACTTTTATATCTCCAAATTGCAGAACCCAAGCCTGTAATGCCACAATCCAAAGCAACCTGTTTCTCCACTCACAATTGATATTCCAGAGCCCCACACTCTGCATACGTGCGATCCTAGTGTCCCTTTTATCTACACCAGTGATTCTCAACCAGGGTTCCGCCTCTCGGATAAGTTCTCACCGACACCATTGATCTTTTTAGCTATCTGGAAGGAGGTAATTCTTCCCAATGACCACAAGTGTAAGGACAATTCTAATGTATCATGAGTTGTAGATTTCTAATTTTTAGCAGGGGTTCCCCGATACTGGAGAACTTTTTCAAGGGTTCCTCTGTGTTGAAAAAGTTGAGAAAGGCTGATCTACACAATGACATGGCCTCGCATTGTCACACCGCATTATCCCTTGGTCATCAGGATGATGCTGTTTATCTGCCCCAGATATTAGAATGTGTATCTACATTGTGTCCTTGTCATTAGGACTAGGTTCTGTATTGTGTTCTGGTCATCAGAACTATGCACTGCATTGTGTCCTGCCATCAAGATGAGGTTCTGCACAGTGTCCTGGAGGTAAGTAGACTCTTCTCTGTGTCCTGGTCATATAGGGTGGGGACTCTGCTCTGTGTCCGGGACATAAGGATGAGGCTCTGCATTATGTTCTGGACATAAGGTCCAAACTCTGCACTGTGTCCTGGAGATAAGGATGAGGCTCTGCACTGTGTCCTAAACATATGGATGAGGCTCTGTCTGTACTCTGTTCTATTAATCAGACTATAAATCTGCATTGTCTGCAGTGTGATGATCTACATTGGTTGCTGGTTATCCCTTGTTCTGTGTGTGGTTTTCAGTCCAGTGTTTGGACTGTTTGACCACAAGAATGGGGCCACATTTTTGGACAGCCACATATGTTTTGTTTAGAGTATAATGATTACTTTTGTCATTATCTTTATTTTTTTACTGCTGTATTGTAAACCTGTCATTATTGTTGGCCTGTGAAAAAGTAATGGATTAAACTACAAATAGTGGCTTCACCACTGTTATTACATATACAGCAGTGGAAGGAAATGTCAAACTAAATATATATATATGTGTGTGTGTGTGTGTATATATATATATATAATACACAGTATCTCATAAAAGTGAGTACACCCCTCACATGTTTGTAAATATTTTATTATATCTTTTCTTGTGACAACACTGAAGAAATGACACTTTCCTACAATGTAAAGTAGTGAGTGTACAGCTTGTATAACAGTGTAAATTTGCTGTCCCCTCAAAATAACTCAACACACAGTTATTAATGTCTAAACTGCTGGCAACTAAAGTAAGTACACCCCTAAGTGAAAATGTCCGAATTGGGCCCAAAGTGTCAATATTCTGTGCGGCCACCATTATTTTCCAGCACTGCCTTGACCCTCTTGGGCATGGAGTTCACCAGAGCTTCACAGGTTGCCACTGGAGTCCTCTTCCACTCCTCCATGGCGACATCATGGCGCTGGTGGATGTTAGAGACCTTGTGCTCCTCCACCTTCCATTTGAGGTTCCCTCACAAATGCTCAATAGGGTTTAGGTCTGGAGACATGCTTGGCCAGTCCATCACCTTTACCCTCAGCTTCTTTAGCAAGGCAGTGGTCGTCTTAAGCCCCATACACACGGTCGGAAAATCCGACCACCAAATCCATCGGATTTGGTCCGACGGATTTAGTCCGACACTGGTGTTGCATACACACGGTCGGACAAAGTTGTGGGAAAATCCGATCATTCTGAACGTGGTGACGTTCGTTGCGTACGACGGGACTATGTAGAGGCTAGTAGCCAATAGCTTTGGTCTTGTAATGTGATCTGAGCATGCGTGGCACTTTGTCCGTCGGAATTCGCTACACACGATCGGAATTGGTATGATCGGACTTTGTTGTCAGAATATTTATAGAGCAGGAGATAGAACTTTGTCCGTCGGACAATCCGATGGAAACTGTCCGATGGTGCCTACACACGGTCAGAATTTCCGACAACATTGTCCGATAGGACAGAATCCATCGGAAAATCCGACCGTGTGTATGGGGCTTTAGAGGTGTGTTTGGGGTCATCATCGGGTTGGAATACTGCCCTGCGGCCCAGTCTCCGAAGTGGAGGGGATCATGCTCTGCTCAGTATGTCACAGTACATGTTGGCATTCATGGTTTCATCAATAAACTGTAGCTCCCCAGTGTCGGCAGCATGACACTCCCACCACCATGCTTGACTGTAGGCAAGACACACTTGTCTTTGTACTCCTCACCCGGTTGCCGTCACACACTTGACACCATCTGAACCAAATAAGTTTATCTTGGTCTCATCAGACCACAGGACATGGTTCCAGTAATCCATGTCATTAGTCTGCTTCTCTTCAGCAAACTGTTTGCAGGCTTTCTTGTGCATCATCTTTAGAAGAGGCTTCCTTCTGGGACAACAGCCATGCAGACCAATTTGATGCAGTGTGCTGTGTATGGTCTGAGCACTGACAGGCTGTGACCCCCACCCCGTCAACCTCTGCAGCAATTCTGGCAACACTCATATGTCTGTTTCCCAAAGACAACCTCTGGATATGACGCTGAGCACGTGCACTCAACTCCTTTGGTCGACCATGGCGAGGCCTCTTCTGAGTGGAACCTGTTAAACCTCTGTATGGTCTTGACCACAGTGCTGCAGCTCAGTTTCAGGATCTTGGCAATATTCTTAATGTAGAGCAACAATTCTTTTTTTCAGTTCCTCAGAGAGTTCTTGGCCATGAGGTGCCATGTTGAACTTCCAGTGACCAGTATAAGAGAGTGAGAGCGATAACACCAAATTTAACACACCTGCTCCCCATTCACACCTGAGACCTTGTAAAACTAACGAGTCACATGACACCGGGGAGGGAAAATGTCTTATTGGGCCCAATTTGGACATTTTCACTTAGGGGTGTACTCACTTTTGTTGCCAGCTGTTTAGACATTAATGGCTGTGTGTTGAGTTATTTTGAGGGGACGGCAAATTTACATTGTTATACAAGCTGTACACTCACTACTTTGCTACAATGTAAAGTGTCATTTCTTCAGTGTTGTCACATGAAAAGATAGAATAAAATATTTACAAAAATGTGAGGGGTGTACTCACTTTTGTGAGATACTGTATGTATGTATGTATGTGTGTGTGTGTGTGTGTTGTGTGTGTGTATATATATATATATATATATATATATATGTATATATATATATTATGTAATTTAACCAATACAATTTTTAAAATGTTTCCAGGAAATATACTGTAGACAGAAAAGTCTGAATTCATACACTCCGAACCAACACCAGTATGTGTTCAAAGAGGTTGCGGCAGGCAGTGGCGTCTCACTACAGATGTTGGAATTGTGATATTTATTCCCCATCTGTTTAGAAATAATATGAGCCTATGGCTGAATCCTGCGATGATTGCAGCATCAAGTCACATCAAAGTTAATGTGACACAGCCAGCCTTCTGATACTGCAGTGCCACCTTGTGGCCAATCTAGCACACTGTCACCTCCTAGGTTCACGCCAGACTGTGTACAGTCACAATTGCAGGATCGCTTTAATGACTCAGACTGCTAATTGCTTGACAGATGCACAGAGCTAAATGTGAAATTTGCAAACAAATTGTCATCGGCTCGTGGGTGTCATTGATCTGATACAGGAGAAGGCATTTGGCGGTTCCCTGGACCCCTCTGGCAGTGGTTGGTTTTGTTGGGGCTTTGGCATCTCTCCTTGCTTTATGATCAGAAGTCTTTGGAGGGGATTTCTGTCCTTGTTGCCCATAGCAACCAATTTGGTTCATTTTTCTAGTGCTGTATAGGAGAATAAAAGGGAGCACACAGATGCCATTAGTAGCAAAGTCAGTGCTTCCTATGGGCACACGTGGGTTTGACGCTGGTGTCTGACTCGACGCCTTGTATGATTTGGTGGCAACTAATTCTTTTCCACAGTGTGAACCCACCATTATAGGATTTTACAGCACCAAAAAAAATCTCAATTCAAGTATAATCACCCATGTTCTCTGTGTATCGCCTATCCTAGTCAGCCTAACCCTGTCCTTAACCTGTAAATTAGACCTTTCAGAAACTCAATTTATTCCTGGAAAAATTGTTGTAATCTAAAATAGCAGTCCTTCAGCCAGGTGACTTTTCCTAGGCTGAGATTATGTCCTCAGTCTGCTACAGGCAAAAGAAAGCATTGGCTCAGTCTACTCTTCCGCAGTGATTACTCAGACTGTACATTGTAACTTTGTAGCAAGGCACAAGGTGAGAGGTTGCAGGAGATGCTGATCTGCACACGGTGCTGGTGTATGAAAATCTGACATTCCTGGCAGAAAAAACACCAGGATGGGCTGTTTAACGCTTGTGTGTATGTTTACACAAATGCGTGGAAATTCTTCTAGCTTTATTTCAATCAGTGGGTGTGAGGCGCATGCACATACAAATAATGACCAGCACTGCAGATTTCTCTATGTTTTTATAACTGATCTGTATGCAGCATATGTTTATGCGCCTGTGTGTACAGGCACATTGAAAACAATTGTCTGCATTTACAGCAGTAACATTTTTATTTATTTTTTAATCTGCCTTTATGTCTGACACAGTGATTTTAGGCAGCAGTGTATAAGAGGCCTTAAAGGATACGTTTATTTTTGGGAATATGTAACCTGTTCCCAATGCTGTAGCCACAGCCTGATCCCCACACTCCTGTGACAGCACGACGGGAATTTTCTCGTACTAGCTGTCAGTTTTTTTTAAATCAGCGTGGCCGTACGGGGCTCCGCCCACATGGCTGCGTCATTCATTCACACAGCCCTGTGAATGAATGAACTACAAGTCCCCACATCCTTAGCAGCTGTCGGATTGTAGTTCCATCATGGCGCTGTGGTAGTTCATTGATTCTTCCTGTCGGGGAGTATCCACTAAGGCCCCTTTCACACTGCCGCAACTTGAAAGTTGCACGATTTTACCGCAATTTCAGGGAATGCCTATGTAATTTTGAGGTCTATGGACCAACATGTAATCTTGAGGTTTGTTTAGATGCAGTTCAGATGTCTTCAAGGACGCTTGTGGTAGATTTTCTGAAAATTGGGACATGTATAAGAGAACAATATTATAGCACATATACCCAGCATGCATTTCATCTTATAAATTCTCATTGTTCATACATACATGATATAAGGTAGAAAGAGCATGACAGCCAAGTGTTGTTAAAAACACCTAGCCTATGCCTATGGGCAGGAAATCTGAAGATCGGTCAGTTAGAAGAAGATCACGAGGGTACCTGGTCTTCAGATTTCCTGCACATCCTACATGAGGCATAGGCTTGCCGTTTTTAACAACCAATAGCTGTCATGCTCCAACTCGAATGGGGGTGTCAGGTCAGGTCATTTTTTTTTCGTTCGACCAGCTGGTTGAATGAGAAAATTGACCCATCTATGCCAGCTTAAGACTTCCATACTGGACAGCCAGATTTACCAGCTAGCAGGTTGTGCTGTTGCATGTAGATCTGCGTAGAGCTCCACAATTAATAGTTTAAAAATCTCAATTCAACCCCCCTCACAATCTCAATCCGGCATTTCCACGATTCTATGTAACAAGTGCAGAGCCGTTCTCTACTCAGAGCTGTCAAAAAAGAAAAAAAAAAGATGGACAAATGTTCATCAACATTGCTCAGCGCTGAGATAACTATAAACATTGTTTCATTTGGTTCTTTTAGATCAAAGGGTTGAACTTCGGTCTGTAAATGAGGGCAGTTTAACCACTTAAAGACTAATGGCACGTACACACGATGGACTTTTCGACAGACTAGGTCCGGCAGACCGGAATCTGTTGGACAATTCGATCGTGTGTGGGCTCAAGCAGACTTTTCTTTCTTTCCAAAAGTCCGACGGACCTAGAAATAAAACATGTTTCAAATCTTTCCGACGGACTTGAGTCTGGTCGAAAAATCCGGTCGTCCAATGGACGAAAAACAACGCTAGGGCAGCTATTGGCTACTGGCTATGAACTTCCTTATTCTAGTCCGGTCGTACGTCATCACGTTCGAATCCGTCAAACTTTTGGAGTGATCGTGTGTGGGCAAGTCCGTCGTAAAGACTGTCGGACCTAGTCCGTCGAAAAGTCAGATCGTGTGTACGCGGCATTAGCCTTTTCCTGACACTTGTTGCTTACAAGTTACAAAGTTAAAATCACTATTTTTTGCTAGAAAATTACTTAGAACCTCCAAACATATATACAGTATGTTTATCATATATATATATATATATATAATAGCAGAGACCCTACTGAATAAAATGGCAATTGCAATATTTTATGTCACAATGTATTTGCGCAGCGGTCTTTCTAACGCAATTTTTGGGGGAAGAAATACACTTCAATGAATTAGAAAAAAAAATAAACAGTAAAGTTAGCCCAATTTTTTTGTATAATGTGAAAGATGATGTTACGGTTGTGAGAATCGTGATCTTTATTCTAAGCAAAAAAGTTGTGATTCACATTTTAGCCAAAATCGTGCAGCTCTGCAGCATCTGGAAAACTGTTCCCTCAAGTTGTTATCCTGTGTTTGGCTCTAGAAGCACAATTAGTCTAACATGGAAGATTCTGAGCCATTGTCCCAGGTTATGTATTATGAATTGAAAGGATTATGGTGTTCCTGGGCGTTGGAGACACAACAGCATCATGAAACATTAATGAGAACCTGTATTTGTTCTCCATCTGTCTCTCGTAGCCGGGAGATATATGGGGGCCCCAAACCCATCCCAAAAGGATTCAGCTGTGGTTCAATCAGTAAGAACTTTGCAGCGGTAGTTTTTCAGTAGTCCTCATCTTCTAAGAACATTAAAATTGACTGCAAAGCAAAAAAATTATACATATACACTCACCGACCACTTTATTCGGTACACCTTGCTTTTACACTTTTGCCTTCAGAACTGCCTTCATTCTCCGTGGTATAGATTCAACAAGGTGTTGGAAACATTCCTTAGAGATTTTGGTCCATATGATAGCATCACGCAGTTGCTGCAGATTTGTCGGCTGCACATCCATGATGCGAATCTCCCGTTCCACCACATCCCAAAGGTGCTCTATTGGATTGAGATCTGGTGACTGTGGAGGCCATTGAAGTACAGTGGTGAGATTATTTGAGCTTTTTGCATTGTCCTGCTAGAAGGAGCCATCAGAAGAAGGGTACATTGTAGTCATAAAGGGATGGGCATGGTCAGCAACAATACGCAGGTAGGCTGTGGCTTTTAACCACTTCAGCCCCGGAAGATTTTACCCCCTTCCTGACCAGAGCAATTTTTACAGTTTGGCACTGCGTCGATTTAACTGCCAATTGCGTGGTCCTACGACGCTGTACCCAAACAAAATTTGCATCCCCCCCCCCCACAAATAGAGATAGTGGTATTTGATCACCTCTGTGGTTTTTATTTTTTGCGCTATAAAAAAAAAAAAAACGATAATTTTGAAAAAAATATATTTCTTACTTTTTCATCTAATCAATATCCCAAAAATGTTTTTAAAAAACGAATTTCTTCATCAGTTTAGGCAAATATATATTCTTCTACCTATTTTTGGTAAAAAAAATATCTCAATAAGAGTATATTGATTGGTTTGCGTAAAAGATATAGCGTCTACAAACTATGGGAAATATTTATAGCATTTTTATTATTATTTTATTTTTATTTTTTTTACTACTAATGGCGGTGATCTGTGATTTTTATCGGTATTGCGACGGACAGATTGGATACTTTTGGCACATTTTTGGGACCATTGACATTTATACAGCGATCAGTGCTATAAATACACTAATTACTGTGTAAATGACACTGGCAGGGAAGGGGTTAACACTAGGGGGCGATCAAGGGGTTAAATGTGTGTTCCCTCAGTGTGTTCTAGCTGTATGGGGATAGAACTGACTAGGGGAGGAGACATATCGTTGTTCCTACTTACTAGGAACAAACGATATGTCTCCTCTCCCCTGACAGAACAGTGCTGGCTCTCATGCATGCGATCGTGCGAGGCGATCGCGACTGCCATCCATGCGCATCGGGTCCCCTGGCGTGCAGCGGGCGTGTGCCCTCTGGCAGCTCTTAAAGGGAACCCCCGTATATGTACGGGATTTCAAGCAGCGGTGCCATAGTGCCGCAGTAAGGCTGCATTCACACCTGAGCGTAGCGGAACGAGCGTTTTTACCAGCGGTTTTACCGACGTTTTGTCGCGCGAATACCGTAGTTTTTTGCACATTTGCATACGGCGTAACAGGCGTTTTTCAACTTCAGCGTTTTTCTTGATAGCCAATAGGAAAAATTATCATCACTGTCATCATTTGTTGCTATGTTCTATGGGGATACAAACGCCCAAATCTGCCCGATTCGCGCGACAAAAAAGGGTCCGGAACTTGTTTGAGCTTCAGGCGTTCGGCTTCAGGCGACATGGAGTGGAGATGTGAACCATCTCCATAGAGAATAATGTATTTTATCCCCTCGAACGTTTTGTAGCTTCAGGCGTAGGGCGGCTTAGGGCGACAAAACGCTCAGGTGTGAATGCAGCCTAAATGTGCGTGAGCCGGTCCGGAACCGGTTAAACAATGCTCAATTGGTACTAAGGGGCCAAAATTGTGCCAAGAAAATATCCCCCACACCATTATGCCACCACCACCAGCCTGAACCGTTGATACAAGGCAGGATGGATCAATGCTTTCATGTTGTATACGCCAAATTCTGACCCTACCATCTGAATGTCACAGCTGAAATGGAGACTCATCAGACCAGGCAATGTTTTTCCAGTCTTCTATTGACCAATTTTGGTGAGTCTGTGCAAATTGTAGCCTCAGTTTCCTGTTCTTAGCCGACAGGAGTGGCACCCGGTGTGGTCTTCTGCTGCTGCCGAAGAATAGAAAAATTGCGCTTAGAAACTGTTAAGCTGCCAACACTCCACTAGACATATAGTGCAAAACTGAACATATAAAACAATATTGTGGCACTCCAAATGTGAAAAAATGAAAAATCGTATCCGAATGTGGACCTATAATTCAAAGTATAAATGAATATATCATATAAATAAACAGTCAATGGTGTGAAAATAGTAACAATTAGTGGAAAATAATTATAAAAAAAGAACACTGTTCAGAATAAATCAAAGTTCATGGATAAATATCGTAAGATAGTCCATCATAAGAAATGAATTGTGTGCATAAAAAAGTCTCCGTGTTTTTCAAAGTGAATGAAAACTTGGTCTATAGGTGTAATCAACAAATGAGAAGGTTGGCACGCTTACCAGAAATGGTGGACTCATAATGTACAGCATGTGATATGAGGGAGTACCTCAACGGGAACCAGCAAGGAAAGGTCGATGTTTAGAAGATGAGCCCCATCCGGTATTGAGGGAAAGGTTCCAACATCAAAAGGCAGGCTCTAGAATGCGTTTCATCCTATTGGACATCATATGGATGATGTCCAATAGGACGAAACGCGTCAATTGACGCTCATGGAGTCATTGCAAACTGCTTATACAACTGAAGGATACTAGCGTGTTTTTTTAAATTTTTGTAAGTGTACACCCCCTTTTTATATTAAACCTACCATACAGTGTCACACTATATGTGGTGTTTTTTTTTTTTTATACCTACCACCATGGGTCACTTTAACATCCGATGAGGTCCACTACACATTCTAGAGCCTGCTTTTTGATGTTGGAACCTTTCCCTCAATACCGGATGGGGCTCATCTTCTAAACATCGACCTTTCCTTGCTGGTTCCCGTTGAGGTACTCCCTCACGATTGGTGGTTTGACTCACATGCTGTACAGTATGAGTCCACCATTTCTGGTAAGCGTGCCAACCTTCTCATTTGTTCATTGCATCTAAAGTTTTCATTCACTTTGAAAAACAGACTTTTTATGCACATAATTCATTTCTTATGATGGACTATCTTACGATATTTATTCTGAACAGTGTTCTTTTTTTAATAATTTTTTCCACTTATTACTATTTTCACGTTATTTACTGTTTATATGATATATTCATTTATACTTTGGACTTTATAGGTCCACAATCGGGTTGATTTTGTATTTGTTCGCATTTAGAGCACCACATTATTGTTTTATATGTTCTTCTCCTGTAGCCCATCTGCTTCAAGGTTCGATGTGTTGTGTGTTCAGAGATGGTATTCTGCATACCTTGATTGTAACGAGTGGTTACTTGAGTTACTGTTGCTTTTCTATCATCGTAAACAAGACCGTCCATTCTCCTCTGACATCAACAATGCATTTTCCTCCACACAACTGCCACTCACTGGATATTTTCTCTTTTTCGGACCTCTCTGTAAACCCTAGAGATGGTTGTGCATGAAAATCCCAGTAGATCAGCAGTTTTTGAAATATTTAGACCAGCCCGCCTGGCACCAACAACCATGCCACGTTCAAATCACTTAAATCCCCTTTTTTCCCCATTCTGATGCTCAGTTTGAACTTCAGCACGTCGTCTTCACCACATCTAGATGCCTAAATGCATTGAGTTGCTGCCGTGTGATTGGCTGATTAAAAATGTGTGTTACCAAGCAGTTGAACAGGTGTGCCTAATAAAGTGGCCGGTCAGTGTGTATACACTGTTTATTTTGAAATTCGCTAAAGTAAATGTAATGCTGCAAGGGATGGTAAAAGTTGAGAAGGTTTTTTTTTTTTTTTTAAAAACAAAGGTGCTTTATTGGTATCTCACAGGGTAATTTCAAGTACACAAAAATACATTAAGCATTGTATTATGTCACTTACAGTAATTAAAACAGACAAAGTAAACACACACACGTACAGGGAAAGCTTATATTGGCGCTCGGGAGACTATTGACAGTTGAACATGAAGAATAGTGCAACCAGTAAATCAATCAACTCCAGGGGAGCAGAGAAGGAGAGGCAGCAAAAGAAGGAGAGAGAAATGGGAGAAGGGGGGGGGGGGGGGGAGTAGGGGGTCGGGAGGAGGAGGAAAAAAGGGGGGGGGAGTAATGTAAAAAGAAGAGGGGGGGATAAAGAGCCCAAATATTCAGTGCAATATAGTGTGCAATGGTTAATAGTCTGAGGTGGAGGTCCAAGGAGCCCGTACCTTATCATATTTGCACTTACACCCTCTAGTCATATATGTGATTTTGTACATGGACAAGGCTGCATATATCAGTGCTTCCCGGGAGGAGAGAAGGTATTTTAAAGGGATACAATTATAATAAAATCTTTATTTTTTTTGATAGCGTGTGGAAGGGTTCGAACCCCTGTCAGTTTTTTTATTATTGCTGTCTAGGTTCTTTCTAGGGAGATTCTTCTTGTCAGTTAAAGAGGAACTAAAGTCCCCCTGTAAAGACATGCCCTGTCTCTTCTACAATATAATGCCTCTACCTCCCTGCTCGCGTCCTCCTCTGGCTCTGCAGTATCAGTTGCTGCTGCAGGGGAGAGAAGGAGCACCGACAACAGCTGAGCCATGGACATGGTAGCTTATGAGTGACAGCATGGCCCTGAGAATTCACAGCCATTGTCTAATCCACAGGGGACCCGGAGCTGCAGGATCATGTGAGCAAACTGGATTAAAAATAGGTAAGTACACAGAGCTTTTTTCTACAAGATGGGTAGGAGAAGGGGAAGGGAACATTTTTAATAATAGTTATAAATAGGCTGTTTTTTAACTTTAAAGTTCACCTGTCATTGGAGAAGTATGGGGGCTTTCTTTCTGAAAATGCCATATACCTGGCTGTCTCTAGCTTAATACTTCTCCGTTCCATACCTGCAACAAGCGTACAGGAAATAAGTTGGAGCGAGGTCAGTTTTTATTTCAGTGCTGGTTCTAGGTGAGGAACGACCAGGACAACTAGCAATTTTTGACAGTTCAGCCAGCCATGGCAGCTCCCCTATTTCCCTCGTGACAGGTAAACTTTAAAGCGATATAAAGGTTATTTCAATGTTTTATCTTAAAATAAAAAAAGATATTATACTTACCTGCTTTGTGCAAAGATATTGTACAGAGTGGCCCATTACCTCCTCTTTGGCAGTCCCCCGCTGGGGCTGTCCGCTTCTCCCTGCTCCGGGTGCCACCTTGGCAAGCTGGGTAGGTAGAAGATAAGATAAGAAGTTATCCATGCATGTGCTATTCCTAGCTGGGCTGTGTGTGTCCATAAACACACACAGTGCTGACAAACCACACCCTGCTCCCTCCTCACTGACAGCAGCAGAAGCCTATGGCTCCCTCTTCTCTGTGTCTCCTCAGGAAGAGAGGAGAGCGGTGCTGCAGTTGGGACAGCGCTGGATCGTTGAGGAGTCAGGTAAGTGCTTTGGGCCGATGCAGAAAATGCATCAAAGTGTTTTGAATTAAGAACCACTTTAAGCTCCACTTAGGCCCCTTTCACACTTCTACGACTTGTCCCACGATTTGGGACTGCAAAGTAGCATGACAAGTCGTTCCCCATGATTTCCAATGAAAGCCATTCATATTAGTATTACTTCAAAGTAGGCCCTGCACTACTTTGGTCCGATTTTGATGCCACTTACACAGGCATTCCTTAAAATTGTGGCAAAAATCGCGTCAAAATCGTGGTCGCGCATCGCGGTAAAATCGCACGACTTTGAATTCGCACAAGTGTGAAAGGGGCCTTTTGGATACTTGGTACCTTTAAAGGTAGGCTGTGGAGGCGTTTGATGTTACTCTAGCCATGCAGAGTACCAAAGCCAGAGTCACAGAGAGGAATAACTACAGGCTCAGAGAGCGGAGTCGCCATAAATCTCTAAGGTTGCCCACAGATCATGTAGTTGCTGTACTTAGAAGAAAGATATTGGTCTGAAGTTTCTCCTTTAAGGTGATTTTGGAGTATTTCCAGTTTCTGATGAACGTTGAGGGTTGTGGTGTTTCTTCTTGGCATCTACACTTCAGGATCCCCCGCAGGCACCACGACTTTCACTATATGTGGTGACTAATCCAAAGATGCCACCACCTCCAGATATCTACCCCCATCTTCAGACTGAAGAGTGACAAAGCCATCAGTCCTGATCAGGACATCAGGATTATGATGTGTCTCCTTCGCAACAAATCTGTCTCGCAGAATCTGCCGATAGCGGCACGGGGCCAGGAGTGTATTAATAGAAGAAGGCCAAGGTCTGAATCACATGGAGGAGGAGGCGCGAACACGTGTGTCTTGTCAGTGAGGATGGCTGACTACACACAGTCATATCAGTTCACCATTGACTTTAGGACCAGCAATTGGTGCTCAGCTTTTTTTTATTTTATTTTTTTATATAATGTTTACCTGGAATCACTGTTTTTACACGACTTTCGTTTTTGTTTATTAATTTGCTGTTCCTATGTTATGACTGTGTTTTATAGACATATTTGTAGGTATTTCCTACGGTGGCAATCTAACAGTGCAACTGCAGTTGATAAGATTGTATCTGTTGCAGACTAAACTTTCCTGTTAAACACTTTGCTACGCCAGAAGAAATGGGCAAACTCACGGCACGTAAATCCAAAGGAATACACTTATGCCGCGTACACACGATCGGAAATTCTGCCAGCAAAAGTCCGATGAGAGCTTTTGGTTGGAAAATGCCTGAAAAGACTGTGTGTATGCTCCATCGGACTTTTGCTGGCAGAATTCCAGCCAGCAAAAGATTGAGAGCAGGTTCTCAATTTTTCGGTCGGAAAAAGTTTTGATCGGAAATTCCGATCTTCTGTACCAATTCCGACGGGCGAAATTCCTACGCATGCTCAAAAACAATTTGACGCATGCTCAGAAGCATTAAACTTAATTTTCTCGGCTCGTCGTAGTGTTGTATGTCACCGCGTTCTTGACCGTCGAAAGGTCAGCAAACTTTTGTGTGACCGTGTGTATGCAGAATTCCGTCAGAAAAACCATCCAAGATTTTTACGATGGAAAATCCACTCGTGTGTACACTGCATTAGGAAAATTCAGATCCTGGCAACTTTATTTATCCAGATAACATGAACAGAGTCCCCACCTGGAATCTTTTCCTTTTGATGCGTTTCACCCACAGGGCTGGGCTTAATGGTAGTATGGGATATGCTGCTCCCAGGCATCACTTTCATAGAAGATCAGGTGCAAACACCAGCAGGGTCTCGTCCAGTGCCCCACATAGTGCATAAACCCAAAGGAAAAGACTATCTGCACTCAAAATTCAAATGCTTGTAGCTTTATTTATTCTGACAACATGAACAGAGTCCCTTCCTGGAATCTCCTCCTCTGACACATTTTACCCTTTAATGTGTCACCCACAAGGCTGGGTTTACAGGTCAAGTTCACCATTTGGAGCATTTTTTAACATTACACCAATATGTATGGATGTGACGGGTAGCCTTCTCCGGGTCTGCACCTCACGATTTCCTACCCCTGTGACAGCGATCCTCTCGCTGTACCCGCAGACACATTTTTAAAAACCTCATTCATTCACAGCAATCTGTGAATGAGAAAACTACAAGTCCGTTCTGGCACCGCAGCAGACGACTTGTGGTTCTCAATGAACTGGGAGGGCACTGATGAGCACCCTCGTAGTTCATTGATACTTCTTCCAGCTTTGTAACTGTCTGCCTGCATGAAAGTATGGGCAGGAAAGCTGGAGGCAGTGTCTGCAGGCACTTTGCATCTGCGATTTACTGATCATGGGTGCAATGCTCTGCAAGCTTTTCTAAAAAACATCATAAATGCATTTTTTTTTCCTGCAAAAATATGTGCATTTATTTTATTTGTTTTCAAAAAGATGAACTTAGGTAATCATAGATTAGGCCCAGCCATGTGAATAAAATGCATCAGTGGAGGAGGTCCCAGGCAGATACGCTCATGTTGTCCAGTTGAATAAAGTTAGCAGTGTTTGAAGTGCACCTGGTCTTTTTCTTTGCATTTGTACAGATAGGATGAGCCCCTTGGTGTTTAACAGCCGATCTTCCATGAGGGTCACTCCATTCCATGCTTTGGAGCAACTTATGCTATAATTTTGCCACAGTTCAGAGTGTATGTTTGTTCATCTGTGAAAAATTGCAGAAAGAGGCGGAGCCATGCACAGACCATCTCGCCACAGGGGAAAACCGCAGTGATTCTGCGCAGACCTCTACAGGGTACCAAATAGCGTTTTTATTGCTGTTCATTTGTTTGACAAATAGGAGTCTATGTATTTTAGAAAATTTGCTGTATGAATGTGACAAACATTTACAAGGCCGCATAAAGTCCCCATATTTTGTTTATTATGATAATTTTTTATGACTGTAAGCGCCATCTAGAGAAAAATACTGCATTATGGACACGAGATGGCATAGGAAATAATTGTATTCTATATTTATTCCATGTTCATATTTCTTGGTCAGATCACACGGCCCAGCTGCATTTACTACATGCATGATACTTTAATGATTTTGTATGTAATCAATTCACTAAAAAAACTTTTGGACGCTACTTCTTTTGGGGCTCACAGGAGTACACTTAGTTCTGCACTTCTGTGCTCCAGATTCAGCTGACAGCGGGCTAAAGTCCGCTGATGGCTGATGTCACAGAGCCAGTCCAGGCTCTACAGGGTTCCCGACAATAATATCTGGATCTACCCAAAGGCTTGACTGTCAGCTGGCTTAGCCTGTCAGCACACTGCTAAGAGCCTGAGCCAGCCGCTCCCCATCCCCCAGCCCCAACCTTTTCAGCCCAGTGCTCCAGTGTGCTCAGAGAAGACCGAGAACTGAGCAATCTGCGGTCTTTGATCGGTCAGTTCTTAGTGTAAAGTCGGTGGGGGACAGCTGCAGTTTGGATCCATGCATGCATCCATCTAGGTTAGTATGTATGTTTGTTTTTTGTAAACCTGCACTTCTCTTTTAAGAATACCTCCAGCCTCCTGTGTCACTCATTGGTTCTATGAGCAGAACAGAAAGGTTCAAGGCCCATTAATCTGTGCCGTTTGTATGCTTTCTGATGCACTAATACGCATGTTTCAAGATTCCCAATAATAAAGATAGTGGCTGTTCCCATGGCAGCACTGCGGTGTGTTTTGATGCATTTGCAACAGGTATTGACAAGCTTTGGTCATTGCCTGTGAACCCCATCCACCCCAAATTCTAAATTAGGATTGCAGCGATACCCCTTTTCATTCGGTGAGTACGAGTACCATGACTTTCGGTCAAGTACTCGCCGATGCCGAGTAACAATACTTTTCATACAGTTTGATGGGCTCAAATCGCACTGCAAAGAATCGCATTTGAGTTGAACAGGAATGTGGTGTGATTCCTGTCCTAATCACATGCAGTTCCCCCACTGCTCCTGTGTGAACCTAGGCTTGTCATAGGGATTTCAGTCTGGGTTCACACAGGAGCGGTGCGGGAAACCGGATGCGATTTGGACAGTAGTCAAAATGCATTGCTGTTCAAATCGCATGCCATTTTTGCAGCACAATTAAGTCCCCGTTCACGCGCATGCGATGCGGGAACCAGCACAATTCCTATGTGGGTTCCCGCATCGCATGTCACTGTCCGGCCCCAGATCGGTTCACAGATCGCAGTGCGAACTGTCAAATGGTGCAGGAATCGCATAGGTGTGAAGACCCATGTTATCCGATTCCATGCGGACCAAAAAAAGGGTCCTGCACCATTTTGGTGTGAATGCGGTGAGATTTCAGGCATACAGTTTGTATGGCTGAATTTGCATCGCACGGACATCGCATGTGATCTGCACAGCAATGCGGTGCGAATCTCATGCGATGTCTGTCACTGCACAAGTGTGAACCCAGCCTTAAGTCCATTTATTTGTATGGGCGCAAATCGCACCGCAAAGTATCAGTTTAGGTTATTGGATGACTTTCACGAATACTGGTGAAAATACTCCGTATCGGCATCGGTGCAACCCTATTGACAAGCCCGGGCCAATGCCTGTTAACCCTATCCACCCCAAATTCTAAATGAAATACGTGCGTCCAAATGCTCGCCAGGTAATTCACTTTGACGCAATGACAACGCACCTTCCTAATGCTACAAGAAACACACATGCTTAGATCATAATTGGCCCTAAAATGAAGATAAAAATAAGAACTTGCAGTAGTTAGAAAACAAAGATTCTGCAGCTGTTTATATGCGTTTATGAATGCGTTTGAATAATTTATGGAGAAAAATGTATACCATGAAATATTCTTCGCCGCTTAGTGAATGGGCCCCTATGTCTATACGCCTGGCTGCTCCATGGTACGTCATCAATGCTGCATTATTTGTCCTGGGTAGAGCCGGGGTCCTCCAGGTTTGTTGATGTGTTGGTGGTAGTTTGCTCCCCTCTCGCTGATGCTGTGAGCTGTGTTTGGCTGCTGCCCAGTAGCAGTGCGTGGGAAGAGAGGAGAGTTCCCGGCTGCCCACACAGTCTGAGCTCACAGTCACATCGCTGTATACAGAGGCTGTACTGCAGTGCCTTACCTCCCGGCTGCTGCACTTTACCTGCTCTCACCGGCAGCATGACAGCCTCAACCCTCACCTTTACCAACTGCCTGTGCGCCCTCTGGTCCCTGGGCTTCGCCTTCCACTTGCACTTAAAGGAGCCCGGTTACCGACATCATAAAGGTAAGTCATCGATTGCATGAGCTTGTACCAATGATGAGGGGGATTCCATGCAAAGCTGTAGCGTCTGTTGTCTTTATATCTGTCACTAGCGGGGTGCCCACACACATACAGATCGAAAGTAATGATTTCCATTACTTGATCCTAATGGTTAAAAAATTAGCACATTGAAGACGCCGCAACCAAATTGCACAACAGTAATTTATTTGATCTGTCAATGTTCAGCTTGAAAGCTTTGCTTCTGTGTTTGAAGACCAGAAATCCACTTTTGATGGCACAAAATCAATCAGTTTATCGATCTGGATTTGATATCCGCTCAGAATGGATTTAAAAATCGATCCGATGATGATCACACTTTTTTAAGGTCCTTCTAATTGGCAGGGGATCCTATGACAAATCTGTTACCAATTGCTGGGTGTAGGATCTGCCCCCCAACATCATGGGTGCTCAAACTGTGGCCCTCCAGCTGCTGCGGAACTACAAGTCCCAACATGCCTCTGCCTGTGGGAGTCATGCTTATAAATGTCAGCCTTGCAATACCTTCTGGGACTTGTAGTTCCACAGCAGCTGGCGGGCCCCAGGTTGAGCACCCATGCTTTACACTGATATAAGATAGCTGTGTTTAATGTCACATATTGATTTGACTGTTGAGTCTCAGAAGTGCTCCTTGCTACACCGCTATCACCGAGATTCCTGATCTGTTGAAGTGGAATGTTTTTCTATGGTAGGACTGATCTTCGGACGTGTCTGTCTGTCTGTCTTAAAAAAATCGTCAGTTACATAGCGAACGTGCCATTTCTTATAACCAAAAGCACCACTTTGATAACCTGCATTTTGTAATGTGATATTTTGTGTTTTGCGTACATCAGAGAATGAGGACAGCTCATATTTATGAAGCGACTGTTCGGAAGAACATCGTATGGCTGATCTGATGTTCCTGGGTGGTCTATCACAACAGGTCCACTTACAGTTTATCTCAGCTGTAGGTGTCGTATGTATAGATCTCATTAGAAGTGTAGCAGTTCGATTTCTTATTACACGATATGAAAGTGGATGAGATTAGCTGTCCTCCGTAACGCTGGGACCACGCTGCGTTTTGTGGGCGATTCACCCGGCAGACTGAAGCAGCATACGTGCCGTTAACACTTGCCTGTCCAAATCAAGGATAAGTAAGCTGGTACATTTCCCTGCGCTACAAATGATTTAGATGTCTGGGGGGCTCATCATCATCACCCCCTGGGGTAGTCCTCAATGGCCTGATCTGTTATATTAGGGATGGGGGGGGGGGGGGTGCAGGATGAGAGCTGCTCAATTCCCCACCTGAAGCTGGCCATACAGAATTTCATTAAAAATGTTTCATTATAAAAATATTCATTCAATTGTCTAATCATTGGAGAGGTTAGATCATTGTTCATTTTTTACTGCAGTAATAAAAACATTTGAAGGAAAAGGATGGAAATGTTTTCTCTCAAACAAATTAATTTCTGACACTGTATGCGGTTTTCGTTCAGGAAAGTCCATTTGTTCCAAAATCAATTGTTAAGTACTTTGGAAGGACATGTGTCCAGCCATCAAATGTTCTGAGAAATTTCCAAAAAGTATGTATGGCTAGTTGAGGGTCACCACAAAAGACTCCACTAGTGATTTGGGTGGAACTTAAAAATATATGAATTTTTTGGGGGGGGGGGGGGTAAATTAAAGAAGGGTTTAAACTCAAATTTTTTATTTATTTTTTGCTGTCTGTCCCATTGGGGAGCTTTCCCTACACTTCCTGTCCTGGAGGGAATTGGAAAGTCCACTCTTATACCGCGTACACACGGTCGGATTTTCCAACGGCAAATGTGCGATCGGAGCTTGTTGGAAATTTCGACCATGTGTAGGCTCCATCGGACAGTTTCCATCAGAATTTCCGTCACACAAAATTTGAGATCTGGTTCTCAAATTTTCCGACCACAAAATCCATTCCGATTCCGATGCACAAAGTTCCGCGCATGCTCCGAATCAAGCAGAAGAGCCGCACTGGCTATTAAACTTAATTTTTCTCGGCTCATCATACGTGTTGTATGTCACCGCGTTCTTGACGTTCGGAATTTCCGACCAACTTTGTGTGACTATGTGTATGCAAGACATGTTTAAGCCAACATCCGTCAGAAAAAATCCCATGGATTTTGTTGTTGGAATGTGCGATCGTGTGTACACGGCATTAGACAGTTGTCATTTGTAACAGGTGTCCCCACCTCAACTCCTATTCTGGTGACAACTCCTCATTTTGACTTTCCCCTCACTTTTTTGATGACAACAGTAATTAGGAGAACTAGATACAGGGATTATACCTAAAGTTGGTTACTGCTTGGTAAGAATGTGTAAATATCCATGGCCTGGTTACAGGTCCACTTTAAAGCCGAACTTAGTGAACATTGCCACTCTCTGCTGGGCACTGCATTATTAAAGTGGAATTAAAGGGGTTACAGGTCCGCTTTAAAGCCGAACTTAGTGAACCATCGGGACTCTTCATTGGCCTGTGTATGCGCAGAAGCTAGTCATTCGGGCAGTAAGAGAACGGCATGGCCCTGTCAGCTGGGCTGTGCATGCGCACCTCAGTTTAGAGCGCCGGAGAAGACAGAAAACAGGCAGTTAGGGGCATTATATTGCAGAAGTGACAGTGCGTGTGTCTTCTGTGATAAAAACCTGCCTGCTTGCTGTTTCTTATACAGCTTTAGATCCACATTGAACCAATATTTTAGGCTCCAGGCTTTCAGGCCTTGGTGTCCCTCTGCATTACAATGTTGAGAAAATTCTGATTGGTGGAGATGCCAGTCACATGACTGTGTGACCAGGGTTTCCCCCTTCCGGCTTTATTTGCACTCGTTCATTGGAATGGGGCTTTGTTTACATCAGAGAAAACAAAGCACTAAACACTTTTGTAAAGTACGGTGCTGTGTTTCATGAATGTACATTTTTTTTTAAAGCCGTTTGGTGGTGGTAAGGCCATATACCCTTACTTTATATTTGGGCCCCTTAGTGTTTATGGGGTCCACGTGGTCTCATCACATAGTTAATACGCTTGATGGGACTGTTCTTATTTAGAGACCTGGCTGCAGAAACCAATGCCTGAAGGGGTCTGATTACACTTGTAACCCAGATTTGAGTATTGATTGCCAGCTTTAGAGCCATGTCCGGCGGTTGAACCTTTTGCTGGTGACACATTGTTATCAGGACCTGTTCACAATACCTGCCCAAGTGCTTCCTTTTGGCACAAGGGCCGCTCACAGTTTGCTGGGCAGTGGCTGTTTACATATTTTTATAGATTTTTCTTTTACTTAATTGTAAGTGTATCTCTCCATTCAGATCTCCACACAACAGCGTGGTGCACTGTGCTGTGGTGACCTCTGGTGCCATCCAATGTGCTGAGGAATAAAGTGGCATGTCTGCATTTTTCATATGGTTATGAACAGGGCACATAGAAAACAATTGTTTTCTGTGCGTCCTTGCCGTGACTGTCGTTGATCCAGTGCCAAACAAAATGACAATCACTGCTTATACTGTGAATGTGCCATAAGTCTGGCAACCATGTCTTCCTATGGAGTTTCTCCATTGTTGGAACACTGCAGAATCTCATGGGGTAGTTAGGGCACGATTCCATAGAAAAAATAAAGGCGTTTCTTAGCAATCCTGCCTCTATTGAGTTGTCACCAGTGACAGGATCACTTGTCTGACATCCGCCTTAGACTTGATGAGTGGCGAGCTGTGACATGGTCCAGTGCCACTTATTACCATTAGGGAAAGGATGGAACCCTTTCCTTTTCCGGTATTACAGATCTCACTGACAAATATGAACTGTTCAGCTTATACCAAACCAACACCAGTTTGTCCAATGATTCCCCATGCCGCCATCTTGTTTCTCGCCCAGCAGTGAAGACACCTCGGCCCCTTCTATCAGTCACATCATTTGACTCGTTGAGATTTTTATTTCTACCTGGGTAGATTTCCCATCACTTCCTATTCCAATGATAACCTATGTATCCAGAGGTAACTAAAGGCAATAGGAGTTTGGGGAGGGGTTGGACTATGAGGGTGCACATTGGTGGGTTATGTTTATATGTGACCGTGGTCTTTGTAACACTGAGAAACAGAAGTGGGATGATTTTAAAAATACTAGTTGACCAGCAGTTATGCTTGTCCTTTGGCCTCAAGACTTTGGGTCACCGACCCGAAAAAATGGGGTGCAGCTCAGGATTGCTTGCATACATGTTTCAGATTAGTGACCTAAATAAAATCTACAGTCTCCGAATGTAAATCTTAATAAATTCATCTTCAGTAAGCTTAGGGAGCGGTTTTGCTATGTTAAAGAAAATTGAGTGTTTACTGGTTACATATGAGGTTGATTAGCTCAGAAATTAGGTCTGTCGGCGGCCATCGCATTAAAGAGCACCTGAAGCTGACGCTCTTTAACTTCTAGGGGTTTGTGCAGCTGGCTACCCAGCATGTACATCTAGTTCTCGCGCCTGTGCAGTAATCGCACTGTGCGGCACATAGAGTTGAAATAACGCCAGGCAAAAAGCATCAAGAGGATGACCGTTGACTCCTGGGATGGATGACACAGATGTTCCAGGATTCAATGAGATGTTGTAGTAATGTAAATCACCTAAGCGGACAGATCCAGAAGTGGAGGCAAAAAAAAAATATATATATTTATTAAACAAAACAGAAACTTCCAATATCCAAACTTTAAAGAGCTAGGCTGGAGCATTCACATGGGATACTTGTGGAAAAGGGTGAAGATCCATTGTAACTAAAGGCATTTCTCATTTTGGATGAACTAAGGGAAGGTTATAATCTTTTTTGCAATCTGTGTCCCATTGGGGAGATTTCCCTTGACTTCCTGTCCCATAGCCATAACAGGAAGTGAGAGGAAATCTCTACAAAGTGAGAGAATCTCTAATTGTGACCAGAGTCACCAGAACTGGTTTCACCATCGGAAGATTTCCACTCTATTCCTGTTCTTTCTCTTTTGGTGAAATGGTCATATTAACACATTGTAGGACATTGACAGGACATACTGAGAGGGCGAATCTCTCTAACCGGACCACAGAAATAAAAACTGACAGGTGGTGTTATCCCTCTGCAATCTATTCAAAATATAACAAAAAAAATAAATTCTGCCTTTTAGTTGTACTTTAAAAAGTACCCAATAACAGGGTCACAATTAGCTTATTTATTTCAGAAAATGTGTACTTTTAAATAAAATCTTGTTAAAAATATACACTTTGTTATAAACAATGTATTTCTTGTTCCAAAAGGGAAGGGTGGTAATTTTGCAGTTGGCCTCTAGAGGGCAGTCTGACTCCACTTTAAGAACAACACTATCTCAGATTCTAATCTGTCCATAACAGTGATATTTCTATTACTGGTCAATAGGGGGTGCCAGAGGACCATTGAAACCGGTTGTATGTAACTGCTGAAATGTAAGTTCTGTCTATCCCTCCAGTAGTATGAATTGGTATAGCATTGTGTTCAACATTATAGCTCTTTTCTTAGAGTTTCAGTCCATCAAAAACTAGCAGACAATTTCTTCTATCTCTTGGTATCCATTAAGGCCTGGTTCACACCTATGTATTTTTTTAGTGCATTTTCAGTTTTAGAAACGCACTACAGTCCATTTAACATGGTTTCCTATGGATGTAGTTCACATCTGTGCATTTTATGGAAAGGGCCAGGGACTTTTTTTCTGGTTTTTGGTTTCATAGACTTCAAAGTATCAAAAATGTGTATTGAAAAATGCAAAATACACCTGAAATGTGCAAATTGTAACCTACATGGGTGTGAATCGAGCCTTAGCGGGGCATCCACTCTCTCTCTCTGCTGCATTTGTCTTCATTTTATTTTCTGGCGTGTTCTATGCAGCAATAGATGAGAACATCAAAAATAAAAACTTCTACTGGACTGGCAGTAACTTGTGGGGCTCAAATCCTTTTACACTAAACTCTCACTGCGACCTAAAGAGGCCACCACATCTAAAACTGATGAGCTGCAATATATTACATATGTGTTCCTGGGTTCACATATATGCAAATCGGATGCATTTTTACCGAATCCAATTTGCACAACGTGAATCGGAATGGATTTTAACCACTTGACCACTGGGCAGTTAAACCCCCTTCCTAACCAGACCAATTTTCAGCTTTCGGTGCTCTCACACTTTGAATGACACTCCGTCATGCAACACTGTACCCAAATGAATTTTGTGTCCTTTTTTTCACACAAACAGAGCTTTCTTTTGGTTTTTTATTTTTTGGTATAAATAAAAAAATACTGAAAATTTGTTAAAAAAAAAAAAAAAAAAGTTTCTATTAAAAATTATTGGCAAGTATTGGCGAGTATTGGCAGAGTATTGGCAGAGTATTGGCGAGTATTGGTGAGTATTGGCAGAGTATTGGCTGGGAGTGGCAGAGTATTGGCAGAGTATTGGCAGAGTTGCAGAGCATTGCAGTGGTGGCAGAGCCTTGCAGTGGTGGCAGAGCATTGCACAGTGGTTGGTGGCAGAGCATTGCACAGTGGTTGGTTGCAGAGCATTGCACGGTGGTTGGTTGCAGAGCATTGCACAGTGGTTGGTTGCAGAGCATTGCACAGTGGTTGGTGAGCATTGCACAGTTTTGGCAGAGCATTGCACAGTGGTTGGTTGCAGAGCATTGCACAGTGGTTGGTTGCAGAGCATTGCACAGTGGTTGGTTGCAGAGCATTGCACAGTGGTTGGTGGCAGAGCATTGCACAGCGGGGGGCAGAGCATTGCACAGCGGTGGCAGACTATTGCACAGCGGTGGCAGAGCATTGCACAGTGGTTGGTTGCAGAGCATTGCACAGTGTTGCAGAGCATTGCACAGCGGTGGCAGAGCATGGCAGAGCATTGCACAGTGGTGGCAGTGTATTGACCAGCGCTGTGGGCACTACACATCCAGCCCACAGCGCTGGTCCCGTCTCTCTCCCTCTCCGCTTCTCTCCTCTCTGTACCGATCGGTACAGAGGGGGGGGGGAGGAACCGGCGTCATGATGTGACGCCGGTTTGGGTACATGTGATCGCTCCGTCATTTGACGGAGCGATCACGTGTAAACGGCCGCTATCAGCGGCTTTTTACCATGATCCGTGATGCGCCGGGTCCTCGGGACCCGGCGGTCACGGATGTTCCCGAGTGCGCGCCCCACGGGAGCAAGTTTCTGGGAGGACGTCCGTAGGACGTCCACTCAGGGAAACCCGACCGCGCTGTAGACGTCTTTCGACTATAGCGCGGTCGGCAGGTGGTTAATGGAGCCGGTTCACACCTGTCCAGGGGCAGCCACGGTCCATTTCTGAAAACTGTCCTGTGTGATTTTTGGGTCCGGTTTAGGTGTGAATTCAAGTAAAAATTTGCACCTGAACCGGTGAACAAAACCGCACTGGACTCTGGACTGCAAACCACAGCCGGACACGTGGGAACCTAGCCTTATGCCGCGTACACACGATCGGACTTTCCGCCAACAAAACCGTGGATTTTTGTTCAAAGGTTGTTGGCTCCAACTTGTCTTGCATATACACGGTCACACAAATGTTGGCCAACAATTACGAACGTAGTGACGTACTAGACGTATGACAAGCCAAGAAAAAGAAAGTTAAATAGCCAGTGCGGCTCCTTCTGCTTGATCCAAGCATACCTGAACTTTTGTGCGATGGATTTGTGGACACACGATCAAAATTTAAGAAACCTGCTAGCAAACATTTGTTGGCGGAAAGTCCGACAGCAAATGTTCGATGGAGCATACACACGGTCAGACTTTCAGCCAACAAGCTCACATCCAACATTTCCCCGTCGGAAAACCCAACCGTGTGTACGTGGCATTAGTTTTGGTGTGATAATCTGCTATAATGTCTACCTCTATGGGCTGCACTCATGTCTACCTCTATGGGCTGCACTCATGTATACCTCTATGGGCTGCACTCATGTCTACCTCTATGGGCTGCACTCATGTCTACCTCTATGGGCTGCACTCATGTTTACCTCTGTGGGCTGCACTCATGTATACCTCTATGGGCTGCACTCATGTCTACCTCTGTGGGCTGCACTCATGTCTACCTCTATGGGCTGCACTCATGTCTACCTCTGTGGGCTGCACTCATGTCTACCTCTATGGGCTGCACTCATGTCTACCTCTATGGGCTGCACTCGTGTCTACCTCTATGGGCTGCACTCATGTCTACCTCTGTGGGCTGCACTCATGTCTACCTCTATAGGCTGCACTCATGTCTACCTCTATAGGCTGCACTCATGTCTACCTCTATGGGCTGCACAGCCATGTTGTAGAGCAGTGGTTCACAACCTCGGTCCTCAAGTACCCCCAACAGGCCATGTTTGCAGATTTTCCTTTTATCTTGCACAGGTGCTTTAAATCAGAGTCAATGGCTTGGTATTTTTGGACAGCTATTTTATCTAAGAGAAATTCCCAAAACATGGCCTGTTGGGGGAACTTGAGGACATGGTTGAGAACCCCAGTTATAGAGGACAATCTACTTATAGTACATGGGATCTCACAGTTGTGTAGAGTATTGGGATGGAAATGGAGCCATGGCAGGAGTGTGGAACCTACAAGGAGGGAAGGTGTAGTCAGGAGGACAATGCTATGAGCCCCTAGCCCAGACTGTACAGTATTATCTGCTATAGCATCTTAGGTGATCCACAGACATGGTAGCATATTACAAAGTGCTACATATTTTAAAGAAAAATAGCAGAACTGATTTGAACAAATCCGTTTCTTCTGCTCATTGGCATAATTATCACTTTATTTTTCTCTACAAGAACTTCAAAGAGGTGTCGGTGTAGTAGGGCACTTATCATCTCTGGGTTGTGCCACCTGTGGACCCCTTTGTGCAGGGAGGAGTCCTGGTTGTGTATTAGCTGTCTGAAAAAGGGTGACAACAGGTAAAGCCTTTGATCATTTGTTGTGTTTAAAAAAAATGTCGCACCTGAAGCAATATTGTGCTAGTGGCACTCCCAGTCTGACCAGTATCGTTTACTGTACCCCCCCCCAATATACAGTTGTAGGAAAGATGGAGGCTGCCTTCTTCTGTCTTCATGAGTTGGAGTCATCGACTCGTAACCAGTATGAAGAGAGGGACCGATGACCTATTGGGGGATCTCCCGATATGCATGATAACCCCTGAATATTTCAGACTAGTATCTATATGTATAGGATAGTCACCGGGGTCATTGGTAATATAGTAGAAATGTCTGATTGCTCATGGAAACATGAATGTTCCAAAGAAATCAAGGCATGCTCAAATGGCTGGAAAATAATTCATACGCATTATAGTTGTATAGGAGAAAGAAAATAAGTTCTTCAGGTTCAACTTCAAACAGGAAAAAATCCTTTCTAACCCCTAGCCGCAACAGTTTAATTCCCTTTACCATTCTCTTACTGAATGTTTAGAAATTACGTAACCGTACTTGTTCTTTTGGATTGGCAGCCAACCCCTTTTTTGAGGCAGTCTGCTATTTCCACTAGAAGATTATTCTGCTCTTTTACAGCTCTTACAGTAAAGAACCCAGTCTGCTTCTTCAAAAAATAATATTTTTTGAAGCCTTGAACCCTTCACATGAGAGTTCGCAGAGCTCCCCCTTCGCATGAGAGTTCGCAGAGTTCCCCCTTCACCTGAGAGTCCGCAGAGTTCCCCCTTCGCCTGAGAGTCCGCAGAGTTCCCCCTTCGCATGAGAGTCCGCAGGGTTCCCCCTTCGCCCTGAGAGTCCGCAGAGTTCCCCCTTCGCCCTGAGAGTCCGCAGAGTTCCCCCTTCGCCCTGAGAGTCTGCAGAGTTCCCCCTTCGCCCTGAGAGTCTGCAGAGTTCCCCCTTCGCCCTGAGAGTCTGCAGAGTTCCCCCTTCGCCCTGAGAGTCTGCAGAGTTCCCCCTTCGCCCTGAGAGTCCGCAGAGTTCGCCCTGAGAGTCCGCAGAGTTCCCCCTTCGCCCTGAGAGTCTGCAGAGTTCCCCCTTCGCCCTGAGAGTCTGCAGAGTTCCCCCTTCGCCCTGAGAGTCTGCAGAGTTCCCCCTTCGCCCTGAGAGTCTGCAGAGTTCCCCCTTCGCCCTGAGAGTCTGCATAGTTCCCCCTTCGCCCTGAGAGTCTGCAGAGTTCCCCCTTCGCCCTGAGAGTCTGCAGAGTTCCCCCTTCGCCCTGAGAGTCTGCAGAGTTCCCCCTTCGCCCTGAGAGTCTGCAGAGTTCCCCCTTCGCCCTGAGAGTCCGCAGAGTTCCCCCTTCGCCCTGAGAGTCCGCAGGTTTCACCCTTCGCCCTGAGAGTCCGCAGAGTTCCCCCTTCGCCCTGAGAGTCCGCAGAGTTCCCCCTTCGCCCTGAGAGTCCGCAGAGTTCCCCCTTCGCCCTGAGAGTCCGCAGAGTTCCCCCTTCGCCCTGAGAGTCCGCAGAGTTCCCCCTTCGCCCTGAGAGTCCGCAGAGTTCCCCCTTCGCCCTGAGAGTCCGCAGAGTTCCCCCCTTCGCCCTGAGAGTCCGCAGAGTTCCCCCTTCGCCCTGAGAGTCCGCAGAGTTCCCCTCTTCGCCCTGAGAGTCCGCAGAGTTCCCCCTTCGCCCTGAGAGTCCGCAGAGTTCCCCCTTCGCCCTGAGAGTCCGCAGAGTTCCCCCTTCGCCCTGAGAGTCCGCAGAGTTCCCCCTTCGCCCTGAGAGTCTGCAGAGTTCCCCCTTCGCCCTGAGAGTCTGCAGAGTTCCCCCTTCGCCCTGAGAGTCCGCAGAGTTCCCCCTTCGCCCTGAGAGTCCGCAGGGTTCCCCCTTCGCCCTGAGAGTCCGCAGAGTTCCCCCTTCGCCCTGAGAGTCCGCAGAGTTCCCCCTTCGCCCTGAGAGTCCGCAGAGTTCCCCCTTCGCCCTGAGAGTCCGCAGAGTTCCCCCTTCGCCCTGAGAGTCCGCAGAGTTCCCCCTTCGCCCTGAGAGTCCGCAGAGTTCCCCCTTCGCCCTGAGAGTCCGCAGAGTTCCCCCCTTCGCCCTGAGAGTCCGCAGAGTTCCCCCTTCGCCCTGAGAGTCCGCAGAGTTCCCCCCTTCGCCCTGAGAGTCCGCAGAGTTCCCCCTTCGCCCTGAGAGTCCGCAGAGTTCCCCCCTTCGCCCTGAGAGTCCGCAGAGTTCCCCCCTTCGCCCTGAGAGTCCGCAGAGTTCCCCCCTTCGCCCTGAGAGTCCGCAGAGTTCCCCCCTTCGCCCTGAGAGTCCGCAGAGTTCCCCCCTTCGCCCTGAGAGTCCGCAGAGTTCCCCCCTTCGCCCTGAGAGTCCGCAGAGTTCCCCCCTTCGCCCTGAGAGTCCGCAGAGTTCCCCCCTTCGCCCTGAGAGTCCGCAGAGTTCCCCCTTCGCCCTGAGAGTCCGCAGAGTTCCCCCTTCGCCCTGAGAGTCCGCAGAGTTCCCCCTTCGCCCTGAGAGTCCGCAGAGTTCCCCCTTCGCCTTAGACAACTGCAGCCAGCAACCCTGCTGGGAAGTCATAGTCCGGTGTGAATAATGTGTCCAGGTTTCAGTCTGAAACCCAGACGCATGATTCCAAACCCAAACTGTCCGGGTGAATCCCGGACAGGTGGCAACCCTACCTAGAATTATCCCTTAAAGTTTATCTCTGCAACAAAGCAAAGATCAGCAAATGATAGGACAGGGAAGTATTAGAGGACATGCACATGGCTGTAAAAAAAAAAAATGCAATTTAAAAGATTTTTGTCTATGGATCTGAATGCAGATGTATTGTTTTCAATGGGAACGTACACATGTGAGTAAAAGTGTGCTGCGTTCAAATCCGTAACGAAAAAAGGACATGCGTTTTATGTGCGTATACATAGATGCAAATAGTGTATTTTGAGATTCAAAATAAAGGAGGTGGATATAGACGCATTAAAATGCAAGCGTGCCTTTATACATTTAAACATAAGGATTATACTGATGATTCACGCAGGAACCTTTATGTCGGTCTAATCAGTAAAACTCTTACTGACGTGTTCATGTAGCCTTAACCCTTTCTTTACAGCCCAGGCTTTTTTAGAAAGACTTTTTTCATCTAGCGAGAGAAGTCATGACTAGGAGCGTCTCCTCTCTGCTCCTCGGAGGGTAGTGGGTATAGAGCTCTGCAGGATGATCTATCAATCAATACATCCACCTTACTAAAGGTGGATAAGACTAGTCGGCTGGTTGCTGTGGGGCTGTCTGCGTCTCCCTCTGCGGACGTGTAACAAATCGATAACAATCTCATAAGCATTCGATCATCTAATTACAGTGATCGTTCTCCTCCAGCAAGAAACAAAAAAAAAAACAAACCCACATTAATAATAGATGAGTTTAATGTACCTGAGCTTGAGGGATACTGAGATCAGTGAGCGTCTCTGGGGTGTTTTTATGAATATTATACCAACAGGAACATGTCGTAGCCATCATTCGGGATCTAAAAGACTTCTCTGCAGTGCAGAATGGAGGAGGAGACGAGGATTCTCATTGGTGGCTTGGGGCAATGAGGAACAAGAAACTTTCCTGATAAAGCAGTTCATAAGCTGAAGCCATTAATTGATCCCGTGCTGATCACCCACGTTCCAATCTGATTGTACAATCTCCTTTTAGATCTACAAATAAGTATTTAGTGCAAGGACCTTCCTGATTGGGTACAAATTGATTAGATAGATTTTGGTAGATCGAACGTTGATTGTACAGAGACTGTACTATCAGATTGTAACCTGTATGGTGTCCCCAACAAAGCACACAGGGGGTTATTTACTAAAGGCAAATCCACTTTGCACTACAAGTGCACTCGGAAGTGCAATCACTTTATATCTGAGGGGAAGCTCTGCTGATTTATCATCCAATCATGTACAAGCAAAAATTCAGTTTTTTTATTTTCCTTGCATGCCCCTCTCAGATCTATAGCGACTTTGCTTCCAAGTGTACTTGTAGGGCAAAGTGGATCTGCCTTTAGTAAATAACCCCCGATGTGTGTTAACCTTTATGCCGCGTACACACGATCGGAATTCTCGTCGGAAAAAAACTCTGACGGTTTTTCCAACGGAATTCCGCTCAAGCTGTGTTGCCTACACACGATCACACCACATTCCGACAGTCAATAACACAGCGGCATAAAACACGTTCGACAGCACTATAAAAGGGAAGTTTAATGCTTCCGAGCATGCGGCGAATTGTTTCCGAGCATGCGTCAGAATTTTGCGTGTCGGAATTGCATACACACGATCGGAAAATCCGATAGAAAGGTTTTCCGTCGGAAAAATTGAGAACAGGTTCTCAATTTAAAGTCCGTCGGAAATTCCGACAGAAAAAGACCGTTGGGCATACACACAGTCGGAAAATCCAATGAAAAGCTCCCATCAGACTGTTAGTATAATGCCCCGTACACACGATCAGAAATTCCGCCAGCAAAAGACCGATGAGAGCTTTTGGTCCGAAATTCCGACCGTGTATATGCTCCATCTGACTTTTTCTGGCGGAATTCCAGCCATCAAAAGATTGAGAGCAGGTTCTCGTCTATCAATTCCGACGCGCAAAATTCCTACACATGCTCGGAAACAATTTGACGCATGCTCGGAAGCATTGAACTTAACTTTCCTGGCTCGTTGTAGTGTTATACTTCACCGCGTTCTTGGTGGTCGAAAGTTCAGCAAACTTTTGTGTGACCGTGTGTATGCAAGCCAAGCTTGAGCGTAATTTCGTCGGAAAAACCATCCAAGTTTTTTCGGACGGAAATTTCACTCGTGTGTACGCGGCATTAGAGATTTTTGAACCAATATTCAGTTGAACATTCGTATGAAAATTCTCAGAACATTCGCCGATTGACGAATGTTATTTCAAAAGTATTGTAAAATTTCATGTTTTTTTTTTACCTGCTTTGGAATATGAATGGACTTTATCAAAAGAAAAACCCCATTCACCTTTAGAAATGTGTTTTTCCCCTTCTGCTTCTTCGAACTTTCAGAAATGAACATCGATTTGACCCCACTAACAATAAGTAAATCGAACAAATGTTCTAAAGACAAAACCTTTTGAGCAAAATTCTACTAATATAGAATGGACTTCAGTTTAGACATTCAAACTTCACAAATAACTCCAACCAAAACATTTTATTAAAAGCAGAACCGGTTCATTTACACGTTGTAATGTATGCGCTGCAATGTGTCCAATTTCCCCATAATAAAAATTTGTGACTGTTCCCATCTAAGTGCTGCAGTTTCAGTATATTTTTTTTTAAAAACGTCCATTTTTGTTCTGTGTTAGGAGCCCCATAGAAATCAATGGCATTGCATCCAAACACAAACATGCGTTTTGCATTGCAACTCGACGTTGCAACACATATTGCGTTGGCAACAGTCTTAGACAATGGCTGATAACTGTATCCACATCAAATCCTAAATTGAAAAACACATTAAAAAGCTGCACCAAATAATGCATGTGTGCGCACAAACAATGCACCTGCCCAAAGCTGGCCATACATTATACAATTTTCTAATTCAATTTCCTTTAGATTTACCTTCAACTGGGGGGTGCACTGATACTTTTTTTTTTTGTACTCGCCAATACCAATTACCGATACCTACCGCAACTGTTTTGTTTTCACTTCAGCTGTCATCAATGGTACAAAGCATTGAAAAGTCATTTACAAATGAAATAAATCTACTTTGTTTTTTTAATTGTGTGCTTTTTTAATGTGAAATGTGTAAATATATGTTAATATATATGTGTGAAAATATTCACTAACGAAGCAAACAAAAAGAAACAAGTTTTAATTGTTTATCGTTTATAAAATAGACGTGAACAAAAAAAAAATAAAAGCAGGAAAATAATAATTAAATGGAGGAGAATAGGGGGTTAATTAAGGCTGATTAGAGTAAATTAAGGGTTAATAAGGGGTTAAACAGAGGAACATTTGTTCAACCCCACTGACAGCTCAAAGAACCGAGCCTGAAAGTATCGGTGCATTTGCACGAGTACCGATACTTGTGCAAATACTCGGTATCGTCACCGATACTAGTGTCGGTGTAACCCTACCTTCAACTATGCAGTGCAAGAGCCTGCCTGATTGCATACACATTGAAAGCTTTTAGGTTTTGCCTCATATTATATGGTTTTGGTAAATCTAAAGAAAATTGTACAAGAAAATAGTATAATGTATGGCCAGCCTTAGGCCTGGTTCACACCTATGCGTTTTTTGGTGCTTTTTGCAGAAACGCCCTACGGTTCATTTAACATGGATTCCTATGGGACACATTCACATCTATGCTTTTTTCAGTCACTGCGTTTTTTGGAAAGGGTCAGAGATTTTTTTAAACTCAAAACTGTGCTTTTTTTTTTTTTTTAATGCTTTTTTGGTTCAATAGACTGCAATGGAGAAGCTGCAGAAAAGCATGTCGTTTTTGCCGCAATTTGCGCTATGCGTTTTTTAATCTGCCCAACAACAAATTGACCAAAAAAAAAGCATAAGAAATGCAAAACGCAAAATCGCTGTAAAATCGCGTGTACAAAAATGCACCGCAAAAAGCACGCCAGAAAGGACCAAAAGAAAACTACATAGGTGTGAATTGAGCCGAATGCTACATGCTTAGATTTTATTTGTGAAAAAGAAAAGAAATGCATTTGCTTGCAATCAGCAGGTCTCGTATTTGAAGAAAAAAATTACAAGATTGAACAGATTGAACCCTTCGGGGTTGAATTACTAAAACTGGAAAGTGCAAAATCTGTTGCAGCTCTCCATAGAAACTTATCAGCTTAGTTATTTATTTATTTTTTTCAAGGCTTCATAGAAGAAGCTGATTGGCTGCCATGCACAGCTGCACCAGATTTTGCGTTCTCTAGTTTTAGTAAATCAACCCCATCACTTCCTAAATTCCCAATTCTTAAACTGGTCACATATTCGAGTCGGATTGTACAATCTCCCTTAGGCCCCTTTCACACGGGCTTTCTGATCAGGTCTGCCTGTCAGTTTTTCAGCCGGACCTGATCATTCACTCCTATGGAGCGGCGGATGTCAGCGGTGACATGTCTGCTAACTCCCACTGCTATCCGATCCTGTCTGTGAAATCCAGACTGATGGTGGTCCTATTTTCCATCTGTCGATCGGATTGGATGAAAACGGAGAGGCGGATCCGTTTTCATCCGATGTCCCCCATAGAGGAGATCGGGGTTCTGACAGGTCCGTCTCAGCACAGTGAGCGGAGACAGACCTGTCATCTGCCTGCTCAGCGGGGATCAACTGATCAAACCCCCCCGTGGATCAAAGCGGGGACCACCCGTGTGAAAGGACCCTCAGGGTTCGTGTCAACATCCATTCTTTTCAAATGCTGTGTTTGCTATTCAAATACACGTATAGCAGATGCAGCTTTTCATCCAATAATGGCCCATACACACGACCAGAAAAGCATATGAAAAATACCGCTTTGGAAGGGATCGTCCAATAATCTGATCGTTAGTACAGAGCTTTCGAAAGACGATAACGGCAGTTCATCTGATATTATCCGATGGGACAAGGAGGAAAAATGTTCTCGTACGATACCAGAATGTACAATTTTCATTGTTCAGTACAGTTGTCGGAAAACACAATACAAATACACTACAACACATTACATAACTTATACATTTTTATTTTGTCGTACGAGAATTTTCGTAACCTCTTTTTTTTTTTTTTTTATATATATATGAGACTAGCATGCAAGAAACAAACGCTGATCATTGGTTTGATAATCTAATTGTGTGTACCAGGCATTAGCCTGCGGTTCAGTCACACCTTAATGAGACATCCTGCGTCCAAAAAAAAGCAGGTCAGACGCATCTTCCAATGGCGTTTTTGCTGACCTGCGTTTGACGTGCGTTCCAAGTGCATACCAAATACAATAATACGATTTCACACAGGGGCTGCCCGTGTGTTAACGCTAAAGCATTGCTCGTTTAAACAGTGCTTTTGGCTGCTAGCGGGCGCTTTTAACCCCAAAGAAGGGGTTAAAAGCACCCGTGTTGCTGCGCTTCTGGATCGTTTTTCAGGCGCTTCGAAGGCGCTGCCCATTCATTGCAATGGGCAGGGGCTTTTTTGGAGCGCTGTATACACCGCTGCTCCCAAACTGCCCCAAAGATGCTGCTTGCAGGACTTTTTCTAAAGCACTCAGGCAGCATTGAAAGGCAGTTTTCAGGCGCTATTTCTAGCGCTAAAACGTCTGAAAACTGCCTCAGTGTGAAAGTAGATTTATACTGGCCATACTCATATTCATCTCAATGTCCAATCTTTATGGAAAAATTACCAAAAAGTGATTGTTCCAGGAGCTATCCGTTTCTCGATACGCTTTCGTTTACAATCATGTAAAGTTCATTGGACAAGATCAAAAAGGTAGAGAGATAATTGCTGAGTTCAAAAAGTAATATTGAAACAATAACTTCCTATAGATCAGGGTGTGTATGGGCAGCAGTAGGTTTACAGACAGCTGTGAAATACAAGGAGCTACCCGAACAATCTGTTGAATTTTTTACGTATGATTACAATGTACAAATATATCAAAGATGACTCCATTAACTGTGATAAACTGGTCACTTTCCATCGGAATTTCCGTCACACAAAATTTGAGATCTGGATCTCAAACTTTCTGACAACAAAATTTGTTATCGTAGATTCTGAGCGTGTGTACACAATTCTGACGCACAAAGTTACACGCATGCTCGGAATAAAGCAGAAGAGCCGCACTGGCTATTGAACTTAATTTTTCTCGGCTCGTCGTATGTGTTGTTACGTCACCGCGTTCTTGGCGTTCAGAATTTCCGACAAGATTTGTGTGACCGTGTGTATGCAAGACAAGTTTGAGCCAACATCCGTCGGAAAAAATCCATGGATTTTGTTGTCGGAATGTCCGATCAATATCCGATCGTGTGTACGGGGCATAAGGTCCCTGACACATCCACAATTTAAGGTTAGAAGAAAGGAGATTTAACCTGAGATTGCTGAAAGGGTTCTTTGCTGATAGAGCAGTAAAAATGTGGAACCCCGTCCCCCAGGAAGCTTAGAGGGTCAACAACTTAAAAAAACACGGCTGGGTTCACAATTGTGCGTTGCTGGAACGCACGCAAAATCCCGCAACACACAAAAATGTGCAGCCCTTCTACAGACATGCAGCGGTGCCATTAATTTTTAGCGCCATCCCCACACATCTTCCTACCACACACAGCAAAATAAATGGTAACAAAGTACCAGCGCATTGCGATTTTTAAAAAGGGTCCTTTAGTGTGTTTTTCATGATTGTGAGCTCCTTTGCACCTGTATAGGTGTGAACAGAGCTTGTGAGGTTGCTATGGGCACACAAACGCTTTCAGTGTTTCTACTACATATAAGGAACAATGGTGTTCTCTGAGTTGGCCTGCTATTTTGGACAATGTTTATCCAACATTTGACCAATATGGGGCGCTGTCCCGTGGTTTATAGAGTCTGCACAGATCCCTCATTGTTGTTGACTAGCAGGGATCTCAATGAGTGACTCTATTGTGTTCAGGGTGAAAAGCACACCATGAATGGAGGGAGGTTGGACGCTTCAATTCAAGCCTTTCTCTGCCAGGCCAGGCCCCATTGGTTTGACATGTTTACCAAACACGGTTATCTGTCCAGCTAAACAAGTGCCGCCCCATGTAGAAGCCCACAGGGGGGGAAAGCTGGCCGGCCCAGTTTCTGCAGCCATCTGCTGTGTCCCGATTTGGCCTGTTCTGGCCTCATTAACATGTGTACAGCCCTGTGCCTTGCTATTCAGGTGGAGGAAAGAGACTCGTTTGCTGAGTTCTGGGAATGGAGGTGTGATGTGCTAATCAGTCGCGGGACCCCTGCCGTGTTCTCCGAGCCTCTGATCCAGACATTTTTTCTTGTAATATACAAAAATAATTGGCTTATGGCACCCATATTGTATTCCTGGCTCCGCCATCTTGTTGTCCTGGGGGCAACACCTGAAAATGTACAACATACAGGTTGGGGAGGAGGGGGGAGGCTTTACTCGTTAACATTCTTGTCTTGTAGCATGGGGACGCGCGGAATGCCTTCCATCAAAAAGCATGGAGTTTGGGTATACTGCTCCTCATTTGATGTCTTTCCTACGTGTGGTCCAGTTTTTACCTACAGCTTTATTGGCATCCCAATTAGATGATGGAGGGATGTACAGATTGGAACATGTGTGGCCAGCTTTTGATAAAGCAAGGACCGACCTGACTGAATATAAAATTAAAGCAGAACTTCAGTCCCACTCCTTTCCGTCATTATAACTCGTGTCTAGATGTGATGAAGGGCTCTGTCTGGCCTTTGGGTCCTGGCAGAGCCCGTAGATACATCTGTGATTTCCTTCACATGTATGAAGATATTATATCAACGTTGTACAGAGATTGTACAATCTAATGGCAATGTGTGTAGCCAGCTTTAAAAAGATTGTACAATCAGTTTCTAGTTTGGGTGGCCAGTCTTTATGGAGGAGTGGAATGTGATTGGTCCTATAATGTGGAGTGAGCCCCAGTATGTAGTGACGGCCTATTATTGCGTAAAATACATTTTGTTGGGGTGTCATTCCTGTCCTCCAGGGCTCCTCATACTTCGCTGTGGTACACTATATTACGCCTGCCTTTACACGCACATGAACTTTAATGGCATCCCAGTCTTAATCCGTAGGGTCCAATATTGAGTTGGCCCACCCTTTGCAGCTATAAGAGCTTCAACTCTTCTGGGAAGGTTGTCCACAAGGTTTAGGAGTGTGTCTATGGGAATGTTTGACCATTCTTCTAGAAGGGCATTTGTGAGGTCAGGCACTGATGTGGATGAGAAGCCCTGACTCGCAGTCTCTGCTCTAATTCATCCCAAAGGTGTTCTATCGGGTTGAGGCCAGTCAAGTTCCTCCACCCCAAACTCGCTCATCCATGTCTTTATGAACCATGCTTTGTGCACTGGTCCAAATCATTTAGTGGAGGGAGATTATGGTGTGGGGTTGTTTTTCAGGGGTTGGGCTTGACCCCAATAATTCCAGTGAAGGGAACTCTTAAGACGTCGGCATACCAAGACATTTTGGATAATTTCATGCTCCCAACCTTGTGGGAACAGTTTGGGAATGGCTCCTTCCTGTTCAAACATGACTGCACACCAGTGCACAAAGCAAGGTCCATAAAGACATGAATAAGCGAGTTTGGGGTGGAGGAACTTGACTGGCCTGCACAGAGTCCTGACCTCAACCTGATAGAACACCTTTGTGATGAATTAGAGCAGAGACTGCGGGGGCCAGGCCTTCTTGTTCAACATCAGTGCCTGACCTGACAAATGTGGTTCTGGAAGAATGGTCAAACATTCCCATAGACACACTCCTAAACTTTGTGGACAGCCTTCCCTGAAGAGTTGAAGCTGTTATAGCTGCAAAGGGCAGGCCAACTCAATATTGAACCCCTGAAGACTGGGATGCCATTAAAGTTCACTTGCATGTAAAGGCAGGCGTCCCAATACTTTTGGTGATGTAGTGTATGTGTCAGCACCTTGTCACTCTTCCACGCTGAATAAGGGTGCTCTATATTGTTTTACAGCTTCTTGTTGAACACTTCCTAATGCCCAGATGCTGCTGCTGTCCCTGTTGAGTGTCATGGCCTTGTCTCTGCTTTATTACCTTCCACTTCCTACCGTGCTGTGTGTGACCAGAGTCATGATCCCCTTTCCACTGACAATAGGATTAGTCGTTAAGCCGTGCTGGTGCTGATGGGGTCACTGCTTTGGGGCTTTGTTGTATACGGATGTACAGTAAGAGTATCCAAGCAGGAGCCACAGGCAATGTGATCATCACTAGAGTAAAGACCTACTCCACTCAGAACTGAATGAACTGGGCCATAGGAAGCCTTCATCTCAGAGACTTAACCCCCTTCCAGGCCGCAACCATGGTGTCCATCTCTAGCTGAGGGATTGACCTGTTATGTATGATGGATCGGATCATGGAATCCATTGGGAAGTGTGAAGTCCTCCTTTATCTTTGTACTGGGCTCTGGAAAGGGGATCTAATCCTTCAAGATATACAAGAAGACTGGATGGCATTACACATGTAGCATTTTGGTTGGAGCAGGTCTTTACATTTTAGCCACAATGTTGGCATGGTGGTTGTACCCAAGTTGATCAATCAACTTGTTACCTTCTGCCTACCTATACATAGTTTGAATATCTGGGATTCGAACTGTGTATGGCCGGCCTTAGATCTTTGGTGGAGTTCTCTACTCAATTAATGTATAGAACATCACTGGTTGCCATACCTCAAGCAGTGTTTTTGGCGGTCTTAGTAAATATTATTGATTACGGGTTATAAATGAAGTAGAGATGGGATTTTCAAGATGGGACCCATTCGCTTTATTTATAAATCTAGTAAATGAGGGACACCTGGAAAATCCCATCTCTATTTAAAGCGGTTCTGCACCCATTTCATTTAGTAAATCTCTTTGCCTTCCAAATCAGGCAAAGAGTACTAAATGAAATGTTTTTTTTTTTTTTTTACTTACCTTGTAATTGATGACTTCCGGTCTTCTCTCTCTTCGGCGGCGGGCGGGGTCTCTGCGTCGATCGTCGTCACGGCGCACTGTCTCCTGGGATCTGGTGTCATTGATCCCAGGAGTCAGTGCGGACATCTTCCGAAATCTCGCGAGATTTCGGCCACATCTTCCGAAATCTCCCGAGATTTCGGCCACATCTGCCGAAATCTCGTGAGATGTCGGCAGATGTGCCGTTACTGCGCACGCGTGAGTAACGGCGGTGCATGCTGGGCCATCTACAGTGCCTGTGGGGTTTCACATGCCCACAGGCAAGATGGACCCCAGCAGACAAGAAGAAGACAAGAAGAAGATGAAGATGAAAACCGGCGGCGATCGAGATGGAAGATGGAACAGGTAAGTCCCCCAATTGAGCTATATGCCCTTGGCATATAGCCCAAAAAAAAAAGAGTGCAGAACCGCTTTAATATAACTGTTTGTCAATTCCGGGATGTGGTTTTGGTTTACAAGGCCAGATTAAGTCACATAGTTTTCTGGTTAGATTAGGATCATTTTTAATAAATTAAACTGGCCTGGTGGAGGACCAATCATCCCTCCCTTGTACAAGGCAGTACTTACCAGTATGTGGCAATCCTTGAAGAGCACCCGGCAGTTGCCATTGGTACCCAGTATTGTTGACTAATGCAGATTTCTGAGGGCAGAAAGGGTCCTAGTGTTTGGGCCCCTAACACTGAATTACACTCCGCCATACCCAGAAGTACCGGAATTCCAACATGAAAGCTGCTGGGTTGGAGCTGCGAAAAAGGTAAGCATACATAGCGTCTATGGTGGGATTAGTGTTTTTTCTTTCATGGCAGGTTCTCTTTAGACACACCCACCTAACAACCCTATGAAATCATTCCCCACATCTATTACCTTTTGTACCACCACCCCCCTCCCTTTAGAATGTAAGCTCTACGAGCCGGGCCCTCCTGTCCCTTCTGTATTGTCCTGTAATTGTGCTGTCCCCCTTCTACATTGTAAAGCACTGCGTAAACTGTTGGCGCTATATAAATCGTGAATAATAATAATATATTATAATTTTTCTTAGTGTATGTGGACTTTTCTTTTTCACACTTGTGACCTGTTTATTTTTCCATTTTCAGTGGCCTACAACATTCCTGATTCCGAGATTGACTTCCTGGCTTCCATGCTTAAAGAGAACGAGCCGCACGTTGTCAATTTAGCTGAGCATGGTGAGTGTGACATTGTACATTGAAGACCAGGCCAAGAAATAATAAAGAGGAGGAGGCACCCATATACAGAGGCAGCACCTGACGGGACAAGGACCCCTGAGCAGCAGGCTGTAAATCTCCTTTCACTTGAAGTTCAGTGATTAGCCGGTCACCGGACAAGCACCTCATTGTCAGCCGCCTGCAGCCAGTTGTGTTAAATGACCCATAAAGTGACAAACACACTGCAACATCTTCATGTCATCATGTTAACGGCCTCAGGCTGGGCGGTATGAATATTCACTGCTGGCTTGTGCCATTGTCACGCCTCAGTGGGCTCAGTGTCCTGTTATTTGGACACTCAGGTACAAGGCGGAACATTGACATTCCAGAGTGCTTTGCCTTGTGGACCAGAGTGAAGGAGGTCACTTCTGTTTGCAATATACTAGTATTGGGTTTTCCTTATTTGAAGCTGATTTATCTGATTTGTTTAGAGGCCAGCTAAAGGAATCTCCCACTGGATTACCAATCTCTGACAGCAGGACACACACTTTGCAATCTGATCACACCGTCTTTTTTTCTGTCCATTCACATAAACCCAGTTCATTAATGAAAGTATAATTTCATTGTTCTGAGTTCAGCAGCTTTGTATTGTTGTTACTATTTTTTTGGATCAAAAATCAGGCCTTATTCACATAACCGTACCTATCAGTACATTCGTGCGGCCAGTGTTCTGTGCATCCACATTCAGGCAGTCCCATTCATATCTATTGGGTTGCAGCAGCTGCATGGACACAGCTGATTGTCGCCATTTGACAGCCGTGTGGGTGCATGTTCCAAACGCAGACAGTGTGCATTCTGATGCACCTGCGTGGCTGTCAATTTAGGACGAGCAGCTGCGTTTATGCAGCCGCTACATCCCAATAGACATGAATGGCAAAGACAGCTGTTTGCATGGATGTACGCAGAAATTTGTCTGTGTGAATGAGGCCTAAATAAGATGGAATGGAAGACTCTGATCATTTTTAGTCCAATTGCCCAGAGGATGGAGCTGTCAACACACAGTCTGACACAGAACCAAGGGTTGTCCTAGGCCAGTGATGGCGAACCTTGGCACCCCAGATGTTTTGGAACTACATTTCCCATGATGCTCAACAACACTGCAGAGTGCATGAGCATCATGGGAAATTTAGTTCCAAAACATCTGGGGTGCCAAGGTTCGCCATCACTGTCCTAGGCTTATTGCTGTCCAATAGTGTTGGTGCTTCACAAAAGTTTTTTTACATTTTAAAATAATGGACTGCGAACATTAGCATAAGCCATGGGTATACCAATACACCAGACAGACAGGTGACATGAGTACCCAATCCCATTACCGGAATACAAATACAGAGACAGATCAAACAATCTCTCCCAAGGATATGTATTAATATGCCAAAATATGAAGCAGTGACATCATATCCAATAGTGTTGGCATTGGTACAGGTTGTCTGGCTAGTTGGCTGACAGCTTCTACCCCCAATGGACCCCCACAGTTATCACGGTTTGTGGTTATGTCTGTTGTACAGCAGATCTAAGGCTGGCCATGATATTTTTTATTTTTTTTTTCCATTCAACCAGCAGGTTGAACAAAAACAAAAATGAACAGATTTGAGGTAGATGAGGGAATACCTCCCACTGAGCTATATGTAATCTTCTAGCAGGGAGCATTCCCCACTGACAGAATATAATGGTCAGTGTTGCCTGCTAGAGCCGGCGGCAGTGATGGATCAGGAAAAACCCAACAGGCTGGTTGTACACAAGTCAATCCATATATTGACATGGGTGTACATGTGAATTTCCATCTGTCTATGGCTGGCTTTAGACTGAAGAACCATATCAGTGGATTGATAGTCCAGATACAATTTTATACAGCATAGTGCCGTGTTTCTCAACCTTTTTTCAGTCAAGACATACTATAAGATTATGCACAATCTCAAGGCACCCCATTCTAAAATGCAAAAAATGTAATGATTGGTCTTACAAAAGCGCAGTGATATCCACACATGTAGGACACCCAGTGTTAGAGGCGATTTATTCTTCCAAAGCTAATACAATTTTGAACACCGGTACTGATTAGTATTCCAGTGTTTCTCTCCTCCCTTAGTTTCTCTTCCTCATTCAGCTAACATGACCCCCAGTGCTGACAGAGAAGGGCAGGGATGGGCAAAAAAGGATGCTGTGCAGGCGCCCAACATCATCCTTCTCAACCAATGATGTCATTAGATGTTAGGATGCTGGTGGCTAGAAGGTTGTAATGGTATGCAATGAAAACCTGTGGCTTTATGTAACTTTGTGGCTTTGTATCTAAAATGCAAACTTTATCCACCCACTTAAATGTTGGGGAATTTTTCCAGGGCACCCCTGAAGGCACCCTGGTTGAAAAAGGCTGGTATAGTGTCAAGCAGATTAATGAAAAGGGAAAGTCAATATGTTTCAGGTGTCCAAAAACATCATCATCATCATCATCATTAGGCCTAAGAAAACATAAGTATGGAATGTCTAAATAAGTACAATGTTTCATTGTTCATCTACTGAGGAGTGACGCTTTTTACTTATTTAGACATTAATTTGTTATATATGTTTAAAGGAAAAAAAAGACCCAAAAACGTCCCTTCATTAGGACTGAGGAAACATATATAACAAATTAATGTCTAAATAAGTATCACTTCTCACAGTAGATGAACAATGAAACATTTTACTTATTTAGACATTCCATACTTATGTTTTCTTAGTCCTAATGAAGAGACGTTTTTGGGTCTTTTTTTTCTTTTTGATCTTCTACTTGATACTTTACTGGAATAAAATGGTATGTGGACTATGCATCCATTGTTCTGCCACTTTCATATTAGATCTTCTGTTTATATACTACAAACCATTGTTTTATTGTCTGTGTTCCCCAGAGAAGATTTCCCTCACTTCCTGTACTGATGACGACGGTCACTAAGTAATCCTCCCCAACAGGGTCAGGGACAGCAGTAAAAACCCAACAGAGCTTCTAAACTTCTCCCGCTCTGTTCAATGCGAACAAAAAAATGGGCTGTATTTGCTCTTTCAGAACACATTATTAATGCCCCAGTTTTAAATGACTTCTTTTTTCAGTTTATCTGTGAATGGAATGGTATCTGCCTACTGCCTGCTAATGTAAACGTATCATTTATTTACATGCTTTTGCTGAAAGATCGTCAAATCATTTCCCAATGTCTGCCGCCAATTCCTCTCCACATTTTTAGAAGCACCAAAAACAATAATCGTTCCTGTGCTTGTGATTTACAATATGTGATTTTATTTTTTTCTTTGCAGTCAATACCACACCGTCCAATCCTACACCACCGCCCATTCCACCAGTTAAAGATCCTTCCGGCCGAAGCAACAGTCCGAGCTCACCTAAAACTACCCGAAGACCTCCTAGTGATGCGCTGTTACTAGGTAATACATGAAAGAATACACCAGGTTTTTAAAACTCTCGGACCACGAAAGTGACCTCCCTACATGGGTACCCAGCTCCACCCAGATGGTGAAGTCATTTAAAGGGACATTCTCTCTACTGGCTGTACAATTTCTTAAAATGGGACAGATGGAATTTAGTCCACCCATAACTGGTCATCTGAGCTACAGGCCATGTCATTGACCCCCCACATATTGATCCTTCTGAACAGAGGGTGCGGGAAGTGCTTAGTGTATAATAACACCCCCCTCCGCTCTCTGTGCTTTTCATGTCTGATTATAAAGGGATTGCAGTTCATTCATCAAACAGCAATTGTCTTGCCCCGTGCTGAACCTCTCCTGTTTTGTCCAGCTATTCAGTCAAAGGCACAGGGTGCAGGAAAGGCTGCTGGGCCAAACAATAAAGCAATTAAATCTGTAAAAAGCCAAGAGAGCTCTCTGATCGGGATACAATAGTCCCAGCAGAGAGTCATTGCCTGCTAACCACAGGTGCTCATTACTCCACTCGCTCTGCCAGCTCTGACTTCACATTAAAAGACTCTCGGGCCATTATAGGGAGCGCAGCGATGGACAAAAGAATGTCACCTTCTTTTGTAAATTGCATTGATGGCCAAAGTGCATTGATGGCCATATAGCATGAGACCTACCTGGCCACTGAGTGATTAAAGGGAACCTGTCCTGGGGGATATACAGGGGCTGCTATTGCTGCACTATTTCTGAGAATACTAGTTGCCTGGCTGTCTTTGGCTTTAATACTTTCTGCATCCAAACTCCTGATCTGCATATTTCTTTTTGTTCAGTGTCTCAGAAAGTACTAAAGCTATTGGATCAGCATGACATGCAGGCAGCATTTTCAAGAGGAGGGGGTAGCAATAGCAGCTTATTGGCCAGATTCAAGGACAGTGTCACTATTAGGGACAGCAGGTGATTAAACAGGTTAAAATAGTGGTCCCTATCGCTTTTATCACCCCCTCCACCTATTCCCTGTCCCCAAAAAGCTGGTGTCTGCTATTTGCTCCACCTTTCTCTACTGACATAAAGCAGTTCTCACATTAAGACCCCATTCACACTGGGGCTGCGGCCACATTAGTGCTAAAGCGCCGCTCGTTTTAGCGGTACTTTAGCGCTGTTTAATTAGTGATATTCGCCCACTAGTGGGGTGCTTTTAACCCCAAAGAAGGGGTTAAAAACTCCTGTGTTATAGCGCTTTTCAGGTGCTTTGGAAGCACTGCCCATTCATTCCAATGGACAGGACATTTTGGGAGCGCCAAATACAGCACTCCCAAACCGCCCCAAAGATGCTGCTTGCAGGACTTTTCAGAACGTCCCGCAAACCCACCGCCCCAGTGTGAAAAGTCACACTTGAATAAATGGTAGGCAGTTTTTAGGCACTTAGCAGAGGCTATTTCCAACGATAAAGCGCCTGAAAACTGCCCCAGTGTGAAAGAGGTCTTAATTTGACGTTCCACTACCCCACTAGAGGTACTATGCAAACACTGACTTTCTGATGGTCTATTATATATATATATATATATATATATATATATATATATATATATATATATATATATTTGCATAAGTGCATCATTTACCCTCAAACAGTATTAAGGGAGATGATCAGCTCCAAGTCAGCGCAATAGATGAGGATCCAATCGAGTTGGATTCCCTGTGCACTCAAAAAAAAGAAATCGCCCGCTCTTTAGCAGTATGGATATTCTGTGCATGTAATTCCCATTTAGCAGATACCTGGTTGTCTATAGTTTACTGGATTATTGACCTAGAGTAAGCATGCAGCCAGTGAAGGTGGAACTTTTGATTTGCACACTTGTCCCAGTTAAGTATTGTAGCCACATGACCAGCATAATAGTCAGACAGCTAGCATTTTAAGAAGAAGGCTAGCAATAGGAGATCCCGTATGTCTTTTCAGCACATGCCCCCATCACATTCATATGCGCTGGAATAAAAAAAAACATAAGGTGAAAACGTATACTGATTGCTGGAGTACTTACATTGTAACGTATACTGATTGCTGGAGTACTTACATTGTAACGTATACTGATTGCTGGAGTACTTACATTGGTGTCCTACATTAACTTCTTTAATCTGTGTCTCGGCAGGTGTGGTGGTGGCCTGTGCCCTTGCTGGTCTCACAGCTTTGACTATCGCCGGTGTATGTTGGTGCAGGTAATGCATACTCATTCAATGCATTTGAAGTCTGTTAAAGTGTATGCCAAGGCAAAATAACCAAAAAACATGCAGTACTTCTCTCTAATACATGCAAATGTCCCCATGTTTATACCTTTAGGCTGGGTTCACACTGCTGTGCAGAGTGGCTCACGGCATGGGTCCAGTGCAACCCTGTTTTCTGTTTCAGCGACGAATCGGGCCTGAATTTTTAGCTGGGTTCGGACCTGAAATGGACCAGAAGACACACAGGACTCTTCTGAAAATCGCGCCACAGCTGTCCCGGAGGTGTGTGAACCGACTCCATTGAGAGCCAGTCACACTCTCCTGACATGCGAATTGGATGCAGGCAAAACTGCATCCAATTTGCACTAGTGTGAACCCAGCCTTAAAGTATAACTTTTTCTTCGTTTTGGATAGAGGGGACAGGGAATAGGAGGCCTGTCAGTTTTTATTACAGTCTGCGCCCCCGTTAGGAAGATTCATCCTCTCTATTGGTCCTGTTTACCATTATGATTGAAAGTGAAAGTAAAAGAAAATCCCACATTTTGGGTTGTCCCCAGAAAAGTAAAAGAGAGGAAATCTTCCAATGGGGACACTAGTTCTGATGGCCTGGGAGTCCCCAAAGAATTCTCTTAATTTGCAGGAATTTTTCTCACTTCCTGTTTGGCTGTGGGACGGGAAGTAAAAGAAAATCTCTGCAATGTGACACAGATGGAGAAAAAAATATGACAGGGGTTATAACCCTCCCTTGCTCTATCCAAAAAAAAAATTTGCCTATAGTTCTACTTTAAAAACCCTGCAAGTACAGAAAATACCTGTTGATATACCAGAAATGCACTTGGCTTCTAAAATCTGTTATGGTATGAGAGGTGTCAGCCCTGCCCAGTTTTCTGTTGCTAAACTACTCAAACCCTCAAATTATCTCTACGACACACACAGACACCAATTGCTCTGCATGTGGGAATCTACAATTGAAGCATCACACCAGAACATTCAAGTCCAGATACAAGTTTATTCCAAAGACAAATGATTTACAGAGCCAATGTGTTTTGAGGGCTGTACTCCTCTCCTTCCTTAAGGTGTGCAGAAAATTGAAAAAAATTGTAGATTTTACAGACTAATATGTAGCAAATAAGAGAATTTCATTGTTGGGGTTTACAGCACATACACAATATATACAGTCTACTATATACCAATTATAGTAAAATAGCCATGTCAACATAGTAAACAAGTGTCCCTCATACTTCATTACAATCCATATGCTGCAAATTGTCCAACATCACTTTTTTCTGCAGGATAACCCAACAGACATGGGGAACACTCACAGATTTCCAATGATGCTGCCATTTTATCCTATTGCAGCAAAGCGTCCTCCCAGTTTTTCCAGGAGCTCTGTGTATTGCCCGCAGCAACTAGTTTCCAACTGCCATCATTTTAGTGCAGGCTGTAAAAATGACAACTGCAGTCTGATTGCTAATGCAATGTAAATGCTTTCTTTCTGGCCCTGGGGCCTGTGATTTCATGGTTTTCACATTTACATGTAACTTTCTTTTTTTGCTGTCTCGCAGAATGCGCCGAGAGATAAAATTGGCAGAAAAGACAGATTATCCGGCCTATAGACAGTCGCCGCCTCCACCGTATGAAAAGACATCTTCGGTATGTTATAAACTACAATGAAATTACTGATTCACACAATGAATGATATTATATATATATATATATATATATATATATATATATATATGTGTAATGTGTACTTACATACTGTATGTGTGTGTGTGTGTATATGTATGTATATATATATATATATATATATATATATATATATATATATATATATATATATATATACTGTATATGAGTCATAGACTGTCAGATATCCCAAGAACAAAAGGCATGCTATCTGATCACCCTCAAATTAGTTGTCAGCAGAAATCCCACTGTGATCCTGGATCAATGATAAAAATGGGCATGCAGTGCTTTGATCCGTTCTCCTACTTCATAGAAAAAGAAAGGATTAGACCCACTCGCATAGATATTTTTCAGCAAGTGGAAAAATTCACCTGCAGCTACCTGAGATGCTCGTAACTGTCTCCTTGGATTTCTGAAATGTTTTTAAATAAAATGTTTAGTGGGTTTGCATATATTTTCTTTTATATATGTAGGTGCTAAAAGCAATTTTTTTGTGTCACTTTTAGACCGGTACATGAAATTTTCATATTTTCAGCAATTTTTAGCTGCGGAAAAAAAAAAGCCTTATGTTTACAGAGCTCAGTAACTCAAGCTTATAGACAAAACTGAATAAATCAAAGCCATGACTCGTTCCCCTCTCTGTCTGTTCTGCTCTCTCTTTAAAAACCACATAATGCTCTTTAAATAAAGTACACCCAGTATTCATTTGTAAAATAATGTTATTTAAATAGAAACACAAGGATGTTAATTATTATCCATTTTAAATGTAATTACTTAAAAAATAAAATGATTAAAATTGACCTTAAACCATTTTAGTAGTTTCCCCTTAAAATCTGAAAACTGGGTTCATGTAGAATTATTGGGCCATCCTTTGGTGGTCATTAACGTTTCAATCAGTGATTAATTTCTGTAATATTTTTAGTATTTAGAATTAATCAATTAAAACAATCATTGTGTGAAGTTCTTATGGATTACTTTATAAGTAATTTTTTTATTTAGTTTTTTGACACCAGGGAATTCATACACATTTAGGCCCCTTTCACATAGGTGGAAATCCATGGTAGATCACTTATTGGAAGGAGGTAGAACTGTAGTTTGCAGGCGTTTAGGAGGCAATACTGGCCACTTCTGAATGCTAAAAGACAATGGCTGGAATGTCTGCGTGTCTGATTATTTTTTGATGTCTGTGATTAACTTCAGATTACAGATCCGCTTTAAATTGTAAAATTAAACTGGGTTCATCATCTGATTGGACTGGATAATTAAGGTGCAACCGAAGGGCTGAAATGTTTATATTTCCTGGAGAAAGTTCTGCGCTGGTCTCCTAGTGCTGCTCAGCTAATTAGAAGCACAAATCTTAGGTCACAGGATCTTTGCTGAAGGGGGGAATCAGCCAGTCTGCACTCCAGTCCCCCACATCAGCAGTGACCACATGACTAATGCTGGCCATACATGGTACCAATTTCTTTCCTGCAACCACGGGTTGCAGGAAAGAAATTTGCAAGATTCCCCTATAAACACAGACGGGGATGGCTGGGGGGTCAGTGGAAGCCATCCCTGCTGGGAGAAGACCGTTATTATCGCTAGCGTCTATAGCAGCCAACTGCGATAATTGCACGCAAATCGGGCAGGCTGGTTGTACAAAAGTTGGTCGATCAATCAGCTGGGTACATTCCTGCTGAACCGGCTGAGTTTTGAACCGTGCATGGTCAGCCTAAATGCCAAGACATTCAATAGTGTTGCCAGCACTAAAAAGAAGCAGCATTTTTTTCTTGAAAATAAATTGATACCTTCTATTACTTTTTACTTATTCATCCCAGTATCCCAGATATCTTAATAGCATTAAGTTATGACTGGGATCCGCTTTTAATTTATGAGTAATATCCCTTCCTCCCTCCCATATTAATTCTTCTTGTTTTGTTTGTTTTTTCAGCCTGGAGATAAGAAATTGGCTCAGAATGCTCAGATGTACCATTACCAACATCAGAAACAACAGATGATATCCATGGAGAAGTGAGTGCCCGGGAAATCTCATTTAGAATGTGTTTGTTGGGAAACGCCTTCCAAAATGGAACTAGTCTATAATGAATCTTATTTATTTTTTTAAGAAATAAAGACGATCTGAAGCACCCAGACTCAACTGTCACATCGGACGAGGAGAATGAAGATGGTGACTTCACTGTATATGAATGTCCGGGATTAGCCCCTGTGAGTACTTTGTAAAATGTCACATAGATCTGCTGTTGGGTCAGTTGAAAGGGAAATTACAAAATATTTTTAGTGAGCCGATCTTCTCTCTTTTTATTACAGTGTTTGGATGTGTACATTTTATACGGCTAATTTGCTAAATTTTTGTTACTGTAATAAATATAGAGATTTGCTGTATAATACCTGGGATGAGGGTCTATTTATGATAGTTTTCACTCTAGAATCACACAGCTTCCATCCAAGATTCGCACATTTTCAGAAGAGGATCTGATTGGAAAAAGTGTGATTTCTGCGTGAAAGTTTTTTGAATCTTGTTTAAAAACATTTGTAAAAAAATGGATCCTGTCCCTTTAAAGCATGTTATACAGCACAGTGCTTTTGCTGTGTAATTTGGCCCCTTGTAACACCTGAAATGCCTGGCTGATCCTGCCAGTTTCTACCCTCCCCTCTGTAAACTGACCACGGTTCATTATGGCTGCTGAGCCCTGACACCGTGGTCGGTTTACATGCCTCCATCATCCGCAGCTCTCCTGTCTGCTCTTCTCTCTGCGACCCCACCCCCTCCCTGCCTGTCAGCTTGTGACAGTGCCCGCCCCTCCTGCTGCTGAAATAACTTTTACATTGTCATACCATCTGCTCCTAATGCTGTATCCCCCTGTGTGTGTGACTTATAAAAAAAAAAAAGAAGCTCACATGACCGGCCGGTTCTCTCCTCCTCTTGTCCCGACTGACTTCAGTAGGGGAATCTCGGCCCCACCCACTGCAGCTGTCAGACGGGGAGAGGAAAGAGCCGGCCTGTCATGTGAGCGCCTCTGAAATGAGGTATAGCGGGCATTTTTATTTTATAAATCACACACACGGGGACACAGAGCAGATGGTATGAATTAGTCCGAGTGGCTTAACAACCACTTTAACGTTTCAAGGTGCGTACTTAGTATGGATAAATGCACAAAAATGCAGCTAGCCATATAGGAATGACTGTGAATTGTACATAAACTGGCTCCCAGGGAACTTACATTGCCCCTCTCAAAACAGCTGTTGAGATAGGAGGACTCTTCTCAACAGCTCGCATTGCTGACTTCGTTTGAAAATGCTAGTTTCTTGGCTTTCTCTGGCTATAGCACTTTCTCTATCACTAACTCCATGTGACCAGTGAAGGAGGTGCAGTGGTCAGTGACTAAAGTATTGACAGTGAATCAGCATGAGAGCCAGGCACCTAGCATTTTCAGAAGGTGAAGTCCACAGTGGCAGTCCACTGTTTCTCATTCAAGTTTCCTTTAACACATTGCTAGGTTTACAGATGACCACTAGGAGGGCATTTACAATTTGTATATACAGATATCAAGATTGATTAAAACTGAATAACAGTAAATGAGTAAAAAGTGAACGTCACATTAAAAACGGCTTTCAGGTAAGCTGTACATTGACAGCTCTGGATATGCGCTCCCTGAACACACAATCCAGCTTCCCCTTACATGGATCAATTCAGCTGGGGTCAGAGAAGTCAGTAATCCTCTTTCACTCGCATCGTATCATTATACAATTTACCTCTGCATGGAGCGCCGTGTTTCTTGTACGGTGTGACATTATGGGATAAAGGGACAAGGCTTTGCCGGCTCTGTGGCTCTTGCAGCCTGGCCCAGTGGGATACAGTTCCTTTAAAGAGAAAAGCCCCCTTTGATGACGCTCATCACAAGGTAAAGTGCTGCGTTCACAAAGGCTCAGCAGGAGGAAGGCGGACGGGGGGGGGGGGTCGCAGTGAAAGCTCTTTATAGGTGGCAATGACTGCATGTACAGGACACAGCCAAGAAGAAGCCAAGGGGGATCTGCTGCTTGTTCCTGTTTGATTCTGAAGAAGCTGTCCATGCAGAAGCATTCATTCCATGATCACATGCAACAAATCTGACGGGCTAGTTGTACACATGAAGCTGATCGATGGATCAACTTCAGTACAACCAACCTGCCACCAGATGGATTGACTCTCAGGCAGTTTCCATAAAACCAGCCGAGATTCCATCCATCTATGGCTGGCTTAAGAGATCTCTCCAAATCAAGGGGATATATTCCCTCTTAAGCCGGCCATAGATAGATCAAATCTCGGCCGGTTCAGCAGGAATGGCCAAGATTTGATCCATCTCTGGGCAGACTGGTTATTCCCAAGTTGATCCATCAATCAACTTGGGTACAACCAGCTTGTTGGATTTTTAGCTTGCGATTATTGCCAGCGGCTAAAACCACTAGCAGTAATCGCTGTGTTCTGGCAGGGACGGCTCCCTGTGCCCTCCTGCTGGGAGAACACACTATCCATCAGCGCTGACTATGTTATTGGGGAAATCTAGTGATTTCTTTCCTTCCACCCGTGGTAGAAGGAAGAAAATTGCATAATCTATGGACTGCTTGAGACTGAAGAATCACATCAGCAGATTGATCTTCCCTATGGGAAGATTTCCCATCACCTCCTGTTCCCGTGGCAACCTAAACACTGTTGATTTCCCATCACTTTCTGTACTTTCAGAGATAATGATCACCAGGACAAATAGGTGAATTTCTATGAGGGGGGCACAGACGGCAATAAAAATAAAAATTTTAAATGAAAAAACCCTCCCCTCTACTTTTAAAGTGGAACTTCTCGCTCCTAATCAACATTGATTATTTTTAATCCTCATGCTGCTAGCAAATTAGTAAATAGGAAAGTATATTGTATTGTCTTAAACTTTTTTGTTTTACATTTCTTCAGTTACTTCCTGGTTTCTTGCCTAGGCATATGATGTCATACATCCCAGGAGTCTTCGGGAGGGGAGGAAGAGGGGTTTTCTCAGCTAAGCACACCCTTCTGCATGCATGCTTGAGCTAAGGGCAGATGAATTCCAGGAAGTAAATGCTACATGAATTATCTGCCCTTACTCAAGATGGCCACAGCCAGAAATGCTAGGGGGGTGTTTTTCAACATTGATTTCTCAATAAAATAAAGCATAGAGACACGGATAGATGTGGGAGTTTGCTTTGAATACTAAAAAGGAATTTAACAGTGATTCTGATTTTTGGTGATCAGATGAAGTGAAGATCTGCTTTAACTAAACTAAAACGATTCATATACACTTAAAGTGATAGATCATGTGTATAAACCCAATTCTATAGAAAATATAACAAAGCCTTTTTATTTTTCCAGACAGGAGAAATGGAGGTGAAAAACCCACTTTTTGACGACTCGACTCTCCATCACTCCTCTCATCATCCTCATTAGCAACTTCAACCTCCAGACTTGAACACAAAACCAAAACCCAGTTCTGAAAAGGAACCTTGTGAGAAGGGAGCTACAAATTTACGACTTACTGAGGTTTTCCTGAACATGGTCAATTTTTTTTGGCCAAAGGACTTCTTTCCAGCCAACCCACTCAATCGGCGGTGATAAATTAAAAGACTGTTATATATATGATGGGATTGTATTTTGTCTGGATACTGAAACTCCTTTCCTTTCACTGTCAAGTGTTTCTCTCGCTGAGGAATGAAGGATTCTTTAAACCTGCAGAGATTTTGATTCTCTTCTTTCAAATCTAACTGCTACTCTATCGTCCTATTGTCATTGTGCTTCAGATAAAGCCAGTCTCGAGCTGACATTAACTTCTAGACAAATGCAAAGTCAGGACTGAAGAGAAATCCTCCAATTGCAAATATATATAAATATATATCAGTTATTATAATTAAAGGGAGCTGCAGATCTGCTTTCCTTAATATAACTTTGCACTTTTATATGCCTAAATATTGTGTATGTATTCATATACGCTGTATCCGTTATTTTTCATTGAATGGCGTTCCACCATCACTCAGACCAGTAAAAAAAAAAGCTTTTAATTAAAAAGTAGTCCACACCTATTAAAGGGAATAGCTATACTACTTAAAATATAATGTGGATATTGTTGTAAAGTATTACAACTAAAAGACATTTGCAAGGCCACAGTAAGCCCATGAAGTGCATGATTGCACAAGGCTTGTGGGATTCCTGAAGGTTTGGGGGCAGTTCTGCTAGAAAAAATAGGCAAACGCCAGCAGATCTTCAATATTATTTGCTCTTTTGCGTTCTAGCATTCTATAAAAATCAGCAAGCAGTCATCTCTGAATCTACATTCCATATACGTATACCTTCATGCACCAAGAATGCCCATGTTGCAGAGGGAACATGTCAGAGCTGCTGGACCTGACTATGAAAAGTCAGGTCAAGTCTCATCACCATGAAGACTGTCAATCCAGGCTTGACTATTATAGCTACTTGTTGGAGGCATTAACTAACTAGGGTCAATGAGATCTTACTAGGGTCAATGAGATCTTACTAGGGTCAACAATTCCAGGCTTGACCAACATTGCTAGTTGTGAAGGCGTTAACTAACCTGGGTTAACAAGTGCTTACTAGAGTCAAGAAGAGATCCTTGATGTGTTACAAAAGGGCTTTCCAGACCTTTCCTGGCATCCCATATAAAGGCTGTCCAGCCCTAATTGTTGCTGAAGCTGATGTTAACAGAACCTGTTTTTACTGTAGATCGTTAGTTGTGATAGAAAGCTTACAGCGAAGTGGCTTAATGTGGTCACAAGTGAGGCTACTCTGGCTATCCAAAATTGTTTACAACAGGCCAACATCCAGGCGTGTTCTGTAATCTTTAGGCAGAAGCATGTATGTGTCCACACATTTGACCATCCAAAGAAGGAGCCATTGTGTAGGAGTGGACCAGTATATCTCAGAACAGAGATTGCATGCACATGCACCTCCAACACAAACCTCACTATCTTGTTAATCCAGGCATTGGTCTGGTCTATATAGAATGGATTCATTCACTGTGCAACAGGTGCACTCAGAAAAACAAAAATGTCAAAACCGTAAAATATCTGGTATGGTATCCAGACCTATTGTTCACATTGCACTTTGTGTAGATTGTTGCCCCTATTGGCAGGTGACGATAATAGTCATTTTACTCTCTATTTGCACAACCTGAGATGTATAATAAGCTGTTGTATGTCTGTCTTTTCTTGTAACTACCGATAAGCTTTTCTCTTACTATTATTATCAAATAATATATTTTATTTAGCTTTTTGAAAATATTGCCCAAGCAAACCTATTTTTCAGTTTTGGATGGATGGTGAAGGGCTTTCCCCGCTGCTTCCAGTGATGAAATCTTCCTTCTACAGTTCTCAGCTCTAAAGCCACGTGAGATAAGGGAGGCAGAGATGGGTACAGCAGAGGGGACATCACACTGGAGTCCTTGAAGGATAAATGCAGATGTGTAAATGTTCCTGATACTAAAAATTCAGTTTTCAGTGGAACTGGCCTTTTATTTAATTTTTTTTCTCCACAGGTTCATTGGGGTTTTGGGATTGGGGGGTTTGGAGACATAGAATTCAGGACTGAGCCCATGTGGTTTAAGACATTTGTAGACTGTTAAGTGTGTCAACAGAAATAAACAGACTGTTCTTGGGATACGATATTGTCAAAAAAAAGTTTTCATTTTTTTACCAAAATGTGTTTCATTGGTGAATTATCAATCTACTAATAGCTGGACATGTTCTCAGATTTGTCAAATGACACGTACCCACCTGACAAGCTGCCCACACACATTAGATGGTAGTCTGCAATAAGAAGCAATTTCAACATGTTTTGAAGCCTACCTTCAGCCAAAATACTATTCTTTTACAAAGCATTTATTTAGTTTTTTGTTTTTTTTCAATACACAGTGCAATATAAAATAATACATTACAATAAAGTGTAACCAAAGCAAAGGATAATATTCCAAATCCATTGTGAGCAAAAGGCAACAATATTAAAGAGCAAAGATTTTATATATTTTTTAAGCCCGCGGTGGTGCATCAACCTAAACGGAAAAAACCTGTAAGTGAACAAAAAAAATGCACGTGAAACACACACCCTAAAAAGTACACTTAAGGGTGTGCTTTTAGTGCACCCCCGAAGGGATGGGACCTCTACCCTAATCCCCTGGGGTGCAAGGTTCCTGACAGGGACTAAAGTTTCCAGTGGTCTGCCTAGCCAGAAGGCCTGGCAGACCCCGTTCAGCCAAAGCCGACTATCGAATACTTGGTCGAGGGGCTTTCCCAAGGGCAGGGGAGGAAGGAACCTGAGGACCACACTTCCTCCCTCTAGATGTCAGGGCAAGCCCGAGCACTCACACCCTTCATCCACTGAAAAAAACACACACAAACATGGGAGAAAAATAAATAGAAAATAAAGTGGCCGTGCAGATTGTGCACTAGCCGGGCCCTGAGGAGCAAAGATCCAATGACCAATGAGCAGTGAAGAATACATTGCACAGTAAATGTGTTCATTTTCAATAGACAAGGTAGACGCCCCAGCCAGCCATGTCAGTGTGAGAGAAAGGCAAGTTAGCCTGCATATTTCACAGGGAGGTTTGGGAGCAGATAAAACAGAAGAAGGAAGAAGAAAACAAACTTAAGGGAGAAAGAAAGGGCAAAAAAGGGGGAAGAGGTCCCGCAAGGTCCAGACCGAGGTGTTAGGGAAGGGGCACCGGGGGGTCCAGTCAGACCCAAGAGTAAGGCACAGTCTAGATTCAATGCAGCATTGTAAGATATCCACGGGTCCCAGACTCTCAAAAACTAGGCATGTGTGTCATGAAGTATTGAGGTGAGCGTCACATGTACCATAATCCCCCTTAGTCTTTGCTTAACCTCCCTAAATGGGAAGAATTGTTGGCGCCGGGCTCTAGCCAGCATCTGATGAGCAGCCAGGAAAACAAAGCTCACCAATTTCCTCTGGTTCCCGGAAAAAGTTGAAATGGGTTAAGGCAAAACAGGGCTTCCTACTAATTACGGGCCAGGCAGATATTGAGGACCAATCTAATCATAGTGTACACCTCCGACCAGAAACTGACCGCCTTGGGGCAAGTTCACCAAATGTGAAGTAGGGTACTCTGTTCTCGACAACCAGAGAAACAAGTCGGAGGTGCGTTAGGGACGAAGCGGGAAAGAAGAGAATGCAATGGCTCCGCGGGAGGAATTCCTTCATCAACACTGAGTGCTTTTTGCAGGAAAGAAACTCGTTTCATCTATGTCTGGCTTAAGGTAAACTAGTTTTGACTGGAATTGGGGTTTAGAGAATAACAGAGACTGCATTTGTGGACTTGAAAGCTAATCATTATCTGCAGGTTGCTAAAGATGATAACTCCAACAACAATATAAAAATGTAAAGATCAGTTGTAATGAAAAGAACTCATGGAGACCACTCAGATTTAACTTTGCAATGGTCTATTCGGTGAAGGATAATTTCTGACTGGTTGCAGGGAGTTGCAAAACTTTACCCTGCAGCGCTGTCTTATAGCACAATTATATCTGTTAAATATTTGATGAGATTTATTATTATTTTTACTTTGCTGCTTTACTTGAAACTATCCAAATAAAAGCTGACTGACTTCATCACATTTCGGTTTAGATACAAGAGACTTCCATCTTTACACAACTGTCATGGTTATCTGAGAACATTGAATCCTATGTATTGGCAATATGTTATATGTAAGAGAATAACGCAAATCCTATAACATGTTGGGTAATTAGGATGCCTCGTCTCTAGGTAGCAAGTCCTTTGGTCCATCCGTTTTTCCAGGGGGGCCTAATGGATTAAAGTGACTGAAGGAAGAGCCATTCTTTTGCCACAGAAACCAATCAAAAGCCCCTATATTCCCCTGCGATAAAAGAAAGTATCAGATTGGTTACTTACAGCAACAAGGATCATTCCTTATTAAATTAGCTGTCGTATTTATTGGTTCTCCACTGTTTTGGTCAACTTACCCCATGAAGGGTCAGATAAATGTTACAAGTGTCTAAATGTAGATCTCCAGATTATATGCAAGTGCATATACTAAACATTATCTTGTTGAATGAACATACTCCAATAACACCCCCACCTCCCCAATGGGGTTCAGAAACAGTAAAGGGGAAGAAAATTTTCTCCATTATGTTGGAGAGGGATTCTCCAATAGAAGGCTGAGGGGACTATCAATTATGGCAGCCCTGTGGTTTAAAACAAGTTTCCAAATAGAGGTAATCTCTATTTGCAGGTCAAAACGGGGCCGGGGGTAGTATGTTTTCATTAATGTAGGGGTGTGAGCTAGAAGAGCAGCTTCTCTGAACTTTATAAGGCCCGTTTCACTTTAGCTTGTATAAGAGCAGTGTGAACAGCAAGCTTTGGCATGGCACTTGCAGAGCTTTTATCAAGCTTGTTGAAGCTTTTAAAGTATTATTCAGCTCCAGTTTGTAAATGTTGTGCACAGTTTCTAATGGGAGTGCCGATTGCCACTTTAAGCAAGCTGCTAGCTGGCTTTCAACAAGCTTCAAAAAGGGCTAAAACCTGCTAGCTGCTTGTTTAATGTGGCAATCAGTACTCCCATTGGGATCTGTGCACAACATTCACAAACTGGAGCTGAATAATACTTTAAAAGCTTCAACAAAGCTAGCTAAAAGCTCTGAAAATGCTTTGTCAAAGCTTGATGTTCACACTGCTCTTATACAAACTCAAGCCTGTGTGAAACAGGCCTAAAGGTTTTAAAAGTGCCCTTTTACCAATTCACTGATTGGGAAGAAAGTATTGACTATATTGGATGCAGCTACCAGGGTTATCTATTGTATTGCCTTGAAGGTTAGCTTAAAGCCATCCATAGACTGTACGATTCTCTGCCGGTTCAGCAGGAACCAGTCGAGATTCGAACCATGTATGGGCAGGCTGAATGTACCCAAGTTGATCGATCAATCAACTTGGGTACATTCATTCTGCCCATACATAGTTTGAATCTTGACCAGTTCCTTGCTGATTCGACCGGTCTATGGCCGGCTTTAGGTTGAGAACTGCTGATTAATGCAATCCTAAACATAACCCCTTTCACGGGAGGATATTTTTTCAGCTTTGCCATTTTTTTGGTATTAATTTTTTCATTTTTTTTTCCCAATTCAACTTCCCAATTTTTTGTTTCAGATAAGAAACTAGAGAAAAATTTATTTTTTTTTTTTTTTTTTTTCTTCACCAATCTTTATATAAAGGAATCTATACATGCCATAACAATGCTTCACCAATATGTTCACACAGAAATTGGGGTAATAGAAGTGCTGACTTCTTGGTCAATAATTCCTTAGACACAAGGTTCAGTAAGGAATGACGGATGGATGCTGGTAGGTAAGAAGATAATTCACGTGAACATAACCCAAACAAACTACTTTGCCCATGTAGTCTTTAATATTCAAAATGGCTTCATGCTTTGTATTTGCACTTTATGGACAAAGCAAAGACCCCCTTTTAAACTGACCAAATGTTCAAAGTACCAGGTTCACCTTAACGGCGGCCCCACCAGCAACACAAACACACTTTCCTTCGCTCCCATGCAGCATTCATTTGGCTGCTAGAGGGAAAGAAAAAACAGGTACTACTGGGTATGGGGCCGCATGTGCCTCAATCCTCTGTCTTTTCTAAGCATGCTGGTGCTTGGTAATTGACCACACGGGCAACCAGTCCTCTCCTATGGAGTGAGAGTTCTTAGCTCTGTAAGCAACATGAAAGTCTTCCTCTCTTTTTTCCCAGAATAGAGTGATGGAAAGGTGATAATCAACTGGTGGGGCTGCCCTTAAAGGAACCTGCAAAGCACTGGTTCACTTTAAATCGACCAATTGTTCAAAAGCAGAGGGCCATTTTGTGGACCATTCGGCCCTTCACAGAAAACATCTAAAAATGTATGAAGAATAAAAGGCTGTTGTGAAGAACTACACATTCTATTCCAATGTCCTAAACCTTCTTGGTGCCCACCACAGTCCAAGGTCAACTGTTTTAAAAATAGACTGATATAAAATCCCACCCATTGCTGTACCAAAGCTCAATGTGTGGAACCTGTATATGCAGCTGTCTTTTATTCAGAGCTGTCTTTTGTTGTAACCCCCTCCATGTGTCTACTCCAGTTTTATTTAATAAAATCATTACATGCTTATCCTCCGAGTGTTGTATTTTGTACAAAGGTATAGGATTTTGTTTTCTTGTGGGAAGAAGAATTTTGGGATGCAACAGAAATGTCACTTGGAAGTTTGGACCCTTGCTCAAGGTTTTTTACCTTAATGTATTCTATGCATTAAGGTAAAAAAAAACTTCTGGGTGCAGCTCACCCCCCTTGTACTTAGATGAGCTCCATCTTGATCCACCGACGTTCATGACAACAGCAGCTCCCCTGGGTCTTTCTCTCCCCATTGGCTCGAACAGTAGTGGGAACCATTGGCTCCTGCTGCTGTCAATCACAGCCAGTGAGCCAATGAGGAGAGAGCAGGGGCGGAGCCGAGCTGCACTCTGTGTGTGAATGGACACATAGCGCGATTAGGGAGTGAGCCTGTTTGAGTGCCCCTATGGCAAGAGTCTTGATATTGGGGAGTACTTGGCAGAGGGGAGGAGCCAGGACCTCCGGTGGGGGACCCCCAAAAAAAGGGGGATTAGGGCTGTTGTGTGCAAAACCAGGGCTGTAGATGAGGGGTACCACCAGTCCTTCTGTATGGGGCCCGGGCCAGCAGGGGGGCCAAGCAACAGGATGAATCGGATGTGAGCAGGGAGGGTGATCGGTGTGGCAGGGGGGCAATTACTGGAACCAATCACCTGTATGGCTCTCTGCAGCAGCTGAAACCTCTTTCTCTTATCTACCTTCCTATTTCTTTTGCTTTTCTGATATCTTGCAATAGCCTGCCTCATTCCTATATATAAAATGGGCCCTTATTTAATTTTAATGTTATGAGCTGTCGCCGCTTCTACTTTAGCTGCAGTTACTCATCTATATTATGATATACAAGGCTGAAAAGCCTCTTTGCATTGCTATGTTTGTCATTGAACCTCAGAATTCTTTGTGTTATGTTTATATGTATTTGAGACAACTTGTATTTGAGGTACTCGGGTATTTTTGTAAGCTTCTTTGAAATTCAATAAAAATAGTGAATCACAAAAAAAAAAAAAAAAAAATTTTGCTTGGCTTTAACCCAGCCCTGACTCTAGCATTGATGCAACTAATGTGCCTAAAAGCTAAACTTCGGCTTTTTTATTCCCATTTTGGTGTTTTGTCCTACACTTTCAAGGTAACCAAAACGATTTGACTGGGGGACAAGAAGGACCTCCAGAAAGCCTGTGGGGATCTGATGAGAATAGCAATACACACTTTTCCTAAATGTCTACTGTTATGCCTAGTACACACACGAGAAAATTGGACAAAAAATACCGCTTTTGAAGCAATCATGCGATAATTTGATCGTTGGTACACAGTTTTCGAGAGCCAATCACAACAGTTCATGTGAAATTATCTGAAGGGCTAAACATGAACATTTTTCTCGTACGATACCAGAACAAACCATATTCGTCTAATCAGTATAGTTTTTGTCCGAAAAAACGTTAAAGACCAAGACCACACATGCTTGGAAGTGAAAGAATACATTACAATACAACACATTACATTGCTTCCAAAGTTTTAGTTGTCATACAAGAATTTTCGTAACCTTTTGGTTTTCGATATGAGACTAGCATACACACGGTATTCTCATTGTGTGTACAAGACTTTAGAAACACTCTGTACGATAGATTGAAAACTGAAGCTGGTCCTTTTTATCTCCTCAAAGGCAAATGCCTCCTCAAAAGTTTGCTGAGTTCATGTGATCTCAGTTGAAGTTAATTAAAACTTTTTGTCTTGATCTTTGTAACAAATGTTCTCAAGACTAGGAAGTGGAAACCAATTACACCTGCACTGTTGTGAAGACAAAATCCATCTGCATTTGTTTCCACCTGGAGCTCCCACCTCCTCTCTCCCATGATGTTCTCTATTCTCCTATAGATCTGCACTCCTCAGCTTGGCCCTTTCAAATGCTGAATTGTCTTTTTTTCTCCCCAAGGGCACACTCAACCACTGCTGCCTTCATCTCTGCACCTCTCTAGCCAGTTCTTTTTTGATGAGACTTTAAAAGCATACCATGAAACAGTAGAGAAGTCTCTCTTTAGGTGCAGATTGCAAACTGATAAACACACGACTTTTTTCTTCTGTAACTGGAAAGATACAAGATCAATGGCAATATAGATCTGCAGTGGGTCCAGAATATTAATGTCGTCATAAAATCCTTGTTTTGAGATTTGATACTTATATTAGGCTCCATTCACACTTGACTTGTCATGCAACTTTGGACATTAAATTTGCTTGACAAGCTGTTCCCCATGTCTTCCGATGATAGCCATTCATATATGCGCAACTTAAAGTTACAGCAACTTCAAAGTAGTTCATGCACTACTTTGGTCTGACTTTCATGCAACTTGAAGGCATAGACTTCGATGTTAACCCTCAAAAGTTGCATGAAATTCGTACCTGAATGTTATACAATGCAACAGTTGTCCATTATCACTGGAACAAAACAAAGTCGTATCCAAGTCATACCCATTGAAAGTAGCATTAACGTTGCACTCCAAAGTCGGGACAACTTTGGAGTCATACAAGTGTGAATGGACCCTAAAGAGAACCTGTCATTTGTCTATGCAGGGCAACACGTTTTCCTAAATGCCCTCTTCCCAGCAGCATATACTGACCTTCCCTTTACTCTCCCCAGCTCCATTCAGGTGCTGGGGGTAAAAAGAAATACTCAGTACTTACAGGTATTGGGGGGGTGAGATTGTGCTCCTTTCGTCAGGCCTTAACCACTTGCCGACCGCCCGGACGGCAGCAGACTGGCACTCCTGCACAAATCGACATAGCTGTACGGCGGGCACTTTAAGGAGTATAGGGGGCGCGCATGCCTGCCGAGTGTAGTAGGAGCCAATGCGCGTGGCCGGCGGCTGCGATGGCCACTGACTACCCACGATGGCCCCTGAGGACAGAACGGAGATCTGTCAATGTAAACAGACAGATCTTCGTTCTGTCAGGGGTGAGGAGAGTGATCTGTTGTCTCCTCCCCAGGCAGTCCCCCCCCCCCAGTTAAAATCACTCCCTAGGACACACATTTAACCCCTTGATCACCCCCTAGTGTTAACAGCTTCCCTGCGAGTGACATTTATACAGTAATCAGTGGCTATTTTTAGCTTTGATCGCCTAAATGTCAATGGTCCCAAAATAGTGTCAAAAGTGGACGATCTGTCCGCCGCAATGTCGCAGTCCTGATAAAAACCGCAGATCACCGCCATTACTAGTAAAAAAATAAATAATAATAAAGCCATAAATCTATCCCCTATTTTGTAAACGCTATAACTTTTGTGGAAACCAATCAATATACGCTTATTGCCATTTTATTTACCAAAAATATGTAGAAGAATACATATCGGCCTAAACTGAGGAAGAAATAAAGTGTTTTGTACAGTCAAAAGGTTTTTGTTTTTGATAGAACAGGGAAGGGTAATACCCCCTGCCAGATTATTTTTTTGTACTGTCTGTGTACCATTAGGGAATTTTCCATTTACTTTTTGTTCCAGGAATGCAAGAGGATGGAAAAGAGACACAACAGGAGGGAATTCTCCTCTTAGAAAGGTGTCCCCACTGAATGATTTCCTCTAAAGCTAGCAATACACTAGTATAATTCCTTTACGATTTTTTATTCGTTCGTGGAGTAGAATCAGTGTTTTTTTTAACCACAGTGATGAAAAAAGCAGAAAGGACATTTTTTCTCGAATGAACACATTTCTAACAGTGAATGTGGTTTTCATTTGGGAAAGTCCATTTACTCCAAAATCAAGTGTTAAGTAAAATCATTTTTTTTGAACAACATCTGATGAGAATTTTTGATTTTTGTTCTTTCCAAAAATCTACCAGCTTATACTCTTGATCTGGGAACAACCCAACAACAACTGTTGGATTTTCCTCCACTCCCTTTATCAATGACAATGGTCACAGGTACAAATTGGGGGTGAATTTTCCCGATGGAGATACAGACATAAACACACGATAGAGGGCATAACCACTCCAACCAAAGTTTAAAAAAAAAAGTTTTACCTAGAGAAATATTTTAAGGCACTGGCACGTGCGCGTAGATTTGGAGGTTGCACCAAGCTTATTTTCTTTGTTCCCCTAAGTAAAATAAATAGCAAGTAGGTAAAGGTCAGGGGAGTTCATGTGGAGTATGGCATACCTAACTGAACCTGTATGGGCGAAGCAATTAAAACAAAAACTCCACTTGTAGGATAAATGGCTACTATAACGCAGGACAAGTTAACTTTGCTTACATTCATTACCTACGTTCTGTTAAGCCTACACAGGCTTTTAAAGTTCACTCTATGCCTAGTGAGATGTGTTAAAAATTTGTTTTCTGCTATGGGGCATGTCTGCTTTGATAAATAAAAAGTTCTCAAATTTCAAGCTGTTGGCTAGCCTAAACATTTCCTGTTGAGGAGACCAGTGATTAGAACTAGCTACCTATGCACTAGGTAACCGGTCTCCTCAAGGGCGGGCTGTACAGGGGTGGGGGAATATCCACAGTAAAAATATACATTATAATGTCAAAAGTATTGGGATGCCTGCCTGTACACGCACATGAACTTTAATGGCATCCCAGTCTTAGTCTGTAGGATTCAATATTGAGTTGGCCCACCCTTTGCAGCTATAACAGCTTCAACTCTTCTGGGAATGTTTGACCATTCTTCCAGAAGCACATTTGTGAGGTCAGGCACTGATGTGGCCTTGCAGTTTCCGCTCTAATTCATCCCAAAGGTGTTTGGGTTGAGGTCAGGACTCTGTGCAGGCCAGTCAAGTTCCTCCACCCCAAACTCGCTCATCCGTGTCTTTATGGACCTTGCTATGTGCACTGGTCCAAATCATTTGGTGGAGGGGGGATTATAGTGTGGGGTTGTTTTTCAGAGGTTAGGCTTGGCCCCTTTTGTGAAGGAAACTCTTAAGGCGTCAGCATACCAAGACATTTTAGACAATTTCATGCTCCCAACTTTGTGAGAACAGTTTGGGGATGGTCCCTTCCTGTTTCAACATGACTACGCACCAGTGCACCAAGCAAGGTCCATAAAAACATGGATGACAAGCTTGAGGAACTTGACTAAGATTAAAGTTCATGTAAAGGCAGGTGTCCCAATACTTTTGATAATCTAGTGTAGGCTTGCATGGATATGGGCTTTAACATAACATACTATACAGTTGGTCCATGGTAAGGAGCAACATTTTGAGTTCTTTTGAACAGCACTAAGGAATCAAGACAGACAATACTCCTTACAGTATTTACTTCCTGCCTTCATTAAAATGAAATATAATTTAAAGGGACAGCTTACAAAAGAGTTATATCTTAACTATAGGTGGTGCCCTTTGTTGGTGCCATTTGTTTATGGGACCAGGTTAATAAGTAATCAATATCCCACATTCCTCTTAGCTAATTAGTTCCTTAAACAAAATGGACCAAAAAAAAATGTCTCAATACTTCTAATTAGTAAACTTATATGGAAAACCTTAATTTATAAATTACATAAAAAACATGTACTCCATGACTACAATAAATTACATTTTGGTACACCTTCCATGCTCATGTCTTATTACACATCACACTGTAATATGTATACACAGTTGTAGCTGCTAGTTTGCACAATACCTTTCACAATATACCTATTATACTGTACATTAGCAACAATGGTGGAAGACCAACTAAGTAGTAGATTAAGTGGGGTTAATTGACAAAAACTGGAGAGTACAAAATCTTCTGCAGCTGAAACCAATCGGCTTCCATTTTCTTTTTCTCAAAGCTTAAAGTGGTAGTAAACTCCGCTTTGTGATTTTTACCTACCGGTCAGCTTATAATAAGGCTGACTGGTAGGTAAAAAGAATATTTCCTAAACGTGCAGCATTTAGGAGATATTCCCCCTGGATGCAGCCTGTGACATCACTGGTGCATGCGCTTCTTATTCAGGAGTCACACTTGGTGACCAAAAAAAAAAAATCTATATATCTATATGGCACTCCCTGTTTTCAGCCAATATGTTTTAGGTGGCCCCCAGATCAGCAGAGAAGCCACTCAAGGGGACCACAGGAAGAATTCCACCAGGATTCTATTGTAAGAGAGGAGGATAGATATCAACTTAAAATACATATGGAGGGGACAACCCACCATGTGCACCAACCCAAAACGTGGGTCACAAGACCCCAAACTAGGGTAACTTGGCCCGTAATTCAAAAATGTTCCCCAATCAATGTAACGAATGTGTCAGATTTGTATATTCCCCCTTCTCCAAAAAGATCACTTGGCTGTTGCCTAGACCGATAACAGGAAGGGGTAGAACCTGGAGGGCTGAGTATGTCTCAGCCCTCCAGGTCATGACTCCATGATTCCAGACTGGCCATGATTCCACACTTTAGTCATGTCTACCTGGGTGTTTTGGGTGTTCCTGCTCACTTTTTTTTGTTTCAGCTTCTTCTGTTACACTCTTCGTAAAATATAAAAAAAAAAAATCCATCAGGAAGAGTGGGAACCCCTCAAAACGGGCACATTTTCGAACATAATTTCAACTACGTTTGACCAGCTTTACTATTTCTCTCTAGCGTCTAGACAAAACTAAAACAACAGATATGGGTGTATTGACCCTTTGGAACCCATTCAGAGTGCAATGAAACTTAACATAGGGGCCAATAATTTTCCACTCTATCGGAAAAAATAAAAAGTTTTGACTTTACATACACTGTGTTTTTTAAATACAAGAAATAAATAGATTTCTTAATTTTCCATATTTTATAATTGAAGCTGGCCATACATTATACAATTTTCTTTGGATTTACCCTTCAACTTTCATAGGTTGGACTTGATGGTCTCTTTTCAACCTCACCTACTATGTATCTATGTAACTATGTAGTGCAAGAGCCTGCCTGATTGCATACAAATTGGAAGTTTTTAGTTTTTACCTCATATTTCATGATTTTGGTAAATCTAAAGGAAAACTGTACAAGACAATTGTATAATGTAAGGCCAGCCTTATTTACAGAGGAGTCGTAAGAATATGGACTGGGGAGAAGAGCGTGGAACCCAAAACATTAATGATTGTATTTCAGCGCAACTGAAGTGCGTGAATACAATAGTCGCGACCCCTCCCATTCATCGTCCATAGTGTTGTGTCAATAGGTACAAGGCGGGACAATACAAGTCCATAAATGCAAAGAAAAGACTGCGGAAAAAGTGACACACCTACAAGACAGAAAACTAAACTGTAATCTGCATATGATAGAAAATTAAAAGTAAAAAAAAGTAGATAAAAGGTAAAAAAGTGAAGGTTGTTTAAATAAATTAGGAAGATAATATTTTTTAGTCTTTCTGCACTTAATTGTGCTGCAAAGTTATTATTTTATTTTTTACTTTGCAGTGTCTCAGAACACACCATATGAAATGTCCGGACTCCCAAGCATGCAAGCTAATTTAGATTTAGAACTTATGTATCTGCCAAATATAATACAAGTACACGCAACTTAGAGGTCTGATGAAGACGACCGACCGGGAAGCAAATATTTTAAGTTGAATTATCTAGGATTTTTAAAAATCTACAAAATCATACTGATACAATATTCAAAAATATTTGTGTTACAGATGACAAAAAATAAATGTGTGCAATAAAACAGAAACCTTAAAACATGTTAATTAACAAATTAACATTTAATTATAATTTAAAAAATTATGAATTTAATATAGTACATAGTTAAAGAGGAAGTAAACCCTCGTTTACAACTTTAGCTTACAGGTAAGCCTATATTAAGGCTTACCTGTAGCTAACAAGGATATCTCCTAAACCTGCACGGTTTAGGAGATATACCTGTATTTGCATGTGCTGACGTCATGCGGCACATGCGCACTTGCGACAACTGAAGCAACGGCACTATATGCCGATGCTTCAGTTGTACTATGCCGCTCTCGTGCGCATGCACGGAGTGACGGCATCGCGGCTCTGGCAAATCACAGCGCTGGAGCCGCGATACCCGGAAGTCACTCCGGGAGAACATGTCGGCGGTTGGAGGGGGAGAAGAGGACCGATGCCGTGGCTTTGATCTCAGGTAAGTGATACATAATTAGCTAGTATGCTATGCATACTAGCTAATTATGCCTTTGTCTTGCAGGTTTGTTTTTTTTTTACGTTTTTTTTAAGAGGGTTTACTTCCTCTTTAACACATATTTTTATTTTTTTTAATTTACTAAAGCATATCTGAAGCTAGATACTGTAGTTCTTAATAGAGCAAGAAATGGTTAAAACTCTTGTAAGTTTTTTTTTTTTTTTTTTTTTTTTAACTGTCTGTGCCCTGTTATGATGATTACCATTCACTTCCTGTCCTAGAGTCACAACAGGAAGTAAAAAAAAAAAAATCCAATCTTAGAACGATATTAAACCCAGAAACAAAATGTAATATGTTGCGTTACAAACCCTTAGATATGGTGGCTGCGTTAGTTTTTCTTTTTTTAGATTTTTTTTTTCCTTTATTTAGAATGGTACCCCAGCCAGTAACATACTTCCTGTCTAAGGCTGGATTCACACCTATGCATTTTTTGTGCTTTTTGCATTTTGCAGATTTGCACTACAGAACGTGTTCCATAGGAAACCATGTTAAATGGACTGTAGTGCAAATATGCAAAAAGCACAAAAAATGCATAGGTGTGAATCCAGCCTTAAGGCCCGTAAACACGATCAGAAAATCATAAAATAATACCGCTTTCGAAGCGATTGTACGATAATCCGATAATTAGTACACAGCTTTTGTCAGAAAGTATCCAAAAGGGGCAAACACAAATTTTTTTCTCGTATGATACCAGTTTGTACGATTTTAATTTAATCAGTAAAGTTTTCGTCTGAATTTTTATTCTGTCGTATGAGAATTTTCGTACTTTAGTAACCTCTTAATTTTCTATATGGAGACTAGCATGCAAAAAAAAAAAAAGGCTGATCATTCGTTTGATAATCTCATCATGTGTTCTAGGCTTTAGTGTGTCTGCATTCTGGATGAAGTAGCAAATCAAACACCTTTGGACAGCAGCATTTTCAGTCTGGGAAGAGGGTAGTATTAGGCAGATTTAGATGGATTTGGCTAACAAATTGAAGCTGAACTTACTTTATATGCAGTTACAGCAACAGTTTTTTTTTCTTTTTGGGAGATTTGGGGATTTAAGGTTACATAAATGAATAAATGCTGACCATTGTAAGCACCCCTGACAGTGCTTTATGTTTTGTCTCAACGGTCTAATGCCACGTACACACGATCTGACTTTTCGGGCGGACAATCCACCGGACTTTCCACCGGAGGTCCGCCGGATTTTCCGAACGTGCGGACTTGCCCACACACACCCGGACTTTTCCGACGGACTAGATCCGGCGGACAATCCGCCGGAGTTTTGGCGGAGTAAAGTCCGTTCATTTAGAACGTGACTCCAGGTAGACGGGCCTAGCGAAGGAAGTCAATGCCGCCGCCTTGATCGCCGAGATTGACACCTCGCTAGTCTACCTGGAGTCATGTTATAAATGAACGGACTTTACTCCGTGTGTCGACAAGTCCGTTCATTTCAAAAGTCCCGCAGACTAACACACAGACGGCCGGATTGTCCGCCGGATTGATAATTTTGAGTCAAAACTTCTTACTAAGTCCACCGGACTTTTGGGAAGAAAAAGTCCGCCGGAGCCCATACACGGTCGGATTGTCCAGGGGACTCTAGTCCGGTAGACAAACACGCCGGATAGGCTGATCGTGTGTACGGGGCATAACTGTTACTTTGTCTGGACTGCCTGGTCTGTTAAAATTAGTTCTAAAATGCTCTTTATGCAGTAGTCATTTTTTTTATACCATCCCCTATTTTCACTATGTTATAGGATAATTGTGAACGATATTGATCATTGGTAATTTTTACATGTCTCTAGCCCCTGCCTGGGCGATCAACGAGCTTGTTATATTTCTCTTGTTTACCCAAAAAAAAACAATAAACATATTGAAACATAAAAAAATAAAAAATAAAACGTAAATAATAGACCAACTGGCTGGATCACCAGGGGAAAAAAGCCTACAAAAATGAATGCAGCCAACACATCTATGAACTGGTATCCCTACTGGAAGATTACTCTTCACGTTGTGTTTTGGTAACAACTGTAACATTTTGGATTTCCCAACACTTTTTTGCTAGAGACAATGTGCACCATGAACAAGAGTGTTTGCTCCAACCCTACTATAAAAACATGACAGAGGTTCTAACTATTCCTTTCTTTATCTCAAAACTAAAAAAAAATTATAGATTTGGCTTTAGATACATTTTATTTATAATAAATAATTAAAATTAAAGTATAACTAAAAGCTTTTTAGGATAAAGTGGAGATGGATTGGAATACTTGTTAGTTTTTATTGCTGTCTATTCCTCCATTAGGGAAATGCATCCTCTCTATTGGTCCTGTTTACCATTATCATTGAAAGTGAATGTAAAAGAAAATCACACATTTTGGGTTGTTCCCAGAAAAGTATTAGAGGGGGAAATCATCCAATGGGGACACTAGTTCTGGTGACCTGGGGGGCCCCAAGGAATTCCCTTAATTTGTAGGGATTTCTTCTATGGGACAGAAAATTATGGGAAATCTCCCAAATAGAACACAGATGGTGAAAAAAAAATATGACAGGGGTTATAACCCTCCCTTGCTCTATCCAAAATGGATAAAATGTTTTGCCTATAGTTCTATTTTAATAATAATAGTATGTTTGAGTGTGGCCTGATCATTTCTCAATCATACAGACATATAAAAACACCAGATTGGAGTCATAGATCAGAGAAGATTGGTATGTCTGTAGACCTTCTATGATGGCCCAGCCTATCAGGGTAAGAATCAAACTGTTGGGTTGGATCTTCTTGGCAGATCACTTTTATTTTCTTCAGTGTTAATGCACTACACACCTCCTACCCTTCCCACAGACATAAATATCCACTCAATTTCATACATGTATGTTTGTACAATGATAATCTGAAATAGTGACTGGTCAGTGTAGATACCTAATTTTTGTAGCCACATTTATATTTATGTATCTGAAGATGCCACCACTCTTTAGCATAACCACTTTCAGTACTGAGGACCAAGCAGTCCACATCTGCAGGTTCAAAGTCACAGGTTGGGGCCATTGCTCTGAATAGAGAAGCCTGTTGGAATGTGGATAATCTAGTCTAAAGCCATTTTCTGTCTTGTTTTTGAGTAGCAAAACATCCTGCGGTGGTGAGTCAACATGGAGGGGGGTGGAAGGAGGGCCAGGTAACAATGAATCAAAGTGATACAGTTATTGTGCACTGGGGCTCTCTGGCCCTTGGCCCCCTGCAGTGACAGAAGAAGAGAGTCTATTACTAGCCAGAGTCCCTCTGTTGTATCCTGCACAAGGCAATCAACTCCTCCAAAGAAGGTGGGAAGAGCTACTCAACCTGACCTACTTCAAGCAACATGTATTACTGGAGTCTACTGATGGTTTCTAGACGGCTTCTTCCAGCAAGGTGCTACAGAGTGATGTGTTGCACTCAAGACATTTTTCTTCTTGACGTTACCTTAGGGAGCATCTCATTTTAACACCAAACTCCAGACAAACATCTAAATACACACATATGAGCGGACTTGTTTGGCACAGAATTTATATTATGACCAGCCACTTTTGTGAGACATACATCTCTGTTAAAAATACAGCAAGGATGGTGGCCCCTTTTTCAGTTAAAGCGGGACTGTACTGATAAAATTTTTTTTTAAAAGCCAGCAGCTACAAATACTGCAGCTGCTGACTTTAAAAAAATGGACACTTACCTGTCTCCCAGTTCCAGCGATGTCGGCAGCAGAGGCCGATCGATCGCTCGTCTCTCTGCTGTAGCCGGCGCCATTCTCGGTGAGGGAATCAGGAAGTGGCTCCACTTCCCGATTCCCTACTGCGCATGCGCGAGTTGCGTGGCGCAATGAGAATCTTCAGCGCTGTCTGCCGGGACACGTGTGTGTCCCGGCAGACAGCGCGCCGCGACAGGAAGCTGCGTAAACTCCCGTGGGAGTTTATGCCCGGAAGTCGGTGCAGATACCCGTCTTAGACAGGTATCTGCACTCCCCTCCCCCCTGAAAGGTGCCAAATGTGACACCGGAGGGGGGGAGGGTTCCAAAAAGCGGGAGTTCCACTTTAGGGTGGAATCCCGCTTTAAGCCAGCCATTGACGGATTGAAATTTGGTCGGTCCAGCAGGAGCAAGCTGAATTCTGATTTGTAAATGGGCAGGCTGGTTGTACTAAAGTCAATCCATTGATTTTTTTTCTGCCTGACCACTGCCAGCAGCTATAGTTGTCAGCAGTGATCATTGTATCTGTCGGTGGGGAAGGCTCCCCTTGTCCCCGCCGGCAGAAAACAATAGCGCTATGGGAGGAATTCCCCCTCAACACTGAATCAATCAGAAAATTGCATAATGCTTACAGGTAAAAGAGACAACAGTGTCACCTACCCATCCCCCGATTGCTAAATGGATAATGTAGGAGCAGATACACACTGATTAATCATCAGTTTTGCTCGCTCTGCTCCCTCCTCCTATCTGCAGGCTTCCTGTTAGAACAAATGCATAGCCATAAAGCCCTCATTGGTTCCTAGTGCAGTCTTTCCATCTCTGTCTGTTGCTGAGATTTGAAAATAGTGGTGAGAAGGAATTAGAATGAAAGTCAGGTTTTTATTGCTGCGAGTTCCCATTAGGCAGATTCACCCTCTAATTGCCCTAGTCACCAATGTTCCTGGATATAAAAGTGAGGGCAAATCCAACAATTTGAGTCACCAGAACAGGAATGGAGAGGGAAATCTTCCAATGGGGACACTTGTTCTTGTGACAATATTGGAAAGTTATCCTCTCACTTCCTGTTGAGTCCACTGGGCAGGAAGTGAAGAAAAATCTTCCCAATGAGATACAGATCCCATAAAAAACAGCAGTTTTAACCTCCATTTCCCCATCCCCACTTCTATCCAAAATGAAAAAAAATAAAAAATTTGGCTTTAGGTAAATAAATACACACCTGGATTCAATTGCATCTTTTTATACATGAAATCCTAGGGCTTGTGCACCCAGCAAACTCTTTTGAGTTTACCACCACCCACCCTGGCTTCTGCTCTTTTCAAAAAACAAGGCTCAATCAACCTTCAGCATCAATAGTGATGGCTCTAGTGTATATCAGGTAAGCCATCCCAAAGCACTATTTCAGCGTAAGCCATTGCAAAGTACATACATTTATATAAATGTTTTTTTTTTTTTTAAATGTAATTACTTTGTATAATAATTTTTTGACTCCACAACTGTGGTCATGAAAGAGACTTGAACGTTCTCCCTTTTAACTCAATAGTCATCCTCCATTTTGCCCAATTATTTAAAGTAATGCTCAAATCTGCCACATCTCTTTCAAATATCAAGGTCAACATATTGTAACATTGTGTGGCCACAATAAGCAAAATATTTTTACAAAAGTCTACAGGGGATAGGATTATATAGCCTTCCAAATGGTTCTGCAGCACAGCTCTAGAAGTGATAACATGATTAAGGCCACTTAACGTGCCTTAATAAGTTTAGTTGACCTCCATTAACAAAGAAAACCTGTTAATAATCTATTTAACCCCCTCTTGGTTAGTGTGAGCCAGGGGAAGCCATGATCTTGGTCTTCCCAAATAGCAAAGAAAAACCTTACAAAGCCAATTATCCTATCCTTATCTCACCCCCCACTACCAAGGCGACTTGAGACAGAAAGCTGAACAAACACTGGCGCGAGCAGGGCCTCTTGTCAAGACTGGGACCTGTTATCAGGTCCTAATAAGATTTTCTATGTCTAGTCCTGGCCTTTCAACATCTAAAGACAACTAAAGGGCGCTAGAGACTAGGTGGCAATTGGAATATACAACTACTGCCCGAACGTGGTACAAAATGATGGACACAAATATTGGGAATTTTGGATGAATGCTTACAGGCAGATAGAAACAAAATAAATGCACCCTGTTCTGCAGATGCCCCTTGCTCAATTAATCAGAGGGAGAATAGGGCCAGGATATTTTTTTCCCAGTCAACTATTTTCCTTAAAATCTTTCCCTGCAGCCTCCATAAGGATAAATATGCAAGTTAAGGTAATCCCCATGTAGGTTGCTCTACCATGCAGCACAGGACTCCAGCATAAACGCAAACAGATGCTGCATACTCCATTATTTTTGTTTCACCTTGATGAGGACTCTCTACCAAGTATATAGACACACCTGTAAAATATGCATATGAGTAATAATGAGAAAAATTATTTCTCAGAACCAAATATGCATCATATATGGCTGCCCCAAAGTTAATTTACTCAACCAGGCAACCCAGTTTGCTTAGGAACGTTAGTAAGGGTCTTTTGCAACCCTTACCTGGTCACTTCCTATGTGTAAAGCACCTAGCATCCCTTCTGCCCATGTTCTTTTCATAGTGTCAGCCCCATGCCCAGTTAAGGTCACCAACAGAATGGGACAACAGACTTTAATAAGTCAAAAAAAGGACAACTATATAATAGTGACATGGCCCATTATTAATATAGAAAACCCTACTTGTTGGTCTATTCCTTACCACCAGGGATGGGTGAAGGACTCAAAGGGGTTGATTAACTAAAACTGGAGATTGCAAAATCTGGTGCAGCTCTCCATAGAAACCAGATTCCAGATTGAATTGCCAAAGCTTAACTGAACAAGCTAAAGGCTACAATGCACAGCTGCACCAGAATTTGCACTCTCCAGTTTTAGTAAATCAACCCCATAATGTTGATGAGAACTCTAAAGTGGAACAAGGGGTAAGGAGAAGCGAACTGGAAAGGGCTTCAAAGGATCCCTTTACAAGGTTTACTTGATACCAGCAAGCCACCATCAGAACTTGATTACTACATGTTATATCTACTCACAGGTCTTCAAACAATAATGTTTAGTAGTGAAGTATAGAGGCACATCTGCCGCTATCTAGCATCTATGGCCATATTTACTGTGAGACCACTCTCCCAACAAGCATAGCTGTTATCTTGAGAAAACATTAAAGGATTGGTTAAAAATACCAACCTAGCTTAGAGTATTGGTGGGGTTTTTTTGTTCCCCACTTGTATGTGTGGGTTACTTCCTGGAGCCATGGTTTTCTTCAACATTCTGTTTCAATGTTTTTATTGAAGGTTAACATACAAATAGGCAACTCTACAGCTGTAAGGCCTTGATGGTAAAGGCAAATGGAGCTCGCAGACAGTTTTCTTCAACATTCTAAAAATATATTACTATGTTAACAGGCTTTCACCCACACTAGCACTACAATGTGTGATGAGCTTCGAGTTCGAGTCGAACTCATGTTCGACTCGAACACTGAACAGCGAACAATTTGGGGTGTTCGCGGCAAATCCCAAAAGCCACGGAACACCCTGTAAAAGTCTATGGGAGAAATCTAAAGTGCTTATTTTAAAGGCTTATATGGAAGTTATTATCATAAAAAGTGTTTGGGGACCTGGGTCCTGCCCCAGGGGATATGTATCAATGCAAAAAAAAAGTTTTAAAAATGGCTGTTTTTTCGGGAGCAGTGATTTTAATAATGCTTAAAGTGAAACAATAAAAGTGTAATATTCCTTTAAATTTCGTACCTGGAGGGTGTGTATCACTGCTCCCCAAAAAAACGGCATTTAAAAAAAAAAAATTTGCATTGATACATGTCCCCTGGGGCAGGACCCAGGTCCCCAAACACTTTTTAGGACAATAACATTCACATTAGCCTTTAAAATTAGCACTTTTGATTTTAAACGTTTGAGTCCCATAGACTTTAATAGGGTTCTAAAGTTCACGCAAAGTTTAGGTCTGTTCGCAGGTTCTGGTGCGAACCGAACCGGGGGGGGGGGGGGTCGGCTCATCCCTAGTGCCTTTATAACTTTGGTTGGTTTATTAGACTGGGAAGCTCCTTCAGAACAGAGACTGATATGTGTGTTTTAATGTAAAGTACTACAATAAAAGTGTCAGTATTAAATAAAACCAGTAACATAAGTATCTGACTTTCTGTTGTACACCTGTCTTTTGTCTACTATCTATGGTGTGGATAATACTGATGTTATTGACATTAGCAGGTAGATGTGAACATTTCCTATGCCCATTTTGGCACAGGTCAGAGCTCCCCTGCCTCATTACCCATTCTCAATGGCTTTATAACCTCTAATGTTTGGGAAATGTTAAGACTGATGACTTAGAATTTAGGGGCTGTAGTGTGTAAAACACAGAGCTGCTGAATATTCATATGCCTCTGTGGAGTCTGTATTCCTATGTATATGTGAAATCATGTACAAGCCTGACAAATTACACTTCAGGGTTGTTGGATTGGTAATGTGATCACTTGCTTTCACTTCTAGACTGGGGGTCCTAACATCCATACATCATCAACCCCTAAATACAAGTTCAATTTTTCTACTTATTAGTTCCATGTCTTACTTCAACTTGACCCTATTCATGGTCCTTGGGGAGCCTTTTTTGTTTTTCTGGCCAAATCATCAGGAAGGCTAATTAGCATCAACCTAAGGGGGAGGGGTCTTTTGCCTAGGCCAGTGTAGGGACAGCCACCATAATGAATTAGATTACAACCAGTTGAACTACAGTACAAACAACTTCCCAGCCAGGGACCTCCAGCTTAAGACCACAAGTCACTCCTGGGGACCTTCTGAAAGGAAGGCTTAGATCTAACTATTTTTCTACTAGCATTGATACCTTTATGGAACTTTTACTAATCCACAAGTGAAGAGTTCCCAAAGGGGCAAAGGAAGACCTTCTGCATGGGGCATCAGCTAGACCGGCTGCAACTTTTGAAGATGTTTGGTGGATCTACAAGCCAACAGTAGACCCAACTCCAGCTAAGTCCTAAAATTAGGTTTGGGTTCAAAGGCTCTTCTCACCATGTACAACCAGCAGACCTTCCAAGCCTTTGCTCACAGCTCGGGTCTGATGCAAGATACTAATTGTCAGTATAACATGGGCAGCTACACCGGCCTCGGGCACCCACACCACTCCCAGAGCTTTTTCCCTTTCTCCGCCGTCAAGTCTGACTTTGGGGACCTCGGGGTGCAGGGTGTGGGGGACTGTATGGCACAGGCGTTGCCTTGGAACCACTTGGCACAGATGGACGCGACCAGCCAGATGACCATTCAATGTGACCAGCAGGAAAGAGAACAGATGGCCAACACAGAAGACGCATTGAGGGAACCGAAAAAAGAAAGAGAGCCGGAGCCGGAAATTAAAGAAGAGTCCCCAACAGCCAAACTCAACCCGCAGCCGCACAATGCCATGGGAGCAACCTACTATGCCCAGGCTTGGGGCGGCGGTACCTTCTGGTCAAACCCGGGCACCGCCGCAGCCAACAAGCCCCAAGCCAGTGTGAAACCCACCCCGGTACAGCAGTATTCCCAGAACCAGAGCCCGACGGGGGAAAGTGGGGTCTCCAGCCTGGAAACCAGCCGCTGTTGTAGCTCTACCAGCCCGGTCTCCAGTGTACAGAACAATGGCACGCCCCGGAGCATCTCCAGCGGGGGCAGCGAGGGCATCTGCAGCGACATTGAGGAGGTAAGTGCACAACATCTCTGCTTCTCCGGGTCTACATCGATGACTTTCCTCAGTCTAATGTCTCTTATAACTTACAAATAGAATCCTGTCTACTACCTTGTCTTGTTCCAGGGTCTGAAAATACGGACCTAAATGTTTAGGTGACATATTTGGAGACCCAGGAACTCATAGATTTTGCAGAATTCACCTTGAACCGAAGTCTTGTAGGCTTCAGTGAATCCATATGTGATCTGATGTTTATACATTTTTATGAGGTCGTCTTACAATAAGCTCATTATATAGTGATCTTATAGACATAAGTGACTCCATCTTGTTTTGAACATTTGATTTTGCAATATTTACTTGACCTTGTAGATATCCCTGCTTTTGTAGAGGACAGGGACCCTATTGTACTATTGGGCTCCTGATATTACTGGGTATAACAGACTCAATGCTAGATTGAACTCCTAATCTTGTAGACTGAATTCAGCTGATAACATTGAATGCACATTTGCTTTAATTATTTACTTTTTTTAATGAGCTTCGGAGTTAAAATTCCATAATTCCATTTTGTGCTGACTGAAGTACCCTATAATAGGACAAGTCCCATAGTGCATGTGACATTGGATCTTGTTTATTACATTTTTAATCCTTAATATAGTTTAGGTATGGACTTGACCTTATGGGTCCTATCTAATCATGTTGTATCAGGAGGACTTCATCTTGAGAACTTTTCGTGAAGAGAATCCATTACGTAATGAACAATTGTTCACATTTAATTCATTATTTTTATTGTTGTGTTAAGGTGACTCCATCTTGGTTTAATTTATCCACCATTTTGTTGGTCAGTGTGTGTGGCCATGAGCTACTTAGATCTTGTTATATTTAGCAACTATTATACTGACTCCGTGTTGCTTCAAGCTCTAGACTCTGTTAACTTGCCTTCAGCAGGAGGCAAGTTAAAAATGAACCCTAGAAAGTAGTTGATGCTTGGACTAGACTTTCCAGGAGAGGTAGTGAGTCAGTCAACAGCAAGTGGATTCAAACTCAATTCATATTTGGGACACACATAGATCTATACTCAGATCAATATATAAATAAATTAATTAATCAGTCAACCAATAAATAAATAAAAAACTGGGCAAACTTACTTAATGGCCCACTTAATATTTATTCTACTGTCGTTCTTCTATGTTTGATGGCATCCCATTTTAAAAACAACACTTATTTTTTCCCATGCAGTTTAATTATCTGACACCATCTTGCTACTTAGCCCCTAACATTTTGTTAAATTACCTCCATGTTTCTTGTGCTCCTCATAGCCTTCTAGCTGGCTTGGAGTCTCTTATGTTAAAGTGGTTCCATCTAAACACCTGATCTTCTTGTGCTATCATGACACCATCTAGCTCTGAGCCCCCTGACTTTGTTTTCTTGTGTTTCACTGAGCACTTGATTATGTTATATTAAAGCAACATTTACGGAAAAAGACTCATTTATAAATTAATAAAGTATTTTTTTTTGCAGGTGTTCACAACGTCATTAGCTCCTGAGTACTTTGTGTCCTCTGCTCACAGAGCTAAGTTGGTCATTGTACAGCAACCAATGCTATGTGCTATGATCAATATTTCTGTTGTCAGCATTTTCAGAAGTCATTACATAAAACTGCACCTGAATCTACCAAAATAATAATGCTTAAAGCCAGGTGTGGCTCAAAGTACCCTCAGGTTAGAATGTTAAATAAATCTGAAAACTATGTTTTCAGTACGTTATTCATAATGGAACTAGTAAATATCCTTTCGGCAGCCTACATTTTTTGCAAGCCCATAATGTGAATTATGAAAAATAGTTGTATTTCCTTTGCTTATTGCTATGCCCATCGTATGTGTGTGTATTTACAGTTGATTTCTTCTGCTATTCAAATTTGAATTTTGCTTTTGTGATGTCTTGCAGGAAATCCCGACATCTGCAGAGATGGAACAGTTTGCCAAGGATCTGAAACACAAACGGATAACTCATGGCTACACACAAGCAGATGTTGGCTATGCCCTAGGACTTCTTTATAGTAAGGTTACCTATGAGGAATTCTAGAAGAAACTGCAAAAGAGCATTGTTTAAAGCTGTTTGAAACTGAAACCTCTCTTTCCTATTCTCTCTCATAGACAAAACTTTTAGTCAGACGACCATCTGCCGATTTGAGTCTCTACAACTAAGCTTTAAAAACATGTGCAAGCTTAAACCGCTACTAGGCAGCTGGCTGCAGGAAGTGGACACAAGAGGGGACATGCAGGAGGTAACTACATAATCATAAATGGGTTAAGAAAAGGGCTTGTATGACAAAGTGGAAGAATAAGGCCATCCAAAACTGATATTTTAGCATTTGGTAGAGTCTGGTGGGTGGACTCAGCTGGCAAGATCTTTTTAAGAAGATTCTTGTGGTCAGATGTTTGCACTTGAATGATTAGGTCTTTCCACCTGCTTTGACTAGTATGAGGGCATCTGAGACTCTTGAAGTAAGAGAAAGTGCAGCGCAAAACATATAAAAAATGGAATATAAAAGTTCATATCCAATTAGCAATGTGTAGAGTCATGTGGATGAGAACACCCAGTGACTGTAGACTTTCAGTAAGTTTCACAGTGACAATCCTCCACCAAACGGAAAAGGTACTCTTACCAAATGTGATAATCGAAAACGCATGGACCCATTCGTGGGATGATGGTGCGATAACGATCCAACCAGGAGGAAATCCAAAGGTGTGTGATGACCAGGACACCAGAACTATCCTGAGGATGCGGCTCCAACCAAGATGATCCACCATGAGATGATAATGCAGGTGTAATGCCCAAGAAAAAATAAAAGATGCAATGATTGCATCTTTTATTTTTTCTTGGGCATTACACCTGCATTATCATCTCATGGTGGATCATATTATTCTTAAGGATTTGTGATTTACCTTTTTGTGTTCAGCTTGCAATTTTGTTTGTCTTTTGTTAATTTTGGTTTGCGCTGATTGCTTTATATACTATCTTGAAGTAAGAGACTTGAAAGTGGAGTGAGGAAAGCCAGAAACTTTAGTTGGGAGAACTTAACTATGGAGTTTCCAAGATATTGCCTTACAAATATGAAATCGCTAGTGAGAACAGTGCAAATATCAACTAAGTAGTATTTATAGCCTATTTACTATTTCATAAGAGTTCTATTAAATTGGGTGATGATATTCATGTGGGCTACCCCTGACCTTTGTAGACACCTGATAAGCAACAATAAAGTTCAGCTGGGTAGGCACTATCCAAAAGCCTACAGAGCAAATTATCCTTGGAGCCCTGCAGACAGATCTATATACTTGTAATTTCAGCTTGGCTGTAATTGGTAATTGTTATAGTGTAAATGGTAAGTGAAGGGGGAATAATGGGAACTGGCAACTTTTGACCTGCCTGATTGATAGGTATGCAGTACATTGCATCAGCATCAGGACCTTCCAATATGTCCCCTCGGCCAAGGAGTAAATGTGACATATAAAGCAGTAATCCCATGTCTTTTCTCTATGGAAAAGAAAAAACAATGTGTGTGTAATAGCAAACACCCTTGAATGCCAACAGTACTTTTAAGTGCCCATTGCAGAATACCTATACAACCTCATTCAGCTGTTGCAAAGAATGCTTGGGCTTATGAACAGCCACCCTTATGATACAAGAGACCTACATAGTTAGAAGTGCAGGTTTCAGAATCTGGAAAGGAGGAGCGAGTATGTAGCCATAACCCTCTCTTCTTTGGCTCTTTAGCTCATCAGTCGGGGACCAGTTTTGCCTCAGATCCAGAAGCGAAAGCATCGAACAAGTATTGAGAACAACGTCAAACGCAGTTTGGAGAATTATTTTATGCACTGCTCAAAGCCTGGTGCACAAGAGATATCCCAGATTTCCAGGGAACTAAACATGGATAAAGATGTAAGTATACCTAGTTCAATTATTTTACTGTTGTACGATAGTTGGTTTAACCATGGCATCACAACTCTATGCCTATACTATACCATACCAATGGCAAAAAATAAATTGTCTGGGGTTATACCCTCCCTTACTCCATCCAAAATGAAAAAAGTTTTGCATTTAGTTCTACTTAAATATCTGCTGAGTTGTGTTTCAGCTCTAATGGCTGTTTAATATGTAGGCTATTGCCATGGGAGGGATATCAGTCTTGCTAATGCTAATGCTAATGATAGTAGATAAGTTTGATTCAAAGGCACATTGTTTGGTTCGATAGCATTCCTTAAAGCTGGAGAGACTATAGAAAGAGCAATAAAGAGAATGCGATGGGGTTGATTTACTAAAACTGGAGAGTGCAAAATCTGGTGCAGCTCTGCATAGAAACCAATCAGCTTCCAGTTTTTTTTTTTTTTGTCAAAGCTTAATTGAACAAGCTGAAGTTAGAAGCTGATCGGCTACCATGCATGCCTGTACCACATTTTGTACTCTCCAGTTTTAGTAAATCAACCTCAATGTCTATACAGGCCTGGGTTTTGAGCAAGTAACATGGACCATAGCAGGAGGCACTTGGACTGAATCCATGTCTACATTTGCTACAAAGAGGCAGGTGCTGTATATAACAGATAGATGCACTATTACATAAAAGGTCTTCTTAGCCAGTTAAATGCTAGCAATGAAGTAGATATTTAGTCTAACCAAAAGTCATCTTTCAATTAGCGATTGGATACCTGGTAAGCTAGGTCACCCTCTGTTTTTTTTTATTTTTTTATTTTTTAAAAGCCTGTAATAATGAGATCTTCTGTTATAGTTCCCAACACTTTTCTGCCCAACTTGGAGTTTTTGATGTACTTCGGCACATTGGAATGCCCCCACTCATTCTGTTACATCATCTGCAATATAAAATTACAAATAACAAGGAGAGTGGGATCCTCATAATGGCTGAGGCAGGCTATGGATATCAAGTGCTGGAATTCTACCATTAACATCCCTGTTAGTAACCATTTTTGTTGCATATTCCCCTTAAAGACCTATTTCACAGTTTTTGTTTCCAGTCTCTAAAAATCTGAACCATGCTGCCTATCTGCTAAACTACTAGAATCTAAAATTGTAGGTCCTTTATTTTAACATTGAGTTTTTAACTATGTGTTCATCTGTTCACAGGTTATCAGAGTCTGGTTTTGTAACCGTCGGCAGAAAGGAAAACGACAGGTGCACCCCTACCTCAGGGAAAATGGTGGAGAAGCCTACGATGTTGTCCAGTCCCTCTCACCTCCAAATTCAGGCCCTTATGCCCTGTCTCAGGTGATGGCATCTCAAGGTTTTGCCCCAACATCCCTGGGTTCCAACCCTGCACTTTACATGCCTGCCTTCCATAAAAGCGAGGTCTTCCCCCAGACCATGCCTCATGGAATGTCCATAGGGAATCATGCCACTTAAAGCCTATCTGATTCCTGTAATATGGCAAATATGCCATAGAAGACCTTTCTTTTTCTTCTTCTTTTTCTGAAAAATGGGGCAGGGTGGGGGGGGTGGGCAAAGAGAGATATCACTGCTGGTAAAACTTGAGTTTTAGTTCATGTTGGTCATATTCTCACCTAAATCTAAAATGAATTCAGAGTGAGAATGATTACAGTCCAGTCTGCATGGATTGCTGTTACTAGTGTATAAATTTGATTAATACAGCATACATCTAACAACTTTTGATAACACCAACCTTTAGTGCATAACCAGGGTTCCATCAAACCTTCTAATCTATTCTTCAAGGGATACAGTCATACCGGCATATTCAGTGAGGCAATTCAAAAGAGCAATATTGGTGTCCAAATGTAACTGAGTTTGATTATTGCAGCATTCTGATTGATTGCTACATTCTCCATATCATTATTATCCTCTGTAATATCTAACTAAACAAGTATAATGATTTTGTATTGTTGTTTTTAACTTTTTTCATCCCTAAATTAATGCAATGCAAAAACCCTGCCTAACCAGATACTACACCACTAGATACCTGGCATTTACTGAAAATACCCCTTCTGTACCCCTCTCTAATTTAGTTTCACTTCACGGTGCAACAAAACCCTCCTATTCTTTCCACCCAAAGAAGCTGCCATCTTGGCCTCTGTTTGATCTTCAGCTGCCATGATGCTGCACATTTTATCAGTTATATCACCAGCCTTTTGATGGTTTAACAGTTGGGTTGAGAACACAACCAATGTGACACTTACATTCCTGGCACATGCTGGAAATGTAACAGTTTTTTTAAACTGTTAAATCAATGGGTCTAGTTCCACTTTAATACAGGAACCTGACTTTTCCTGACTTAATAGCTAAGCTCCACCAACTGCTGTTTCCCTGTTCAAGTGCCTTACTGGACAGTTGGACAGTAGAATGGCAGTTGTCAAGGCTTAGTTATGAAGTCAGGAGTTGGTGGGCTCCAGTTATGAAGTGAAACTATATCAAAGAGGGACACAGAGGAAGGCAAAGCATTTATGGGCAGCAAAATATATTAAATAATATCCAGTATGTGGTAAAATTAAATCACCACCTAGTTTATTTATAATAGTATCCAGTAACATCTTGAGGTTTGGATAGCTTTTGTGGATTGTAGATAGATTTCTGGTTTTGGGTTAGATGACTGTATCCCTTGAAAAGCCAAAATATCAGGCCGTTGACTGACAATGATCCAGCAACAGCACATGCTAACTTCTATTCTGACTCTAGGGGGCACTGTGATATTCTACAGTTTGTGAGAGTGGCATAAAACAGACCAGAGTTAGTCCTTGACCCACTCTCATTGCCCCCCTGCCCATCCCACCCCACCATACCCCACCCCAAACAATGCCATGTCCATTGTATGTTTTACTCTCACTAGCTCACTGTTGCCCCCTTCTGTTCAGTTACAAGTTGGCTTCTTGAAACACCACGTTGTAGATGCTGTTTCTGAGCCAACGCTAAGGGGCCATTTCTGGCAGCTATTTCTCAGACAGATATATTATTCAAGAAAAGCAACTGGGACCTAGGCTACAATCTTTTGAATATAGTTTAGGCATACAAAATGGCTACCACATTGTTAAGACATCAGGTCTAGGTAATCCACTAAATTCTTTTACCTTAACAGGGCTTCCTAACTCTTCCCCAAATCTACCTTCGAATGCTTTGTCTGTCTCTTTATGTTTGTTTTGTTCTGACTTTAAATTATTTGTCCTAAAGTCTAGAATAGTCACTTTGATGTTTTATGTAAACTGCCTTCTCGATCAGCTAAGCTGGTAACTTAATGTCCCCAAGTCACTTTAATCCTTGTTGCACTAAAGCGTTCGTTCATTTCAACTCCTCTTTTACCCTGGTGCAAGGAAACGTTCTACTTCAAAACTACTTATTCAAATGATTGGGCAAAAATAAACACACTGGGGGGCCTAGGGCTGTTTTGCTGACAGTTTTTATTTCTTAAAGGGCATCACCTAAAAGTATTATTTTACATATTGATGGTGGCTGCTGGTCTGAGACAACCCCTGATTTCTTATTTGCGTTGGATGTTCCAAAGATGAGATATCCCTGCCATAATTCCCAACTCCCATTCCCCATCCATCTAGGAGTTTGAGGTGTTCCCTATCACCATTATGTGTCGTCATAATGGGTGCATCAAACAGAGCACAGAGATCTCACTGAGAGAAAAGAAACTAGGTGGATTTAATCTCCAGCCTCTACCAAACACTAAAATATAAGAATGTGTAGATTGGGAGATAATGTCTAAAATCTAATTTGTATGTAGCTGTTTAGGTTTTCTTTTACCTAGTTTACAGAAATGAAGGCCTCATTAATAGCTTTCATTTTGGTTGATTCAGCATTTGAGGCATGGGTGGTCCTGCAAGTACCACCAGTCTTGACAAAAGTCAATTTACAAATTGACTGAGCCAGGTGGAAATTTATCAACTAAACAGTGGCTGTATCCTATCAGATGTGGTCACTGTTCAGCAGCACCAACAGCCACTGGACCTGCAGCTGTCTGAATACAATGCCCATCCAGATTGGAAGTGAGAATCAAGTGTCTCGCAGACTGAACAACCAAAGTTCAAGCTGTCTATGCCCAGCCTTAGTTCCTCCAGTTCTAAAGTATTCATGCACCAATTGTCCAAGGTATTGTTGAAGTTGCACATCCTTCCCTGCTCAGACTTTTTCTTTTTATGCAAATTACGTGTAAATAGTGATGCGTTTTACCATACACATGAATTCGGAACTCTCCATTTTGACCCACCAATTAGCCCAGCCTTGGGTCATTTTGACTCATCACTTTTTACAGCTGGTTTGCTCTCCATTATTACAGCAACCAATTATTTCATGATGTAGATGTGTTTCATCTGAAATGTTTGTGAGTGCTGTATACATCATATGTTCTCACAGCTGATAGAAGGAAATGTTACTTCAAGGATTTTTCCAACCTACAAAAAAGATCTATTAGGGTTTGCCTTTCTGTAACTTTTACTAAACATGTTACTTCTATTTTCTCTTATCATGGTATAGTCCTTGAAGAGGCTCTATTGATACACTGGAATCTGATTCAAAGTAAGAGCACTATCCCAGGGAAAATGAAGTAGACAATTCTTCAGGATGAAAACTATACAAAACAGAACAAGGATAGGAAATAATAACATGTTTAGTAAGAGTTGCAACAGTTTAACGTATATATAAAGCCAAAATATTTTTAGTTTTTGGATATGGAAAGAATTTTGTTTTTTGCTGTCTGTGTCCCTTGGGAAGATGGATGGAGGAATCTCCACTGCCAGCTATTGTATTCAGCACCCATGGTAGACTGTGTTCAGTGGTGCTGCCAAACAATGACTGCATCTGATAGGATGTAGTTGCTATTTGGTAGTACCACCAGGCTCAGTTGTCTTTTAAATTTACTTTTATAGAGCAAGTTGGTGCTTGCAGGGCCACCCATTGCTTGCATCCCAACAGATTCCGCAATAGCCTTTACGGCTAGCGCTAGACTTGTCGTTGGAACAGATGTCCCCATGCTAAGTTTTTCCTAATATTCCTGTTCTGGTGACAATTGTAACATTTCAGATTTCTCTTTAACTTCTGTCCTGGTCTCCTCAATGGACAATGGATGTCACCAGTGAGACGGACAGCAGCAAAGACCTGGCAGGGGTTCTCTCTACCTCAATCTATCTTAAACAAAAGAGGTTTTGGCTTTAGATACACTTTAAGCCATCCAAAGGTGGCAAGATTCCTTTCAAGTTTAGATTCAAGTTGCTTTGTAACAAAACTTTTAATACTAATATGAGGTATTCTGTGTATCAGAAGCCCAGGAAATGCATCCCACTACTTGGTGAACCAATTCTGACAAATTGCCATATTGTGACCTGATATGTACAAAGAAATAAAGAAAAACATTGATATATTTGTGTGTGGGGGGGATCCGGGTGGGGGTGGGGAGGGAGGGAACCTGTGGGAGGGGGGAGGGGGGTGGGAGTGGGGGGCGGGATTTGTAAAATTTCATATGACTGCATTAAAAATAAAAAGTAATGACTTTCAATGCCATCTGTTGCTGGACCTTATGAGATGAAATATTGTCATGTTTATCTCTTAACAACTAGAGGACCAGTTTTATCCTCACAAGATGAATTATATGCAGAAATAAAACTTGAAAAAAAAAATCTATGTTCATTGCAATTATTTTGTGTGATTTTTGTGTTTTCAATAAAATGGCCGGGGTTGTTATAAAGATAAACTACCACCCCTATTCTGCTGCATAGTCCCTTCATCCTTTGCCAAGAGCCTCATCACTAAAAGCAGGCAGTTCAGCACAGAAAGCATACACCGCTAAGATCCCAGAGCAATAATAACCTGATCTGGTATACTTTCAAATGGTGGTATTTAAGAAGGGGGGGGGGGGGATACTGCTGGGAAGATTTGTCCTCACTTCCTGCCACAGATACACAACAGAATGTGAGAAGAAATCTCCCCGATGTGATGATTGTCATCCAAACAGGTGTTCCGTAAAATGTTAGAATTATGAGAACCAGCACATGACAAGTAAGAGTGAATTTTCTAAACAGGGACTATCGCTTCCACAATTTATCCAAAACTGGAAATCATGTTTCGCTTTTAGATATATTTTAATTATAATATAAATTGATAATAATAATTAGAGGATTCAACTGGGTGTGTCCCTCTCTCAAAGTGGTCATGTGACCATCTGCAAAAAAAGTTGTTTAACAAAGAATTTGTATAGCGCCCAGTGAAAGTTCATGTACATTTGATCTGTGCGAATGGGGCAAAAACAAATGTAAATAGGCTAAATCCTGAATCCTGAAAAAAAAAAATCTCTACTGAGCTACTAATCACTTGGAAATGATACAGACTTTTCATTGAATGCAACTCTTCTTAGGAACATGAAACACTAAATAAAGCATTTGTATAGCTGCTCCAGATATCTGCTACAAAATTGTCAATGTGACATGGGCCTGAAGGGTTTTAAAGTGGTTGTAAACCGCTGCAGTTAAAAAAAAAAAAAGAAACTTTCCCCTGTAAGACAATTGCATAATGTGCTAGTATGCATTGCATACTAGCACATTATGAAATACTTACCTTAGAATCAAGCCTTCCAGCAGGGTGCTTTCACTACTGACAGGGCTTCCATTTTCCCCCGGTCTTCCTTCAGGGTTTGTGGGCTGTATAATTGTGGGGGGCCCTCGGTTCTGGCATGGTGCTCAGAAAGTCCAGCATGGCATGCTGGACCTTCAGAGTGCATGCGCCGGTGACGTCACCAGCTACCTCCAGTGTGAATATCTCCTAAATGGTGATTGTTTAGGAGATATTCATTTTACCTACAGGTAAGCCTTATTATAGGTAAAAAAATCACTAAACAGACTTTATTACCGCTTAAGGGTGCCCATAGAGCAAACACATGATGGTGTACCCACTCTCTGTACATCTTCAGAATACTTACCGACAGGTTTTTTTTCTCATAAATTAGATGCAAAATTTCCCAAAACCCCCTTCACCCACCTATACACACGCACCCTCCAAACTGCATAAAATAATTGGTGTGGTCAAATATCAATAACGGGGGGAGGGACTTAAAGGGACATTAAATACATACTGTACATACAAAGTGCAGAGTTCAGAGATGCGCTATATGCAGAGTTCAGGGGTGCGCTACATACAGAATACAGAATTCAGGGGTTCGCTACACACAGAGTGCAGAGTTCAACCTTCTTCCAGAGCTGCTTACTTCTGCATCCCCATCCACATCTCACTTTCACCCCTCTTCTTCTCTAGTACCTCCCCTCACACTGTAGGTGGCGCTGCCTCTCTCACTTGCAGGAAGATCATCCAGTGGGGGTGTCAGCATCCACACTGCACCCTGGGCACCTGCATCTCTCTTGTCTCCATCCTGCACTGGGAGCCACTCAGGAGATCAGATCTGTGGGTGCCGTTGAGAGACAAGCTATTATTTGTAAACACAGAAGCCAGACCTCTGTATTTACAAGTGATAGTGGTGAGCAGAGGGCCTGAGATCGAGGTGGTGGAACTGAGTTCCACCAAGTTCCACCTGAAAAAAAGCCCTGCTTACTAATCCCCAACACATAGATGCTCTGTAAAAGCAAATATCTACCACAGCTTCTGCATTAGATCCCTGAAATGCCAATAAGAGGATGCAGAGGTAGAAAGGGGTTGTCCAAGGATTGTCCGTAGGAACTATGGTCCATATTTGCATCATAGAGCACCTAGAATTTGGGGATTTATGGGAGCTCAGAAAATAAGACAAGTACAAACAGTCTGGAATTGTCTGCTCTATGGACCTGGGGTCAGTTTAGAAGGTAAACCACAGGTTTAGCTTTAATTTCTTGGTACAGGATTGGATGGTTGACGTGAAGGTCCACTTCTCCCTCCACATTAACTAATCAGACCATTTATTTTTCCAGTGCCCAACAAATCAGTAGTTAGTAAAGGGATGTAACATCTAACCACTTCATTTCTTTAAAGGTTGGTTCACCCAAAATTATTATTTCAGTGTTTTGTAGATGCTGGCGGGTTTCTTATAGGGCTTCTATTGATGAAATCCCTGAGTTCCCAGGTCTGTACACATGCTGTTTCCATTATAAAGGGACTCCCACTAGATTTTTATATATTTATTTTTTATATAAAGTTGAATGTACCAGGAAGAGAATGTAACAGGAGGACCTGGAAGACAAAGGTGGGTGGGAGCACCCAAAAGTCCCAGGTGGACAGAAATAAGGTCCAATATGACAGATCTCACTATAGGAGCATCCAAGACATCATGGCATATAAGAAGCCAGGAACTTATTCAACCCACCATGCTCCACTTATAACTAAAATATCACTTTTGGGTAACCATTTAATAGCATATCATCACCATATCTACAACAGCTGTAGAAATTCTTAGTATCAGCCATTCTCTGTAGTAACTTTCTGGTTTACTTTAAAGCAGTATTACCCTAGGTTCACACTGAACGTGGGTTTGAAGTCGTGCAAGTTCAGTTGAACTCGCATGATTTCAAACCCGCATTTCAGTCCAACTTCGGGAGGGTTTTCAGAGAGCGAGAGAGTTCTTGCACAGATGTCTAATGAAATCACCCCCAAAGTCACCAAAAGTAGCGCAGAAACTACTTTTGGGAATCGGTGTAGCACCGCAAAGCCGACGTTGCAGTGACGTTACCGGCAATAGGTGGTGTTTTGACATGCGATTTGACATGTCAAATTGCATGTCAAAACGGCCCAATAGGAACATGGGCTTAAACCCAAAATCAATATTATATTGCAACTTGCCTGTATGGTTGTGGCTGTATTAATTTTCTTGTATTTTTTTTGATCCAGCCAGTACGTCTAATATTTTTCAACTTCCTTCAGCAGACCAAGCTGTCCTGAAAAAGTGGCAGTTAGAGCATTGATTTGAACCATTTAACACTGACAGGGGTCAGCTTTTATTCTTTTATGTAAAATCTTTATCCCACAAGGAAAACAAATGTTTTTGTAACTGTCTAAAATTGTTATTATAGGATTTACCCAAAAAAGTAATCCCTCTTTATTACATTATCTCTTGGTGTTAAGCTGCCATACATTGCTTCAGTGTCGATGAATTCCCATTGGCTTGGCCGAAATTCAGGGAGTGTATAGCCCTACTGGCACTTCTTTATTCAACAAATGTTAATTGTTTAATCAATTTTTGTTGAACAAACCTGTTGGAAAATTGCTGGCTGAACCAATCAGATGCAGGCACTGTTCTTGTATTCTGACAGCTAGTGGTGCCAGCTTTCAGAATACAGTAGCCTGGCAGGGGGGTTTACCCCACCTGAACTGTTAACATTCAAGGAGGAATCAAAATCTATACGTGTGTATATGAAACCAAAATCAAGAACGCGGGGACATGACCTGAAACTAACTGGAGGAAAGTTCAAAACGAATTTTAGAAAGTATTATTCAACTGAAAGGGTAGTCGATGCTTGGAATAAACTTCCAGCAGAGGTAGTGAGACAGTCAACAGTAAACGGCTTCAAACAAAGATAGGTCTACAATGGGCAGACTCAATAGACTACTTGGTCTTTTTCTGCCCTCAATTTTCTATGTTTCTATGTTAGCTAGGGGTGCAACGGATCGGCGCCGATCCGTGATCCGAACGGGTCACCCCGTTCGGATCGGCACACCCCGCGATCCGTGGAGCGCTCCGCGGCCTCGGCCTTAGGAAAGGCCGCGGCTTCGGCCTAGCTCCGGAGCATCGGCAGCCATCTTGGTACACCCGGCGGCCTTAGGAAAGGCCGCGGCTTCGGCCTAGCTCCGGAGCGGCGGCCATCTTGGTACACCCGGCCACTGTTTACAATGTGATCGCTCCGTCAAATGACCGAGCGATCACTTGTAAACAAACTCTGCATTACCCAGCCAATACCCTGCATTACCCAGCCAATACCCTGCATTACCCAGCATATACTCTGCATTACCCAGCATATACTCTGCATTACCCAGCATATACTCTGCATTACCCAGCATATACTCTGCATTACCCAGCATATACTCTGCATTACCCAGCATATACTCTGCATTACCCAACATATACTCTGCATTACCCAACATATACTCTGCGATTCTCTGCATTACCCAGCCAATACTCTGCGATACTCTGCATTACCCAGCCAATACTGTGCGATACTCTGCATTACCCAGCCGATACTCTGCGATACTCTGCATTACCCAGCCGAAACTCTGCATTACCCAGCCAATACCCTGCATTACCCAGCATATACTCTGCATTACCCAGCATATACTCTGCATATACTCTGCATTACCCAGCATATACTCTGCATTACCCAACATATACTCTGCGATACTCTGCATTACCCAGCCAATACTCTGCGATACTCTGCATTACCCAGCCAATACTCTGCATTACCCAGCCAATACTCTGCGATACTCTGCATTACCCAGCCAATACTCTGCATTACTCTGCGATACCCTGCCAATACTCGGCGATACTCAGACAATATTACAGTGGGGGAGATGACGTGGATATTACAGTGGGGGAGATGACGTGGATATTACAGTGGGGGAGATGACGTGGATATTACAGTGGGGACTATATGGTGGCGGAATTTTCACAGGTTTTTGCAAATTCAATTATTATTTGCTGATCCGAAAAATGATCCGATCTGTGACTCTGATCCGAGGATCGATCCGATCCGTGAGTTTTTTGATCCGTTGCACCCCTAATGTTAGCTGGAGTTTGTCTTTAATTCGTTAGTCAAGTCCATCTAAATAACCAGGTGCATCCAACACTACCCTCTCCATAGATTGACAATACTGCTGCAAAGGGTGTCTCTGTTGCTCCTCCATCCAAAGTGGTGCCACTCTTAAGCTGGCCATAGATGGATCTAAATGCAGCCAGTTCAGCAGGGACCAGCCAAACCATCTATAGTTCTTGTTTGCGCAAAGTCAATCTAATGGTCAGCTTCCCTCAAACAGGAATGTTAGAAAATTTGTGTTTGATCAGTTCTGCAGCCAACCAGCTGCAGCGCTGACCAGTGTATTGTGATAGCAGAGGAGTCCCTACTGTCAGAATACAACAGAGCTGCAGGTTGGATTCCTTCATCTGCGTCCAATGTGTGGATGGGCGAATCTGTTTGTTTTTGTTTTTTTTATAAGCCACCTGGCTGATCGAAAAAAAAAAAAAAAAAATCTATTGCCAGCCTAAGGCAAAAAGTGTGTTATTGGCCTGGTCACCAGGTGAAAATTAAGGAAAAAGGTCTAATAAAGAAAACACATGCACCCACCACATTTAAAGACTGCAACCTGCTATACATAAAAATTTTGTCTTTGAGTTCAATGCTTAACATTTTTAAAACTGGTTAACTTTTTTGCTGAATTAGCTAGCATCAGCTCATGTACACTTTGGTCTTTTCAGTATACCCATACATAATATAAAAGCCTTATAGAAAGCTTAAAATAAGCAGTTTATTATATTTAGTCTTTGTGTTCAAAATTCCCCTTTCAAAACAATAGAATACCAGTTCCTCTATAGTGGTAAGAGAACTAAGAAGTGGTCATTTGTTGACATCTTACTATGCTTTCAACCCCTTCTTCCCTCCCCAGCTAACATGCACATTCTTTTTTTTTTCTCTCTACAAATTAACATATCATAAAGGCACCACAACAGGGCTCAAGTCCTGCGGGAACGCATGGGAACGGAGTTCCTGTACTTTTTCCACAACAGGAACTCAGTTCCCGTTGGCAGCCGTGTCCTGTAAGACTTTGAAGTATGCGAGCTGTGTGGCAGGTGCTACACCAGCAGCCGCCGACACAGCTCACAATAGTAAGTGCCGCACACCTGACCATTCAGGCATTGCCAGTAGGGGGCCCCATGATAGCTTCCTCTTCTATCAACCTGTCAATCACAGCTAGCTGATGGGTAGATCAGGTCCCTGCTGCTAAGAGATTGTATTTAGTCAGACCTCTTGTGATGCGCTCCTCCCCGCCGGCCCCTCCTGATTTTCTGTCTCCTCATCCCCCCCCCCCCCCCAGTCTCCTGCATACTTGCTCTGTGTGTCCCGCTGAATCCCCCCCGCCTCTATCTTCAGTGCCATATGATGAGAGAACCCAGAGGAGGAGCACAGCTATTCTGCTCACAGGACATGCAGGGAGAGAGGTGAGCTGAGGGAGGAACATCAGTTTGGGGTGGTAAGCTGAGCACAATACCTGGCAAAGTTTAATGCCAGGAGGGAAGTTTATGTGGAAATATGTGAAGGGTTGAAATAACAGCGAGTGTGTATTGGAGCCCTGCAGAGTTTGCATTCTGTCCAAATAATGTGCAGTTCATTTATGACCCTTCCGTTTAACCCTGTGTTATCCAAACTCTGTTCAATGAAAAGTGTAAACTCACCACATAAACACTCTATATACAAAATAACATTCCCCAATAAAGATCAGAACATGATGATCACATTCGCATGGAAGCACAATTGTATGAATGCTGATTATTCAGAGAATTACCGTTTTATGTTTATTGAGGATTGTTTTATTTTATGTACTAACAGTTAAGCTTCATATACACAATACGAAAATTGGATGAAAAATAACACTTTTGAAGCGTTCGTGCATAGGAGCGTATCGTTTTTTTATTTTTTTTTGGTGGGCGAGTGGATCCTGGGTGGGAGTACCCACACTTTTTTCCCCAGGACTTGACCCCTGCACCACAAGGTGAAACATGGAAGTCATTATTTCACAATATACTAAAAAATTAACATCTTCAAAATATGTAATCACAACTCATAACAAGCCAACATAACAAGGCCAAAGAAAGATGGCTGTCTATAGTAGGCATACCTAATTGTCACACACACATTCTACCTCAACAACCATTATTGAAGACCCATCCGAGGAATAATTCTCTAGCCATTGCATTCTGTAGAAGCTTATACCTTGGGTTTATGTGCCACAATGTAATCTGTCCTCTAAGTCTAGTGCTTAGACTATGGTTAGGCCCTTTGCCAAGAAATGAGCGGCCAGTGGGAGCAGACACTAGGCTCAGTGGTCTGCAGTCATTAGGATTATCTTACAGTGATCTTTTCCCTATGGCAATACATTAGTTTTTTTTAGCACAGTACCTTTTCCTGTGACTCTAAAGCTGGCCATAGACTTATAGGTTTTGATTCCTGTATTCATGCTAACAGCACAGATGAGAAAATCCCCTCTGCTAGGCTACTGTATTTTGAAAGCTGGCACTACTGGCTGTAAGAATGACTCTTAAGGTGTCAGCATACCAAGATATTTGGGACAATTTCATGCTCTCAACTTTGTGGGAACAGTTTGGGGATGGCCCCTTCCCAGGGCTGTCTTTACCGCAGGGCAAACGGGGCATCTGCCCAGGGCCCAGCTATTGTTGGGGTTCCCGCGCTGCCCGCCGGCTTTTTTTCAGCCGAGTTCCTCCGCCTCCCGGATCTGGTGTTGGCTGCTCGCTACTGTCCCTTGTAAATACAGAAGCGCTGCTGTAACCAATGACAGGTCGACTTGGCCTTGTGTTTTGGATTATTGTCATGTTGGAATGTACGTCCCATGGGCCAGCTTCCTGGCTGATGAATGCAAATGTTCCTCCAGTATTTTCTGATAACATACTGCATTCATCTTGCCAACAATTTTGACCTGTGCCTTTGTAGCTCACACATCCCCAAAACATCAGCGATCCACCTCTGTACCTTTCATCGTAGGCCTTGTTGACTCCTTTCCAAATGTAGCGTTTATGGTTCTGGCCAAAAAGCAAAATTTTGGTGTCATCACTCCGAATGACCTTGTGCCAGAAGGTTTGAGGCTTGTCTCTGTGCTATTTGGTGTATTGTAAGCGGGATACTTTGTGGCATTTGTGTAGTAATGACTTTCTTCTGGCTACTCGACCATGCAGCCCATCTTTCTTCAAGTGCCTCCTTATTGTGCATCTTGAAACAGCCACACCACATGTTTTCTGAGAGTCCTGTATTTCATCTGAAGTTATTTGGGGGGTTTTCTTTGCATCCTGAACAATTTTACTGGCAGTTGTGGCTGAAATTTTAGTTGGTCTACCTGACCGTGGTTTGGTTTCAACAGAACCCCTCATTTTCCACTTCTTGATTAGAGTTTGAACACTTCTGATTGGCATTCTCAATTCATTGGATATCTTTGTATATCCCTTTTCTTCCTGTTTTATACAGTTCAACTACCTTTTCCCGCAGATCCTTTGACAATTCTTTTGCTTTCCTCATGATTTAGAATCCAGAAACGTAAGCGCAGCACTGGATGAAAGATGTAAGGGTCTGTCAGGAGTCCAGAAACTTATTGACCTTTTATACACACACACTAATTACAGGCAAACAGATCACAGGTGAGGATGGTTACCTTTAATAGCCATTCAAAACCCTTTGTGTCAACTTGTGTGCATGTTATCAGGCCAAAATCACCAGGGTATGTAAACTTTTGATCAGGGTCATTTGGGTAGTTTCTGTTGCCATTATGATTTAAAAAGAGTAAACATAGTTGTTTGATAATAAATGGTTTCAGCCAAACACTAACCATGAGTGAAAGAAATGTTTTTGTGTTATCATTCATATTCTCTGAAAAATTACCAAGAAATCATAAATTCTGCCAGGGTATGTAAACTTACGAGCACAACTGTATATATATATATATATATATATATATACACACACACACACATATTTATATACAGTAAAACCTTGGTTTGAGAGTACATGCGCAGTGGCCACAGTTACAATGCTGGCCATGCATGCAGAGCGGAGGGGGGGACGAGCGGGGCTTCATTCCCCCCGCATCGCTGGACCCTGGAACAGGTAAGTGTCCGATGATTAAAAGTCAGCAGCTGCAGTATTTGTAGCTGCTGACTTTTCATTTTTTTGTTTTAATGGTTACTCCGCTTTAACCATATGATCGGCTGGTAATCGGCGCTCCTCGCCTCACACTGACAGAGTTTGTGGCGAGGAGAGACGATCGGCGGCATCTCCTCGCAGGGGACAACAAAACATGTAATCAGTGCCCTGATTACATTATAGAGCCACCAGTGTCACCAATCAGTGACAGCAATCAGTGCCCACCAGTGCCAGCAATCAGTGCCCACAAGTGCCACCAATCAGTGCCCATTAGTGATGCCAGTCAGTTCTGGCTATTAGTGCTGCCTATCAGTGCTGCCCATCAATGCCCATCAGTGTCGTCCATCAATGCCACCCATAAATGCCCATCAGTGCCGCCTATCCGTGCCACCTATCAGTGCCACCTATTAGTGCCCATCAGTGCTACCTATTAGTGCCCATAAGTGCCGCCTCATCAATGCCCACCAGTTCAGCCTATCAGTGCCCATCAGTGCCGCCTCATCAGTGATGGAGAAAAATTACTTATTTACAAGATTTACTGACAGAAACTAAGTGAAAAAATTATTTTTTCAACGTTTTTGGTCTTTTTTTTATTTTTTTATCAGTGATTAAATACCACCAAAAGAAAGCTCTATTTGTGTGAAGAAAATTATAAAAATGTAATTTGGGTACAGTGTAGCATGACCGCGTAATTGTCATTCAAATTGTGACAGCGCTGAAAGCTGAAAAATGGCCTGGGCAGGAAGGGGGTGTAAGTGCCCTGTAAGCAAGTGGTTAATAAAGGTACAACATTTAGCAACATATTGTTACACTTAGAGGCGCCTCTCTTCTCTTGTATACTCTGTAGCTCCTGCTGGATTTTCCTTCTAATCCCCTTGTGGAGGCTTCCATTTGTGTATGAACATTGTATGGTTACACAACCTGGTCACATTGCTATAATCTTTTTCTATGGACTATAAACTGAAGGATCTATGAATAAATGGTTGTGGTTGAGTTTCCATTATTTCTCATGGGGAAATTTGCTTTGATATACAAGTGTTTTGGATTACAATCATGTTTCTGGAATGAATTATGCTCGCAATCCAAAGTTTTACTATATATATATATATATATATATATATATATATATATATATATATATATATATATATATATATATATATATATGCACACACACACACACAGTATCAGTACACCCCTCACATTTTTGTAAATATCTTTTTATGTGACAACACTGAAGAAATGACACTTTGCTACAATGTAAAGTAGTGAGTGTACAGCTTCTATAACAGTGTAAATTTGCTGTCCCCTCAAAATAACTCAACACACAGCCATTAATGTCTAAACCGCTGGCAACAAAAGTGAGTACACCTCTAAGTGAAAAAGTCCAAATTGGGCCCAAAGTCCAAAGTGTCAATATTTTAAGTGGCCACCATTATTTTCCAGCACTGCATTAACCCTCTTGGGCATGGAGTTCACCATAGCTTCACAGATTGTCACTGGAGTCCTCTTCCACTCCTTCATGACGACATCACAGAGCTGGTGCATGTTAGAGACCTTGCGCTCCTCCACCTTCCGTTTGAGGATGCCCCACAGATGCCCAATAGGGTTTAGGTCTGGAGACATGCTTGACCAGTCCATCACCTTTACCCCTAGCTTCTTTAGCAATGTTGGAATACTGCCCTGCGGCCCAGTCTCCGAAGGAGGGAGATCATGCTCTGCTTCAGTATGTCACAGTACATGTTGGCATTCATTGTTCCCTCAATGAACTGTAGCTCCCCAGTGCCGGCACTCATGCAGCCCCAGACCATGACACTCCCACCACCATGCTTGACTGTAGGCAAGATACACTTGTCTTTGTACTAATTACCCCACACACACACACACTTGACACCATCTGAACCAAATAAGTTTATCTTGGTCTCATCAGACCACAGGACATGGTTCCAGTAATCTATGTCCTTAGTCTGCTTGTCTTCAGCGAACTGTTTTCAGGCTTTCTAGTGCTTCATCTTTAGAAGAGGCTTCCTTCTGGGATGACAGCCATGCAGACCAATTTGATGCAGTGTGCGGGGTATGGTCTGAGCACTGACAGGCATAGCTCCCACCCCTTCAACCTCTGGGGTGGCAGCACTCATACGTCTATTTCCCAAAGACAACCTCTGGATATGACGCTGACCACGTGCACTCAACTTCTTTGGTCAACCATGGCGAGGCCTGTTCTGAGTGGAACCTGTCCTGTTAAACTGCTGTATGGTGTTGGCCGCTGTGCTGCAGCTTAGTTTCAGGGTCTTGGCAACCTTCTTATAGCCTAGGCCATCTTTATGTAGAACAACAGTTCTTTTTTTCAGATCCTCAGAGAGTTCTTTGCCATGTGTGAGTGAGAGCAATTACACCAAATTTAACACACCTGCTCCCTATTCACACCTGAGACCTTGTAACACTTCACTTAGGGGTATACTTACTTTTCTTGCCAGCGGTTTAGACATTAATGACAGTGTTGAGTTATTTTGAGGGGACATCAAATTTGCACTGTTATACAAGCTGTACACTCACTACATTACATTGTAGCAAAGTGTCATTTCTTCAGTGTTGTCATTGATATAATAAAATATTTACAAAAATGTGAGGGGTGTACTCACTTTGTGAGATACTGTGTATATATATATATATATATATATATATATATATATATATATATATATATATATATATGTATTGTTTTTTTAACCTGCCTTACCAGTTTTCACCTTCATAAACTGTCTGCTTCTGTTTCTGTCAATGACAGATTATGTGTGTGCTGAGATGATCAGTAGGGAACATCTCCCCTAATCATCTATCTCGGTTTCATAAACCGCTAATGATTTGAGACGAGCTGCAATCATCAGGATTGCCGCTCATCTCGGTTTTATAAACGGACACCTTAGTCTATAACTTTTACCTATGTAGGCAACAAGCACACTCCCATCAAGGAATCATTAATAATAAAAATGCAAAAAATTATTGGCTAAATCCACAAGGCCTTTATTCCCCATATGATGGCTTTTTAGAATAACAAATGCAACAAATTTCGAGGTTGGATGAAAAGCTGCAATAAAGCTGCAATATTAAAAGTTTGGCAGTTAATTGAATTGAATTAGAGGCCCCATACCCATGCCATAATGCTGCAGTGGCGAGATCCTGGCATTATTGAGGACCTCAAATCTCATAAGAAGATGCTCCAATACAGTGCAGGAATGTCCTCTCATGAAGTTTGGGATCCTCGTCATTCGCAGGATCTTGCTGAAAGTATTGAGACTATTGCTTAGGCACTTTGCGTAATTTAAGTATATTTGCTCTTTATTTATTTTTTACATTTAAATATGTAGACCTTGCTTTATCATGCAAGGTGGGCTTTCCATGGTACATTTTTCTAAGCCCATAAATTAGACTTTTCTACCATAAAGGTAAGAGCAATATCAATACTTTTGACAATTAAAGTAAGCCTTTATTTCTTTTCCTAAAGGAAAAATGGGGACCACCATTGCAGATATCCTAAGAAAGCTAGTTGCCTGGTAATATTATACTGATTCACTGGATTCAATATTTTTTAGTCACTGACACAGAACGAGTCCAGAAAGACCAGACCAGAAAGGTCAGAGTCACTTGCGAAAGGAGGGCAGGGGGACCCAGGTTTCAACAACATACTGAAGGTTTCTCCTTTCCCCAGGGCGCATTGCTCTATAGGAGACTGCCCAGCACATTGTCCATATGGAGCTTCTGCTAGAGTCTCCTCTGTCATGCTAATAGGGTTCTCTGACACCTACAACCAGTATTGGTGATGGTAGAACTTGTGTCTTAGATATGTTAATAGAACCAGGAGGAGTTCATTATTAGCATAGTATCAGAGGGCTCTTGTGTTATGAGCTTGAAAAAAGAAGGGACAGAACCTTCTAGCACCACACCTAGGCTGTACAGCTTCAGACACACAATGGCCAACTTCAGATGTGACTGGGATGGAGAGAACTTGGAGAGATGGGGGGGGAGGGTGGAAGTTGTGAGCAGTGCCTATAGAATGGATGGAGATAGATAGATCTCCATGGCCTGTTGTCTCTCATAAGTGTTTTTTTTTTTTTTTTTAAGCGTTATCCGCCTTTTTTGGTATTTCACAAGAAAGGTTAGTAGTGCACATAAACACATAGGGGTCTATGTATAAAAAGTTGGCCATGCAGATGTCTTGTAATATGATTATTTCTCTTGATTGTCAACTGTAGCCATAATGAGGCATTTTCCTTAAATACCTCAATCAAAAAAATACTGCATCACGGCCACAAGATAGAGCTGATGATCATGCTCTAATAAATTATAGTGACCATGATCAGACCAATGAACAATTCCATGGCAAATCAATCATCTCTTGTATATCAAATGCTTTTTGATATTAAGCTGGGTAAAGGTATATCTAAAACCAAAATGTATTTTCCCAGCTTTGGGTAGCCAGTGAGGAGTGGTTGAAGCCAATATTGTGATTTTTAAATTTTTATGTCCCATTTAGAACATTTGCCTTTAGTACTTATCACAGAGATACAACAGGAAGTGACAGGAAATCTATCCAAAGTGAGGGATATTGGCTGCTAAACAGTTATGTGTTCCCACAACTGTCAACTGTAACATTCCATTGCTTTCTTGCTTTCTGTCCTAGTGACAATGTTTATCAAAGCCAAGATAATAATTCTTCCCAGTGGCAGTAACATTTTGGCTTAGCTTCTATATCTTCCAATCTCCACCTAAACTAACCCTAGGTACACACCTCTGTGTTCTTGCGGCCCGTGTTTTTTCACGGAGACGGCAGTCTTTTTATTTGTGTCTGCATTTTCTGGAAAAAAAAAAAGTGCTTGCACCCTTTAAAAAACACGGCGATTACCATGCGATTTTCCTGCGGTTTCCATGCCCACAAACGTGCGGCGGGTTGAGATGTGTGGGGGTGCCATTAAGAATGAAGAGCTGCATGTTTTGGCTGCAGGTGTGATTCCTGCACTCTCAGCCAGCCGTATAGATGTGAACCAAGCGTAAGGCTGGAAATACATGCATTGATGGAGGAATCTCCCCTTCTAGCTGTTGTATTTTTACACCCAACAACCACGGCTGTCAGAATACCTGAACAGTGACTAGATCTGATTGGCTGCATTTATGGTTCAGCTGACAACTTTCCACCCTGTCCCCTTGACAAAAGGACAAAAGTCAATTTTTCAATTGTCTTTTGTCTAACCGAGTGATGCTGACAAGATCACCCATAGCTCAAATTTCTGTAGCAAATATTCCGTAGGAATTGGCCAAAATCTGAGCCCTAAAACTTTAAGATTTCTAAGATAGTATAAATCTCCTCTGTATAATAGAATCTTTCATCAGATTTTGTGTGTGGTCAGCCTTCCTCTTATCTCCAACAAGTCTATCAGAAAGCTCTGTGTGATGGAAACATCTTCTCTAGGCTAATGCCCCGTACACACGAGCGGATCATCCAAGTTTTTTCCGACGGAATTCCGCTCAAGCTTGGCTTGCATACACACGGTCACACAAAAGTTCGCTGAACTTTCGACAGTCAAGAACGCGGTGACGTACAACACTGCGACGAGCCGAGAAAATTAAGTGCGATGCTTCCGAGCATGCGTCAAATTGTTTACGAGCATGTGTAGCTCACATCGGACTTTTGCTGGCGGAATTTCCGATCGTGGGTACGGGGCATTATTTTTTTTTGTCTGTAGGTTGAAACTAAGCAGACAAGGTGCTTTGTCTTTCTACATACAGCGCCTGCAATATAGATCACACAGCGAATAGACTTACATTGAAGTAAATCACAAATGGAAAAGCCATTTGGTTCTCCCAAATAGTATAATAGGCTCAGAGTCACTATGAAAGGTGGACAGTACTGCTGCCTTGCAGGACTGGGGTCCTTGTTTTGCATCCCAGACAGTGGTTAGCACTGCTGCCTTGCAACACTAGGGTCCTTGGTTTGAGTCCCAGCCAGATGCACCAAATAGCAGGGTTCTAAGTGCTTAGCAATGTTGTCTTGCAGCACTGGGGCTCTTGTTTTGAATCCCAGCAAGGAAACAATGCATCAAATAGCTCAGTGGGTAATATTGCTGCTTTGCAGAAATGGGGTCCTTTTTTGCATACCATCCAGGACCCAATGCATCAAATAGCACAGTGGTTAGCACTGCTGCCTTACCATACTAGGGTCCTTGGTTTGAGTCCCAGCCAGATGTACCAAACTGCACAGTTTTAAGTTGTTAGTACTGTTGCCTAGCAGCACTGGGGTCCTTTTTTTGCATGCCATCCAGGACACAATGCATCAAATAGCTCAGTGATTAGCACTGGAGTCCCTGGTCTGATTCCCAGCCAAACCACAATGCACTAAATAGCACAGTGGTTGGCATTGGAGTCCCTGGTCTGATTCCCAGCCAAGCCACAATGCACTAAATAGCACAGTGGTTAGCACTAGAGTCCCTGGTCTGATTCCCAGCCAAACCACAATGCACGAAATAGCACAGTGGTTAGCACTGCTGCCTTACCACACTAGGGTCCTTGGTTTGAGTCCCAGCCAGATGTACCAAATAGCACAGTTTTAAGTTGTTAGTACTGTTGCCTAGCAGCACTAGGGGTTCCTGGTTTGAATCCCAGCCAGGAAACAATGCAACAAATAGCTCAGTGGTTAATTTTGCATTACTGGGTTCCTTGGTTTATATCCCAGCCAAGAAACAATGCATCAAATAGCTTAGTATTGCTGATTTGCAGCACTGGGGTTCTGGGTCTGAATTCCAACCAGGACATAATGCTCTAAATAGCACAGTGGTTGTACTGTTGTCTTGCAACACTAGGGTCCTTGGTTTGAATCCCAGCCAGGATGCAATAAATAGCTTGGTGGTTAGTATTGCTGCTTTGCAGCACTGGGATCCTTGGTCTGAATTCCAACTGGGACATAATGCACCAAATAAATGGAACAGTGGTTAGCAATGCTGTCTCGCAGCACTGTTGTCATTGGTTTGAATCCCAGCCAGTACACAGTGCACCAAATAGCTCAGTAGTTAGCACTTCTGCCTTGTAGCACCATGGTCATTGGTTTGAATCTAGGGTTGCCACCTCATCCCTTTAAACCCAAACACATATGAATTACACAAGTTCTAAGGCTAATTTAATTCAGATAAAGCACCAAGTGAGTTTAATTACAACCTTAATCAGCCTCAGAACCTGTGTAATTAATATGTGTTCGGGTTTAAAGGGATGAGGTGGCAACCCTATTTGAATCCCTGATAGAACACAATGCACCATATAGCTCAGGAGTTAGCATTGGGGTTCTTGGTTTTAATCGCAGCCTGGATGTTATCTGCATGGAGTTTGCATGCTCTCCCTGTGCTTACATGTATTGACTTTGAGACTCCAACTACATGCTGGTAGGGTAAATGGCTCCTGTCTAAATTGGCTCTAGTATTTGTGATAGGAGACCTTGGATTAAATGTACAATATGTAAATGGAAGACCCTACATAAACATGGCTGCCTCAAGCAGAACTCTACAGTACATGCTGGGACTTACATACTACCCACCATACACTCTGCATCCCTCTCATCTACATACTACCCACTGGCCTTCCAGGAGCTGTTATGTCAGGATGATGTACCAAGTGATACATTGAAAACAATAGAAGTAGAATTATATACAGTATTTATGTACAGTTAGATATTCAAATTTCGTCCCGGTTCACACATACGCGATGCAGGAACCAGCGTGATTCCTGTGTGGATCCCCGCATCGCATGTCACCTGCCGGAGGTTCACACTGCCCTCTGCGAACCGCTGCGGGTGTCAATAGAAAGTTAATGACACCTCCGGATCGGTTCGCATATCGCAGTGCGAACTGTGAAATGGTGCAGGAATCGTGAACATGCAATGCGATTCGCTTCCAGTGCGGACCAAAAAAAAAAAGGGTCCTGCGCCATTTTGGTGCGAATGCGATTTCAGCCATACAGTTTGTATGGCTGAATTTGCGGCGCTCAGGCATCGCAGGTGATCTGCACAGCAATGCAGTGCGAACCACATGCGATGTGTCTAATAACACAAGTGTGAACCCAGCCTTAAACTTACAGAAGTTGGAAAATGACTCATTAAGAAATTTGTAAAAAATAAGTATTTTACGATTATTTACAAATCTTTCTTCAGCCGGGGAAGATTCATTCTATTTGTCATATTTACCATTATCATTGAAACTGAAAGTAAAAGAAAATCCCAAATTTGGTGTTGTCCCAAGAAAACTAATAGAGGGGAAATCATCCAATGGGGACACTAGTTCTGGTGACACCCCAGAATTCCCTCACTTGGGAGAGATTTCCTTTCACTTCCTGTCTTGGCTATGGGACAGGGAATGAAGGGAAATCTCTGCAATGGTACAAAGCTGGCAAAAAAAAACAAAAAAACAAAACAAAAAAAAAATGTTGGTTCGTTATTTTGGCATAAAAAATGTGCATTTCGAGAATCGAAATTAGCTCACTAACATTTCAAAAGTTGAACAATCGAGCATATCTAAATTATATTTCTGCATGCTTGTCCCGGTTATTGATCCAGAAGCCAGATGCAGCCAAGCAACTGGCATTTTTGGAAGGAGACCAGCAATGCCAACCATTGCAACAGGGAAACACACATTCTAGTGATATATTGCTTTTGCTTCATAGTAATCATTTGTATAAACACCATTGAAACCAATTATATATACATCATAGTAATATATTGTATATACATCATAGCAACCTACTGTATATACAGCATAGTAATATAATATATATATATATATATATATATATATATATATATATATATATATATATATATATATATCACAGCAATCATCTGTATATACACCATAGCCATGGGACATGACATTTTGTGCCTTATTACAGGGACAGGTGATTAGTTTATGATCCCTAATGGTTGGGAAGTGATTGCACTGATACAAGGAAAGGAAAATCTGTCCAATCAAAGTTTACAAAGAAATGCCTGCTGAGCATTTAATATGGAGATTCCTGCTAACCTTGAGCAATCCATTATGTATGTGCATATATGCATCACCTATGTATAGCAGCCATGATGTCCACCGCAAGAGTTAAACCCCCACAACCACCATGCAGCAGGTACACTTATTTCTACCTTGATGACTTTTTTTCATGGGTTAAATTCATTAGATAATAAGATAGTTAATTCACCCTGGTGGGTGGATGGTGGGGTTTTTTTGCTGCAGAGGAACCAATGAATGATAGGATCAATTAACATAACCATTGATTGGGGGGTGGGGCTGGGATCTCCACCTCTAGAGTAAATAGGCCAATTTAATGGCTTTTCAGGTTGGAGGAGCCATCTTCATGAACACACTGGAAAGAGCACTTGGAGTGTGAGGAAGCTGGTGCTAAGGTTTTAGTGTCTCATTTTGTGCTAAGGTGCACTGGTGGCTTTTGGATAAGGACTAGCCTCTCCAGTGTTTTATTGAGGAAATTGACGTGGGATTTGAACTTTTTACTTTACTTGTAGACCTGGAGACCAGAGAACTTTCAGAGCTTGAGGTAATGTACAGCCAACAGGCTTACCCTTCATTTACCCTGAACCACGGTATCATCCAAGATGGGTTTGGGGGCTACCATCACCCCTCCCAGGCCTTTTACTTCCCAGCTGTGAGATCAGACAGTGGGGATCTGGGGGAGCACCAGGCTCAGGTCATGACTTGGAACCATGCTCCTCAGCTGGAGCACCCTGGTCACCTCAATCTTTGTGCACCCCCAAGTCATCAGCTAAGAGAGGAGACCCCCTGTGTGGTGGAAAGCAGGAAGATCAAGGAGGAGAGTGAGGATTCTAATGGATCGGTAGAGGAGAAGAGTCACTCGGTTCCACAGTATTACACTCATGCTTGGCCTCCAGCCTTCTGGCCAGGGAGCCCCAGTCTATCCAACCAGACCCAGAAAAATGCCAGCGTCCCAGGCTCCAGCGTATACACAATGCTGCCGCCCAACCAGAGCCCCAACACTCCGGAGACTGCGGCAGCTAATATGGAGAGCAGCCGCTGCAGCAGCACCCCCACCCAAGAGGTGGCCAAAGAGAGCAACTCCCCTGCCAGCCAGCCTGTGACCAGCCCAGGGGGCCAGGAAGAGATTCTGTCTGAAGATGGGGAGGACACGCTGGTAAGTGACTGCAACTTCTTGCCTTTTTGTTTGTTCCCAACTAGATTGCCAAAGTCTATCATTTTAGTTTGGCCTTGAAGGTCTTCCTAATCTCCTCTATTAATTTCTTCTATCCAGGTGCCTGCAAAAATCAATAAGGGCATACTATCTTTTTAGTCTTTAGATTCAGTACTTTGATTTGTTGGTCTAGAGCAAGTCTGTATATGAGAAAAGGTAGAATTCCTTATCTGCACACTTGTTACCTGGCTGAATTCAAGCATTGAAGAAAAAAGGATGAACAAGACAGCCAGGCAGCTAGCATTTTATTTAAGAAGGCAGGATTGGCAATGTCAAACTCAACACTCTCTGGTTACAGAGATGTAGATATGAGTCCCCCTTATTTTGAATATATATCTATAATTAAAATTTATGTGTGCTAGCTAGTCTCTGTAGGCTTAAATGTCTCCCGGGGGGGGGGGGGATTGATGGGGTTTCCCCCAGATATGAGCAGCAGTAAAAGCCTAAAGTGTGGTGTGTGTGTGTGTGTGTGTGTGTGGGTGTGGGTGTGTGTGTGTGTGTGTGTGTGTGTTTGTGTGTGTGTATGTGTGTGTGTGTGTGTGTGTGTGTGTGTGTGTGTGTGTGTGTGTGTGTGTGTGTGTGTGTGTGTGTGTGTGTGTGTGTGTGTGTGTGTGTGTTGTGTGTGTGTGTGTGTGTGTGTGTGTGTGTGTGTGTGTGTGTGTGCAGTGTGTGTGTGTGTGTGTGTGTGTGTGTGTGTGTGTGTGTGTGTGTGTGTGTGTGTGTGTGTGTGTGTGTGTGTGTGTGTGTGTGTGTGTGTGTGTGTGTGTGTGTGTGTTTGTGTGTGTGTGTGTGTGTGTGTGTGTGTGTGTGTGTGTGTGTAATGTGTGTTGTGTGTGTGTGTGTGTGGTGTGTGTGTGTGTGTGTCCTTAAAAAAAGTGTGGTGTATAATATTTAAAAAAATAAAGGCAATTTATTCTTAAATATCTCTATGCAGTGGTAAATATAAATAACCAACTATATGGTTAGGGAGCAAAATATTTAATCCACTCTGAGAATAACAGACAGAAGAGATATGCTTTTTTTGGCCAATTTGTTGTTGGGCAGATTAAAAAACACAAATTGCTGCAAAAACGCATTACATGCTTTTCTGCAGCTTCTCCATTAAAGTATATTGAACCAAAAAAAGCAGTTTTGCGTTTAAAAAAAAAAAACAAAAAGCCCCTGATCTTCCTCCAAAAAGCAGTGGTTGAAAAAAAGCATAGATGTGAACGTGTCCCATAGGAAACCATGTAAATGAACTGTAGTGCATTTCTACAAAAAGCACCAAAAAACACATAGGTGTGAACCAGGCCTGAGACATTTAGTAACATAATGGGGGTTAAAAAACGAACATTAGCCCTTTACAGTACAAAAAAAGGCAGATAATCACTACTGTAGGGGTTAATTTTTTTACTGTAGAACTGTTAAAGTCATATTTACAGTGCAATTATTTGCTTTTTTTTTTGTACTATAAAGGGCTCATTTTAGTTTTTTTAACCCCATTATGTTACTGGCCGATCGATTATGAAAATAGTAATCGATTCATTTCATCGATTAGTTGTCGATTTAATCGATTAGTTGTTTCAGCCCTAAGTGTGTGTTTTTAACAATCACTTTCTCTTTTAGGAAATGCCCAGTGAGCTGGAAATGGAGCAGTTTGCTAGGGATCTGAAGCAGAAGCGGGTGTCTTTGGGGTTTACACAAGCAGATGTTGGCTATGCCTTGGGAGTTTTGTATGGTAAGCACTCCACCCCTTTTTTTCCCATGTAAATTGCTTAGGTTTTGCATCTTCTGAAATGTCCCATCATAAAGCCAACCCTACCTATGTGACCGTGACTCCCCAATGCTACATGTAGGTTTCTCAGTCTAGATATTGTGGCTCATGGAGTATAGTTACAGAAGTAGCTGGACCCTTTCACACAGGCTGCCTGACTAAGTCCACATGAGAAACTGACAGGTGGACCTGATTGAAAGTTTCATGCAGCACTATGGATTGGTGGATGTACATTGAAATTGTGTGTTTACAGCCACCTGACTTCAGGTCTGGGGAAGACTGCATCCTTCCCAGTTTTTGCAGGTTGGATGGGTAGGAACCTGATGTAAATGGACAGCGGAGTCTGTTTACACCCATCTGCCCATAGAGTGGCTGTGGCTCCATCGGATATGGATGTTTCTTCCATCCTGGTCCACTCCGGTCAGTGGTTGATATGTCCAGATGCCGCTCCATGTGAAAGGAGGTGCTAAAATATGTCGGGCCCTTTTTATTTTAAGTGTTGGAGCATTCGATTTTGTACTGTCTAGGCAGCCTATTGGGGGACGTGTTTACAATGTCTCTTGATCAGGGATGGAGGAAGTCTTAAATGGGTTGTGGTTTCTCACTTCCTGTTGTGTCTTGGGGATGGAATGTCCCAAGATGGACACAGATTACAATGAAGTTCTAACCCTTAAATAAGGGATGAATCTGCCCTTGTAGTTCTAGTTTTGACACCAGCAAATGGAGTAGTATTTTTGTATAAATTATTATAGTGACTTATTTATTTATTTTTTTCTACAGAAAAGATGTTTAGCCAAACAACGATCTGTAGGTTTGAGTCCCTCCAGCTAAGCTACAAAAATATGTGCCAGCTTAAACCCCTTCTACATCGCTGGCTGGCGGAGGCGGAACACAATGAAAACCTTCAAGAGGTAAGCTGGTCTTGAAACGACTTCTTAAGTTACAGAAATTGGTGTGAGCAGCCATAGATGAAGGTTTTTTTTTTTTTTTTTTTTTTTTTTTTCCGTTTTGCACTATATGTGGTGTGGAATCCACACTCCATTGAAAATTGCAACCCATTCATGCATACGAATTGCAGAGTGTGTCTTAAATACACCCTGAAATCAGTTTGCCAAACGCAATGCGATTTGCAGAATCGGCTTGTGTTCGTGTGAGCAAGCTGACTCTGGTGTGGACAAAAAAGGGTCCTACACAAGTTTAGTGTGATTTGAGCCATACAAATCCATGGATCAAATCGCACCCCAGAGACACTGCATATGAATAGGCATGTGCTGCGATGTCTGCACCACATCAGTGTGAGCCCAGGCTTGAGCTATATTTGCTTCGAAAAAGGTGTTCGGTGAGCAACTATAGAGGCTGCCACTGACTCCCTAGGCTGAGCCAGTGGCTTAATTGGCTGACTTCACAAGCTGCATCTCTGGTTCAGGGTTAATAAGTTGCCAAATTTTTATACGGGTCCCTTTTTAGATTAAAATTGACTACTCACTTTATGCTGTATGTAAAGCCGAAACCCAAACATACTGGGTACCTTCTTGGTGTTAAGGGGGGTGGGGGGTCTAACAGGTTTAAACTAGATGGAAAGAGTTTGGGATTGATTTTGGGGGGGGGGGGGGGGCCTTTTTTTTATTTTTATTTTGGCAAAGAAATCCTTAGATTGGCAATTATAGCATAATATTCAGGCAGGCTGGATTTGTCGGTCCACTGTATCCTCTGACTGGGTGCCTCTGAAACAATGCTTAAATATATTTTGTTGTCCTTAGATGATCAATCGGGAACAGGCGCTGGCTCAGTCCCGGAAGCGGAAACGAAGGACAAACATTGAGAACATCGCCAAAGACAACCTGGAGATTTATTTTATGAAGAACCCCAAACCAGGACCCCAGGAAATGGAGCAGATTGCCCGGGACCTGCATATGGAGAAGGATGTAAGCATACTTTTCTTAATGGGATGGTCAGTCCTGTAGTGAGGGTTGGTATGTAGGCAGGTGCAGTTGGCTAGTCTGCCACTAGGTCACTCTTGCCAGAATGGTGTCTGGTTACTGCAGACAGTTATCAGGTGCTAAGCACCTTTAGTTAGGAGTCATGGGTGATAAAAAGCCAGGTTTGGAGGACCCATATGGCAGATGAGGCATGGGAGCTAGGGCAAGTTGCAAGAGGCCTTTTGGGCCAGGCCAAGAGTTCTCTGAATAAGCCTATTCTCCTCCTGGAGGGTCCCAGGAGGTAGTGGGTGCAGAGAACACAGTCCTGTGAGTACTAATGACCTTGGGTAGGAGACTATAGCGGGAGATGTCTGTTTAAGCCCCGGACCATTTTGCTGGCCAAAGACCAGAGCACTCTTTGCGATTCGGCACTGCGTCTTAACTGATAATTGTGCGAGGTGGCTCCCAAACAAAATTTCCTTTTTTTTTTTTTTTTTTTCCCCACAAATGGAGCTTTCTTTTGGTGGTATTTGATCACCTCCGCGGTTTTATTTGCGCTATAAACAAAATGGCAACAAGTTTGAAAAACACTCTATTTTTTAGTATAATTTTTTATAATACTATAGGCCTATACATTCTACATAATTTTGGTAAAAAAAATTGCAATAAGCGTTTGGTTTGCGCAAAAGTTGTAGCGTCTACAAAATGGGGGCTTTTTTTTTTTTTTTTTATGGCTGTTACACATCACTGATCACCGCTACTGATCACAGCTCCCTGTAAATCAGGGAGTGTTATTGGGAGGCGCTTGTTTACATTAGCATCTCCCCATTCTTGCTCATCGTGAGATGATTGCAGGTATCCCCGCGGACATCGAGTCCACAGGACCCGCAATCCCGGTCGTGGAGCTTGCGGCGCGCGCCGCCTCTTAAAGGGCAACTTACAGGTACATTAATCTGCCTGTACGTGCTCTTCTGCCACAGTATATCTGCATGAGGCGGTCGGGAAGTGGTTAAATTGCTGCATATGCTTTCACATTACAGACTGTCCACTAAATGTGACTATGTATTGCCAAGAACTCTAGAATGTGACAGTTAGGCCCCTCTCACACTGGGGCGGGAGCCACGACGACTGTAAAGCAGCGCTATATTTAGCGCTGTTTTAGCCGCGGTATTCGGCCGCTAGGGGTGCGGTTTTAACCCCCGCTAGTGGCCAAAAAGGGTTAAAATCCCCCGCATATCGGCGGTATTGCTGCAGTATTACCGCGGTGTCCCATTGAAATCAATGGGTAGGAGCGGTGAATATACCGCTCCAAAGATGCTGCTAACAGGACTTTTTTGACCGTCCTGCTAGCGCACCGCTCCAGTGTGAAAGCCCGCCTGGGGCCGAATTTCTTCAGGCGCTATTTTTAGCGAAAAAATGTGTGAAAGGGGCCTTATGACATTTCCTGACTTCCATCAGTAAAGTGCAGCAACCTCAATGTGTGGACACTTCTTCCTTGGGATGGAGTGGGATAAAATATGATGGAAGGTTTGGCCTCAGCAGGAGGGACAGTGTTCTAGCAAAAAACAGGACTTGTGCTTGTGGCGACAACATTAGTTCGACTGCAAACCCCCTCTTGCAGGTGTTTTGATCCTAGAAACTGGCCATAGCTGACCTCACAAGGCCCCCAAGCTAGAAGAACTCCCAGTGAAGACCCAGACAAAGTGGTAGCTGGGCCTTCAAGGTTGACTGGGAGGGAGTCCAACATACATTAAAAGGATCAAGGCCCAAAGGGGGTTTGTGTATAGGTATTTGTCATTTTCGTCCTAAGCAGGAATGCACAGATGGTAATAAAATTAAGTTGTATCCCTCCCCCCTAGCTACTAAGTGTCCTGACTTCGGTACTTGAGTAACTGATCTGGTACCAGTAAAAAAGTTGAGAAATATAACTTGCTATGTAATCTTTCCTGTCTGGACATGGTAAGGGAAAAGCGGTGGCAGCCTTCGTTTCCCTGACAGAGGTAACTTGTGTGGGTGAACTAGAGTGAGCACTAATTTTGCTTTCTCCAAGATTGTGCCTACACCACCATATGCAAATGAAAACCAGGTTGCTGGCTACAGCAGTAGGTGCTATGAGGTGACTGGCCAGGATTCTGGTCGTCTTTTTGAATAGTGGTGTGTGCAGACTCTGGCGGCATTGGGCAAATGGAGTAGGTCAACCTGTCCCTCTACGTTGCTAGCAGTTGGGTGCTAGATGTATGGAGCTAGAAATGAGTGTACTAGAAGTACTTGGCGTAGTATACTAAAACTAAAATGCACAAACTTTGCTGGGACTGCAACAATGATCATTAGGACCTTGATGGGTTCCCCTTACAGCAGTGTAGCTGGCAGCACTTTCATTTGACAGTCAGAATTCCATGTGGGTTGCTGTGTGCTGCCCCTTAGACCACAGCCTTTGTCTCTATAGAAATCATCTGGTTATGTTGGAGTGGTTTCGGAAGACTCCGTGGTGTTTAGAGGACTAGTTTTAGTTTAGCAAGTGAAGCAGGTGCTACTTAACAGGCTATATCTACAGACTATTTATTGTCTTCATGTTTTCTGGTCTCTGTACCATCAGATCTTAAAATGTCTTTGTTCTCTAGGTGGTCCGTGTCTGGTTCTGTAATCGCCGTCAGAAGGATAAGCGTCAGGTCATGAAGGATCCTAGTAATGAAGGTTATGACCCGCAACACATCGTCCCTCATGTTGGAGTTTTTTCTCATCAGGAGATGCCATCTCCAGGATATATGTCTGGGTCACCACCAATGTACAACCCTAATTTTAACCACAAAAACATGTTCCAACAACCTGTGCCTCATGGAATGCAGCTTGGAAATCAAATCTGCTAACTTTGAGTCTAGGACTTCTTTGACGTGGGACTGCTGGCCTTCCCTGCTTGTACAAGGATCGTGTTCTGTGAAGACCTTTGTTTTTTTATTTTAACTTAAATTTTTAGACACTTTTTTAATGCTTCGCAAGACTCTTAAGTGTCTCTAATTGTTACTCCCATGTCTGCCACTGTCTACCTATGATCTACAAAGTGGATGTCTCCCTTTCCTCAAATTTTAGAGGTGTTAATTAGGGAGAGCTCGGGATCTTTGTAATCAAGAGAAACTGATAAATGAAATATTTATAAGTGGCTTACTGGGGGCGGGGTTTTATTCTGGCTTTTTTTTTTTTTTTTATATGCCTTATGTCAACCAGTTTGCTATCAGCTGCCAACATGGTTAGGTTTGTAAGGACCTCCTGAAGTTTGGATACCAGAGGCCTGACTCCCAGCTGGAAGCTTATGGGGGAGTAGCTATAGATGGCCATTTTTCAGTTGGAGAGTTAAGGGGGGGGGGGGGTACTGGGCAAACGCTAGTATGTCCCTCAGTGTGCAAAATGGCCCACCTGAGGGAGATGTAGGGAGTGTACTTTTTTTTTTTTTTTTTTTTTTTTTTTTTTTTCCTGGTTCAACCTTTTTGAGAAGTTTCCATTAGTCTGCAAATACTAGACTCCTGACTGTTATGCTGGCATACTTGTTTCATTACTTTGAGGGACTAGCCTAGAAAAAGTGCCCGACTTTAAGACTTTCTAGTTTTGCATGGAAATTATGATCTAAACGCCTGTTGTTGGGTTGGTGGCTTGTTGGGTGGGTAGAACAACCAGGAAGCTAACATTTTACAGAGAAGTGGTAAACTATGGAGGTCGACAAAATTAACCTGGTAAAGGATGACTGTTAGTGTGGGTGTGTGTTTGGGTGTTTTTTTTTTTTTTTTTCTGGATGCATGCCTACATGAAACAGGTCTGATAAACTTGTTAAATTGTATATTGTCAAATCGGTTATTTTAAGTGCATTTCACCTCCCTTTCTGCGGACTTGTCCCAAGCTGCTATGTATGTTTTTCTTGCACATATGTACACATGTAAATATAGTCACTTGGATAAAGGAGATTTTAATGCTATGATTCTGAAGTTGCGTTTTTAATTTTATTTTTTTGCCCTCTACAAATGGGCTTGAAAAGACTTTGTGGACAAAAGCTGGAATTATGGCTATGCTGGATTGGCCACTGTAACCCTAAAACATGACTTAGTCAATATTACCATGAAGACATCTGTTCAAACATTTATTTGAACACATGCCTTGCAGAGATTCACTTTTTTTTTTTTTTTTTTTTGCTCGCTACATGAGGGAAGCGGGGGTGGGAAGATCTGCTCTCCTGTGTGAGGTCAGGGGTTTCTGTGTAGACCTCTTCTGTAATTGAGAGATTTGGTGATTTCCCCCATAATGGTACACCATTGGTGGCTTAAGGGCTAAGTTTTTACATTTTTGGGCAGAATTTCACTTTTCATAATAGTGTTTTTCCCAATGTGCTTTTCTCTCACTTATCTCCTGGAAATGTTATTTATTTTTCCATGGATTTTCAGATTTCATAACTTCCTGCAGCTTGTATTGGCATTCACTTCCTGATGGGTCATCTCCCAGAAGCCTTCACTTCCTTGTTGCATCACAGAGGGGTGTGTACCACTCTGGACCACACCGCATACCTTCCACCTACTCCCTGTACAATCTCCCAACAGCTGTGTAGTACAAGGGTCTATCTGGATACAAATTGAATGGCTTGATCAGGTCTCTATTCCATAGTTCTGGCAAATCTAAAGGGAATTGTACAATCGCATTGCATAGTGTATGGCCATCTTTATACAAGTACATAGAGGGGTGGATAGGCACTCGGTTGTCAGATGTTCAATTGAATGGGCTGACCTATGCACAACAATTGCCCCAGAACCCTTTTTTTAACTGTACAGTTTGAAAACGCACAGATGTGAATAGATCCTCATGTTTTTGTGTAAACGCACCAGTTTTACTTTCAGGCATCATTCACACCTAGAGTAGTAGTAGCTAACCTTCACAGCATACAGAGCAAATGTACCACTTACTACAATGCAAGTGGCCCCAGGTTGTCAGGACAGAGGCTGTTCCTGATGCCAAGCATCCTTGGATGCAGGCAGTCCTGCCATCTAGCGACCAAGGGTATTGGCACACAGGTGGCCCCTGCTGCCTAGTGACCCAGGATGGCAGCATGTAGGCAGTCCTTGGAATTAAGGGGGCACATCATGCAAAAAAAAGTGGGTGGGGGCGGGCAGGGCGACTAAAAATCAATGACAGACCCTTAATCAGAACATGCAGCTTTGGCCAGGAGAGGGTGATATTGTGCACCCCCCCTTCTCCTAAACCATGAATATGCCCTCAACATGTGGGGGGTGTCGTGTTGATGAGGACAAGGACTTTTTTGGGGTCTGTGAGCAGGGGGCTTATTGGAATCTGGCAGTCCCCTTAAAAGTAAGAGGGACTCAAGATACACCCCCCCCCCCCCCTGAAGTTGTACCCCCCTCAATTCATTGACAAATGTTTTGGTGGTTTGTTTCTAAATTATTTAACAGGTTCCCTAACCTGCCACAATACCCCCTATATAGCCCTAGCCTGCCACCATAATACCCTATACTACCCCAATCACGGTGCAATTTTTGCTGTCCGATTAAATCACACTGCAGTGGCAGCAAATCGCCAACATGTGACACTGTTGTCCAAAAGAAACTCCTGCTCCTTTTTTGAGTATCATGCTGTGATTTTTGTCGGCGGGGGGGGTTGCCAGATTTAGGATCCACCCCGGGTGCCAAATGCTCTAGGTATGCCCGTGTTACACTTACAATACCTGCTGTGTGCAATGGTTTTACAGAGTGGCCCAATCCTCTTATCTAGTACCCCTGATGGCACTCCTGGCTTGTCTTACAAGGGGACTTGCATGGCCTCGATCCCAAGCCGAGCTGTAGTCATCTATTCAGACACAGTAAGGTTCAGCTCCACATCCCGCTCTCTGCTCACAGGTTTTGACTTATGGCAACAGGATCCAATGGGTCCCAACCAAGCCTGGGAGAGGGGAGAAGAGCTGCTGCAGATGTATTTTCAGTGACAATAACATTTTACTTTACAACCACTTTAAAAACCTGACTGATTCTGATGTACACACTCATCTAACTTTAATCAGCTATATAAGGGAAAGGGGCAGAGATAGTAGTGACATCGTTGACCAAATATGGCCAGTGACCATGTTTGGGAAGTGATGTCACTGTTATCCTAGCCCCATTGCTTACATCAGTGATGGCGAACCTTGGCACCCCAGATGTTTTGGAACTGCGTTACCCATGATGTTCAACTACACTGCAGAGTGCATGAGTATCATGGGAAATGTAGTTCCAAAACATCTGGGGTGCCAAGGTTCACCATCACTGGCTTACATTATGTGTCCAGGGATTCCAAGCCAATGTCAGCAATTTGCCAGTGATGGCAGCAGTTGCTAGGGTGTTGGGAATCATTTAAAACAGGAAGGTGTGTGTGTGTGTGTGTCTGTCTCAACTACAATGCCTGCCTGCTATCCGCCAACTCACCTGGGAGGGGGGTAAGGGGATATGGGCTGGGGGTGCTTTGGGAGAATCTGATCCCCCCCCCAGCACATGTCCTCTCCCCTCCAGCACATGTCCTCTCCCCTCCCTAATCACCCCCCAGCACATATCCCCTTACCCCCCCAAATTAAAAGATGCCACATCCCCTCCCAGCGGTGTCTCTCTGTCCTCTTCCCACTGTGTCCTTCTCCCACAGCGTCCCTCTGAAATGGGAGGAATGTCCCTCGTAAATCCATTGTCAATCATGATGTCTGTCACAGAGAAAAAACACATTACAGACAGGAAAAAATTATTTCAGGTAATGCTTAATTATCACTTTATTGAATATGATTATTGGGCAAATTCTATGTGCTGAGTGAATATAAAAGAAAATCCAAGCCACAGACCACACATATTCATCAATATGAATAATCATATTGTTAAAACTGTACAGTAGGGATGAGCCGAACACCCCCCCCCCCCCCCCCCCCGTTTGGCTCGCACCAGAACCCGTGAACGGACCTAAAGTCCGTGCGAGCCTTAGAACCCTATTAGTTTTAATGGATGCGAACGTTTGAAATTAAAAGTGCTAATTTTAAAGGCTAATATGCATGTTAATGTCATAAAAAGTGTTGTTAAAAACGGCCGTTTTTTCAGGAGCAGTGATTTTAATAATGCTTAAATTGAAACAAAAGTGTAATATTCCTTTAAATTTCGTACCTGGGGGGTGTCTATAGTATGCATGTAAAGGGGCGCATGTTTCCCGTGTTTAGAACTGTCTCTGCAAAAAGTGTCATTTTTGCAAGTAAAAAAGCTATTTAAAATCACTCGCAGCTAATGTGAATTGACGGCTCCCGTAATACAGAGAACAGTCATTCATAAAAAAAAAAGTCATTGATAAAAAATAAAAAAAATGAAAAAAAAAAAAAAAAAGCGTGGGGGTCCCCCCAAATTCAATAACCAGGCCCTTCAGGTCTGGGATGGATATTAAGGGGAACCCCAGCCAAAAAAAAAAAATGGCGTAGGGTCCCCCTCAAAATCCATACCAGACCCTTATCCGAGCACGCAACCTGGCAGGCCGCAGGAAAAGAGGGGGGGGGCGAGAGCGCCCCCCCCTCCCGCCTGAACCGTACCAGGCCACATGCCCTCAACATTGGGAGGATGCTTTGGGGGTCTAAGACCCCCAAAGCACCTTGTCCCCATGTTGATGAGGACAAGGGCCTCATCCCCACAACCGTGCCTGGTGGTTGTGGGGGTCTGCGGGCAGGGAGCTTATCGGAATCTGGAAGCCCCCTTTAACAAGGGGACCCCCAGATCCTGCCCCCCCCCCTGTGTGAAATGGTAAGGGGGTTGTACCCCTACCATTTCACCAAAAAAGTGTCAAAAATTGTAAAAATGACAGGAGACTGTCTTTGACAATTCCTTTATTAAAATCTTCTTTCTTCATCCTTTTGGTTTCTTCATCTTCTCCTTCCGTCATCTTCTTCCATTTTCTTCTTCCTCCGATCCGCTTCTTCTTGCGCTGGTCTTCTCGTCCGGCATCTTCTTCCATGGCGTCGGCATCTGTTCTTCTGTCTGGCCGCTTCTCGCAATGGGAGGCTCCTGCTGTGTGAGGCTCCGCTCCGTCTGACAGGTCTTTTATAACGGAGGGCACCTGGTGACCCCCGCCCCCCCTCTGACGTCATGGGGAAAGCCATAGGGAATTCCCCATGACGTCCCCGTGCATTAGAGGGGGCGGGGTCACCAGGTGCCCTCCATTATAAAAGACCTGTCAGACGCAGCGAAGCCTCACACAGCGGGAGCCTCCCATTGCGTGGAGTGGCCCAAGAAGAGACACCGACGCCATGGAAGAAGATGCCGGACGAGAAGACCAGCGCAAGAAGAAGCGGATCGGAGGAAGAAGAAAATGGAAGAAGAAGATGACGGAAGGAGAAGATGAAGAATAGATTTTGAAGGGGACCCTACGCCATTTTTTTTTTGGCTGGGGTTCCCCTTAATATCCATCCCAGACCTGAAGGGCCTGGTTATTGAATTTGGGGGAACCCCCACGCTTTTTTTTTTTTTTTTTTTTTTTTTATCAATGAATGACAGTTCTCTGTGTTACAGGAGCCATCAATTCATTAGCCGTGAGTGCTTTTAAATAGCTTTTTGCAGGGAAAGTTCTAAGCACAGGAAACCTGCCCCCCTTCACAGGCCACCTATAGACACCCCCCAGATGTGATACTGCAATGCTGTTCTAACAGCACGCACACACAAATCCCCAGAAATAGAGCATATATTGTCAGCAGTCAGCAACACGCTGACACTGAAACATAATATGCAAGGCCGCCTCTTATACCGTGGGGCGTGACCTAAAGCCCCTGAGCTATAATTGGCTACAGGCATCCTGCCTGTAGCCAATTATGGCTCTCCTCGCTGCCGGCGCTGTGATTGGCCAAGCATGTGGGGGTCACAGTGCATGCTCGGCCAATCATCAGCCAGCATTGCACTGCTACTAGCGCAATGCATTGCGGGCCGCTCGCATCCCACGAATTTGATGCGAGCGGCCCAAATAGTTCTGGGCCAGCCGAGCGGGCGAACGCCCGATGTTCGATTCGAACATGGGTTCGAATCGAACACCGGGCCCATCCCTTCTGTACAGGCTTTGTATTCTGCACTGATTCTAAATTCTCTGCAGGAACTTGGCAGTTAGAAGCATGAAGCTGCCTATGAAATGTTGATAGGTTTCATGCTTTATAGATGCATTACTTATAAATGGTCCACTGTGGATTGTTTTTCCATCCTAAATGTGCAATCTTTTGGATAGCAATAGGTCGCGGCACTTGCGCAACCCAAAAGGCAAAGCACCCTTTAATACATGGCAGAATATAATGCAAGACAACAGACTGCACAGTTACAGACGTGATCCCATTTCCTAATCATATACTTACAGGTTTCATGACATATGGTGGATCTATGTTCCCAGCCTCCAATTCATTCCAGTTGTGAAGTATGGGTGTTGTTGCAAGTTTTCAACTAAAGGCTTGCACTGTAGGTTTGAAAGAAAATTATATTAAAAACCTAGATAATATCATTAAAGCAATAACTAAACAATTTAATTTAGGCAATTTTTTAGCGCAAATAGAAAAAGTATCTATTTCTAGAGTTAGGCATTTTCTTACCTTTTGGCGTATTAAGTCCTGGAGATGGGCATTATCTTGTGTGGTTATTTGCAGGAGAAAACTGACATCAGAGAAAGTGCACGGAAAAATGAGAGGTAGTCTGTTTTTTTTTTATAGCCCACAGCATAATAAAATAAACACAATACTTTTATTTCAATTCCTATAGCAATTTAACAGTTTCCCAAAACAGTTACATTCAAGGAATGCCATGAGTGATAACTTTTATAGTTACTTTTGCACTCAAGTGAACTGTCAAACCATCAAATGGCTGGTGCCATAACTGATCCCATGTGCAGCACCATGGTAAAAACAGATCAAACAGAGGCTAATGTGGCAGCTTCCTTGGCTGTCAAGGATAGGAGGGTTTAGTTCCCCTTTAATAATGTGTGTATACATCGGTGTCATGATTCTGCAACACTAAGCAGAGGTCCAACCCCATTCTGTGGGTCTAAGCAAATTTCACCACCTTTTATTGCATTATTAAAGTGGTTGTAAAGGCTTGTTTTTTTAAAATTTAAAATAACAAACATGTCATACCTACTTCCACCGTACAGCTTGTTTTGCACAGAGTGGCCCAGATCCTCCTCTCCTGGTGTCCCACAGAGGAGACTAGTGGCTTCTCCCTACATCGAGTGCCCACGTTGGAGAAATGCTCTCCTTGGTGGACTCCTGTGCGGGCACGCTCCCGAGTCCCGCATCTGTGTCCATTCACACAGAATGCAGAACTTGCCCCCGGCGCAGAGTCAATGGATTTGATTGACAGCAGCGGGAGCCAATGGCTGCGCTGCTATCAATCTATCCAATCGGGACACGAGACACCAGCTACAGAAGGTGTGCTTGTTCCCGGAGAGAGGATGACAGTGTCCAGGTAAGTAAAACGGGGGCTCGGGGACCTGCAGCACTAAAAAAGGTTTTTCAGCTTAATGAATAGAATGCATTAGGGTGAAAAACCTTGAGGGTTGACAACCCCTTTAATCTATTTAGCCCTTTGGACATATCTGGTACGTCCAAAGTCTGAAGAAGTTAAAAAAGCTCACAGCTGTATCTGGTTTTAAGAAACCGCCTCCTAGCTTTACTATAAGGCCTCATGCACACTGGATGTTATAAAAAGGGCAGTAGTGTGAGCTGTAGAATGCCACGTTAAAAATTTGAGTTTTGCAGCATTCTTGCATTAGCGGTTTTCCATGTTTTTTTTAGCACAACTATACTCCCACAAAATCGATTAGGCTCAAAAACGCTCAAACGTCGGTTATCCACGTTTTTTGCCCCATTCTTTAGAGTTATGCTGCGTACACATGGATGGATTTTCAGATGGGAAATGTTCGATGTGAGCTTGTTGTGTGTATGCTCCATGGAACATTTGCTGTCGGAATTTCCGCCAACAACTGTTTGATAGCAGGTTCTCAAATTTTAAGCCAACAAAACTTGTTGTCGGAAAGTCAGATCGTGTGTACACAAGTCCGTTGCACAAAAGTTCACGTATGCTCTGAATCAAGCAGAAGGAGCCGCACTGGCTATTGAACTTCCTTTTTCTCGGCTCGTCATACATCTTGTACTTCACCGCGTTCCAACGTTCGTAATCTTTGGCCAACATTTGTGTGACCTTGTGTATGCAAGACAGCCAACATCCTTCGAACAAAAATCCACGTTTTTGTTATCGGAAAATCCGATCGTGTGTACGCGGCATTAGAGCGTTTTTAAAGCTAAAAAAACTCTTCTTCACATGCAGTAGTTCTGAGTTTTTTTGTGTGCATGGATAATATGCTGGGGAATTTACTGGCCATAGAAAAAAACACCTGACGCCCAAAACATCAGCTGTAAAAACATGTGCATGAGGCCTGAGAGCGACCTGGTTGACTTTTTTCTATGACTCACAGGTGATCCCACTCCTGCCAGCGCTCCCCCTCAGTAGTTCCCTTGCTCTCCTGCACCTCCTGGGAGACCCCTGAGGACCCATTAAGAGTACCTATCATCTGTCCAATGGTATCTCAAAGGGCGGCTTAAAGAGGTTGTGAACCCGATTTAATAATAAAAATAAAAAACCTGTAAGACAAAGGCATAATGAGCTATTATGCATCGCATTCTAGCTCATTATGAAACACTTACCTCAGAACGAAGCCCCGCAAAGGCCCCCACACACTGCTGAGATGGCTGACACCTTCCCCAGTGTTTCTTCTGGGTTCGTAGGCTCTGGCGCTGTGATTGGCCAGAGCTGGAGCCACCAGTCACGACACAGACGGCATGAAATGGCACGGGGCGGCAATTCCTTCAGAACGCATGCACCGATGACGGCGGCGGCGTATATAGTAAATATCTCCTAAACGGTGCAAGTTTAGGAGATATTTACAGTACCTACAGGTAAGCCTTGTTATAGGCTTTCCTATAGATACAATTAAAAAGGAAGACTTTACTTCCTCTTTAATAGTCCCCTTGTGATAGCAATAAAGGTAAATATATAAAAAAAAAATTGTAAAAGATGTAAAAAAAAGTTTAAAGCACACAAACGCATGTGTAGGGTGTGCACATGTAAGTAAATATCAATTGCGCAGCCCAAATTGGGACACCACAGAGCAATACGTCTAGGTACCTCATTTGCATTAAACTGTAAACTGGTGAGCTGTGAAGACATTTAAAGTGTCTCAGATCGGGGGGGCGTGGCCTGGACCGGCATGTGAGCAGAAGTGAGACTCACAGCTCCGCTCCATAACCTGCATACCGATCCTCTCCCAGCAGCGATCCGCGGCCAAAAAACGGCTCTCCAGGGGGATAACGACCCCCTCACCCTCCCGGATCACCCACCGGCCTTCTGTACCAGAGGGAAAGCTAAGAAACAGGAGGAAAGAATGCCCTCCGAAATTCAAGATGGCGGACCCGCGGCCCAGGCACAGCGCACACCGAGAGGTAGTGACAGGCCCAAAGGAGGAACAGGAAAGCACACACAGAAGTCCCAGGGTAAGGAACAACCAAGGGACATGCTTTATTACACCCAGAGGATGGGGGGACAACAGGACAGGGATGCTGGGGATTCTACTGGGCCAGAACATGTGACTAGCAATGGGTCCCTGTCACAAGACACTCAGCGCGCAGCTAGAAGTGTAGATACTGAAGCCCAGCAGGTGCAGCCCCCCCTCCCCTCCACTGACACTGATCAAGATGAGACTGAGCAACCCTCCCTTGCAGAAATCCTTAAAGCTGTGCATGTGTGCACAGCATCTGTGAATAATTTGAAAGAGCAGTTTGGGGGGCTGAGAGAGGATGTCTCCCTCTTGAGACAGGATATGCAGAAGATCAGAGAGCGCACAACTGCTGTGGAAAGCAGAGTCAGTGAGGTTGAAGATAGACTCCCACCAGTTGCTCGGGAGGCACATGCTGCCCATCAGCTAGCTAACGACACTAACAAGAGAACAGAAGACATGGAGAATCGCTTAAGGCGAAACAATGTCCGCATAGTAGGCCTGCCCGAGAAAATGGAGGGCCGAGATACTACCGCCTTTGTGGAGACCTGGCTGATAGAGCTATTTGGCAAAGAGGCTTTCTCCCCCTTCTTTACGGTGGAACTAGCTCACCGCACACCGGGACGCCCGCCGCAGCCGGGGGCGCCCCCCAGACCCATTCTTGCCCGGCTTCTGCACAGGGACAGAGAGGCGGTACTGAGGAATGCCCGTGAAAAAGCTAATATTCTGGTGAATGGAGTCAGAGTGTCATTCTACCCTGACTTCTCGGCCGAAGTGCAGAGATCAAGAGCCAAATTCTCGGATGTGAAAAGACGCCTGAGAGCCCTGCAGCTACCTTATGCTATGCTCTACCCCGCCAAACTTAGAGTTACAGCGGACAGACAATCACACTTCTTTGAAAGGGCACAGGAGGCGGCTATGTGGCTGGACCGAAACGAACAGGCTCTGCGTCACCGTGACAGAGATGAGGAGGGAGTGGAACCTGTCTGATGCGTCTAATACTGAGCAAGCCTGAAGAATCACACAGGAGCACCTTTGTTGTTAAGCTTTTGCTTTCCCCCCCCTCTTTTCTTTTTCTTCTCTTCGTTGCTCACAAAGTTTTTCAATGAAGCCGAGGAGGTTCCCATCTAACCGAGGAGCTGTATGCCCACATTTTCCCACCCATTGGGTATTGTGATATACGAATCTATTGCCATTGGGCTTGATTCCCCTGAAGTTTCCACCACTCTGACTGCGATTACACTCTTAAGGGAACCATCCTGGCATTAAGCTGCTGGGAGACAATATATTGATATGTGAACAGTGAGCTATCTTGTGAAGAAGGCAAGAGGAAATGTTTTTCACCCCTGAGAGGGGTAACACACGATCAACAGGTTTTTTTTTGATGTTCCTAGTTTTTACCCAGGATCATGTCATGTTGACAACCTGGGTTGTTGTATGTGCATATTTGTGTTGCTTGCACCGAAAATCACACCCACAAAGCTACTCACCGCAACTTTTCAGCCGTACACTTGATGTCAACACCAAATTGATAATACACAGCCCTGACCCTGCACCACCTGTGCATCCCCCTTTTTTCTTTTTATACGCAGTCCTTATTTTTAGCCCGGGACATATTTTGTTCCTTTGCAGATACCGGCTTGATGGCACGGCCCATACTGATACTATACCTATGGAGGTCAAATGGCTGAAGTACCAGTAGTCTCCTGGAACGTGAGGGGGCTGGGATCCCCACTTAAACGGATGATGATTTCCTCCTGTCTGAAGAAATACCACCCTATGATACTATGTATGCAAGAAACGCATTTAACCAAGGATACGCAATGTTGTCTTAGATATGCATGGGTGGGCAAGGCATACCATTCCACACATACTTCGTACTCCCGAGGTGTGAGTGTAATGATACATAACTCGGTAGACTTTCAGGAAATTGATGTTTGTATTGATGCAGAGGGCAGGTTTGTTTTCTTACAATGTCGGGTGGGCATATTGCACTGTATTTTAGCATGTGTGTACATACCCCCGCCGTTCTCGATGGCGGTAATTCGGCTGCTCCTGACCTATTTGGAGGGAAGGCCGGATCTGCCGTTACTTATAGTGGGGGACTTTAATTGCTGGTTGAGTCCCTCCATGGACAGACACCCGAACTCGGGGGGGTCTGCCACATCGAGGGAGTCGCCATTGCTCAGACTGTTTAATGAGGTAGGGTGGACTGACATTTGGAGGTTGAAGTACCCGGGGGTCAAGCAGTTTTCCTGCTTCTCCAAAACTCATGGAACACTGTCCAGAATCGATCTGGCGGTGGGCAATCCAGCCATGCTCCCATCCATCTCAGAGGTGACATACCGGCCTAGATCCGTATCAGATCACTCACATTTGGTGGTCAACTTGATTACATCCACTATGCCCACACTCCCAAAACCCCCATGGAAATTCAATGCCTTTTGGCTAAAATTGTTCCTAGCACACGATGAGATGGAGCGGAGCATGGGGGAATTCTTGAGGAACCAGGATTTTATTGACTCACCTGCTACACAATGGGATGCCTTTAAGGCTTATTTGCGGGGACTGCTAATTTCCGAAATTACTAAAATAAAAAAGAACTCCTCGGGGCTCAAAGAGGACCTTGAAAAACAGGTAGCGGCTCTGGAGGAGACATATGTCAATACCCCATCAGATTCGGCCAGGGAGGCATGGCAGTCGGCCCAATCAGCGTATGAGTGGCTGCTATCCTCCAAGGCGGAAAAAAAACTATTCTTTTCCAAACTGGCATTCTTTGAGGAGGGTGAGAGTACGGGGCGCATGCTAGCTAGGATTGCCAATGCCCAACAACGAGCTCCGGCTATTGGCGCTATAAAAACGGCAGGGGGGGGGATTGTCAACTCTCCCGACTTAATCCTAGCGGAACTGGCCAAGTTTTATGAGACTCTTTACCTCCCGACTGAGCAATATACACGACAGGAGCTTAGAGACTACTTACAGGACATTGATTTCCCACAACTTACGGATGAACAGCGGAGGGCTCTGGATGCCCCCTTCACTCTAGAAGAGTTACAGTATGCATTAGCGGAATTTCCCAACTGCAAAGCACCAGGGGCGGACGGGATACCCATGGAGGTATACAAACAATATGCCGATATACTCCTTCCTAGGCTCTTGGAGGTGTTTAATGAGGCCAGGGAGCGGGGAGCTTTGCCCCACTCCATGGCTACTGCTAACATAGTTCTTATTCTGAAACCTGGAAAGCATCCCCTAGAACCTGGCTCGTATAGGCCTATATCTCTCTTACAGAGCGATATTAAACTACTAGCCAAAATGCTGGCGATTAGGCTTAACGGAGCTATCACAAGCATTATACATCCCGACCAAGCTGGCTTCATGCCCAACAAATCGACGGCTGTCAACCTAAGGAGGCTGTATCTCAATATGCAATCCTCGGCGCAGAATGTGGGGCAGAGGGCGCTTCTCTCACTGGACGCTATGAAGGCCTTTGATAGCGTTGAGTGGGAGTACTTGTGGGAAATCCTTGGGCGCTTCGGATTTGGCGACCGATACATTTCCTGGGTGCGACTGCTCTACCATGACCCACGAGCTGCCATACGATCCTCTGGGGCAATGTCCAAAACCTTTACATTGGGTAGAGGCACAAGACAGGGGTGCCCTTTGTCACCCCTGCTCTTTGCTCTAGCCATCGAGCCCCTAGCCATAAAAGTAAGGGCCAACCCAGACATAGTGGGCTTTAAATACGGCGACGAGCAAGAAAAAATAATGCTATATGCCGATGACACCATGATTTTGCTTGGCGATGTTGAGGGCTCGCTGGCAGAGGTTATGACCACAGTGGGAAAATTCGGTAAGTACTCTGGCTTGCGGATAAACTGGTCCAAATCTTCGCTGATGTTAATTGATGAAGGAGGGACGCCCCCGACATCTTGCACAGTACCCACAACTAATGCTTTTAGATATCTGGGGATTCAGGTGACGCCCAAAATTAGTGACTATGGCAAGTTGAATATAGCCCCACTGCTACAAAAGTTTAGAGACAGGATTAAAACGTGGAACTCACTCTGCCTGTCGGTAGCAGGCAGGGTGAACCTGATAAAAATGATTCTCATGCCCCAACTGCTTTATGTCCTGCATAACGCCCCGACAGTAGTGACGCTAAAGACATTTAGGATTGTTAATTCCCTGTTCCGCATGTTAATTTGGAAAAACCGGGCACCTAGAATTAAACTGGAACACCTCCAACGCCCAAAAGATGAGGGGGGACTCGCCCTCCCAAACCCCTGGTTGTACTATGTTGCCGCACAGCTACAGCAGCTAATAGGCACAATCCGCAATGATATAGGCGAAGAGGGGGGGACCCGGACCTCCACAGAATTAGTGATGACACATACAGTAAAGAGGGACTCCATACAGTCAGCTCTGGAGTCACAGGCATTTGGCAAACCTAACAAGCTCTACCCGACATACAACCTTATCCAAAAAATTTGGAACAAAACTAGAAGTTTGCAGGGGGTGACAGGATACACAGATTTTAGCCCTATCTGGAACAACGACTCATACCCAGAATTAGCAAAACTACAGCATGGCAAGCTCTGGGAGAGATATGGGATTGTTTGCCTTAAGCAACTATTTCACAATGGTAGCATGCACACCTTTGAAACACTGCAGGGCCTTTTTGGCCTACCACACTCCATGAGATTCTATTATGTTCAGTTAAAACATGCTATAACGGTTCAGAGCAGATCAGAAGACTGGATCCTATGCCCGACTCCAGTGTTTAAACTGATTGCACGGGCCACCAATACTAAGGGATTTATATCAACATGCTATAACATGCTACTAGGGAACTTTCTGAATAAACACCCCCTAAGGATGTTGGACAAATGGGAGGGAGAGGTGGGCAGGCTTGATGGGGAACAATGGGAGGAGGCCCTACAGTCGGTACTTACATGCTCCCTAAATATATCACAAAGGGTATCACAACTATATCTACTGCTGAGAGTCTATTATACGCCCCACAGACTGTTCATCATGGGCCTGAGACCTACACCACTGTGCACTAGGTGCAAAAGAGATCATGGCGACTTGATCCACCTTCTGTGGAGGTGCCCAAAGTTACACCCCTACTGGAAGGGGGTGGTGGACACCATAAACAGGGTATTTCAAGTCTCCTTACCTCTAGATCCAAAGCACTGCCTTCTTAATGTACTGGAGGAGCTAGAATGGGAGGAAAGTAAGAGGGTGGCCATTATTAGATCTCTATTCTTAGCACGGAAGCTAATAATGACGCACTGGATATCTGAGGACCCACCTACCCTTAAAGAGTGGATCAACATAATGGGAGATATGCTTAGAAAAGAAAAGATAATTTTCCAGCATAGAGGATGCAACCAAAAATTCGAGAAACTTTGGGGGCCGTGGCTGGATGTACCGGGGCTAGCTCCGGTGGATCTAGTGATGGCCAGGATACTGACTTAGGCACAAGGGCTGGAAGATTGCCAGAAATGCACACCATGTAAGGATGATTACTGCTAGTATAGATGGAGGAGTTGGGGTGAGATGGCATGGTTTGACGGTATTGCTGTCGAAAAACAACTTCTGTGTAATAAATGTTTGTAATGGCTGTAAGGGTGAAGAGACAATGATGTACGTATGAGTTCATAAACAGTTGCGTAACATAAAAATTCCAACACCCGTCTTTTTATTGTATAGGGCCTCTGTATTCAGTAAATATGTTTTATTCTTAAATAAATAATGATTATAAAATAATTTTCAATGTACAAAAATGCAGATTTTTAAGTGTGCGAAAAAGTAAAAATAAAATAAATTGCTCTAGAGCGGAAGAGGTTAAGAAGCTCTTTGTGGCCCCCCAAAAAAACACTACAGCACAATCAATAAATGGATAGCGTGTACCTTACCTCAATAACAGCTTCAGTTCTGCGGGGTGGATATTTTATTATCCATGCCAAACCCAAATCAATAATCTTGACATGTCATGTCTTGACATGTCCGGTGCTATCCAAAAGGATGTTGGGAGGATGTAAGTCACTGTAAAGAAGAAGAAAAACAATGGTAAGGTGGGGTCTCCAAACTTTCTAAACAAAGGGCCAGATTGCTGTACTTCAGACTTTGAGGTGAGGGGTGGACTGTGGCTTGGTGGTCAATGGAAGTAATGGCTGGTATACAAAGACCGAAAATCTGAAGCAGCCACATTTTTCTTTGTGTGTACTGCTATCTGTTCAACAGAAGCCGGTCGTTGGGCCAGCTTCCATCAAGCAGTCCTATCTGTCGAACAGCCAATGGCTGCAGTGCTGATCTGTGTATTCTGATGGGGAGGAGTCCCTGCTGTCAGAATACAATAGCGCAGCGGGGCAGAGCTCTGCATCCACATTTCTTGTGTGGATGCGTTTATCTGTCAGTTTTTTTTTTATTTGTTGTTGTTCAACCCGCTGATTGCATGAAAAAAAAAACACAACTGTCCATGTATACCCTGTTTAAGAATATAACAGCCCCTGTGGTTAGTAGGGGGAGAAGTAGGGTCCCATCACTTGTATTAGAGAAAGAAATAGTACCCCATTGTTAGTGTCAGTGGGAGGAATAATGCCTCATCATTAGTACTAGTGGGAGGAATAGTGCCCCATTGTTGGTGTCAGTGGGAGAAATAGTGCCAAATCATTAGTGACAGTGGAAGGAATAGGGCCCCATCATTGATATTTGTGGGAGAAATAATGCCCCATCATTTTACTAGTAGAAGGAATAGTGCCCCATTGCTGGAGTCAGTGAAAGAAATAGTGCCCCATCGTTGGTGTCAGTAGGAAGACTGGTACCCTATTGTTGGTGTCAGTGGGAGGAAAAGTGCCCCATCGTTGGTATTTGTGGGAGAAAAATGCCCCATTGTTGGTACTAGTGGGAATAGGTTGGTGTCAGTAGGAAGACTGGTACCCTATTTTTGGTGTCAATGGGAGAAATAGTGCCCCATCATTGGTGTCAGTGGGAAGACTAGTTCCTTATTATTGGTATCAGTGGGAGGAATAGTGCCCCATCCTTGGTGTCAGTGGGAAGACTAGTTCCTTATTATTGGTATCAGTGGGAGGAATAGTGCCCCATCCTTGGTGTCAGTGGGAGGAATAGTGCCCTATTGTCGGTGTCAGTGGGAGAAATAATGCCCCATAGTTGGTGTCGGCAGGAAGACTAGTACCCTATTATTGGTGCCAGTGGGAAGAATAGTGTCACATCATTGATATCAGTGGGAGGAACGGTGCCACGTCGTTGGTGTCAGTGGAAGGAATAGCACCCCAAGGGCTGAATAAAGGCAAGCAAAGAGCTGCATCTGGCCTGCATGCCGCAGTCTGGAGACCAATAGGCTGGAACAATAAAATATAATGTATAGATTCCTTACCAATGTGCAATGTTTCTAGAATGAAGAAACTGTATGCCACTCAGTAACTCAGCAGCAATAAACCTGATGGAAAAAGAAGAAAAGATTTATTAGTGAAAAACATGTCCTCTCATAACCTAGGCCCCTATTTTCCTGACCGCTCCATGTCTCTGCTCCATATATATATATATATATATGTACACACACACATATACTATATAGTTCTATATAAATACATTGTGCTGTAATGTTAGTATGTCCACCTCTAGTCATATGCCATCTATACCTAGTCCCAAAATACCAACCAAGCCGCTCTCTTCGGTCCTCCCAAGATCTCCTACTCTCTAGCTCCTTTGTCACCTCCTCCCAGGCTCGCCTCCGGGATTTCTCCAGAGCTTCTCCCATCCTTTGGAATTCCCTACCCCAATCTGTCCGACTGTCCCCTAATCTATCCATCTTTAGACAATCCCTGAAAACCCTTCTCTTTAACCACTTCCACACCGGGCATTTTTATCCCCTTTCTGCCCAGGCTGATTTTCAGCTTTCAGTGCTGTCACACTTTGAATGAGAATTGTGCGGTCATGCGACGTTGTACCCAAATTAATTTTTTTAATCATTTTTTTCCCCCACAAATATAGCTTTCTTTTGGTGGTATTTGATCACCTCTGCGGTTTTTATTTTTTGCGTTATATACAAAAAAAGAGCATCAATTTTGAAAAAAAACACAATATTTATTACTTTTTGCTATAATAAATATCCAAATTATTTTTTAAAGGAACTATTTTTTTCTTCAGTTTAGGCTGATATGTGTTCTTCTACATATTTTTGGATTTTGGATTGTGCAAAAGTTATAGCATCTACAAAATATGGATAGAATTATGGCATTTTTATTTTTTTATTAGTAATGGTGGCGATCTGCGATTTTTATCGTGACTGCGATATTGCGGCGGACAGATCGGACACTGTGTTGTTCGGGGGAGGAGACTCATTCCTGCAGCCGGAGCAAAATGAAACTTATTGCTGCTGCTCCGGAGACGCAGATCGCCCCCGTCACCCCCAATGCTCCACTGAGCGATCCCCACACACCCGGAGGAGGCGTCTGACTGGTAAGCAAAGCTGCAGAGGGGAAGAGGAGGGCCCCGCCGTGGAGGAAGCCTCACCAGCTCGGTATATGGAGCCGATGGAAGGGGGAGGGAGGAGAGAAATGGTGTCTGGGCCGCCCCTCTCTGGGGCTGTCAATCAGGGCGGGGGATCCGGGCTTCTACAGCCAGCTACCACCAGCAAAAGAGAGAGCCAGGTCCCCCATTCCTGCTCCTCCAGCATCCCTCAGCCACTGGCCTTTAAATCCACCCCCTGTCCCATCCCCTCCACTACCTTCCTCCTGGTTATCAGTGCCACAGTCAGGGCAGCTCAGTCCCAGGCCAGTGTCCCAGTGCGCCAACCTGTGCTTGACAGCCCCTGACCCCTCCCTCTGCCCAGCCCTTACCCCCACCTATGCAGGGCTCCACTGCGGGGGTCCGGAGGTGCCAGTCCTGATCCTCAACCATGGTGCTGGCACTGCCTGCTAATTGTCTTCTCCACTGCTAGCTCCCTCACTGACACCAGAACCGAGATAGAACACTGACACCAGCACCGAGATAGAGCACTGACACCAGCACCAAGATAGAGCACTGACACCAGCACCGAGATAGAACACTGACACCAGAACCGAGATAGAACACTGACACCAGAACTGAGATAGAACACTGACACCAGAACCGAGATAGAACACTGACACCAGCACCGAGATAGAACACTGACACTAGCACCGAGATAGAGAGCACTGTGATAGAGCACTGATTCCAGCACCAAGATAGAGCACTGACACTGATCTCTCTATCTAGAGATCACTGTGATAGAGCACTGATTCCAGCACTGAGCACTAAGATAGAGAGCACTGATGCCAGCACTAAGATAGAGAGCACTGACACCAGCGCCGAGATAGAGAGCACTGACGCCAGCACTAAGATAGAGAGCACTGACACCAGCACCGACATAGAGAACTGACACCAGCACTGAAATAGAGAGCACTGATACCAGCACTAAGATAGAGAGCACTGACGCCAGCACTGAGATAGAAAGCACTGACGCCAGCACTAAGATAGAGAGCACTGATACCAGCACTAAGATAGAGAGCACTGACACCAGCACTGAGATAGAAAGCACTGACGCCAGCACTAAGATAGAGAGCACTGACACCAGCACCGACATACAACACTGACACCAGCACTGAGATAGAGAGCACTGACACTAGCACTTTAAAACTCTTAATATATGTAATTTATACAATTATTTTTTTATCGCTTGGATTATTTTTCCCATTATGGGCGTAAGTGGGGCCTCTTGTCTAGGTTTTGATTAAGGCCTCACAAAGCTTAGAGCCGCCTCTGTAGCTGGACAACTTGCTGGCAACAGGGATACCCTCGCCATCAGCACAGTGCTAAGCAGGGCCGCTGATAAGGCAGTACAACTGGTACTGTTGTACTGGGCCCAGGTCCCATCAGCTAAAAAGGGGGGGCCCAAGCAGCTTCAGGGGCATATGCGCATAAAGTCCATTCCACATGTCCCGCTGCACATTTAGTTCAGGCGGACTGCCTTCCCTGGCGGAGTGATTCTTTGTACAGCCACTCCTTAAGCGCCAAGGAAGTGCGAGGGAGAGGCTGATGTGAGGTAGCTGAGAGGGCGCAAGTCTGAAATCCCAGCAGTGGGTGATGGTGCACAATGACACTGACACCGCACAACGGTACTGTCCCCAGGCTCCCCACTGTGTGCTTATGATCATCATCAATTTCTTATGGCTGTGCTGTGTGTTACAGACTCTAGCACAGTACAGTCATAACAAAGTCAGCTCCCAACAGCCATGGACACAGTGACAGAGCCATAGAGCACCATAATGATGATGATCATAAGCACAGTGAGATGCTAGTTTACATGTGTTTAAGGGGGCAGTAAAAACAAATGGCTCCACTCCCCGGACCCTTTCATCCAAGCTTTTCATTTAGGTCCACCTAAATTCATGCAGCCCTAATTGAGAGCTCCATGTAGGTTTACAGGTGGCTGGATGTAAACAGACTAGTGTCCCTTACACCCGCCTACCTTCAAGTCTGTTTAGTTTCAGAAAGAAAAATTAAAAAGGGCTGCATCCTTTATTTTTTTCCAGACCTACTGTAAATGTGATGGATCCGAGGTAGCCTGATGTAAGTGGACACAAGCCTGTTTACATCTGGCCACCCATAGAGCAGGTCCACTGCAGGTCCAAGTCCACTCCTGTCCGTTGTACAGATAATGACATCTGTCCCATTCAGCTCCAGTTCAAAAGGGAATCCACTCACAGATCCCCCGCTGAGCAGATCTGTGTGAAAGAGCCCTTATGCTGCAAAGGCAGCAGAGGGGAAAGTACATATGCTGCAACAGTGATGCTTTTTGTGCAGCAAAAAATATCCTCGCTATCACCACCCACCATGTTGCCTACTGAATGTGATCCCATTTAACTGCCATCAGGGATTTAATTGGTTAAAACAGGGGCTGAGGAAGTTAAAAAATGGGATTGATTTACTAAAAATGGAGAGTAAAGAATCTGGTGCCGCTGTGCATGGTAGCCAATCAGCTTCTAACTTCAGTTTGTTCAATTAACCACTTGCCGACCGCCGCATGTACATATACGTCGGCAGAATGGCACGGCTGGGCAAATGGGCGTACAGGTACGTCCCTTTGAATTTTCTGCTGTGTGGTCATGTGCGCGGTGCCGGCGGCGCGCATGCGACCCTGTCGCGAGCTCCGTGAGTAGGATCGCGGGTCCCGCGGACTCTATGTCCCCATGGATACCCACGATCGTCTCACGGAGCTGAAGAACGGGGAGATGCTATTGTAAACAAGCATCTCCCCGTTCTGCCTAGTGACACTGTCACTGATCATAGCTCCCTGTAATCGGGAGCTATGATCAGTGACGTGTCACTCGTAGCCATGCCCCCTAACCGTTAGAATCACTCCCTAGGACACACTTAACCTTCCTAACCAGCTAGTGGTTAACCCCTTCACTGTCAGTGTCATTTTTACAGTAATTGGTGCAATTTTATAGCACTGATCGCTGTAAAAATTACAATGGTCCCAAAAATGTGTCAAAATTGTCCACCATAATGTCGCAGTCCCAATAATAATTGCAGACTAGTAAAAAAAATAATAATAATAAAAATGCCATAAAACAAACGCCTATTTTGTAGCCGCTATAACTTTTGCACAAACCAATCAATAAACGCTTATTGCAATTTTTTTAAACAAAAATATGTAGAAGAATACGTATCAGCCTAAACTGAGGAAAAAAAATTTTTTATATATTTTTTGGGGATATTTATTGTAGCAAAAAGTAAAAAATAATGCGTTTTTTTTCTAAATTGTCGCTCTATTTTTGTTTATAGCACAAAAAATAAAAACCGCAGAGGTGATCAAATACCACCAAAAGGGAGCCACGTCGCACGACCGCGCAATTGTCAGTTAAAGCGACCCAGTGCCGAATCGCGAAATGTGCTTTGGTCAGGAAGGGGGGAAATTCTTCCGGGGCTGAAGTGGTTAAGCTTTGACATTGAAACCTGGAAGCTAAATGGTTTCTATGCAGAGCTGCAGCAGATTTTGCATTCTAGTTTTAGTAAATCAACCCCAATGCCTTATTACTGCCTGCCCAATGCTCTTTGAAATGCGATCTAGATGCTGATTGCTCTTCAGTGAGCAATAATAATGTGAACTAGCCCTAAAAGACCAGGTTGGTGGGTAGCGGTAAATTTTGGGGCGGAGGTGGCTTGTAGGCGGGACTGGGGGGCCCCATGAGAAAGGCATGATTTTTAACAGCAGCTCTGGTGTTGACTGCCGGCCAGTCTTTAAGCTGTATAATCCGCTCAACTGCTCCAAGGAGAGATCTACACAGAGATAATGGGGCTGCAATCAGGAGAAAAATTCTAGAAACTATGAATTCATAGTTTAAAAGATTTAAAGGGGAGGTCCGGTTAAAAATAAAAAATAAATTAAATTCAGCAGCTACAAACACTGTAGCTGCTGAATTTTAATAAGGACAACAATGGCGGCCGCCCGAGGCCGATCTGTCCACCGAATCGGGTGCCGGCGCCTCCATCTTAACGAAGGGAAACATGCAGTGGAGCCTTGCGGCTTCACTGCCTGTTTCCTACTGCGCATGCGCGAGTCGTGCGGTGCTTTGTGAATGGGGCGCGTTGTGTTCTGGGACACACACAGTTCCCAGAACACAGCACGCCCCATTCCCCAGAAGACAACGTGAGGAGGAGAAGACTGAAGATCACTGCAGTGTAGGAAGTGGTAGATTAGGACGATCGGCGTAGCAAAAGACATTTTTTTTGGAGCATTTTTATGGAATTTTTTTTTTTTTAGGGTGGACCTCCCCTTTAAGGCTCTTAATATATGCAATTTATTTAGTTGATTTTTATCGCTTTAATGATTTTTCCTATTATGGGTGTAAGTGGGGCCTCATGTCTAAGTTTTTACTAAGGCCTCACAAAGCCTAGAGACGCCTCTGCTCACATGCAAATGAGAACGTGCACATAGGTCCTGCACCCATATGGAAATGTGAGGTATCACTGAGTACTTCAAAGGGAGAGCAATATTTCTAGTACAAAAGCTCATGTTAAACTCTAAATTGATCAGCACTTAGATTAGATTATGGAGATTTTAAGGTGTCACTGTCATAGTTTGTCGCCATTTCACAAGCATGCAAAGTTTTAAATCTTTGTTCGGTATCTATTTACTTGGCACAACATAATATTTTATATTTTCCCAAAAAATTGGGTATTGTGTTTGTGTGACTAAAATGCATATAGGTATTTTTTTCCTGAAAATTTGTGTTTGATAAACAGCTGTGCAAATATTGCATGACAAAAAATGGCAACAACCACTATTTCACTCTGCAGGGCCTCTGCTTTCTGAAAATTGAACCCCTCCAAACATTATATACAGTGGTGTGAAAAAGTGTTTGCCCCCTTCCTCATTTCCTGTTCCTTTGCATGTTTGTCACACTTAAGTGTTTCGGAACATCAAACCAATTTAAACAATAGTCAAGGACAACACAAGTAAACACAAAATGCAATTTGTAAATGAAGGTGTTTATTATTTAAGGTGAAAAAAAATCCAAACCATCATAGCCCTGTGTGAAAAAGTGATTGCCCCCTAAACCTAATAACTGGTTGGGCCACCCTTAGCAGCAACAACTGCAACCAAGCGTTTGCGATAACGTGCAATGAGGCTTTTACAGCGTCCTGGAGGAATTTTGGCCCACTCATCTTTGCAGAATTGTCCTAATTCAGTTACAATAGAGGGTTTTCGAGCATGAACGGCCTTTTTAAGGTCATACCACAACATCTCAATAGGATTCAGGTCTGGACTTTGGCTAGGCCACTCCAAACTTCAGCCATTCGGTGGTGGACTTGCTGGTGTGTTTAGGATCATTGTCCTGCTGCAGAACCCAAGTTCGTTTCAGCTTGAGTACACGAACAGATGGTCGGACATTCTCCTTCAGGATCTCTTGGTAGACAGCAGAATTCATAGTTCCTTTTATCACGGCAAGTCTTCCAGGTCCTGAAGCAGCAAAACAGCCCCAGACCATCACACTACCACCACCATATTTTACTGTTGGTATAATGTTCTTTTTCTGAAATGCAGTGTTCCTTCTACGCCAGATATACTTGGACACACACCTTCCAAAGAGTTCCACTTTTGTCTCATCGGTCCACAGAATGTTGTCCCAAAAGTCTTGGGGATCATCAAGATGTGTTGTGGAGAAATTGAGACGAGCTTTGATGTTCTTTTTGCTCAGCAGTGGTTTTCTCCTTGGAACTCTGCCATGCAGGCCATTTTTGCCCAGTCTTTCCCTGATGGTGGAGGCATGAACGCTGACCTTAACTGAGGCAAGTGAGGCCTGCAGTTCCTTGGACGTTGTTGTGGGGTCTTTTGTGACCTCTTGGATGAGTCGTCGCTGCGCTCTTGGGGTAATTTTGGGCGGCCGGCCACTCCTGGGAAGGTTCACCACTGTTCCATGTCTTCGCCATTTGTGGATAATGGCTCTCACTGTGGTTCGCTGGATTCCCAAAGCTTTGGAAATGGCTTTATAACCCTTTCCAGACTGATAGATCTCAATTACTTTCTTTCTCAATTGTTCCTGAATTTCTTTGGGTCTCGGCATGATGTGTAGCTTTTAAGGATCTTCTGGTGGACCTTACTGTGTCAAGCAGCTCCTATTTAAGTGATGCCTTGATTGTGAACAGGTGTGGCAATAATCAGGCCTGGGTGTGGCTAGAGAAATTGAACTCAGGTGTGGACAACCACACAACCACAGTTATAGTATGTTTTAACAAGGGGGGCAATCACTTTTCACACAGGGCCATGATGGTTTGGATTTTTTTTCACCTTTAATAATAAACACCTTCATTTACAAATTGCATTTTGTGTTTACTTGTGTTGTCCTTGACTATTGTTTAAATTGGTTTGATGTTCCGAAACACTTAAGTGTGACAAACATGCAAAGTAACAGGAAATGAGGAAGGGGGCAAACACTTTTTCACACCACTGTAAGTCATCTTCTAGCAAAAAAAAATTTGGATATTTACATATATGTAAGAAATGCCAGAAGTGGCCTGGGCAGAAAGTGGTTGCAGCGTCACATTGCGCCATTCATGTTCTAAGAAAGTGGTTAAAGGAAGCCTATGTCTATTTTAACTAGTTGGTTTGTGCCACTTGTTTTTCAGACTCGGTTTGCAGATATTCGAAAGAGGAAGAGTCATAAGTTCCCAATTTTTTTTTCACAAGTTAGCATCTGGGCCAGTTGTTGTTAGTACTTTTAACCAGTTTCCATTAACATCAGGTTCTCTATAGAGATGAGAGGAGTGTTTTTTTTGCCAAGTGGAAACTCAGTTTCACTAAATGAGCTGCTGAGGTGACATTTGCATGAAAAACTAAAGGGAAATTGAAACTTAATCTCCTCTTCACTATATTATACAAAGGGTGGTTTTCAATAGGTGCTAATGGGATCTAAGTGGTCATTGTTAGTGTAGGGTGGCTCCATGTTTTCCATAGCTGAGAGTTATGTGAACGGTTGGTGGATCATCATGGCTGTGCCTGGAGTTCAGCACCAGTCGAAGTGGTACCTCAACCACAGATGTCATTCCAGGCACATATAAGAACTTATAAAAATGCAGTTACATATTCATTCATTAAAAGAGATTTAAACTTTCTTTCTAGTTTTGCAGCAACCTTTGTTATCAGAAAATTGTTGATCTTCTGTAATCTCCTACTAGCAAGACTGGACGAGATGGGGAAAGCATTAGAAGACACCAAGTGGTGGCTTCACAAGACTGTCTTAACAGAATCATTTTGAATCCTTTGGCCGGCAATATCTGCCAATATACCGTACATACCGACAGATATTAACCAGTTCCCGACCGTCGCATGTAGATATACATCGACAGAATGGCACGGCTGCGCAAATGGGCGTACCTGTGAATTTGCCGCCATGCCATCGCGTGCGCGCCGCTGCGAGCTCCGTGAGTAGGATCGACCGTCTCATGGAGAGGAAGAACGGGGGGGATGCTAATGTAAACAAGCATTTCCCTGTTCTGCCTAGTGACACTGTCACTGATCACAGCTCCCTGTGATCGGGAGCGGTGATCAGTGATGTGGTGAAAAAAAAAAACAGCTTAAAATTCCTAAAAAAATAAAAAATAAAATTATTGGAAATTTTTTTTTCACTCACTTCTAAATGCCTGTTGCTAGGGGGTCCCTCATAGTCTGCCTCCTTCAGTGCCCAGGCACTGACATCACTGAGGGAACACAGGCAGTCAGGTGCGGAGCAGGAGCTAAGCAGGCAGGTCAAGGTACAGGCAGGGTTCGGCAACAGGCGGGCAACAGCGGTACAGTAGGAGCAGGCAGAAGCGAGGTCAAACAGGCAGAGGTCAGGTGCAGGCAGAAGTCAGGGATATCTGAGAGGCAAGCCGGATCGTCAGGAGATCAGGTACACAGGAACGCAGATTACAGGCAACAGAAACAAGGGCACAGGGGAGCTGATGATCAGGCAGCAAGGAGCAGAGTATGCAGCAGACCTAAATAGGCTGATTGGCGCCAAATGCCAGCACGCGCCCCAGTGCCACAAGGAGTGCACACATTAGCACGCACACCAATGCCAACAGGAGCACACATTAGCGCGCACAGGAGCGCGCACACTGGCGCACACCGGCGCACACAAGCACGGCCAGCACCGCGACCAGTCAGGTAACCTCTCTGACATAACCTCTTAAAGGGAGCGCTGTGTTTGACCTGACTGATATACTCAGGGGTCCATCGTTTGAGGTGAGCGGCCATTACTCTCGGTCGTGGAGGTTGTCACTTAAGTCACCTTACATGATCTTTAGATCACCTATCTCACTGGATATATGCGTGCTTCTCTGCTGAATTCATCAATGATTTCTTTATTATGAAGAAAATTTACTATTTCTTTGTTTGATTTTAGTTTTAGTTTGTAGTAGTGTGTTTTACCTGCGCTGTACTGCTTTTTTATAATGTGAGAGATACATTTGTGCACCATTTTATCTTTTTCCTTGATAGCAATGATTACCTCTCTGTGCCTGTATGAAAACATTCCACATTCTAGCACTCTTAAAAACAAAAAAGATGAAGAAGCAACATTGTTGCAAGGACAAGTTATTTGAGAGAAAGATACAGTTCATCTCAACATTAAAGTATTTATTTGGGGAGGTTACAATTGTACCATTATAATCAATGGCACAAATTTTCACTCTCAAAAGCACATTTTAGCCCAGCGCTAATTTTGGTATTTGGTATTTACTATAGCGCCCTGTAAAAAAGGCATGGGAGTTAAAATGAGAGTAGTTTGCATGTCTGAGCATGCTCAGTTGTGGTGGCATCTAGTTGTACAGAGACATGGAATTTATCTCTTCTCAGACTTTTAACGATATTTCAGTGTATATATCACTTTTTCAAGCAGTTTAAAAGCAGATTATCTTTAAACAATATACCACATATTTCAGTACCATTTAGGCGATAATATCATGCTCTAAACATTATTTCCATGTGCAATACTCCAGGTTCTAGCAGAGTAAGGATTTGGGCGCTATCTGTTTTCTGGGAAATATAGCAAATTTGATTTTGGGAGTATTTTTTCACCAGCGCTATAGTAAATTCTGTTTTAGCGATATTTAGCGCGATTGTGAAAATTTGGGTTAGTAAGCACCAGTGGAGGCTGTTGTTTTTTTGTCAGTCGGTCACCCACACCCCAAACCTGCCTCAATGGGGGGTCTCGCGGCCAGTCATCCAGCCCCATACTTACCATTGGGCTTGACTGGGCTCAAGCCCATGGGCCCCGCCCAATAGGGGGCCCCGCTGAGATACATAGCGGAGTGTACTAGGCTCGGCTCTGCTCACAGTCACGCCCAGTCCCGCCCTATGATGGACATAACACAGGGACTGGGCATGACTGTGAGCTGAGCCGAGTACACTCGGCTACTCTCGGCTCCGTTTGGGACTGCGAGAGGACCCGAGAGCCGCCGAGATACACAGGACTCTGTATCTCGGTGGCGCCATTTTTAAACTTCAAGACTGCAATGAAAAGGCTGCAAATGACACTGGGGCAAGGCTACACTGACAAGGCTGCAAATGACACTGACAAGGCTGCAATGACACTGGACAAGGCTGCAGATGGACACTGATAAGGCTGCATTGATGGGCATTTAAATGTAATTTTTTTCCTTAAACTTCCCTCCTAAAAGATTTTTTCCTTAAAATTCTCTCCTAAACTTGGGGTGGGTGTTATACGCTGGCTCGTGTTATACGCCGATAAATACGGTAATATATAGAAGGTAGGGCCCGAAAGTGACTCAAGCCCAGGGGCCCCCACCACCCTAAGTCCTGCCCTGCCCATCTAGGTTGGTAGGCAGCGCTCCTACGGGTGAAGGGCGGTGGCTTCTATTACGTCTCCTCCTCCTCTGCCTCACGGAGGCTTCCGCCTTGTGTCTCCTCCTTTTAGCTAATCAAGTGATGCGTCTCAGGACCTGCTTCCTGATTAGCCGGGAAGAGGATCAGTGTGACAATAGCGAATATTCACACAACTGGGAGGGCTGGAAGCGCAGTGCTCTGCACTCGAGCACACCCTTTTTTGAAGCTTATTAGAGCCTCTGGCTCTAATCACGTGCCTAACCCCCCCCCCCCCATAGGAATCCATGCGTCCAGCGCCCTGCATGTAGATTAGGGGGCGGGATGCATGGATGGGAGGGCAGTGTCTGTGCGCCCCTAATGGACGGGCTGACACTGGTAAGCACTGACAGATATTGCATGGGTGTCAGATGAACGTGGCAGTAATAAGGATGCTTGTGTAGAGAGCGCCAATCGTAAAGCATTTCCCTGCTACTGTGTTGCTTGCCTCCATAAAAATGATCTGTAATACAAACGCTGGCTTCTCTCCTATCTCCATCATGGCATGTTTATTGTAGCACATGTGTTTTGTCACTTCTGCATGCGAAAGACGCGTGTTCACTTCCTCATTGCAAAACTTTAGACAAACTTCCCATGTTTAAAAGCAGTGATGATGAAGAAATCTAATCCTAAATATGGGAACATGCCTTGAGCAATGAGTGGACATATTTTGCTGAGCAGATTGCTCTGATTTGGACATATCCTGTGCTCTAGTGCACATCATCATATCTGTATTCTGGAGTCAGCCCAGCACTTGACCTGGATTGATAAATGCAAGGGTCTGGTGGTGTTCATAGATGAACATGAAATCTGATGAGGGGAATATTAGTCTGCTGGTTGCTAGTTACAGGGCTGGTGCAAGGATTTTTGACACCCTAGGTGAAACCTCATTTTGCCACCCCCCTGGCTCCACCCCTGACTCCACCCTCTTTCCCCTTTCCATGGAAACCCCACTTTTTTAATGAAGTGCCCATCAAAAGCAGCCTCACCAGCGCCCATCAATGCAGCCTCACCAGCGCTCATCAATGCAGCCTCACCAGCGCCTATCAAATGCAGCCTACCAGTGCCCATCAATGCAGCCTCACCAGCGCCCATCAAATGCAGCCTCACTAGCACCCATCAAATGCAGCCTCACCAGCGCCCATCAAATGCAGCCTCACCAGCACCCATCAATGAAGCCTCACTAGTGCCCATCAATGCAGCCTCACTAGTGCCCATCAATGCGGCCTCACCAGCACCCATCAAATGCAGCCTCACCAGCGCCCATCAATGAATGTTTGCTTGCTTCCATTTATTCGGGAGTTGGGACACAGATACAGTCCCCTGCCGCCGCTGCGCCTCTGGCACTATGTGTGAATGGAGCAGCAGCTGCCTGCTGATGCTGAGACTTAGTTGCTTGCTGCAGAGAGAAGAGAGTAGGAACACCAGTGGCTGGGCGCCAAAGACAGCAGGGCGCCCTAGGCGGCTGGCTAGTTTGCCTAGTAGTAGTACCGGCCCTGGCTAGTTAGCCTTGCGACCATCAGAATCGTGTGTGCCTTAATACTTCTCTAGATGGTGGGTGGTGTGACTAGGCCCATGAAAGTCAGGAACTAGCCAAAATCCAGGAGTTTTCAGGGTGATTTACATAAAGCAAAGTTCCAGGCTAAAATGAAACTAGGTTGAGCACCCCACACCTCCCCCCCCCCCCCCCCCACTCATTTTTGGATATCCCTTTTTTTAAATATATCTATTTTTGTATCTTTTTTGTTGTTCTCCAGCTGGACTTCTGTCCTACCTCGCCACAGCTAGGTGCGTAATTTCTGCATTTGCATTAGCCCCTCCCCCCTACTGTCTTCTGGGACTTGTGTGTATCCCAGAAGTTGACGGGACCATTCAGAAAGCGCAGTGCGGCTCGCACATGCGCAGTAGGAAACCAGCTGTGAAGCCTAAAGGCTTCACTGCCGGTTTCCCTGAGTGCAAAGCCGCCACCTGCACCCGAGCTGATGAACACATCGGCTTCGGGGGGCTGACATCGTGGGATTCCTAGACAGGTAAGGGCCCTTATATTAAAACTCAGCAGCTACATTATTTGTAGCTGCTGACTTTTAATTTTTTTTTAATTTTTTTTTAGAGGCTGTCAAGCAACTCTTGCTGAAAAAAAAATCCTGTTAAAGAAGACACTTTATTTGTGCTTTTCCTGGCGCTTCATAAAATCTTCTCTCTGTTATGGGAGGAACCAAAGAACATGTTGGGGATGTAGGCAACTGACAGACATGGTGGTGTATTGGACATGAAGGTTATTCAAGAGACAAAATAATTTTGTAGAGAATCCATCACTTTGATCATTCAGTGCAATGTGACAGGTTCTCTTGTAAGAATTTCACCTGACGAACATCTTCACCAGCCTTCCTTGCTGTTCTGTTGATTCAATGGGGTCCTCGAAAATACCAGAGCATAGAGGAATATGTGTCCATCTCCATTTCCATGTCCCTGCTGTACAAAAAAAAGAGGATAAAAACTTAATTGCAGCTACTCAGAGAGTAGAGTAGAGACACTTCCACCGCCAAGAGAAGATTCCTCTTCATTAGAGTTGAGCGGACACCTGGTTTTTCGGGTTCGATGGGTTCGGCCGAACTTCACAAAAAAGTTCGAGTTCAGCACCTGAACTTCACCCAAACTTGACCCCGAACCCCATTGAAGTCAATAGGGACCCAAACTTTTGAGGACTAAAATGGCTCTAAAAAAGTAATGGAACGGGCTAGTGCACTGCAAACAAATGTGGATAGGGAAATAACTTAAAATAACATAAAATACATAAAAATAAAAAATAATAATCTTGACCTAGGAGGACGAGGTCCATATGGAGTAGGAGGTTGAGGTGGCGGTGGATGTGGCGGTGTAGGTGAAAGCGGCAGTGGAGGAGGACGAGGCAGCCAACACTGGTTTTTGTTTTTAATTTTACGTTTTTTTTAAATTAGGGTACACCCCAAAAGAGTGAGAAAGATCAAAAATACAACAATGGCTGGGTAAAGCCGGTATACATGTCTATTCTGCACAAGGTACGGACAAGTCCTGTGGGATCCATGCCTGGTTCATTTTAATAAATGTGAGCTTGTCCACATTGGCTCTGGACAGGCGGCTGCGCTTGTCTGTGATAACGCCCCCTGCCGTGCTAAATACACGTTCAGATAATACACTGGCGGCAGGGCAGGCCAGCACCTCCAATGTGTAAAGGGCAAGCTCAGGCCATGTGCCCAATTTGGAGACCCAGAAGTTGAAGGGGGCAGACCCGTCATTCAGTACGTGTAGGCGTGTGCACACATACTGCTCCACCATGTTGGTTAAATGTTGCCTCCTGCTAAGACGTTCGATATCAGCTGGTGGTGCTGATTGTTGTGGCGTGCTGATAAAGCTTTTCCACATTTCGGCCATGCTAACTCTGCCTTCTGAGGTGCTGGCGGTGCCCCGGCTGCGTTGGTGACCTCTTCCTCCTCCTCTGCCTTCGCCTTGTGCTTCCACTGTGCCCCCGCTGTCAGGTGGGAATGCCACCAGCAGCGCGTCTACCAGCGTGCGCTTGTACTCACGCATCTTACGATCACGCTCCAGTGAGGAAATTAAGGACGGTACGTTGTCCTTGTAACGGGGATCCAGCAGCGTGGCCACCCAGTAATCAGCACCAGTTAGAATGTGGGCAACTCGTCGGTCGTTGCGGAGAAACTGAAGCATGTAATCGCTCATGTGTGCCAGGCTGCCCAGAGGCAATGAAAAGCTGTCCTCTGTGGGAGGTGTATCGTCTGTGTCCTCTGTATCCCCCCAGCCATGCACCAGTGATGGCCATGAGCTGGTCTGGGTGCCACCCTGCTGTGAACATGGTTCCTCCTCCTCCTCCATCTCCTCCTCCTCATCCTCCACCTCGTCATCCTCCAGAACTGTGCCCTTGCTGGTCAATTGTGTACCTAGCGTTTGTTGGTGCAGGAACCCACCCTCTGAGCCACTTGTGAATGACTGCCCTGAAAGCCTTGGAAATGATCCCTCTTCCTCCTCCTCCTCCTCCTGTGCCACATCCTCTTCCATCATCGCCCTTAGCGTTTTTTCAAGGAGGCATGGAACTGGGATAGTAACGATGAGAACGCCGTCATTGGCACTGGCCATGTTGGTGGAGTACTCGAAACAGCGCAACAAGGCATACAGGTCTCGCATGGAGGCCCAGTTATTGGTGGTGAAGTGGTACTGTTCCATAGAGCGACTCACGCGTGTGTGCTGCAGCTGAAACTCCGCTATTGCCTGCTGCTGCTCGCACAGTCTGGCCAGCATGTGCAAGGTGGAGTTCCACGTTGTGGGCACGTCACATATGAGGCGGTGAGCAGGAAGGCCGAAGTTACGCTGCAGCACTGACAGTTGAGCAGCAGCAGGGTGAGAACGCCGAAAGTGCGCACAGACGGCCCGCACTTTCTGCAGCAGCTCTGGCATATCGGGGTAATTTTTAAGGAACCTCTGCACCACCAAATTCAGCACATGTGCCAGGCAAGGGATGTGTGTCAAACCGGCTAGGCCCAGAGATGCTACGAGATTTTGCCCATTATCGCACACCACCAGGCCGGGCTTGAGGCTCACTGCCACCAACCGCTCATCAGTCTGTTGTTCCATGTCCTTCCACAACTCCTGCGCGATGTGGGGTTTTTCCCCCAAACAGGAAAGTTTTAAAACTGCCTGCTGTCGTTTACCCCTGGCTGTGCTGAAGTTGGTGGTGAAGGGATTACGCTAGTGAATATCAAAAGAGTGCAGCGCTCATAAAATGTCCGTTATATAATCAATGGACAATCATACAAAAAATTGTGAACTAAATAAATAGAAAACAATACAATACCAATATGCGTGAGTGATTCACTCTCAAAAGAGTAAATGTGAAAATTAACTGTTTTCTCCATAAACACACTATACAATATAACCATGTGGAATCTCTATCAAAGAGACGTGAAATAAACTATAATATATATATATATATATTGTACAGGACGCCAAGGTTGGGTCCTGGACGGGTGCTATATAGCACCAGTATTTGGGCTGTGGTCCCTTTAAAGGAGTCGCAGCATTGCTCAGGGGGTCACCCAAAATGGGTGAGGGGTTCCGGGAGTAGCCGAGCAGGAGAGGACTGACTCGCAGTCCTCTCTAGGTTAATAATAGTTATTTGGGACCCGGAATTTGGGAGGCTCTGAAGAGATATTCGGGTGGGAAAAGAGCCTCCCTCCCTGACCACAATGATTCAGCGCACAGGGGGTTAAGGGCCTCCAGGAAGACAGCTCAAAAGACAGGAAGTAGGGAAGAGTTGTTGGTGTGAGGAGGAGTAGGTGATTTACACCTGTTAGCTGAGCTGTGTGGATGTCTGGAGGCTGCTAAAAGAACCTGCTGCAAAAACTGTATGTGTTTTCCTTAACTTTGTTTTTGTGCTGAAGATAAGCTGTTTTTTTTGTTATGCTGAAGATAAGCGGACTTTGTTTTTGTACTTTACCTGTGCGCTGAAGAAAGCCTTATTTTGATTTTTCTTTCAAATAAATGTCTTTTATTTTACAACTGACGGTTTATGCACTTAATCCCGTGGAGCTATTGTCCCCAAAGTTCACAACTGGTGTCTTGGATGCTGGCAAAAGTGCATTTGCAGCCGCAAAAACCGTTTAAAACTAAACTGACATTTAAAGAGACAGTGTACAAATGGCATGTCGTGGGTGAAGTCAGCTCAGACGCTGCAAGCAGCAGGTAAAGGCATGGAGGAGGTCATCAGGGCTTTGGCGCAAGCCACCGTGACCCAGCAGCAAGCTTCAGCAGATGCAAACCGTCGCCATGAGGAAGCGATGGCTCAGCAGCAGCAGGCCCTGGCACAGGCTATAGCTGCACAGCAGGAAAACACACGGTTGCTAGCCGCCCAGTTTACTGCTCAGCAGGAGTCCACTCAAGCACAGGTGACTGCCTTACAGGAGGCAGTGCAGCGGCTGGCTCAGGGACGAGAACAATCGGTCGTTGCCGTTGGCAACCAAGTGTCTGTGAGAGCCAGCCATTTCTTACAAAAACTGACACCCAGCGATGACGTAGAGGCCTTTCTCACCACCTTTGAGAGGATAGCAGAGAGAGAGGGGTGGCCCCGTGACCAATGGGCCGGCATTATCTCTCCTTTTCTCACCGGTGACCCGCAAAAGGCCTACTTTGACCTCCCAACTGAACAAATCAGCAACTATGAGCATCTGAAGGCAGAGATCCTGGCCCGCCTAGGAGTGACCATGGCTGTCCGGGCTCAGAGGGTGCATCGCTGGCGGTACAAACCTGACCGACCACCCAGGTCCCAAATGCATGAACTGATACAGCTGGTTAAAAAATGGCTGCAGCCAGAAAAACTGTCAGGCCCACAAATGGTGGAACGGGTGGTGATGGACTGGTACCTGCGGTCCCTGCCAGATGACCTACAGCGCTGGGTAAGCCATGGAGACCCTGCAACCGCTGACCAGCTGGTTGAGTTGGTTGAAAGGTACACCGTGGTGGAGGACCTGCTCGGGCCTGCCAAACGTCGGGAACCCACACCAAGGGCAACAAGACCGGCCACGGCACCTAGGAGAGAAGCCCTGCTAGACGTTGGAACCCGCAACCCTGCACCATCTTCTGCAGAACCTCGAAGGTTGGTTCCTGTCCCTAGGATGGGAGGCCTACAGTGTTGGCGATGTCGGTCCTGGGGGCATACCCGGGCACAATGCCCACTTCAGGAGGAGCCGATGGATTGCGGGACTGGTCGGAGAAGCTCCTTCTATGTGCAAAGAGCGTGTACCACTCATCTTGATCTGGCTGAAGGACGGTTCGAGTGTGAAGTGTGGGTGAACCACCTTCCTGCCAGGGCCCTACTAGACTCCGGGAGCATGGTAACACTGGTACATGCCAGGGTGATTGGGAGACTTGGCCCCGTAAATAAAACTCTGCGCGTAGTGTGTATCCATGGGGATACCAGGGAGTACCCCCTGGTTCCTGTGACGGTTTCTTATGGACGTACCTCAGTGACACAAGAGGTTGGGGTAGTAAATAGTTTAATACATGATATTATAGTGGGGCGGGACTGTCCGCTATTTCTCGAACTGTGGAACCAGGCACAGATGGGGCTGCCAGGAGAACTGGGGACACTGGGCCTGGAAGAGATGGAGTCTGAGGGGTCTAGGCCTGAAACCCCCACAACACACCCCTCTAAAACAGAGATACCTGTCACTAATAAGGATATTGCAGAGAATGTTAATTTGAATGACAATGTTTCTGTTGCAGGCCTCAATACCGAGTTGACTTCTGAGGGGGGGGAAGCCTTCCCATTACAGGTTATGCTGGGGGAGGATGATGAGGAGCTCTCCCCGTTGCAGTTCCCAGTTGAGGAGGGTGAAGGGGAAACGTCCTCAAGGCCAGTGCATCCAGACCTGGACGTACCCAGGGGTGCGTTTGGCACCGCCCAGTTGCAGGATCCTACCTTGGTCAATGCTCGAGAGCAGGTTTCTGTTGTTGATGGGGTCCCACAAATACCAGGGGCAGATCAAAGGTTTCCTCATTTTGCATTAAAGGGGGATTTGGTTTATCGAGTGGCTGAAAGCCGAGAGGAAACTGTAGAGCAGTTACTGGTTCCCCAACCATATAGGCGGATGCTACTTGACCTAGCCCACAATGACGCACTGGGAGGACACTTGGGGGCAGAGAAAACGGAGGCCAGGATAACCGACCGGTTTTACTGGCCAGGGGTGAAGGCCGAGGTTAAAAGATATTGTGCATCTTGTCCCATTTGCCAGTTAACTGCCCCAGGGCCACACTATAGAAGCCCTCTGGTACCCTTGCCGATTATTGAGGTTCCATTTGAGCGGATCGCCATGGATCTCGTGGGACCCCTGGTAAAGTCGGCAAGGGGGCACCAATATATATTAGTCATCCTAGACTACGCAACCAGGTATCCAGAAGCAGTTCCTTTGAGGAAAGCTTCCTCTAAGGCCATTGCCAAGGAGTTATTCCAAATGTTTTCACGAACTGGATTCCCCAGGGAGATACTTACGGACCAGGGCACCCCTTTTATGTCAAAGGTGATGGCGGACTTGTGCAGACTATTTCAGATCAAGCAGTTGCGGACGTCCGTCTATCACCCGCAGACCGATGGCCTAGTTGAGAGGTTTAATAAAACTCTAAAGTCCATGTTAAAAAGAGTGGTCCAGAAAGACGGGAAGGATTGGGATATGTTACTCCCTGCCCTCTTGTTTGCCATCCGGGAGGTTCCACAAGCGTCCACGGGCTTCTCACCGTTTGAATTAGTGTATGGACGAAGGCCCCGGGGGTTGCTTGACCTAGTCAAAGAAACATGGGAAAGTGAGTCCTCACCACACAAGACCGTGGTAGAGCATATCTCTCAAATGCGAGAGAGGGTGGCTAAGGTGATGCCGCTGGTGAGGGAGCACATGCAGAAGGCTCAGGATGCCCAAAGAAGGGTGTATAACAGATCGGCTAAAATTAGACAGTTTCAAGTAGGAGACCGGGTGGCTGTCCTAATACCCACAGTGGAGAGCAAGTTCTTGGCCAGGTGGCAAGGCCCGTTTGAGGTAATAGAAAAAGTGGGTGAGGTGAACTACAAGGTACACCAGCCAGGGAAAAGAAAACCATACCAGATCTATCACGTAAATCTGTTGAAACCCTGGAGAGACAGAGAACAGGTATCCGCTGTGGTAGCGGTACAGTCAGGGGACCATGCAGGAATCGACCTGGTGCAGGTGGCTGCTACCCTAACTAGGCCCCAAACCCAGCAAGCAAAAGAGTTTCTGCAAAGAAATAGGGACATGTTTTCAGGGTTGCCGGGTCTCACCAACGTCATCGAGCATGACATTGTGACGGAACCCTGTATAAAAATCCGGTTAAGGCCTTACCGTATCCCAGAAGCTCATAGAGTGGCAGTGTCTGAAGAGGTCAAGAGAATGCTCGAGCTTGGAGTCATTGAAGAGTCGCAGAGCGAGTGGTCGAGTCCAATCGTGTTGGTACCCAAACCCAACGGCACCCTCCGCTTCTGCAACGACTTCAGAAAACTTAATGAAATCTCCAAGTTTGATGCTTATCCAATGCCACGGGTAGATGAGCTAATTGAGAGGTTAGGTCCAGCCAGGTATATAACCACGCTAGACCTCACAAAAGGGTATTGGCAGATTCCCCTGACCAAGAAAGCCAGGGAGAAAACAGCTTTCTCTACCCCGGAAGGCCACTTCCAGTACAAAAGAATGCCATTTGGTCTACACTCTGCCCCCGCTACATTCCAAAGGGCCATGGACAAAACTTTGCGTCCACATCAACGGTATACTTCGGTTTACCTAGATGACATAGTCATTTTTAGCACTGATTGGGAGTCCCATCTTCCCCGAGTTCAGGCAGTCGTAGACTCCTTGAGAAGAGCAGGATTCACCATCAATCCGGAGAAGTGCGCGATTGGAGTAGAGGAAGCCAAGTACCTAGGGTACATTGTGGGTAGAGGACTGGTGAAGCCCCAAATGAGTAAGGTAGAAGCCATACAGAACTGGCCCCGCCCCCTATCCAAGAAGCAGGTCAGAGCGTTTTTGGGCATAGTTGGCTACTACCGGAGGTTTGTCCCCAACTTTGCCACCATTGCTGCACCATTGACGGACTTGACCAAAGGCAGAAAGTCAGTGATGGTACAGTGGAATGACGATGCCGAAAAAGCTTTCCAGAAGCTTAAGACGGCATTGTGCCGGGATCCGGTGCTTGTGGCTCCAGATTTTTCTAAGGATTTTGTAGTACAGACAGATGCTTCAAGTGAAGGGCTAGGAGCAGTCCTGTCTCAAGTGATCAATGGGGAAGAGCACCCCATAGTTTTTCTAAGTAGGAAGCTGACGGCAGCGGAGAAAAACTATGCGGTGGTGGAGCGGGAGTGTCTTGCCATCAAGTGGGCTTTAGACTCTTTACGGTATTTCCTCCTAGGTAGAAGGTTCCGCCTAGTGTCCGACCATGCCCCACTGACCTGGATGAGACAAAACAAAAACACCAATGCCAGGGTGACAAGGTGGTTCCTTTCTCTCCAGGAGTTCAATTTTGTGGTAGAGCACAGACCAGGGAGACAGCATCAGAACGCCGATGCCCTCTCCCGGGTCCATTGTATGATGTCGAGTGGTGCCTCCAACACCTCCGCGTTGAGGCAGAGGGGGGGGATATGTACAGGACGCCAAGGTTGGGTCCTGGACGGGTGCTATATAGCACCAGTATTTGGGCTGTGGTCCCTTTAAAGGAGTCGCAGCATTGCTCAGGGGGGTCACCCAAAATGGGTGAGGGGTTCCGGGAGTAGCCGAGCAGGAGAGGACTGACTCGCAGTCCTCTCTAGGTTAATAATAGTTATTTGGGACCCGGAATTTGGGAGGCTCTGAAGAGATATTCGGGTGGGAAAAGAGCCTCCCTCCCTGACCACAATGATTCAGCGCACAGGGGGTTAAGGGCCTCCAGGAAGACAGCTCAAAAGACAGGAAGTAGGGAAGAGTTGTTGGTGTGAGGAGGAGTAGGTGATTTACACCTGTTAGCTGAGCTGTGTGGATGTCTGGAGGCTGCTAAAAGAACCTGCTGCAAAAACTGTATGTGTTTTCCTTAACTTTGTTTTTGTGCTGAAGATAAGCTGTTTTTTTTTTGTTATGCTGAAGATAAGCGGACTTTGTTTTTGTACTTTACCTGTGCGCTGAAGAAAGCCTTATTTTGATTTTTCTTTCAAATAAATGTCTTTTATTTTACAACTGACGGTTTATGCACTTAATCCCGTGGAGCTATTGTCCCCAAAGTTCACAATATATACTATGTTTGACCATAGAAAATAATACAAGATGCTTCTAAACAATGTAATAATACACCTTAATTGTGATACTAAAGTGTAAAAAACAAAATAAACGTGACTTTTGTGTGGCTTGTCTGAAGAGGTCCGTCACCACTAGGACTGAGGCTTACCGGAATTTGTGGACTCAGATAGGTGTATACCATGTGAGTCACAAAGGCTTGATGGTGTCAGCCACACCAATGGAAACGACTCCCAGCCCAGGTATGTAGTAACGGCAAACCAAGTCTTTGTAAAGTCTTCCAAAGGGACTCAGGAACAAGATGGTAGGCAGTGTATGGTACGGTATATCTCCCCAGGTATGACCGGTAATAAAGAAAAGGGGACTATATAGTGTAATACCGTCAGGCGGAAAAAATGTATTAAAATCTGACAAAGTGGGTACTCACATTGACATAAGGATTTAAAGCATGGATATAGTACTGGTAGCAGTGACATCAGCAAATCGCCGAAAGGTATTACGCTGACCGGATGAGGAGGCGGTAGAGGATGAGGAGGCGGAGTAGGAGGAGTTAGCAACAGGAGGCAAACTGAAGCACCCTGCAATCCTCGGTGGTGGAAGGACATGCGCCAAACTGCTATCCACCTCAGGCCCAGCTGCCACTGCATTTACCCAGTGTGCTGTTAGGGAGATATAACGTCCCTGACCGTGCTTACTGGTCCACGTATCCGTAGTTAGGTGGACCTTGCCACAGATGGCGTTGCGCAGTGCACACCTGATTTTGTCCCCCACTTGGTTGTGCAGGGAAGGGATGGCTCGCTTGGAAAAGTAGTGGCGGCTGGGCACGACGTACTGTGGGACAGCCAATGCCATCAGGCTTTTAAAACTCTGCGTCTCCACCAGACGGAATGACAGCATTTCAAAGGCTAGGAATTTTGAAATGCTGGCATTCAGGGCCAGGGATCGCGGGTGGGTAGGGGGGTACTTCCTCTTCTGCTCCAGTGTTTGGGAGATAGAGAGCTGAACGCTTCCATGGGACATTGTGGAGATGGTTGGTGACCCAGGTGGTAGTGTTGCTGGCAGATCCTCTGTTTGCGGGTTGGCAGGTGCCACTGTCACTACAGAGGTGGATGAAGAGGCCGAGACTGCAGCAGAAGAGGAAGCAGGAGGAGCCAGAGACCTTTCTTTGTTTTTTGAGGTGTCTACTCCACTGCATCTCGTGATTTGCACTTAGATGCCTGGTCATACAGGTTGTGCTCAGGTTGAGAACGTTTATGCCTCGCTTCAGGCCCTGATTGCACAGCGTGCAAACCACTCGTGTCTTGTCATCAGCACATTGTCTGAAGAACTGCCACGCTAGGGAACTCCTTGGACCTGGCTTTGGTGTGCTCGGTCCCTTGCTGCGTTGGGCAGTAGCAGGCGTACTGTCTAGGGGACGGACGCTCCGCTTTTGCACCCTGCTCCCTCTTCTGCTGTGCTGTTCCTCCGAACTACACTGGTCACCTGCATGACGTTAATTCCATGTGGGGTCGAGGACCTCATCGTCCTCCACATCATCTTCCACTCAGTCTTCACCCCTGCCCTCCTTGTCGGTCTGCACAATTGCGAAAGCAGCAGCAGTTGGCACCTGTGTTTCGTCATCATCCGAGACATGCTGCGATGGTCCTCCCATGTACTCATCATGAAACATAAGTGGTTGGGCATCGGTGCACACAATCTCTTCCACTTCTGGGGCAGGGCTAGGTGGATGGCCCTGGGAAACCCTGCTAACAGAATCATCAAAAAGCAGAAGAGACTGCTGCATGATTTGGGGCTCAGACTGCTTGGCTGATTTGCAAGGGGTGAGGTGAAAGACTGATGGACATCGGCTGCAGGTGTCAACTCTGATCTTTCAGCAGGAGACTGGGTGGAAGACAATGTGAAGAAACTGGAGGCTCTGTCAGCAACCCAATCTACTATGGCCTGTACTTGTCCTGGCCTCAACATTCGCAGAGCCGCATTAGGCCCGACCAAATACCACTGCAGGCTCTGTCGCCTACTCGCACCTGAGGAAGGTGTTTCACTTGTGCGTGTAACTGGCACACCTCTACCTGCAACAGGAGCTCCACCAGCAGCACCACGACCGGGGCCACGTCCCTTATTTGACGTTCTCCTCATATTTCTCAAATTTAGGATCTTGCCCTAAATGGGTGTTTTTTGATTAGCAGAATAGAACAACAGTATCTAAAGGGTGTATCTCTACAGATACAGACTAGGCAGCAATTTAAGATTTTTCACCTAAATGTGTTTTTTTGAATAGCAAAAATAGAGCAACAGTATCTAAAGTGTGTATCTCACACGTACAGATATGCAGGAAACACTGCAAAATATATTTTTTTGCCCTAAATGGGTGTTTTTAGAATAGCAGAATATAGCAACAGTATCTAAAGGGTGTATCTCACATGTACAGATATGCAGGAAACGCTGCAAATTTTTTTTTTTTTTGCCCTAAATGTTTTTTTTTTTTTGAATACCAGAATAGAGCAACAGTATCTAAAGGGTGTACCTCAACTGATACCCGCTTACTGGAAGACAAAGAACACCCCTCCACTGTCACGGTGGGTATCGATTATGAATGACACCATGAGAATGGAGGAGTTGCTGGCTCTAGATAATGATACATACACCAAATTTATAGCTCAATGGTCAATATGGCTCCGCTTCTCTTCCTCTGATACCCTGCTGAACAAAACCGCGGACATATAGGGACATACTAGATCCCCTCCTACCCTACCCTCCCTGGACATAACTGTGATCCTCCCCTTTCCCCTGCCTCCCCCCTCCCTACCTTCCTGCCCACCCCCCCATCTCTTCTCTACTTTACTCTATTCTTTTCTCTCTGCTCCTCCTATCTTTCCTTCTCCACGTTACTTACTGTATATTGTTACATATAGTGACTCATGAACTGCTTTCGCTAGCACTACCTCCTGGACCAGAGAACAGGTTCTCTTCCCCACCCCCCGAGCATGTGGGCGGAGGTCGGCTGTGGACGATAGTCGTTGGTTGGCCTTCCGCAATTATCCTTCTGTTACCGTTCTTTGTATACAATTACCTCATGTTGTTCACTGTTTTACTGTTTTCTTTTTGTGAAATACCAATAAAATATTTTCAACACTAAAGGGTGTACCTCACACGTACAGATACAGACTAGGCCGCAATTTAAGATTTTTCCCCTAAATGTGTTTTTTTTGAATAGCAGAATAGAGCAACAGTATCTAAAGGGTGTATCTCACAGGTACAGATATGCAGAAAATGCACCAAAAAATTTTTTTTGCCCTAAATTATTATTATTTTTTGAATAGCAGAATAAAACAACAGTATCTAAAGGGTGTATCTCACACATACAGATATGCAGAAAACGCAGCAAAAAAAAAATTTTTGCCCTAAATTTTTTTTTGAAAAGCAGAATAGAAGAAAAGTATCTAAAGTGTGTATCTCGCACGTACAGATAGGCAGAAAATGTTGGGAGGTTCACTCTGCAGTGGAGGGGGGGGGGGCAATCAGCAGCTCTGTGGTGTGCGTGGCATCTTCTTCCGGCTAGCAGTACAATTCACTCTATGCAGTGGAGAGGGAAGGGGCCTCTGACCCAGGCAGGTATCAGCTTCAGTACATAAGCAAAGCGACTCACTTATGTACTGAAGTGGATACCTATCTGGGTCAGAGGCCCCTTTCCTCTCCACCGTATAGAGTGAATTGTACTGCTACCCGGAGGGAGATGCTGCAGGCACCACAGAGCTGCCGCTTGCCCCCTTCACCCCTCCACTGCCTAGTGAACTGCCAGCCAGAGGTGCAGGGGGAGATGCTGTGGGCACCACAAAGATCAATGTGCATGTAAGTGGCTATTGGGTGACCTGACTGTACTGGAAGTGCAGGGAGGTGCAGAGGTGTGTGTGGGGAAGGGGGTACCGAGGTGTGGGGGGTGCAGAGATGTGCGGCAGAGTACGTAGATGTGCTGGGGGTGTTAAAGTGTGTGTGTAGGGGGGGAGTGCAGTGGTGTACTGGGGGTTACAAAGGCTTTCTGGGCATGTGGAGGCCTACTGGGAGATAAAGAGAAATCTAGGAGGTGCAGAGATGGGCTGGGGAGGTATGGAGGGTGCTGGGAGGTGCAGAGGTGTGTGTAGGAGGTGCAGATGTGCAAAGGGGTAATACAAAAGTGTGCTGGGGGGTATGGAGGTGTGGGGGAGTACATAGATGTGCTGGGGGGGGGTGTTGAGGTGTGCAGAGGTGTGTGTGTGTGTGTGGGGGGGTGCGAAGGTGTACTGGGGGGGTCTCAAAGGCTTGCTGGGCGTGTGGAGGCATACTGGGGGATAGAGTATTATAGGAGGTACAGAGGTGTGTGAGGGGTGCATAGGTGTGCTGGGGAGGTATGGAGGTTGCTGGGGAGTGGAGAGGTGTGTGTAGGAGGTGAAGCAATGTGCAAAGGGGTACAGAAGTGTGCTAGGAGTACAGGGGTTATTTGGGAGGTACAGAGATGTGCAGGGAATATAGAGACGTGCTGAAGGGCACTAAGGCATTCTGGGGGGTGTACAGATGTGCAACGGGGTATAGCATTAGGTGAATTTTGTAGAACAACGCCCATTTTAAATGCCCCACCCCTAATTAAAATATGTTTTCTACCTACAATGGCTGGCTGAACACCTGGAAAAACAAAAAGGTGTACCTACATTTTTTTTTTTAAAGTTTGCCAACTATGCAGGAAGGTGTCCTGCTGCAGAACATGTGAAAGGGTCCTTCTGTCTGACCATAATAAAGGGCCCTGCGATGGGAGTAAAGGGCTCTGGACCAGTGGTAAGGGCGCCTGATGGGGTCAGGGGGTCCTTAATGGTTTCTTGCTCCGGGGGCTTGAAGGTTTTAGTTACACCCAGTGGCGGTGCGTCCATAAGGACGCACAGGTGCCGCCCCCTCTTTCCCGTCACCCCCCATATATAAAATGGATAGATTCATGCATTGCATTGCATGAATCTATCCATGGCCACTGTAGACACCCCCTGTTCAGGCGTCCAGACCCTTTTTAGATGCCGGGCACCTGAATTCCAGAAGCGGGGGGTATTTTTGAAGCACCTGATTCAAAAAAGGTGGACTCGTGAGGCGCAGAGCATTGCGCTACGAGCCCACCCAGGTGCGTTAGCAAAGCAAATGAATATTTGCTTTGCTAACACTGAACAGCCTCTCCGCCAATCAGGGAGCATGGGTCTAATACCTGTCTGATTGGCCGAAGGCACAGACATCCCTATTGGATGCCCAGCAGAATGGAGGAGGAAACGCACGGGAACCATGGAGGATGCAGGAGCCGTCGCCTGCCGGTCCCACAGCTCGCTGCTGTCACCCGGATGGGGTAAGTGCCGGTCTAACAGCGAGAAGGCGCGGGGGGGGGGACAGTGTCTGCATATTATGGGGACAGGCTGCATATGATGGGAACAGAAGCTGCATATGGTGGGCACAGAATCTGCATATGATGGGCACAGAGGCTGCATATGATGAGCACAGGCGGCATGTGATGGGCACAGAAGCTGCATATGGTGGCCACAGAAGCTGCATATGGTGGGCACAGAAGCTGCATGAGATGGGCACAGAGGCTGCATATCATGGGCACAGAAGCTGCATATGGTGAGCAGAGGCTGCATATGATGGGCATAATGGCTGCATATGATGGGAACAGAGGCTGCCTATGATGGGCACAGAAGCTGCATATGATGGGCACAGAGGCTGCATATGATGGGCACAGAGGCTGCATATGATGGGCACAGAGGCTGCATATGATGGGCACAATGGCTACATATGATGGGCACAAAGGCTGCATATGATGAGCACAGAGGCTGCATATTATGGGCACAGTGGCTGCATATGATGGGCACAGTGGCTGCATTTTATGGGCACAGTGGCTGCATTTGATGTTTGTTTGTTTGCGTCCTCCCCAAAAACTTGAGCACCTGGTTACACCTCTAGCTCAAGTGTGAACGGGGTCTTGGAGTTTCCCTTACTACAGTAGTAATAATAATGCTGGACTTGTTTTCTAGATAAATTGTACATTTCTTGAAAAGCTAATTCGGAATACTCTTTTATTTAAAGATTAAACTTTTAAACATTCTATAAAACATAAATCAGAATTTCTTTTCACATCCTTTACCAGTCCAGTCTTCGTTTTTATGCCTCCATCATGATCATTATGGAAATTTTCATGGGAATGTAGCCAGAACTGATTAACTGTAATAAACAACAACAGACAACATGGTGGAGTAAACTAGGCCGCGGTCTTTATTATTGGTATAAATAAACATGAAAGTATTCATAGATAGATAAATGAAATCACCAACAAACTGTTAATCAACCAACTTCCAATAACAACCCAGCCACTACGACTCAGGTTGATGAACTTATAACCAACTTTTAAATAACCACTCCTTTAGAGCAAAGGATGGTAATAAAACCACATAATATTATAGGCTGCGACAAGGGAGGGGGGGAGGGGAATGCTACTATAATTGGAAATAACTCCAAAACTACTATATTCTTTAAATAACCTTTGGTACACCAATCTGAATGCCACCCAGAGGCGCACCAGTGAGTGTTCCATAATGCTGAGAAAACCCACTGAACCTGCTGTATCTGTGAATAAACAGAAATCTTTGTCTTCTATAAATTCTGATTGAAAAATAGCTCTACCGTTGAAATCTTCTAAAAACTGAGCCCATACCAAAAGGTCCCCTTGAATCTCAACCGTGATTCTAACATGGGATGTTGGGGACTTGAGCCCTGAAATAGCCAACTATAAGCGTCTAGAGAATATTCTGCCAACCGGCAAAACTCTAGAGGCAAAGGCCAATAGACCCAGCAGTTTTTGCATCTCTTTCAGCGTGGCCTTCTTTTTTCGCAGGATGAAATTAATCATATAACGCAAAGTGACTATCTTATCTGCTGGGAGTTCAAAAACCCCAGCGCCAGTGTCAATGATAATACCCAAGAAAACCATGCGCGAGGTGGGAGGTATAGTCTTTTCCCCAGCTAATGGAATGCAAACCTTCAAAAAGGAATTCAGCACATTATTACAGTCCTGAAATGAGTGACCAAGAAAAAGGAAGTCATCCAGGTAATGTAGTAAGTAACATGAACCTGAGACGACTTTTACCACCCACTCAATAAATGTAGCAAAAGCCTCAAAATAAGTACAGGAGAGTGAGCATCCCATGGGGAGGCAGCGATCAAAGAAAAAACAATCGTCAAAACAAAAACCTAGGGAATTTAAAGATAGAGGATTGATGGGCAATAAACAAAAGGCAGACTGTACATCTGCTTTAGCCAGAAAAGTTCCAGGGCCTAATTTACGTATTAAAGACAATGCATCCTCAAATGTGGAATAGTGCACTGAGGCTGATTCAACACTTATCTGATCATTCAAGGAATCCCCTTTAGGAAATGACAAGTGGTGAATCAGCCTGTAAGAACCCATTTCTTTTTTGGGCACAACCCCCAGTGGGGAGATCCTGAAGTTTAGAAAAGGCGGACATGAAAAAGGTCCAGCAACCCTACCTGCCTGATGTTCCATGAAAATTTTCTCCCTCACCACCTCTGGCAGATCCAAGGTGGATTTCAAATTCCTTTTAAACTCACAACCTTGGCCCTGAAAAGGGGGGGTAAAAAAAAACCATTGAACGCCTCAAACAGTAGAAGGGCCATCTGTCTGTCTGTGTACCATTGCAGCCAGGGGGCCATTCTTGGCAGCCTCACTGGCGTTGGAGCCTTTGAAAAAGGTCTCTACCTTGTGATTGGCTGGTAACTGCCATTTTTTTGAAGCATTTCGCCACGGGATGTGCCCCTGCACAAAATGCACATTTGTGTCTATACCTACAGGAACCAGGCCACTTGCATTGTGTATCATTGAAAGAAAAACATACCTTCTTGTAATTGGTAACTGTCGCTGGTGCTGGAAGAAATGGTTTGTTAGTGAATGATCGATGTGGAAGAAAAAGATTAAGCCAAAGACCGATATCCTTATAATCCCATTTCAGACTGGGATGAACTGAGAGTTTTTTTATTTTTATTTTTTTGAAGGACTCATCGTAAACAAACCAGGATATCCCACCAAAATTTTTATAAGCCTCCAAGACAATGTCCAGATGCTGAAATAAACCCACACTCTTCCCTGGATAATTTTCACAGATAATGCTAGCATATATACAGAATGCCTGTAGCCAATTATTAAAATTCCTAGGCACTGGCCTGCGTCTACCATCTACTGTTCTCTCTTCCTTTTTTGTCACTTTTAAATAAAAATTCTTTTGAGGACGGAAGGAGAGAAAGCAGATCTATAAAATCCCCCCGGATAATCTTACCTTTAAAACTGGAAGGCAAATGGTAGCCTAGCGGGGACAGAGTACAAGGAAGTGCCTCTTTTCCAAAATTTCAGGGACATTAGTTTGAGCTTGTGCAAAATCATTTGTTTGAACAGTATTATGCTGACAGCTGGCAATGGAGCAGTCAGAATCTGCCCAGAAACTGCATTACTAGAGTCAGCATTAACACTACTAATTGCTGCAGCTGGGGTAGCCCAAACTGCAGCAGCAGAACTAGCAACATTGTCAGTAACCACAGGTGGGACAATTTTAAAACTATCTATAAGAGATGACAAAGAAGTAGTTAAACATGTCAGCAGTTGTAATTGAGACAATGCAACATTACCTGGAGAAGTAATCGCAGCTGGCTGAGAGCACACTGCAGGGATGTGCTGTGAGTCTAGCTGAGCCTGAATGCTGGGTCCAGAAGAGCTTGCATGCAAACTCTCCCTGGTGCTTTGCTGTCCTTGACCGCTGCAGTCCCTGGCAGGGATGCCCAGACTTGGGGGGGTGCCCCCAGGTTAAGCTGACTGGCCTGTCTGTAGTGTGAGGTGGGACCACTGTGGGTGTCCCTTTTGCTCCTGCTGTGCCCTGAACCTCCATTCCGAACTGTAGCCCTTCCTTCCTTCTTGCTGCTGGCAGGTACCCGGCTCCTATGCTGCGCTGTGTCATTTCTGTGAGAAGGATAAAACCTTCTCCTGAGAGACCTCCTTCTTGCTGCTGGCAGGTACCCGGCTCCTATGCTGCGCAGTGCTGCATCCACTCCTCCCCATCCTCAGCACCTGCTCTTTCCAATAGACGCTGCACAAGGCTCTTCATCATAAAGCAGAGAGATAGCTCCTCAGGTGGATTGTTGAGTAAACTGGCAGCCACTATGCCTGATGCACTGCCTTATATAGCCTTTTGCCCAATCTAGAAGCTTCCAGGGGGTCAGGTGACTCTACCTTCTTTTGGCTGGGAACCTACCCTCCCACCACTGTGCCTGTAACAGTACCATCAATGGCCGCCTCCTCCTCCCACCCACCGCTGATGTAACCCGCTCTCGTGCTGGCCATACCCCTTACCTCACACCAAGGAGGAGATAGCTGTGTGTCTGTGTCCTGAGAGGCTGCAAAGGAGGCTGAGGAAAACGCGGAGGCGGCGGCTGAAGCGGAGGCGGAGATGGGGGCGGCTGACATGGCTGATGCTGGCTCCGACGTGGCTGCTGAGAGGCAATGGATCCAGAGAGAGAGGTAAAGAGAGGCAGTGCTGCATCCACTCCTCCCCATCCTCAGCACCTGCTCTTTCCAATAGACGCTGCACAAGGCTCTTCATCATAAAGCAGAGAGATAGCTCCTCAGGTGGATTGTTGAGTAAACTGGCAGCCACTATGCCTGATGCACTGCCTTATATAGCCTTTTGCCCAATCTAGAAGCTTCCAGGGGGTCAGGTGACTCTACCTTCTGTAAGATTCCTAAAGGTCAGCTGACCTACAGCGGTCAGCTGACCTGAGACCCCAGTTATGCTAAAACCTTAATTGGTTACTTAACCTTCACCTGGTGGGGGGAACTTGAAACTCTCATTCTGGCACAGTCCCATGCGCTGGGTGGCCTTAAAACAGTCCCCCTCTGCTTTCATTCTGTAGAGAGTGACCTGTATATGATTTAGAAGCTCCTTTCTGACCTCCGATAACCTTATTTTTCACAGCAGGTGCTACAAATGGGAGAAAAATTAGACATTGTCCTTCCATAGTAGCAGCTCAGCCCTGACAGCTGATGTATTAGCAGAAATGGATCTTCCTCTCTGTCACATCCTATTATGCCGCATACACACGGTCGGAATTCTCGTCGGAAAAAGCTCTGATGGTTTTCCCTTTGGAATTCCGACGGAATTTCGCTCAAACAGTCTTGCCTACACACGGTCACACCAAATTCCGACAGTCGATAACACTGCAACATACAACACGTTCGAGGGCACTATAAAAGGGAAGTTTAGTGCTTCCGAGCAATGCGTCGAATTGTATCCGAGCATGCATCAGAATTTTGCGTGTCGGAATTGCATACACACGATCGGAAAATCCGATAGAAAGGTTTTCCGTTGGAAAAATTAAGAACAGGTTCTCAATCCAAAATCCGTCGGAAATGCAGACAGAAAAAGACCGTTGGGCATACACACGGTTGGAAAATCCGATGAAAAGCTCCCATCAGACTGTTTCCATAGGAAATTCCGACCGTGTGTACGTGGCATTAGAGGAAATGTTCAGCCGGACCGCAATCTGTTGCTCCAGGGCTCTGCGATATACCCTCAGGAACACACTTCAACAGTACGAGCAACACTGTCTAGATGATACGGAAAGATATGTTCAGGTAGGGATGTTTTTAAGGAGAACTCGGGACAAATAGCTGAAGACACATGAATTTCAGACAGATTTTTTTTTAAGTAGAGCACAGGGGGTCGGCACCTTAAAACTTCTTTCAGGTTCTTTCAGGTTTTTATTGCTGTTTTTAACTCTCTTGGGAAAATTTCCATTTACAATTTCCAAGAAATGAGGGGTGGCTGGGCCACCGGGACAGCAGTAATAACTTGACTGAGGTTCTAGGCTTCTCCCACTATACCAAGAATGCATTCTACTATCTAAGATCTTATAGTGGTTATAAACCTCAGACATGAAATACAGTGGTGTGAAAAAGTGTTTGCCCCCTTCCTCATTTCCTGTTCCTTTGCATGTTTGTCACACTTAAGTGTTTCGGAACATCAAACCAATTTAAACAATAGTCAAGGACAACACAAGTAAACACAAAATGCAATTTGTAAATGAAGGTGTTTATTATTAAAGGTGAAAAAAAATCCAAACTTAAATAGGAGCTGCTTGACACAGTAAGGTCCACCAGAAGATCCTTAAAAGCTACACATCATGCCGAGACCCAAAGAAATTCAGGAACAATTGAGAAAGAAAGTAATTGAGATCTATCAGTCTGGAAAGGGTTATAAAGCCATTTCCAAAGCTTTGGGAATCCAGCGAACCACAGTGAGAGCCATTATCCACAAATGGCGAAGACATGGAACAGTGGTGAACCTTCCCAGGAGTGGCCGGCCGCCCAAAATTACCCCAAGAGCGCAGCGACGACTCATCCAAGAGGTCACAAAAGACCCCACAACAACGTCCAAGGAACTGCAGACCTCACTTGCCTCAGTTAAGGTCAGCTTTCATGCCTCCACCATCAGGAAAAGACTGGGCAAAAATGGCCTGCATGGCAGAGTTCCAAGGAGAAAACCACTGCTGAGCAAAAAGAACATCAAAGCTCGTCTCAATTTCTCCACAACACATCTTGATGATCCCCAAGACTTTTGGGACAACATTCTGTGGACCGATGAGACAAAAGTGGAACTCTTTGGAAGGTGTGTGTCCAAGTATATCTGGCGTAGAAGGAACACTGCATTTCAGAAAAAGAACATTATACCAACAGTAAAATATGGTGGTGGTAGTGTGATGGTCTGGGGCTGTTTTGCTGCTTCAGGACCTGGAAGACTTGCCGTGATAAAAGGAACTATGACCTACCAAGAGATCCTGAAGGAGAATGTCCGACCATCTGTTCGTGTACTCAAGCTGAAACGAACTTGGGTTCTGCAGCAGGACAATGATCCTAAACACACCAGCAAGTCCACCACCGAATGGCTGAAGAAAAACAAAATGAAGACTTTGGAGTGGCCTAGCCAAAGTCCAGACCTGAATCCTATTGAGATGTTGTGGTATGACCTTAAAAAGGTCGTTCATGCTCGAAAACCCTCTAATGTAACTGAATTAGGACAATTCTGCAAAGATGAGTGGGCCAAAATTCCTCCAGGACGCTGTAAAAGCCTCATTGCACGTTATCGCAAATGCTTGGTTGCAGTTGTTGCTGCTAAGGGTGGCCCAACCAGTTATTAGGTTTAGGGGGCAATCACTTTTTCACACAGGGCCATGATGGTTTGGATTTTTTTTCACCTTTAATAATAAACACCTTCATTTACAAATTGCATTTTGTGTTTACTTGTGTTGTCCTTGACTATTGTTTAAATTGGTTTGATGTTCCGAAACACTTAAGTGTGACAAACATGCAAAGGAACAGGAAATGAGGAAGGGGGCAAACACTTTTTCACACCACTGTATGAAGAAAGCATATCTCGCTATACTGTAGTGTGTACTTGTCTTAATAAATAGCACTAAGTGTCATTTCTGTTTGCTGCTTCATTCCTCTGCTATCAGCATGAATCTCTTCTGACAAGTTTTCCTGACACCAAGACAAAAAATTGTTATAGGGGAGGAATCTCCAGCTCATTGAAAGCCTTAGCTCTGTTCCTGTATGCTGTGTGAAGGGGGCGTGTCCCTTCCCTCCAATCAGCTCTCAGAGCTCTCCTCACAGAGCTCTGCAGAGTGCAACTTCAGCTCTCTGCCCCCTTTTTTCTGACAGCTCAGACAAGTTTGATAAATTCTGGACTTTCAATTCCTGTAGAGAAGAGAGGACTGCAGATAAGCAGGTACAACTTTTGGAGGAGGATTTGTTTCATCTCTATGTATCACCTGAGGACAGTCACTGCGCTGGGTATATGGAAGGGTTTACAAACACTTTAAAGCCCCATACACACGGTCGGAAAATCCGACCACCAAATCCATCGGATTTGGTCCGATGGATTTAGACCGACACATGTGTTGCATACACACGGTCGGACAAAGTTGTCGGAAAATCCGATCATTCTGAACGTGGTGACGTTTGTTGCCTACGACGGGACTACGTAGAGGCTAGTAGCCAATAGCTTTGGTCTTGTAATGTGATCTGAGCATGCGTGGCACTTTGTCCGTCAGAATTCGCTCCACACGATCGGAATTGGTGTGATCGGACTTTGTTGTCGGAAAATTTATAGAGCAGGAGATACAACTTTGTCCGTCGGACAATCCGATGGAAAATGTCCGATGGTGCCTACACACGGTCGGAATTTCCGACAACATTGTCCGAAAGGACAGAATCCATCGGAAAATCCGACCGTGTGTATGGGGCTTAACTGTGGGGCCCTGCTGGCACCACTCAGCCTTAGTACAAAAAAACATTTCTGCTGGACCCTGCATCCATTGCCCACTTTTAAACCTATATATTCCTACAGCTTGGTCCTATGCCCCTCTGGATGGCTGATATGTTGCTGATCCAGCTATAGGGATGAATGTGGTGTGGTCATGGATACAGCTAGGGCTTATTAGGGCAAAGGCTGTGTTTCTCTAGACAGGGGTGCACAGCAAAGATTATAGGACTGAAGGCATTTAGATACAGTAGGTGGCTGCCAATGAAAGACAATTTCACTTAAAGTAGAGCTGTCCTTTAACATATAGTATGTTATTCCTTTAACCACTAGCCGACCTGTTCACGCAGATAAACTGCGGCAGGTCAGCTCTCCTGTGCAAATCACCGTACCCATACGGGGGCTCGAGCAGGCTCTTGTTTCTGCTGCACGCTGCAGGAGCGTGCCTGCGGGTTGGGCAGACTTGATGGTCCGCCGGCGGCCCGCAATCGCCTGTTACAGAGGCAGAGCAGGGAACTGCCTTTGTAAACAAGGCGATTCCCCCGTTCTGACAGGTGACATGAGAGAGATCTACTGTTCCAAGAGATCGGGAACAGTTATCTCTGTCATGTCACTGGCAGCCCATCCCCCCTACAGTTAGAACACGCTAAGGGAACACAGTTAACCCAATGATCGCCCCTAGTGTTAACCCCTTCCCTGCCAGTGACATGTAAACAGTAATCAGTGGCTATTTTTAGCTCTGATCGCTGCATAAATGTCAATGGTCCCAAAAAAGTGTCAAAAGTGTCTGATCTGTCTGCCGCAATGTCGCAGTCCCGCCAAAAATAGCTGATCGGCACCATTGCTAGTAAAAAAAGAAAAATAATAAAAAAGCCATAAATCTATCCCCTATGCTGTAGACGCTATAACTTTTGCGCAAACCAATCGCTTATTGCGATTTTTTTTTTTTTTTACCAAAAATATGTAGAAGAATATATATCGGCATAAACTGATGAATAAATTAGGTTTTTTATATATATATTTTTTGGATATGTATTATAGCAAAAAGTAAAAAAAAAAATGTCCCTCTTTGTTTGTTTATAACACAAAAAATAAAAACCACAGAGGTGATCAAATACCACCAAAAGAAAGCTCTATTTGTGGGGAAAAAAGGACGTCAATTTTGTTTGGGTATAACGTCTCACAACTGCGCAATTGTCAGTTAAAGCGACAAATGGGAAAAATAGCAAAAAATGGCCCTGTCATTAAGAACCGAGCCACCGAACACCACCGATGGCTTGGTTCTCTACCTTCCCCGAGTGGAGAGATGCTGCCTGTCAGTCAGCATCTCTCCTGCTCTGATCCTCTACACTCATTGGAGCGCTGAGCTGTAGAGGGGCGGGAGTGGTCTCAATGGCTCACTAAAAAAATTTGAATTTGAAAACATTTTTTTTTTTTTAACTTACCAGAAACCCCTGTTGCTCGGCAGTCTTCCTAATCTGCCTCTTCCTATTACGCTGCGCTTTCTCCTCTTCAGTGAGCTGCCCCGTTGTGTTCTGTGCGTCCCAGAAAGCAAAGTGCAAAACATTCACAAAGTGCCGCGCGACTCGCGCATGCGCAGTAGGAAACAGGCAGTGAAGCCGTTTCTGAAAATAGCCTCCAAAAATGTTATTCTCACATTTTACTAACATTCAGTAGTCTTGAGATTTTGGCCTGCAAAAAAAACCTGGTTTGAGTTTCTCTTTAAAGTTTGTGATGGCAGTCACCCCTACGTGATATTTCTGTGCATAAAAAAAAACTACCATTTGTGTCCATACATATTTGACTTGTTGTGTCTGAACACAACTATAGTTGAGGTGACTGGCTGCACAAACTTGAAAGACAGCTTTGCTCCAACCATGTTTTTACATGGCAGGCCTGAAGTTTAAATGTGCATGAAGCACCCACATTACAAATAGAGTAGAAGGAAAGGGGAACAGGTTTCTAAGAACCCCCTTTCCTCATGGGATTACGGCAGGAGGCAGTTTCAAGGCTCCCCCCTCCTGTGTGAATGAGTCACACAGGTGCCTTGTAGGGATGGGCCCGGTGTTCGATTCAAACCCATGTTCGAATCGAACATCGGCCGTTCGTCCGCTCGTCGAAACCAGAACTCTGAGGGCCGTTCGCATCAAATTCGTGTGATGCGAACGGTCCGCAATGCACTGCGCCAGTCGCAGTGCATTGCTGGCTGATGATTGGCCAAGCATGCACTGTGACCCCGCATGCTTGGCCAATCATAGAGCCAGCGGCGAGGAGAGCAATAATTCGTCACAGGCAACCACCTTACCCCGTATCTGTCCTTCTGCCCTGTTGTCATCTAAGGCAGCCATCTGCATGAGTTAGTGTGTGTGTGCTTTGTGACTATAGCACAGCACACTAAACCACCTTACCCTGTATCTGCCCTTCTGCCCTGTTGTCATCTAAGGCAGCCATCTGCAGGAGTTAGTGTTTGTGTGCTGTGTGAGTATAGCACAGCACACTAAACCACCTCACCCTGTATCTGCCCTTCTGCCCTGTTGTCATCTAAGGCAGCCATCTGCAGGAGTTAGTGTGTGTGTGTGTGTGCTGTGTGAGTATAGCACAGCACACTAAACCACCTCACCCTGTATCTGCCCTTCTGCCCTGTTGTCATCTAAGGCAGCCATCTGCAGGAGTTAGTGTTTGTGTGCTGTGTGAGTATAGCACAGCACACTAAACCACCTCACCCTGTATCTGCCCTTCTGGACTGTTGTCATCTAAGGCAGCCATCTGCAGGAGTTAGTGTGTGTGCTGTGTGACTATAGCACAGCACACTAAACCACCTCACCCTGTATCTGCCCTTCTGCCCTGTTGTCATCTAAGGCAGCCATCTGCAGGAGTTAGTGTGTGTGTGCTGTGTGAGTATAGCACAGCACACTAAACCACCTCACCCTGTATCTGCCCTTCTGCCCTGTTGTCATCTAAGGCAGCCATCTGCAGGAGGTAGTGTGTGTGTGCTGTGTGACTATAGCACAGCACACTAAACCACCTTACCCTGTATCTGCCCTTCTGCCATTTTGTCATCTAAGGCAGCCATCTGCAGGAGTTAGTGTGTGTGTGTTTTCTGTGTGAATATAGCACAGCACACTAAACCACCTCACCCTGTATCTGCCCTTCTGCCCTGTTGTCATCTAAGACAGCCATCTGCAGGAGTTAGTGTGTGTGCTGTGTGACTCCAGCACAATATACACTACCCATTACAATGTCTGGAAGACCAACAAGGAGAGGCAGACAGTCACGAGCCAAGAAAACAGGGCAAGCAGGCTCTGTGTCTAGAGACAACAGTGCTGGTCGTGGACGCGGTGCATTGTCATCAGCACGTGGCCATGGGACACGCTTGTCCTTATTTTCAGCAGCTTACTGCCAGGTTTGCTTCAGTGGTGAAGAGGGAGGGGATGATGAGGTCACTGACGCCACGTGGGTGCCTGAACGGAGAGAGGAGGAGGCGGCACATCTCTAATGAGGCAGGATGCCCTCCGGGGGCCAGCTTGAGGCCAGCACACCAACTGAATCACACCGCAGAGCTCCGCCTGTGCAGGGCGCTGCCTCTGCACGTTATTACAAAAGTTCTTTGGTGTGGGCCTTTTTTGAGACGAGTGCATCAGATCGCACCGCTGCTATTTGCAACATATGTCTCAAGCGTATCTCGCGTGGCCAAAACATCAGCCGCTTGGGCACCACAAGCATGACCATACATATGTTGACCTGCCATGCAGCTCGTTGGCAAGCGCACATTAAAGACCCACACCAAAGAACAAAGCGGACCTCTCCTTGCTCCTCATCAGCTGGGATCTCCAACCCCACTATACCTTCAGTCCTCTCTGAAAGCTGCGGAAAGGAGAGAAATGAAGGTGTAGATTTAGGTGTGTCACAGCCAAGTACTTGCGGGCACTCTGGCGATTCCGGCTCTCTACCGGCATGTGGAAGGCAATGTCTTGGCCTCGCTGGACATGGCGGTCAGCGGTAAGGTGCATATTACCGCTGACTCATGGTCCAGCAGGCATGGACAGGGACGTTACTTGTCTTTCACGGCACATTGGGTCACTCTTTTGGCAGCTGGGAAGGATGCAGGACAAGGTGCAGTAGTGTTGGAGGTTGTTCCGCCACCACGCCTCCAAAATGCTACTACTGGTTGTGACACACCTCTCTCCTCCACCTTCTCCTCTTCTTCTTCCTCCATGGCCTCTTCGAGTGCTCTGTCCTGGGAACCAGCAGTGCTCCGTAGGTGTCCAAGGGGCTACGCAAGTACGCAGGCAAAAAGATGCCATGCCGTGCTTGCGCTGGTGTGTTTGGGGGACAGGAGCCACACTGGGGAAGAGGTTCTGTCAGCTCTGCAGGGGCAGGCCGAGAGGTGGTTGACGCCACGCCAGCTTAAGCCAGGAATGGTGGTTTGTGACAATGGCACCAACCTCCTCTCTGCCCTGCGACAGGGACAGCTGACCCATGTGCCCTGTATGGCTCACGTCCTTAACCTGGTGGTGCAGCGGTTCTTGGGCAGGTACCCAGGCTTACAGGATGTCCTGAGGCAGGCCAGGAAAGTCTGTGTGCATTTCCGCCGATCATATAATGCCAGTATTCAGAAAAAAGGAAAAATCGATGTCAGGCGCCTCAATACATCTTTCTCCTTTAACTCGGCGCTAATGAATAGTGAAAAATCCCCTATATAGACAGTGATTAAAAGTGTATAGGTTACCCTATAGCAGCTGCTTAAAGAAACATGTATACTATTTTGTAACGGTAAATAAAATTGTTAATTGCAAATTCATTAAAACTTCATTACCATTTAGCAGCGCTCATCTAGATATTTCCTCTTAACAGAAAACCAATATTTGTATATATACACTAATGTTTAAAACCAGCATATGTATAAACTCAGCAATATTGTGTTGTGGAGATAATATATCACTTCTCATAGACACTCTAATCTGACAGTGCATCAATATCTTAATATCTTAATGCAGTGAGAATATAGTCCATATATTATAAGGTGAGTGAGGACAGGGATGTTATCTGCTTGTTATGCTTCCACCAAATTGCTTCACCCGTGCGTGTTCCACACTCCCCTCTGGGGTTTAAACTCACCAGAATCTCTAGAAATGTCAGCATTGAGTCATGGTCTCCCAGGATCTGCAATCAATCTTTATCTATCCTCTCCCTTTGAGAAAGTCGTAATGACGAAACGCGTCAGGGCGTGACCGACGCGACGACCGGAAGTGACGTATTTACGTATCTGCGCTCCAGGAGGTGACTATCACAAACCGGAAAGCCGTTTAAAGACTGGGAACAGTGTGAGCATATTTTTGCCTTATCCCACCACCGGCTTATCCCCCAGACAAATACACTGTAAACCACCACGAGTGTATGACAACCAGTGATTGGCCTTATCCGCAGAGAGAGAGATACAGGAGAACAAGTGTGAAATAGATTTTTTTATTGTGCAAAGTGGAAATTGCTTTTTAAAAGGAAATAAAATCAGTTTAAGACGTACTGGACTATCTGGATCTTTTTACCCCCTCTTTATATCAAAATACACGGGCTGATCGTTCCTGATGTGTGGAGAGGATAGATAAAGATTGATTGCAGATCCTGGGAGACCATGACTCAATGCTGACATTTCTAGAGATTCTGGTGAGTTTAAACCCCAGAGGGGAGTGTGGAACACGCACGGGTGAAGCAATTTGGTGGAAGCATAACAAGCAGATAACATCCCTGTCCTCACTCACCTTATAATATATGGACTATATTCTCACTGCATTAAGATATTAAGATATTGATGCACTGTCAGATTAGAGTGTCTATGAGAAGTGATATATTATCTCCACAACACAATATTGCTGAGTTTATACATATGCTGGTTTTAAACATTAGTGTATATATAATGCCAGTGCTCGGCTGGCTGAGCTGTAAAAGGAGTTGAACCTGCCCAAGAACCGCCTTATATGTGACATGCCCACCAGGTGGAACTCAACATTGACCATGCTGCAGCGACTGCACACGCAGCAGAGGGCCATCATTGAGTACCTGTGCGACTACGGCACCAGGACAGGGTCAGGGGAGCTCTGATTTTTTCCCCACGCCAGTGGAGCATGATCAGGGATGCATGCACTGTCCTGTCACCATTTGAGGAGGCCACGAGGATGGTGAGCAGTGACAGTGCATGCATCAGTGACACTGTACCTTTTGTCCACCTGTTGGAGCATACGCTGCGTGGAATAATGGACAGGGCACTTGAGGCAGAAGGAGGAGGACTTCCTTGCCTCTCAAGGCCCCCTTTATCCAGACAGTGTTCCTTCACTCCCACCCATCACACAGGAAGAGGATGAGGAGGAGGAGGAGGATTGTGTCAGCATGGAGGTGGAGCCTGGCACTCAGCATCAGCAGCAGCAGTCTTTTAGGGATGATTTACAGTCCCAAGAAACCAGTGGACTTGTACGTGGCTGGGAGGAGGTGGCTGCGGATCATGTCGTCCTCAGTGACCCAGAAGACTCCTACCGAATGCCTCAGCTAACCTAAGTTGTATGGCCTCCCTGATCCTGCAAAGCCTGCGGAAGGATCCTCGTATTCTTTGGATCAAGGAGAGGGACCATTACTGGCTGGCCACTCTCCTTGATCCACGGTACAAGGGTAAGGTTGCGGACCTTATCTTGCCGTCGCAAAGGGAGCAGAGGATGAGACATCTCCGGGAGGCCTTGCAGAAAGGTCTGTGCAACGCGTTCCCAGAGACTGGGAGGTTACAAACTCCTGGTCCTGGATGACGAGTTGCTGAGGCTTCGGTCAGTAGCAGAAGGAGTGGTGGGGAAGGTGGACGTCTGACCGATGCGTTCAGACAATTTTTTAGTCCGCAGCCCCAAGGTATGATCGGTTCCAGCAACCATTGCCAGCGTCTGATATACATGGTGCAGGAATACCTGGGGGCAAGGTCAGACTTGGACACCTTTCCCACCGAAAATCCTCTGGCTTACTGGGTCTTGAGGATGGATCACTGGCCAGAGCTTGCACAGTATGCAATTGAGCTACTGGCCTGTCCTGCATCCAGCGTTCTTTCCGAACGCACATTCAGTGCTGCTGGAGGCTTTGTCACCGATCACAGGGTGCGCCTGTCCACCGACTCGGTTAATCGACTGACCTTCATAAAGATGAATCAGTCTTGGATCACTACCAGCTACCAGGCACGTGAAGCTGATATAACAGAATAATTTATTTTGAAATGTCACATCCCTTCAAGACTGCCTATGCTGATGCTGAGTGACTGTCCTGTTATTTTGACTGACTATCCTCTTCCTCCTCAATGATCCTGATGATAGCTTGGAAGAACATTTTTGTTTCTGGGTGCCACCACCAGTGGCTAGGGCCCAATTTTTCAGCCGCTGGGGCGTGTAATTACAATTTTTTATGCAATGCTTTGCAACAGGTCTGATTGCTGTGCTCCAAGTACAGTATCTGTGAGGGGTTGCAGTGTTGTGGCACCAGCACCAGTGCCAAAGGCACAATTTTTCAGCCCCTGTTTAACAGGGGCGTGTAATTACAATTTTTTATGCAATGCTTTGCAACAGGTCTGATTGCTGTGCTCCAAGTACAGTATCTGTGAGGGGTTGCAGTGTTGTGGCACCAGCACCAGTGCCTAAGGCACAATTTTTCAGCCCCTGTTTAACAGGGGCGTGTAATTACAAATCTTGATCTAATAATTCACAGCAGGGCCCATTCCTGCGCCCACCAAGAGTAACTGTGAGGGCTTACAGTGTTGTGGCAACACCGTCCACCACCACCACCAAAGGCCCAATTTTTCAGCCCCTGTTTAACAGGGGCGTGTAATTACAAATCTTGATCTAATAATTCACAGCAGGGCCCATTCCTGTGCCCACCAAGAGTAACTGTGAGGGCTTACAGTGTTGTGGCAACACCGTCCACCACCACCACCACCACCAAAGGCCCAATTTTTCTGCCCCTGTTCAACAGGTGCATGCAATTACAATTCTTGATCTAATAATTCACAGCAGGGCCCATTCCTGTGCCCACCAAGAGTAGCTGTGAGGGCTTACAGTGTTGTGGCAACACCAACCAACATCTAATGGGGCAAATTTCTGCAGAGTATATACGGCAGGCCCCTACTTTCAAACATCCAACTTAGAAACGACTCCTACTTGCAAACGGAAGGAGAAAACAGGAAGTGAGAGGAAATCTACCCCTAGGAAGGAAAATTCTATCCTGTTAGATTTAATTTGGGAAAAAGGTATCTACTCTCTACTGATGCTTTATCACCAATCCTTGTTTCAATAAAAACCACACTTTTCCAAAAACATTTGTCATTGGGACGGAAAGTGAGGTGAAATGTTCTGAACAGGTTCACAAATATTACAGGGGAAAATTTACCTGTTCAAAATTACAAACAGATTCTACTTAAGAACAAACCTACAGTCCCTGTCTTGTTTGCACCGCCTGTATACTGCTGTTTAGAGTATATAGGATTGTAGGTATAGGGTTTTATTTTGGGTGCGGTGTTCCCCTTAAAATCCATACAAGACCCAAAGGGGCTGGTAATGGGCTGGGGTGGGGGGGGGGCGGGGTGATGGGGTAGCCATGCCATTTTTCTCAAAGATTTTCATCCATATTGCCAGGACAAGACATGACATTAAAGCCGCAAGCAGTTTTAAATGGCTTCTTTTTTTCCTTTACAAATGTAATTTTTTGCAGGGACAGTTCTAAACACGGGAAACACATGCCACTTCACAGGCATACTTTAGACACCCCCCAGGTACCATATTTAAAGGAATATTTCACTTTTTTTTTTTTCACTTTATGCATCATTAAAATGACTGCTCCCGAAAAAAACGTCAGTTTTTAAAACTTCTTTTTGCATTGAAACATGTCCCCTGGGGCAGGACCCGGGTCCCCAAACCTGTTTTATGACAATAACATGCATATTGGCCGTTATAATTAGCACTTTAGATTTCGAACGTTCGCATCCATTGAAACTAATAGGGTTCTAACTTTCGCGCAAACTTTCGGTCCATTCGCAAGTTCTGGTGCGAACCGAACCCCAGAACTAGCTAAAGTTTTGGTGCAAATTTGTGCAAACAATGACCACATGAACTGAACTATACAAACATGAAAGAAAAAAACATGTACAAAAGTGACACGTGTTAAATTTTACATAGTGTGTCAACTACAACCATAAAACTTTTTTGGACAGAGGTCAAGTGATCTTTGAGTTTCTCTAACTCTGATGAGCACTTCAAAATATCAGATACCAATCTTTGGGCAGTGAGAGGATTTAATCCCTGTTCCTCAGACAGATGATGTGCTGTTGAAGATAAGAAAAAATAAAAAAAAATCATGAAAATGTTTTGGAAATGGAGTTGATGTTAAAGTGTATGTGTAGTCGATTACCTGTGCTGCTTGTGATGGTCTCAGAGGAATGCTGGGCCTGGTCTGCTTCAACATCTGGTATAGTTTGGGATGGTTCTGCATCATCATCATCCAGAACAATATCCATTCCTGTTGTCACAGTTCTGTTTTCAAAGTGTGCTTTCTTGGGTCTTTCTAAGTTTAGGGGAAAAAAAAAAGCATGCATGCTAAAGAATATAGTTTGCATTTATGAATACATTGCAGAGAGACTACGTGGATTGCATGCCTAGTTGAGAGAGCAGAAATGTCAGAAAATAAGCTAAAATACCTTTTTTGATCATTCTTTGTATTTTATGCGACTGGGCTTCCTCCCTATGCTTCAAGTCAGACCATCTCTTGCGCAGCTGGTCCTTTGTTCGCTCCACACCACACTTCTTCTCCAGCACATGGACAACCTTCTCCATGATGTTGTCTTTTCTTGTATTAGGCCTGGGGTCGTTTTTGCGCCTCCCATCATAATCATTATTTTCCAGAATCTTCACCATAGTTTTCATCTCATCCAGGGACATAGGTGTTGCCTTTTTTTTCAAACGTTGCAGGCTAAATCGTTTGGTAAGGGCATGCGCCTTTTCTTCAGCCATCGTTCTGTTGCTAAAGATGGTGCCGGATGAAGAGGGGCAGAGCTTGTAAACTCCCATAAAGCACCATGGTACAGTCTGACCCGGCACACAGAACGTTGTCACGTACGAACACAGATCGTTCTCTCGTTCGATGGCACTGACCAGACAAACAATTACACTGACCAATACACAGGAGATTCGTAACAACTGAAGGTAAGCAAGCCAGTACAATAGTTATAGGGCAGGGGTGACAAACTCAATTTCATCATGGGCTGCATCAGCATTATGATTGCCTTCAAAAGGGCCGGTTGTATCTGTAAGATTAGATGTCCAGTGCATCCCCTCCCCTTACATTAGATGTCAAGAGCCACCCCACCTTTAGAAGTTGAGTCCCCCACTCTCCCTTACATCACAGTGCACCACCCCTTCCTTATGCTGCTGCTTGGAAGAAGCTGGAGGCATTGCTTGAAAGCAGAAAGTAAGGGTCTGGAGGAGGACCAGAGGAGGGCTGGAGCTCTCCTGCAGTTGCAGGAGAGATGCAAGGGCCACATGAAATGGCCTGGGGGGCCGGATTCGGCACGCGGGCCTTGTGTTTGATAACTGTGTTTTAGGGTATTAATTGTTAGGTGTAGTTTGGCAACTGAACAATGATGCATTGTTTCTTATTACAGGAGCAATGGTGGACAAATTTACCTCACCACATTTCCTGCCACAATTCCTTCAAATGTACCGAGACCTTCCATGTCTATGGAAAGTACACTCCAAAGACTATTCAGACTGTCAAAAACTTAATGAAGCGTATACTAAATTAGCGGAACTATGCACGGTTGTGTATGCCAAAGCAGATATATCCTATGCAGTGTTGGTCATCTTACTTTAAAAAAGTAATTAGTTACATTACAAATTACTTCTCCCAAAAAGTAATTGAGTTAGTAACTCAGTTACTACATTGAAAAAGTAATTAGTTACTCAGCAAAGTAACTGACTTTTTTTTTTTAATATTCTATAATGCAATTACGTTCTATAATAACATCTTTAATACTTTAATATCAAAGATGTTTATATTAACTGATTGAAGAATAAAAACACTATATACAGTATTTTAGAACATTTGGTATTTATTTGAACCCAACTCAATAGATGGCAGCCTGCCATATGAATGATATGCATATAAACATATAACAAATTAAATATTGAAACAAAAATTCAAGTGCAATATTAAGACACACAAATGTAAACTTGGGTAAAAAGAAACAAAGGAAATCTGGCCTTTAATTAGTGCAATTATCTGTATCTGTATAGTTGTGTAAAAAGAAACAAAGAAAAACATGGCCATTATTAGTGCAAATCTCTGTAACTCTATAGGCCTACTGCACAATAAACAGAAGTTTTGTTACTGTACTGAATAGTTAAGAGTTGGATAGTGTTCTGTTACAGAACACTATCCAACTCTTAACTATTCAGTACAGTAACAAAAGTAAATATTGAAAATAAATAATGTTCACACACTTTGCATTCAAGTGCAAAACTAAGACACACAACTGTAAACTTATGTAATAAGAAACAAAGGAAAATCTGGCCTTTAACCACTTCAGCCCCGGACCAATTGGCAGCCAAAGGACCAGGCCCCTTTTTGCAATTCGGCACTGCGTCGCTTTAACTAACAATTGCGCGGTCATGCGACGTGGCTCCAAAACAAAATTGGCGTCCTTTTTTTCCCACAAATAGAGCTTTCTTTTGGTGGTATTTGATCGCCCCTGCGGTTTTTATTTTTTGCGCTATAAACAAAAATAGAGCGACAATTTTGAAAAAAATGCAATATTTTTTACTTTTTGCTATAATAAATATCCCCAAAAAATATATAAAAAAACATTTTTTTTTTCCTCAGTTTAGGCCGATACGTATTCTTCTACATATTTTTGGTAAAAAAAATCGCAATTAGCGATTATTGATTAGTTTGCGCAAAAGTTATAGCGTTTACAAAATAGGGGATAGTTTTATAGCATTTTTATTAATATTTTTTTTTTTATTAGTAATGGCGGCGATCAGCGATTTTTATTGTGACTGCGACATTTTGGCGGACACATCGGACATTTTTGACACATTTTTGGGACATTTGTCATTTATACAGAAATCAGTGCTATTTAAATAGCACTGATTCCTATGTAAATGACAGTTGTAGTTAGGGGGTTAACCACAAGGGGGCGGGGAGGAGTCAGTGTGACGTGATGTGTTGTGTTTACTGTAGGGGGGCGTGGCTGTACGTCTGACGTCATTGATCGGCGTTCCCGATGACAGGGAACCGCCGATCACTGACAGTCAGTGTAGGAAGCGCGGGGAGAGGTTTGTTTACATAGACCTCTCCCCGTTCTTCCGCTCCGTAACCCGATCGCGGGATACCAGCGGCGATCGGGTCCGCTGGTCCCGCGGCCGGGGTCACGGAGCTCCCGACCGGGTCGCGAGCGCGACCCACGGGCAGGCACATGCACGATCACGTACAGGTACGTGATTCTGCCTGCCCGTGCCATTCTGCTGACGTATATATGCAGTGGCCGGTCGGGAAGCGGTTAATTAGTGCAATTATCTGTATCTTTATAATACTGCACAATAAACAGAACACTATCCAACTCTCCATGTAGATTAACATGTTGTTCGTTCTCAGTGAAAATGAACAATACATTAATCTATACTAAAATACTCATCTAACAATTAAACCAGTGGTTGTAACATAGGAGGAGAAGCTTTTCAAATCTTTTGTCTGACAGTCTGTTCCTCTTCGGAGAGAAGACAAGCTTGCCCAGGCTGAACAGTCTCTCAACAGGTGCACTAGATGGAGTACCAGCATTGTAACGTATTGAAATTTTCTTGATGAGAGAAAATCCACACAGTTTTGTGCTGAAGATCTAATATAGTCTGCCACCTGGTTTTCTGCTGAAGAAGAGGTTTCCTCCTCATCCTCCTCAAAGGAAAAGAAATCGTTCTCTTTGGCTGAATCTGTGTGATGTGTAGATGTGCTGTTACCTTGTTGTGGATCTTCAAGGACAATTTTTCGGCACTCTGCCAGCAAACTTGCCTTAGCCTTATCCTTTAACTCCTGTGACCGCAGCCAGCGAAGTTTGAATTTTGGAAGAGTTACGGCAGCAAGTATAGCCTCTTCATTTCCCAGGACATCAGCAAATCTGGTTTTGATAGCCTGAAATAATATTCATAATTAGTAGCAGTTGTATTTATTATTACAGCAATGTTCACTTAATAAATAATAAAATATTAAATTCAAGTTCTTACTGTGACTATGGCGTCAGGAAGGTCCCTCAGTATTTGCAGGCCACTTTGAAGGGCCTCTGTCTTCAGCATTAATGTCTCAATCGTTGGTAGGAGTGTACCATGAAAACAATTTTCTTCTTCCTGAAGTATATCCAAGGCAACTATAAGGGGCTTCATCACAATACAGTACTCCTTTAAAAACTGTTGTTCCCTTTCTGTTATCGCTGTCAGTCCTAATTTGGAGGAAATGGTGTTAAGGTCTACCATGGATATTTCACAGATTCGAGCCAGGGCATCATAGAAGGAATTCCATCGTGTTGTACAAGGTACAAGCAGCTTTTTTGACACCAACTCATCAACTGTTTCAGTAGCCAAAGTTGATCGACTAGTCTTGTTCCATAGGGCAGTACATTTGGCAGTAGCACTTCTATAAACAGCCTTTGTTGCAGATTTTGACAGCAGCCACTTGTCAACATCTGTGCATGAAATCAGGTTTAGCGTGTGTGATGCACATCTCTTGTGGGGGGGCAAAGTGATCATATCATCACCATCATTATCATTACCAATTGCATGTAGAGCATCATTTATGTCTGTAAATGTCACCTCATCTTCATCATCTTTTTCAGAATCACTTTCCTCAAGTGGCTGGTACCTCTTAAATGCTTTAACAAAATTAGAGCCATTATCAGTCACTGTTGCTGTGATTTTGTGTGTTATCCCATATGTTGAGTGTATATTGTCAAGCTCAACTGCTATGGCGTCATGATTATGATGCCCCTTAAACCGTCTGCAGGCAAGAGCTGCTTTCTCTCTTTCCATGTTATTTGGATTGATCCAATGTGCTGTCACACCCAGGTAACTTTTATTGTGGCAAGTCCAGATGTCTGCTGTAGTTGAAATGTACTGTAATTCCTCAAATGAGTTTTTGAGATCAATATTCATTTTTTCGTATTCACTGTCTATGAATTTAGCAAAAGTGTTTCGGCATGGGGCAACCCCCTTTCCTCCTCCTCGTATTGGTATTTTAGCAAGGATATCTCTGAATGACTCAGACACCACAGTGGACAGGGGAAGCATGTTTTCCACAACATACCTTGCAATCAATGTATTCAGCTCGGGCTTGGTCATCTGTTGCTGACCTGAAAAATCAAGCGTTGCTTGTTTTAACTGAGTGGCTCCGTCTCCTTCGCTAGCTGCATTCAGGGTTGGGTTAGCAGCAACAAGTGTCGTGTTAGCATGTGTTGATGTGAGGTGCTTCATAAGATTTGAGTTGCTTGAGGCAGACGTGGATAAAGTCTTTTTTCCTGGGCATAGCGTGCATGTTACAGAAACATTCTTGCCTTTAATTTCAATTAAGGAGAAGTAGTGCCGATACTGCCAGTTCGAGAATGCTAATTTTGATTTTCCCCAGCCCGTTGCCATTGTCGCTGACGGATGGTGGTGTGGCATTGCACTGGTGGGGGTACTGGCAGTGTGGTACGGTGGTACCTGACCTGAGTCTGACTCCTGAGTCCACTCGAGTCCTGATGGCTGGTGGAGATGTGGCACACTAGTGGCGGTCCTGCAGTATTTTATTTTTGGTACCTGCTGCCTGGAGTGGCTGGCTGACAGCCTACTTATCTAAAGAAAAAAAAACAATATGAGGGAGGGTGGCAGCGGTGATGTTGAGGGTGTGGCAGCGGGGATGGTGCCATCCTCTCCCACCACCAGCAGGACTAGCGAAAAAAAAACAATATGAGGGAGGGTGGCAGCGGTGATGTTGAGGGGGTGGCAGCGGGGATGGTGCCATCCTCTGCCACCCCAAAGCACCTTGTCCCCATGTTGGTTGTTGGTTGTCGGGGTCTTTAATAAGGGGGCCCCCAGATTCTGTCCCCTCACCCTATGTGAATGTGTATGGGGTTCCCCTACCCATTCACTTGGGGAAAAAATTACATTTCTAAAGAAAAAAAACAAATTTCAAAATACTGGTGGCTACAATGAATTGTTGGGTCCGACAATACACATAACAGTTCATTGATAAAAAAATGGCATTGGTATTTCCCCACAGGGAACCCCCCCCCCCCCCCCCAACTAAAATTTTTAAAAAAATGCATAGGGGTCCCCCTGGATTTCATACCAGGCCCTTCGGGTCTGGTATGGATATTAAGGGAAACCCTGCACCAAAAAAAAATGGCGTGGAGGTCCCTCTCAAGGTCCATACCAGGCCCTTCAGGTCTAGTATGGATTTTAAGGGGACCCCCGCACCAAATTGTAAAAAAAAAAATGGCGTGGGGTCCCCCTAAAAATCCATACCAGACCCTTATCCGAGCACGCAGCCTGGCCAGTCAGGAATGGGGGTGGGGACGAGCGAGCGCCCCCCCTCCTGAGCCGTACCAGGCCGCGTGCCCTCAACATGGGGGGTGCCCTGGGGAAAGGGGGGCCCTTTCCCCAAAGCACCTTGTCCCCATGTTGATGAGGACAAGGGCCTCTTCCCGACAACCCAGGCCGTTGGTTGTCGGGGTCTGCGGGCGGGGGGCTTATCAGAATCCGGGAGCCCCCTTTAATAAGGGGGCCCCCAGATTCCGGCCCCCCACCCTATGTGAATGAGTATGGGGTACGATGTACCCCTACCCATTCACCTGGGGGAAGAAGTGTTAATAGAAAAAAAAACCACACAGGTTTTTAAAGTAATTTATTAGACAGCTCCGGGGGTCTTCTTCCTTCTTCGGGGTCTTGTCCCGCTCTTCGCTTCTTCCGCCGGGCCTCCGCTATCTTCTTACAGCTCTTTCACTAGCGTTGGCCCGGTCTTCTTCTTCTTCTTCTTCCATCCCATGTTGACACGACGCTCTCTCCGGCCGTAATGGCAGGGACGCGGTGTGCTTTGACTTATATAGGCTGGCATAAGGGGCGGGGCCACCGGGTGATGTCACAAGGTGACCCCGCCTCTTATGATGTCACAGTCCCAGCATCCCCCGGGACTGTGACGTCATAAGGGGTGGGGTCACCATGTGACATCACGCCCCATGTGACCCCCACGGCCCCGCCCTTTAAGCCAGCCTATATAAGTCAAAGCACACCGCGTCCCTGCCATTACGGCCGGAGAGAGCGTCGTGTCAACATGGGATGGAAGAAGAAGAAGAAGAAGATGAAGAAGAAAAAGAAGAAGCAGCAGCAGAAGAAGAAGAAGAAGGAGAAGAAGGCAAGAAGGAGGCGGCAGCGACAAGACCGGGCCAACGCTAGTAAAAGAGCTGTAAGAAGACAGCGGAGGCCCGGCGGAAGAAGCGAAGAGCGGGACAAGACCCCGAAGACGGAAGAAGACCCCCGGAGCTGTCTAATAAATTACTTTAAAAACCCTGTGTGTGTTTTTTTTTTTAACACTTCTTCCCCCAGGTGAATGGGTAGGGGTACATCGTACCCCCATACTCATCCACATAGGGTGGGGGGCCGGAATCTGGGGGCCCCCTTATTAAAGGGGGCTCCCAGATTCCGATAAGCCCCCGCCCGCAGCCCCCGACAACCAACGGCCAGGGTTGTCGGGAAGAGGCCCTTGTCCTCATCAACATGGGGACAAGGTGCTTTGGGGTTGGGGGGGCCGCACGGCCCCCCTTTCCCCAGGGCACCCCCCATGTTGAGGGCACGCGGCCTGGTACGGCTCAGGAGGGGGGGGGCGCTCGCTTGTCCCCACCCCCATTCCTGACCGGCCAGGCCGTTTTTTCGGCAAAGGGATTCCCCTTTAAATCCATACCAGGTGACGGGGCTAGCAAGGTGTCAGTCTCGCCGATTGAGGTGGCGAAATTGACTTCCTTCCCGTCTACCTGGAGGCTGGAGTTGCGTTCAAAATGAACGGACTTAGCCACTTACTTGAATGCCGCGAGGGATGCCTTTCCTCATGGGGGAGAGAGAGAGGCCCTCCCCTTCACTCCACCCCGCCTCCCTGCATTCTCTCAATGTGGATAGGCGGGGGGGGGAAGGGGCGGTAGATGTAATTGAGGTAATGCCGCCCAAGTAGTGGGAACGGCGTTACCATGAGGGGAAGAGTAATCAGTTAGATTACTCGTTACCCTCAAAAGTAACTGCGTTAGGTAACTCCGTTTATTTTAACTGAGTTACTTACATCACTGATCCTATGTGACCAAAAAAATTGCAAATCTGCGTACTATCTTCAAAAAAGAATTTAATAAAATGAATGAATCCAAAAGTTCTGGTGCAGATAAAGTATACGTGCCACGCCTGTGGTATTTTGAGAGTCTACGATTTCTGACTGACCAGAAGGAAGCACGACCCTCTGTGTTAAGTTTAGACAGTATCAGTGGAAATATTTCAGGAGATGAAGAAGATGGAACATTTGAGGAAATGGCAGACAGTCAGGTAAGTCATCATATTATTTTTTATTATACACTTTTATATGTACAGATCAAAAAATCTAAATTGAAGATAATACATAAAAAAATCCAACACACATCAAAATTTAAAGCACATGTACCTTTGTACTTTTTTTTATTTTTAAAGAAAAAATAACATGACACCTGTGTTTAGTACTGAAATAAGATATAAATGCAGCCACTCAAATTTACATATATCATTTAGAGATTATTTTGCCAATCTACTGCTCCACGACCCAGAAAATATTGCATATAATCAAGGCGATTCTGACGAGCAAGTTGACTGGAGAGACGTGGTGGGGCATGGCCTAGGTTTAATAGCCCTTCTGTATCATTACGCCACTCACCAGGCATGACATTCCCAGACAGAGCATCCTCACGGTCCACCAGGGATTGTGGCATGTAGGTGGAGCTAGTATGCCTTAAGAAATTATGCAACACACAGCAGCAATGTAAAATTGTATAAATTTTGGGGGGGGGGGGGGGGCAACATTTATTGCTGTATGGAAGATACGAAAGCGGTTGGCCATAATACCAAAAGTATTTTCTACAACTTTTCTAGCACGAGATAACCTGTAATTAAATATTTTTTGATCAGGTGTAAGGTTTTTAAGGGCAAATGGTTTCAACACATGGTCAGATAATGCAAACGCATCATCTGCAACAAATATGAAGTTTAGTCCATCCACTGTGCCCTTATGGGATGGTAGATTTAGTAGTCCCTTTTTTAAATGATGAAAAAAAAATGATTCCCTCATCTGAATTTCATCCATTTTTGACAATGTCCACAAAGATAAACTCACACTTTGCATTCACGATTGCCATTAGGACGATGCTAAAGTAGCCTTTGTAATTATAATAGAAGGAGCCAGATTTTGCTGGGGGCGTTATGCGAACATGCTTGCTGTCTATGGCACCACCACAGTTGGGGGAAATTCCAATAGTCGTTAAATTGTTTAGCTGTTGCTTTCCATTCCTCCACAGATGCCGGTAGCTGTGCAAAGGTAAAAATATATGTTAAAAAAAAATGAAAGGCTTAATTCTAGATACATTTTTTAATTTTGCTTTATTATACAGGATCTATTTGGCAATGAAACACAAACTGTCACATCACCACCAGTAAGCAGGAACAAAAAGAGAAAGACAAGGCAAGATTCTACAGGCAACTTTATACTACAAGCATCTGCAGCGTTAAATCAGAAGAGGGATGAATGTGATGACCTGGGTGCATTTACTGCCAAGAAAATACGCAGGATGTCAGAAGACCAAAAACAATTACTGGAACCATTACTCATTCAGCTTCTTAATAATGGGTTAAGGGGGGAACTGACCACAAATACGCACTTAGCTGAGCACAAAACCACACACACACACCCAATCTTCGCAACTACCTCAACAAATGCATCAGTGGCACGTACCATTCACATAGCAGGATCATCCACAAAGCAACTGGGGACATGATTATCAGTACACATCTTTGTGAATTACATACATTTGGTTTAAAAGATGTTATCTTTGTCAGTTTGACATGTTATGAACTAGTTTGAGTTTACTGATATGTTTAGAGCTTCTAAATTCAAAGTTTAACAAAGCAAGTTGTACAGTGTTTGAGAGTTAAAAATAAAAGCACTGTGTCATTACCTTTAAGTATTTGTCTTGCATGATTCTTGTGATGGCTTGGCAGGTCTCAGGTATGATGCGGCCGAACGACTGGGCAGAGATTCCAGTGGTGAATTTGAGGTCTTCAAAACTTTGTCCAGTTGCCACAAAACGAAGTGTTGCTACCAGTCTCTGCTCCGCTGGATGCTAGGTCTTAAGACTGTGTCCTTTTTTGTTATGAGGGGTGACACTTTACTCAGTAGCAGCTGAAAGGACTCATCAGGCATCCTCAGATATTTCCGATAATCATCGGGATTGTTTTCCTTCAGTTCTCGAACCAATCTCATATGAGAGCAGTCATCACGGTTCTTTAGCCACTCTTTACTCCATAACCTTCAGCCTTTTGCTTCTGGGCTCCTGTATAGCCATCACTTCAAGCATTACTATGGCAATGGTCCTCTCATCCACATCTATATTGAAGGTGGTGCAGTAGATCTCTACTACCCAAAGGGTTCGTTCTGACAAACATACGTTGATCCTCTGGGCGTATATGTAAACCACAGAAAGCCACAGTGCAGAGGTCAAACACATTTTGACACTTCTTTTTTATATGCAAAAAACACACGAAAAAACTATACATTGATGTTCATAAACGATTTATTGTTCGAAAATCGTTACTTACCTGATGGCGTGATCGTTTGCTCTCACGAACGTATGTTCGTTTTTCGAGAGCACACTCGGCCGATTTTTCGTATAGTGTATGGCCAGCATTAGCCATATCATATAAGTGTGTGAAAGAGTTGTCAGCTGAAATTCATTTTATTTTTGCATACAAACAAATGAGATTTTGTGTCTGAAATAGTTCCCTATTGTGAGAAGATAATTGATCAGATCTTAAAGTGACATTAAACGGTATCTTTATTTTCCAAATATAATCTGCACACATCCACTACTTAAAGGGATAGTTCACCTTTACCACAAAACTGCCTATGCAGATAAGGGGCATCTGTAGATAAAAACAAACTGCGCAGCTCTGACTAAAGTTGAATAAAGCCCTTGTTATAGGTGTAGGCCATTTACATATCTTTATGAAGCCTGACTGGAATACTCCCAGGATGTTGCTACACCTACACCTATAGCAAGGGTATTATTCATCTTTAGTCAGAGCTGCACAGTTTGTTTTAGGCTGGGTTCACACTGCAACTCTGAGCCGCTCACAGCAGGGGTCCAGTGCATCCCCATTCCCCGTTTCAGGTCGGAGTCAGGACAAATTTTTGACTGAATTCGGACCTGAAACGGACCAGAAGACACACAGGACTCCTGTGCAATTCACACCGGAGCCGCTCCGGAGATGTGTGAACGAGCTCCATAGAGAGCCGGTCACAATCTCCTGACATGCAAATTGGATGCAGGGAAACTCTCATCCATTTCTCACTAGTGTGAACCCAGCCTAAATCTACAAGCTTCCCTTAGCTGCGTATGCACATTTTTAACCACTTTCAGACCGGACCATTTTGCAGCCTAAAGACCAGAGGACTTTTTACAATTTGGCATTGCACTGGTAATTGCGCGGTCATGCAATGTTGTACCCAAATGAATTTGCGTCCTTTTCTTACCACAAATAGAGCTTTCTTTTGATGGTATTTGATTGCATCTGCGATTTTTATATTTTTTTGCGATATAAATTAAAAAAGACCAAATTTTTTTAAAAAAAATGATATTTTCTCCTTTTTGTTATAAGAAAAATCCAATGAACTAAATTTCAGTCATACATTTAAGCCAAAATGTATTCAGCCACATGTCTTTGGTAAAAAAAATGTCAATAGGCGTATATTTATTGGCTTGCGCAAAAGTTATAGCGTCTACAAACTAGGGTGCATTTTCTGGAATTCACGCAGCTTTTAGTTTATGACTGCCTATCTCATTTCCTGAGGTGCTAAAATGGCAGGGCAGTACAAAACCCCCCCAAATGACCCCATTTTGGAAAGTAGACACCCTAAGGAAATTGCTAAGAGGCATGTTGAGCGCATTGAATATTTCATTTTTTGTCCCAAGTGATTGAATAATGACAAAAAAAAGTTATCAATAAATGATATATTGCTCACACATGCCATGGTTATATGGAATTGCACCCCAAAATACATTTTGCTTCTTCTCCTGAGTACGGGGATACCACATGTGTGGGAGCCTAGCAGCGTACGGGGCCCCGAAAACCAAGCACCACCTTCAGGGTTTCTAAGGGCGTACATTTTTATTTCACTCCTCACTACCCATCACAGTTTTGAAGGCCATAAAATGCCAAGATGGCACAAAACCCAGCCAAATGACCCCATTTTGGAAAGTAGACACCCCAAGCTATTTGCTGAGAGGCATGTTGAGTCCATGGAATATTTTATATTTTGCCACAAGTTGCGGGAAAATTACAAACTTTTTTTTTTTTTGCACAAAATTGTCACTAATTGATATATTGCTCACACATGCCATGGGCATATGTGGAATTACACCCCAAAATAAATTCTGCTGCTTCTCTTGAGTACGGGATTCCACATGTGTGGGACTTTTTGGGAGCCTAGCCGCGTAAGGGGCCCCGAAAACCAAGCACCGCCTTCAGGATTTCTAAGGGCGTAATTTTTTTTCAAGATTTGAAGTGGTGCTTGGTTTTTGGGGAGGGGGTTTTAACCTGGGATGTTGGGTTAGTGTATAAATGTTGGATGGCCCGAAAAAAGGGCCCCCCCAAACCCCATATGTTTTAACGTGGCGAACAGGAAGGGCCAGCCCAGGCGATCAAACGCCTTTTCAGCATCAAGGCCAAGCACCAAGATTTCCAGGCCCTCCCTGTTCGCCACATCTATTAAGTCAATTATTCGTCTCGTGTTGTCCCCGGCTTGGCGCATGGGGACAAACCCCACCTGGTCTTTGTGTACCAGTGAGGGGAGTATCGTGTTCAAACGGATTGATAAAAGTTTAGTGAAAATTTTTAAATCTGCGTTCAGTAGCGCTATTGGCCTATAGCTGGCACATATTGAGGGGTCCTTGTCGGGCTTGGGGATCAGGGGGAGGTACAACCTCTGCATGTCCGCGGGGATGGGAGTTTGCTGGAGGAAGGCGATATATAATTTGCACATATATGGGAGTAAGGTAGGGAGGAATGTTTTATAATATTCATAAGGGAGACCATCTGGGCCAGGGGACTTATGTGTAGGTAGGGTCTTGATAGTGGCCGAGATCTCTTCCTCCGTTATGGACATGTTAAGGGTTAGTAGGTCCGAGGCCTTTAGTTTTGGGATGCCACTTTGTTCCAGATAGGTGTGTAGGCGGTCTTTCATGGCGGGGGATAGTGGTGCATGAGGGATTTCTGGGTCGCTGTATAGGGCTGTATAGAACTTTTCAAAAGTGTTGGCAATTTCCTGGGGATGAGAAAGGAGGTTGCCTGTGTTGTCTTTGATCTGATGGGGCGTGGACGTGTGGGAGCGTTCCGACAGTTTGCGGGCAAGTAGAGAATGGGCTTTGTTTCCCTTATCATAGTATGTTTGCTTCATTCTGATGAGTGCCTTCTCTACCTGTCCTAGAGCTATGTCGCGGAGCGTCATTCTTAAGCATACAATTTTTTTTAGGAGGGGCAAGGTGGGTGAGGATTGTAATCTGGTTTCTAAGGTTCGTAGGTCCCTCTCAGCCTGTTTCTTAGTGGCTGCTGCGTTTTTTTTAAGGGCTGATGAGATTGCCATACAGCGCCCCCTAAGGACCGCTTTATGCGCCTCCCAGAGGGTAGGGAGGGGCACATCAGGGGTGTTGTTTTCCTGGAAGTATTGCTGCAGGGAAGTTTCTAGTTCTGTTCTTGAAGGGAGGTGCTGGAGGAGGAAACTATTTAGCTGCCAGTGGCATGGCTTGCGTAGGGGTATGCCTAGTTCCAAAGTCATGACCACTGGGGCGTGGTCGGACCAGGAAATCGGTAGAATCTGAACGGACTTTGTAGCCCGAAGCGTGGTGTTGTTTGTGAAGAAGTAGTCAATGCGGGAATGCATCTTGTGGGGGGCCGAAAAGAACGTATATTGCCTGTCACTAGGGTGGAAGGTGCGCCAGGAATCGAAGAGCGCATATCGCCTAGTAGCGGTGCGGAACAGTTTCGATTCCCTGGAGGCGCGCGGGTTGTGGACCCATGGGGCTCAGTCCATGGCGGTCCAATACCACTGAGTGCGATAAATTGAAGTCCCCCCCAATTACCAGGTATTCGTTTGTTGTTTTAAATATTTTGGCAAATACCCTGGATATGAAGTTTATTTGGTTGGTGTTTGGGGCGTATACAGTGCAGAAGGTAACCTTTTGTGATTGCCATTGACCACGTAGAATTATGTAGTGTCCTGTAGGATCTATAGATGACTGAGAACATACAAAGGGGGCGCCACGTCTAAACAAGATTGCCACCCCTGCCCTTTTACGGGGATTAAATGCCTGGTAGATCTGTGTAAATTGTCTGGATGCGAACGCGAAGGAGTCCCCTTTGTTAAAGTGCGTTTCCTGGATCATAGCTACATCTGCCCCAGAATGCCTGAGTTCCCTTAGCGCCAGATGCCTCTTTTTATTCCAATTTAGCCCATGAACATTAAGGGTTACTAATTTAGCCATTGTCGTGTGTGTATGTGATCATGTTGGTACTTATCTGGTCCAGCTGGGGAATTCTTCCATTGTCAATGATGGCCGAAGGAGCGCTCCGTATCCTGAGCCCATCGTCGGCCAAGAGCTCATGGCAGGCCGGGGAGGTGGGAGGGAAAGAGGGGGGTGGGACAAGAGAAAGAGAAGAAGGAGAAACATTGGTTAAAGGTGTACTTCCATATACATAACATACGTTTAAACAGTGCAATAGGGCCCCGGATGACAACTGTCGTCCGGGGTTCAATAAGTTCCAGTAGGTCCCCCCGGTTTGGCCCCAAAAAAGGGGTTCGCACCAGGAGGACATAGTGAACCTCAAAAACTTGAGAACTAACACCGAAGTAGACTCTCGGTGGAACTTTGGGGTTGTGTTTCCACAGGGGGACTAGTGACCGGGGGGTAGCTACTCTCAGGTCTCCAACTGAGGGCCCAAGTTAAAACCAGAAATCTAAAAGGCTGGAGGCCTAGGGGGGGGGTTCAAATTAGGCTGATGGGTGGGTATAAGATATCAAGTGCAATAATGACATGCTAATAATGGAAAAAAAAAAGAAAAGAAAAGGAGAAAAAGAGCTGCGTCAAAGGGCAAAAACTGATGTCCACCATCTGCGCTTAGGTTTTGGAGTGACCGCGGGGGGGGGGGGGGGGTGGGGTGGGTTCTGCCCCCGTGGGCGTTTTGCTGGTGGAATTTTCTGCCAAACTGTTGGGGGTGGCGGCGGCAGGGCTATCAAGTCCCACTCCTGGAGTCGGGGGATGGGGATTTCCATGGTGTCGCAGAAGTTATCCAAGTCCTCAGGAAATCGCATCACTGCTGATCTTCCCTGCTGTCGGGCTGTTAGGCTGAAGGGAAAACCCCAACGATAACTAATGTCCTTTTCTTGCAGTGTGATCAACAGAGGTTGTAGTAACCTTCGTTTCTGGAGGGTGATCCAGGACAAGTCAGGGTACAACTGTATCTGGGCGTCGTGGAACATCACCTTGCGGGCGGTGCGGGCAGCTCGCATGATGTCTTCTTTAAGGGGGTAGGAGTTGACCCGGCAGATAATGTCGCGGGGTCTGGAGGCCGGTCCTTTGGGTCGGAGGGCTCTGTGAGCTCGATCCATCTCAATGGGACGATCAGGGGGTTCACCCAAGAGATTGTTAAAAAGGGTTTGCAGGGTTCCTTGGAGGTCTTCTGGACCGTCGGTCTCGGGCAGGCCTCTGACACGGACGTTGTTCCTGCTCCCCCTATTGTCCAAGTCCTCTACGTGGCGCTGCATGTCTCTGAGCATCAATCTGTGGTCGGAACCCTGTAGCTGAGTACGGTGTAGCTCGATTTTAGTCTCCTGTATTTCTTCCTCCGCCATTTCCACCCTATCTGAGAGGTGTTTAAGATTGGCGTGTAAGATTTGAATTTTGCTGCGGCAGGCCGTTTTGACTTCCTCAATTAGCAATTTAAAGTCCTCTTTTGTCGGCATGGCCTGGAAATATGTTTGCCGGGGGGGGGGGGGGGGGGGGGGGGGCCGGGGGGGGGGGGGGGGTTTACATGTAACAGGGGTCCGATCCCCATGGCTGCTGCGTTAACTGCGTTGGTGAAGAACCCTTTTGCGGTTGCAGAGGGGGGGGGCACCTGTAGTGGCGCCCATGGAGGCTCTTGGGGTTGCTGGGGCTCTCTTCTTCCATGCTGTGGTGGGTGCACATTCCTGTCCCCTAACTCACTTAGGCTGGCTGGCACTGGGGAGCTGGCTGCCTGTGCATATGTGGCTGCGTATCTTTCGCCCCTGTCCTGCTGCCTGGGGCTGTTGGAGCGTGACTCCCTCTGCGACTGTGGGGGAGCAGGGCTGTGACTGTAACAGGCCTGTTGAGGCCTGCCGGCCCCATGCGGTTCCGTCTGGCCTAGGGCCGGTGGAGATGTTTGATGTGGTGTGGAGAGGGGGGGAAAGTCCTCTGGCTGTAGGGAGACTGGCGAGTCCGGGCTCTCCGCAGTGAGGCCTGGGTCAGAGAGTGTGCGGAGGAGGCGTGGGAAGGCCTCTGAGCACTGCGTGTACGCCGCGGCGCTCGGGCCTAGTCGGGCGCTCTGCAGGGTGGATGCGGGCCTTTCCTGGGTTATGTGGGGCGGGGGGAGACTCACCGCCTCTTCGGGTGTGCGTTGCTGGCCGCCGTTGCTCCGCTCTGGGTCCGGCGGGCTTGTGTGCTCTGGGGAGTGCGGGTCTTGGTGCTGCTCCGGCCTCGTGGTGGAAGTGTAGGAGGAGGGGGCCGGCGCCATCTTGTCCCCTCCGTTCCCGGATGCCGTCGGCAGCATAAAAAAGCTCCTCAGAGCCGCTGCAGAGCCGGAAGGTGGCTGTGATGATCCTCTGGGTTTGGAGGATCGTGTCCTGAGGCTTCCACCCATTAACTGGCGGTTTTTCCCCCTTTTTTGGCCGTCTTTGCTGCGGGCTTGTGGAGAGCTGTGGGCTTAAGCGTCCATCCGAGGCAGCTTCCGGTCACGCCCCCGGCATTTATTTATAATGTTTTACATAGCTATACCTGCAAAAGGCAACAGCCTGAAGTGATCTAGCAGGACTTCATTTTCTGACTAAAGTTCCACTTTAACCACCTAAGCCCCAGACCATTTTGCTGGCCAAAGCCCAAAGCACTTTTTGCGATTCGGCACTGCGTCGCTTTAACTGACAATTGCGCGGTCGTGCATCGTGGCTCCCAAACAAAATTTATGTCCTTTTTTCCCCACAAATAGAGCTTTCTTTTGGTGGTATTTGATCACCTCTGTGGTTTAAATTTTTTGCGCTATAAAAAAAAAAAAAGAATGACAATTTTGAAAAAAAAAAAAAACACATTATTTTTTACATTTTGCTATAATAAATATCCCCAAAAAATGTATAAAAAAAGTTTTTCCTCAGTTTAGGCCGATACGTATTCTTCGACATATTTTTGGTAAAAAAAAATTGCATAAGCGTTTATTGATTGGTCTGCGCAAAAGTTAGAGCGTCTACAAAATAGGGGATAGATTTATTGCATCTTTATAAAAAATTTTTTTTACTAGTAATGGCGGCGATCAGCGATTTTTATCGTGACTGCGACATTATAGCGGAAAATTTTGACCCATTTTTGGGACCATTGGCATTAATACAGCGATCAATGCTATAAAATTGCATTGATTACTGTAAAAATGTCACTGGCAGTGAAGGAGTTAACCACTAGGGGGCGGGGGAGGGGTTAAGTGTGTCCTGGGAAGTGATTCTAACTGTGGGGGGGATGGGCTAGCAGTGACATGACACTGATCACTGCTCCCGATGACAGGGAGCAGATGATCAGTGTCCTGTCACTAGGCAGAACGGGAGATGCTGTGTTTACATCGGCATCTCCCCGTTCTTCAGCTCCGTGACACGATCGCGGGCACCCGGCGGACATCGAGTCCGCGGGTCCTGTGGGCATGGTCACGGAGCTTGCGGCAGGCGGACGGCGGGAAATTCAAAGTAACATACAGGTACGTTACTTTGCCCAGTCGTGCCATTCTGCCGCCGTATATTAACAGGAGCTGGTGGGTAAGCCTTTAATAATCCTCAAATTTTTTACATGAAATCAGTTTTACTGCTTTCTTGTCAAGTCGTCCATGAGCTCCCTACCTCTCCTTCTCCCCCTCGCTTCTGTTTGGAGCAAAATGTGGACTGCTCTATGAACACTACACATGCCATATTCCATCTCAGGGGTGAGCAAGAGAGGGTGGCTACGTTCCTCCTTAGAGCCCTTTCACACTGAGCCGCGGTGGTGTATACTCCACTGCTCCTCCACTAACGCCCTGCAAGCGCAATGCCCTAGTGTGAAAGCACTCAGGCTCTCACAATGGGGCTGCAGGGGAGGCGTTTTTCAGTCGCTATTTTTAGCCCAAAAGCGTCTGAAAACCGCCCAGTGTGAAAGGGGCCTAACAGTGGGACCATGGACAGCTCACACTGATTGTAGTGTTGACTAGCCCTGAAGGGGTGTAAGTCCCTCTGCTTTCCTATGACAGGGTCTGATCAGGTGGTGCTGATAAGACAGATCTTCCCACTTAGCGGTCAGTTTAATGAAACCGCTAGCAAAGCCTCCATTGTATATCCAGGATAAGAAGATGGGAATCTGCAATAGAGTCCTCTAAGGTCCTTCACTGTACAGTAAATGTTTGACCTGGAATGCGGAGTGAGCAAACCGGTGCAAACAGGCTATAAGGTAATCCTTTATTTTTTCATGGACAATTGTAGGAAATTCAATTAAGTCACCCTGACATTAGACTTACTACGGAAATTAGCCAATCATTTCAGTCCTTTTAAACCATCTTATCCAAGAAAAGTGGTTGAAAAAAAACAAACCAAAGAAAAACTTAGGGGCCATTTAAATCTATGCACAGTTTATTTTAGTTTTTTTTTCAATAAAATTATACGTGTGTGTGTGTGTGCCATATGTCAATGCACAGGGGCATAAGCTTGACATAGGTAGATGCATACTTTCAATTCATTTTAAAGTGTAGATTTTGGAGTGGATAGGGTTAACTTATAAATAATAAGGCTTGTACATACCTTGTAACAATGCATGCATGTTCTATAGATTTTGATGTCGCGCTATTGACTTCTATGGGCTTTTCAAAGTACTAGGGCTAAGTTCACAGATTGTGCCTGCGTTTTCATGCTCCCCTACCCCCCCCTCCCCCCTTTTATTTTTATTTTTTATTACTTTATTTTCATTCATTTTTTGTGCTTTGCCATTGAAGTCTCTGCACCATGGAATTGTTCTTGTTATGTGTCGTAATGTAACACGTGTTTCACAGGCGTGAATTAAGCTTTAAAGCGGAGTTCCGACCAAAAATGGAACTTCCGCTCTAAGTGCTGGTGACCAACAGACATGCCCCATTTGGCATGTCATTTTTGGGGGGGGTACCCTGTTTTAGCACCCGGCTCCCACTTCCTCCCTTGGTGGCGTGGCGCCGGAAGGAAGATCACCTCTCCCCCCCTCCCTCCCTGCAATCTTCTGGGACGCGTCCCAAGTCCCAGAAGATTGACCAGCCATTCGCATCGCGACTCCCACATGCGCAGTGTGTGCCCAGCTGTGAAACCACAGCCGGGTGCCCACAGTTAGAATGCCGGCGCCGGGGAGAGAAGGGGGAGAGGAGCGGGGCTTCGTATGCCCGCATCGCTGGACCGTGGGACAGGGGAGTGTCTGATAATTAAAAAGTCAGCAGCTCTACTCTTTGTAGCTGCTGACCTGTAAATGGGTGGAACTCCACTTTAAGGTCCGTACACACGATACAAAAATCAGATGGAAAAATTTGTACGACGAGCTATCTGCCGATTTTCGGACCGTTAGTACGGTGCTTTCGACAGCCGATTTAACTTTTTCGTCAGACAAAAGCTGGATGTACAGACTATAACATTTTTGTCGGATGTGAACTCCACGTCCGATTTTCTCTTCATTCATACGGTTTTCGGAGGAAAAAAATCTTAAGAGCAAGACTATGCATGCTCAGAAACGAAAGAATACATACAAAACTATTACACACACACATTACGTCACTTCTGACATTGTATTCTATCATATGAAAATTTTTGTATTGTGAGTAACCTCTTCACTTTCGACATGAGACTAGCATGCCACAAAAAACGGACGTTCGGTCGTCTGAAAATCTAAGCGCGTGGACTAGGCTTTAGCCCCCGTTCACATTGAGACTTTTAAATCGTGTTACTTCATTGAGCTATTTCAAAGCTGCAGGTCAGTGTGACTTGGCTGACATCTGGGCGATGACTATGCAAGTCGCATCTGAAATCACAAAAAATTGTGCAGAAACCTTTTTCTACAAACCAGTGCTGCACCGCAAAGTCGGAGTCGCACCAATTTGCACAGTTCTATTGCTGACAATAGGGTGCAACTTGTTCTTGGCAAATTGCATGACGAGTCGCATTGGTGTGAACGTGGCTTAGAGGCATAAAATTATTTTTCAAAATGCACTGCTATGCTGAAATGGGAACAGCTGCTATTTATGTTAAGGAAAAGTTGGACACATGCATTAAAACTCAACAGTGTAAATAAGCCCTAAATATTTTTGACTGTGTACAAAGAAAAAAAAATGTACATAGTAAATAGAACTGATTAGGAAAAAAAATTAACCAGTCTGTACCAATGCTGTTTTTTGTTTTGACATGCAAAAACTCAGTTTAACCAAACTATGGTTGCAGGAAAGAAAATCGCTCAATCTACGACCAGCTGTACTTTGTGAAGTTCCCCACACATTTACTTCTATTTGTGGCATGCACAGGGCCTCCACCTGTTCCCCTGTACCCACAGGCTCTGAACCACTTGTCCCCCTGTACAGAGCCTGGGCACACGGGGGGGGGGGGGCTGGGCAGCAGAGGAAATCAGATTTGGGCAGGACAGAGAGGATGTTTGGTACCGTGGCAATTGCAGGAACAATGCCCTGTTCAGCTCTCTGCAGCAGCTAAAATCTGGTTTCTCCCCCTCTCCCCTTCTGTTGGCTTTCAGATACTGGAGGGAAAGACGCACAGGGCATCGTTCCGGTAGTTGTCCCCCCCCCTCCCCCTGCGGTACCTATTCACTGCTGCAGGGCTGGCAGCTTTCCTCTCCTGCCTGCTTCTGCGGGCACACAGGATAATGTTCAGGATGGAGAGCAGTCAGGGGTGTACCAATGGGGGGGGGGCGGACCGGCCTGGGTGCCACACATTGGGGGGAGTCGGTGGCGGAATGGCGTCGCTATGGGGGGTGCACTGCAGAATTTAGAATGCAGGCACGTGCGATTTACAGTGTGAAGAATGCAGACACGTGCGATTTACAGTGTGAAGAATGCAGACACGTGCGATTTACAGTGTGCAGAATGCAGACATGTGCGATTTACAGTGTGCAGAATGCAGACATGTGCGATTTACAGTGTGCATACCTCCCAACTTTTTGAGATGGGAATGAGGGACACCAGTATGCAGACATTGAACACACTTGTTGCCATGCCCCTTTTTAAAGGAGAATTGCACAAAAAAACAAGATTAGTTAAACCCACAAGTGCTTTTTTTTTACCATTATTATTCCTTTTATATTGGCTTTTGGAATTTGTAGCAATTTAGAAATCAGATGAAAGGCTTAGTACTGGGAAACACTTTTTGATGGATATAAAAAGCGCATTTTATATACATCAGATCAAAATGAGGAGGAATGAGGGACAGAGGGACTTTGCTCCAAATCAGGGACAGTCCCTCGAAATCTGGGACAGTTGGGAGCTAAGTTTTTCCATTTTAAAGTTAGGGGGGGGGGGGTGCCAGATATAGAATGCGCCCTGGGTGCCAAACACTCCAGGTACGCCCCTGGGGCCAGTAAATGTGTCATTTTTGCAGCCCCTTCCTTTAGTGAATGAACACAGTGAGTGATCACTGTGTTCATTCATAACTGAAGCATTACTAATGTAAACTGTGTTTGCGATGTTTCAGTTTATTAACCACTCCCCCCCCCCCCGGCCTATAGCAGTATAACGGCCGGGAAGTGGTTCAGGTATCCTGACTGGGCGTCATATAAGGTCCAGCAGGATAAGCCGTGATCGCACACCCTAGGGGGCGCGCAGCGTGGTGATCGGTGGTGCCATGATGTCAGTCTGACACACTGCATCACCGATCTCGGTAAAGAGTCTCTGGCGGAGGCTCTTTACCACGTGATCAGCTGTGTCCAATCACGGCTGATCACGATGTAAACAGGAAGAGCCTTGATCGGCGGCTCTCCTGATGGGGGGGTCTGTGCTGATTGCTTATCAGCACAGCCCCCCCCCCCCCGGATGCCCACACTGGACCACCAGGGATGGCCACCACACAGGAAATCCAGGTAGGCCACCTTAGACCATCAGGCAGCTGCCAATCAGTGCCCATTAAAAATGCCTGCCAGTGATGCCTATCAGTGGCACCCATAAGTGCCCATCAGTGTCGCCTATTAGTTCCCATCAGTGCCACCTATCAATGCCCATCAGTGCCATCGCATTGCTGCCTTGTCAGTGGCCATCAGTGAAGGAGAAAAAATACTTTTTTACGAAATTTTATAACCGAAACAAAGAAAAACATTTTTTTTTTTTTTTTTTTAATTTTCGGTCTTTTTTATTTGTTTAGCAAAAAATTAAAACTGCAGAGGTGATCAAATACCACCAAAAGAAAGATCTTTTTCTGGGAAAAAAATGATAAAAATGTTGTTTGGATACAGTGTAGCATGACAGCGCAATTATCATTTAAAAGGTGACAGCGCTAAAAGCTGAAAATTGGCTTGGGCAGAATGGGGGGTAAGTGCCTGGTATTGACGTGGTTAATGAACAGAAGCCGCTGTCTCCTGTGCAGTGCAGAGAAAGGAACGGAAGAATCCGTGGCCTCAATTACTTTCTATTTTTTAAAGGTGAGAAGTCAGGGGTCTGTTTAGACTTCTGATATTTCACCCAAGCCCCTCGAACAGCATTGTAAAAAAACTAAATTGTAAAATATAATTAAAAAAAATTATCAAAACTTATTTTCAAAAAATGTTAAAAAATCATTTAAAAAAATGACGGGCTCCTTCACACGGGTTATCTGGCTCATACAGTGTGAATAAGCAGTTTGTGAAACTTTTGCTTGTCCGTTTTGTTATTGCTATTGCCGCATACACACGATCAGAATTTTGGCCAGCAAAAGACAGTAGAGAGCTTTTGGTCGGTAAATGCGACCGTGTGTATGCTCCATCGGACTTTTGTTGGCCGAATTTCCGCCAGAAAAAGTTTCTATCGGAAATTCTGATCGTCTGCACCAATTCCAACGTGCAAAATTCCTACGCATGCTCGGAAACAATTCGACGTATGCTCGGAAGCATTGAACTTCATTTTCTCGGCTCGTCTTAGTGTTGTACGTCACCGCGTGTTTGACGGTCGAAAGTTCCTTCCATGTGCCATAGTGGTCCTTTCTTCCAGGTGCCATAGTGATCCTTCCTGCCTTCCAGACTGACTGGGATGCCATTAAAGTTCATGTGCATGTAAAGGCAGGCGTCCTAATACTTTCAACAATATAGTGTGTATAACCCCAACACATTGATCTCCCTGCGGGCACAGTGAAATAAAAGTGTGTAAGCACTTCTCTTATGGCAGAGCCGGTAAGAGGGAGATCTTTACCATCTTCCTGCAGCCACGCAGAGTAATAAAGCTAATACACATGGGGTGATTAGGGTGTGCCCAGGCTCTGATCTCCGGTCAGCAGTAAATCAATACATCAGGTTACCTTTTAGTGCCAGGTACCTGGTGTGCCAGATTTGGGTGGAGAGCTCTGATTTGGCGAGCCATGCAAAGATGGCACTTGGTTAAAAGAGTTCTTCTGCCCATATGTGCATTGAGGCAAACAGCGGTTTATTGTAATAGGTTTGTTGCAGTTTAAGTTTAGGGCTTCTAAAAATAATGGTGTCCTCAGAGCCAGGTATAGAGTCTGTCCATTTATCGGGAGGCAGATGTTTTATTGATGAAGGCGCGTGTGCTCATTGTACTGGGGATGTTGTAGGACAATACAACAAGCTTTTATAATGTGACTGCACAGGACCACACACACACACACACACACACACATACACGGATCACAGCAAAGAAGGAAGGCGACCGCAGAGCAAAGCTTTGTGACAGTTCATCCTGTCCTCATAAACAGATCTGTCATTCCTCCTATTCATGTCTGCTGCCAAGTATCACCCATCACAGCTGTTACGTATAGAAGTTCATAACCTTTAATGGCAATACAAATTCTGTATCATCCAAATTCTGTCTCAGTTGTTCCATTAGATCAGGATATCCAGATAAGGCTCCATGCACACTGAAGCTCATAAATGGTAGTTTTTGGGAGTTTGGGCTTTTTTTTTTTTTTTTTTTAACAGCCCATAAACTCCCCTCTATGTTATGCACACATGGATGTTTTTGGATGTTTATGGACTTTTTTCTGAATGCCATAAAATCACATTCAGGAGTCGTTTTTCTGACCACAAAAATGCCAAACGCTCAAAAATGCGGATAAGGGTCGGAAAAAAAAAAACCTCCAAAAACGTGGCTCATCAGCGTTTTTTTAAAAGTTTTTAATCCATTGAAAAAAAAAAATAGCGCTAAAGTGGAAAAACTGTAATAAACGCTACTGCAAAAATGTTAAACGTTGAAAGACTCACTGCAAAGCTAGCTTTTTTATAACGTTATTTTAACTACCTTAGACCCGCGCTATAGCCAAATGACGGCTACAGCGCGGATCTATTGTGCCGGGACGACGTCTATTGACGTCGTCCCGGACACGAGCTGCCTGCGCGCCCCCTGAAGGGCGCGCGTGGCGCGCTCTGTGATCAGCAAGTCTGTGAGACTCGATGGATCACAGATCAGAGTAAGGGGTCGATCCCGACCCCTTACCACGTGATCAGCTGTCAGCCAATGACAGCTGATCATGTGATAACAGAGCCGGTAATCGGCTTTTTTTTTCCTCCTCGCGCTGACAGCGCGAGGAGAAAAAAAAAAAAGCCGATCACCGGCGGCAGTGAGAGGGACATCAGTCCCTCTCACTGCAATGTGCCCAGTCAATTGTGCCCACCTTTGCCCCATTAAAGTGCTGCCTACCAGTGCCCACACTGCCATCTCTCAGTGCCCACAGTGCCATCTCACAGTGCCCACAGTGAAATGTCACAGTGCCCACAGTGCCATCTCACAGTGCCCACAGTGCCATCTCTTAGTGCCCACAGTGCCAGTGCTGCACATCGGTGTCACCTGCCAGTGCTCATCTGTGTCACCTACCAGTGCTCATCTGTGTCACCTACCAGTGCCCATCAGTGCCCATCAGTGCCACCTATCAGTGCCCATCAGTGCCCATCAGTGCCACCCATCAGTGCCACCCATCATTGCCCATCAGTGCCCATCAGTGTCATCCATCAGTGCCCATCGGTGCCACCCATCCGTGCCACCCATCCGTGCCACCCATCCATGCCATCTTTGCTGTCCCCATCAGTACCGACTTATCTGTCCCCACCAGTGCAGCCTATCAGTGCCCACCAGTGCAGCCTATCAGTGCCCACCTGTGCCACCTCATCAGCACATATCAATGAAGCAGAAAAATTACCTGTTTGCAAAATTTTATAACAAACTATTAAACATGATTTTTTTTTTTTTTTTTTTTTTTTAATTTTCCATCTTTTTTTGTTTGTTTAGCAAAAAATAAAAACCCCAGCTGTGATTAAATACCACCAAAAGAAAGCTCTATTTGTGGGGAAAAAATGGTAAATTTGGGTACAGTGTTTTATGACCGCGCAATTGTCATTCAAAGTGCGTCAGCACCAAAAGCTGAAAATTGGTCTGGTCACGAGGGGGGTTTAAGTGCAAAGTAATCAGGTGGTTAACGTCCAATGTGTATGGAGCCTGAGTGGTAGCCTTGATTGTCCGCTAATTTCATATACTTCTGCAGGACAATAATGTGACTATATAGCAGAACTATAGGCGGATATCGAAGACCCATATGTAACCCAGTTATATATGAATTAATATTCAAAGCTGAAAACTGGACTAAACAATAATATCAAAATATAATATCAAAATATAAGAACCATCTGTACATCCTTTGTGTATTTCTTTCAGATCCGTGCAATGATCCGGCATTAACGCCGTATTAAACGTAAAACCAAAAATGTAATATATTGCAATCATTAGATGTGGTGGCTGCATTAGCTTTTGTTTTTTAGGCTTTCTCCTCTCTGTTCTCACCTGGTTTTCTGGCCAGTAACACACCCCCTGTATTAGCGCGCCCCCACTCTGGATGAAGAAGCACAGGGGGCATATTTGGACAGCAGCATTGTCAGTCTCGGGGGAGGGGAGTGTTAGATAGACTAGCAGATTTAAATACACTAACACATTGAACCCAAACTCTAGCTAACATTTTATAAGCAGTTACAGCAAACTGTTTTTCTTTTGGGATAAAGGTTTTATATTAATGAATAAAAGCTGATCATTGTAAGCACCCCTGTAATCCATACACACGATCGAATTTTCCAACAACAAATGTTGGATGTGAGCTTGTTGGAAAGTCCTGCTGTGTGTATGCTCCATCGAACATTTGTTGTCGGACTTTCCGCCAACAAATGTTGGCTAACAGGTTCTCAAATTTTCCACCAACAAATTTTTGTTGTTGGACTTTCCAATCGTGTGTACACAAGTCCGTCGCACAAAAGTCCACGCATGCTCGGAAATCAAGTACGAGTCGGAAGCACTCCGTCTTGTAAAACTAGCATTTGTAATAGAGATATCACATGACTATTGAACTTCCTTTTTATCGGCTCGCCGTACGTCTTAATTGTTGGCCAACATTTGTGTGACCGCGTGTATGCAAGACAAGTTGGAGCCAACATCCTTCGACCGTGTGTGTACGGGGCATAAGGCTTAATTCGCACCTGAGCATAACAATTTACTGGCATTTATTTATTTATTTAATTTTTTTTTTACTTTTTGCAGCTTTTTACAAGCGTTTTACAGCTTCGGGCATTTTTTGTTTAGCCAATAGAAAGCACTAGGGGGAGGAGAGGAAATTTAGGGGTGGAGAGCTGCTGTTTGAGCAGAAAACGAGCAACAAAACGCTTAAGTCAGGCGTTTCTATTGAAGACTATGGGACCAAAAACACTTGTAATCTACCAAAAAAGAAGCTCATGTACTTTTCAGCGACAGGCGTTTTGCTTCAGAAGACAGAATGCTCACATGTGAACAGGGGCCACTAAAATGGGAATTAGCTTGTTGAGCGTTTTAGAGCTAGAAGCAGTAAATTGCGCAGCTGTGAATGGGGCCTAAAGGCTGCATTTACACATGATCGTGGGCGTAATCGCCACGATTCTGCCCTGCTACTTCAAATGGCTGCAAAACATGGTTTGCATTTGCTATGCCATTACTTCTTCTAATGGCACCCCAATCGGGCGGTAAATTGTGCTGCAATCGCAACACGCGATGCTTGTCGCTCAAAAAAACATGAGCTTCTTTTGGGTGACAAAGTCGCAATTTACCACAATCGTGGCAAAATTGCGTTGTGATTGGGGTGCCATTTAGAAGTAATGGCATCGCAAACGTGTCACGCGTTTTGCAGCGATTTGATATTGCGGAAAGGAATCACGGTGATTCTGCCCACAATCATGTCCCAATGCAGGCTAAGTGATAAATAGTTTGTCTCAACCATCTAACTGCTACATTTTCAGGACAGTTTCTTTTGGAAAACAATAGACTTACCAGCAGGATCACCGGATAAAGATAAATGAAAGAAAACCTAAAAGAAAAACAAATGCAGCCATCACATCTAAGAATTGATTAGCTGCAATATAATAAATGTTTACTTTTGGGTTTAATGCGGCTTTAAAATAAGGCCGGCCATACGCGGTTCAAATCTCAGCCAGTTCAGCAGCAGCCAGCCGACATTTGAACTGCTAATGTATCAAGTCAATTGATCAACTTGGGTGCAACCAGCCTACTGGATTCTCTTGCGCTTATCGCTAGCGGCTGCTATAGCCACTAGCCATAATCACTGTCTCCTCTCAGGGGGCGGGCAGGGGAAGCAATCCCTTCCGCCAGAAGACAATTGCTGATTCCCTTGTTTAGTGTATGGCCAGCCTAACTCCTGCACTTTTTCTTCTTGTGCAGGAGCTTCCTTTTAATAAAGACTGATCACTGCTGATCTCTTTCTTTGTACTGGGTGACAGGTCTTGTATCCGCCTCCTCCTGTAGTTTTCTGCAGGGAACCTGTAGTGGGTGGAGCCTGCCAGGCCCCTCCCACAACTCTGCTCTCTGCATAGGCATGTACAGCACAATAATAATAATATAAACTCATGTTTTTTCAAGGTAATATTGGGGGTTTCAAAAGCATTAGATTTATATAACTTGTAGCTTTTTGAGGATTATATTTAAATTGGCATTTTTTTTTAGCCCAGAGTTTAGCTTTAGATATATTTTTAAGTAACATTTTAGTCTGTTTTATTAGCTTTGGTAATCTCCTGAAGAGCAAAACTGCAGGCTGGTAGAGGGAAATCCTGAGCTGCATTGCACAGTGCTATGAGCCTAAAGGCCCATACACACGATCAGTCTTTTTGACAACAAACATGCAAATTAGTTGTTTTAACGTCCCCTTTTGAAGTGTCTTCACTACGTTCGTGTTTGTTGCCTAAAAAGTCCGATTGTGTGTATGCAAAAGAACTTTTATGGCTTAGATATACTTACATAGTACTTGTCAGTGAATAAGTAATATTTATCATTCAATTAAGGTCTATGTAAAGTTGGATCGTCTATAAACAGGAAAGTACAAACGAGAGGCTTTAATATAGAAGCCAAAACCAACGAAAAAATAAAGAAGAGACAAAATTAGACATTACCACTGTCTTGTTTGTTATAAGTCATCATTAATCCATATATTGATCTAACAATTGATGTTTTACGGAGACATTTCTGGAAGTTTGGATACCCAAAATTGCTATCTATCTAGAAATTGGGGAATGGCGTTGGAGGAATATGCAAAGAACTTTTCGTAGATATATTGGCCTTTGTCTCTAGCTATTACATCTGAAACATTGGGTGCATTAGAGGTCTTCCATTTTGAGGTGATGGTCAGACAGGCTGCTAGAAGCATGTGGGTGACCACACATCTATATTGTGTAGGTATAGTTTTGATATTTAAGTTTAAGAGGGCTCATACTTGCCAACTATCCCAGTTTAAATTCCCTCGTCCCTTGAGGTTTTAGTCCCGTGCTGTGCCCTGATATCTCAGTGTGAAGTTCTGTTACTAATGCTGCCCAGCTCTGCCCTATTGTGGAGATGACTCACCTGCAGACCCGGTGTTTACATGTAAATACCAGCATTGATATGTAAATAGCGGCAGACCGTCAGTGTTCATATGTAAATAGAGGCAATATTCATATGTATATCATGCCCCCCTGAGGTCATATACACCATCACCTCTGCTGAATACTACCCACTGGGGAGAGAAAGGGGCATGTCTGAAAGTCCTGCCTACAACTGTGGTCATTAAGCCCAACACAGGCTGTTCTGCAAAGGTAAGCAAATAATGGGGGGGAGGGTAGTGTGGTGCCCAAGAAAATTTTTGCCCCGGGTCTAATCAATATTAAAGACGGCCCTGCTAATGATGGTTCAAAGTGGGAAATAACTCCAGTAACAAATGCCATCAGGGCAAACACTGATTTCCAGAAACTTCTCAGGCATTTGCATTCCCACATTAGATGTATTAATGTACCTTTTAGAGCCACAGTTTCTCCAGCAAATATTAGATGTGTCCATGAAGATAAGTGATAACCTCACAGGAGTTTCAAGGCTAGATCCCAAAGATTTACACCAGTGGTTTCCAAAGTGTGGCCCGGGGGCCAAATGTGGCCCTTTGCCTGCCTTTATCTGGCCCTTGGGGCACTATTTCACCAATTGACACTAATGATGGGGCACCATTCCCCCTACTGACACCATGAAAGGGACACTATTCTTCCATTGATACCAACAATGGGGCACTATTTCTCCCATTAAAACCAATGATGGGGTACTGATGTCGGGGCATTTTCTACTCCCACTGGCCACAGCCTGGCCCCCTAAAGTCTGAAGGACAGCAAACTGGCCCTTTGCTTAGAACGTTTGGAGACCCCTGATTTACACAATGATAATATTTATAACTAGACTGAATAGCCTTATTCCACGTAGGTAAACCAAACATAGCACTGAGATCCTTCTCCCAGTTTAGCATACTGGATGTTTTTGTAGGAGTATGAGTGTTTTGTAGTTTCGAGTAGAACCGTGAGAGTCCTTTAGGTTTCTGGAATGAAGTAGTTGGGTATTTCCATGTGTTGGCCCGTAGTGTACAGTAGGAGTCTGGGTTTCCAATATGATAATAGTGTAATTGAAGTTCTCTATAAGAGGTAGCTGTTGGGCAGGATGAGATTAATTCCACATAATTAATTCCGTCTTTGTTAAAAGAATCACTTCGTACTCTGATAGAAGGGATAAGGAATTTGTATGATCCTAGTGGGAGGCCTTTCCGGAGTAGAGGTGTACCTTGAGTGGTCTACAACTAGTAAGAAAGGCGCATAGTCACAGTACCTCGTTATTATGCAGAGGTTCCCAATAGTCCAGGAAAAAAAGGGGGGGGGGAGGGGGGGGTTGAGAAAAAAGGGGGTTAAATGTAGCGGCTGGATGTGTATGTATGGTATACACAGCAGGGCATATGGAGTTGTCAGGGCTGCCACCGAAGAGGCCTGAAGCCAGGTCCAATAAAAGCTGGAGGAAAAAGACAAGGAGAGGGGCGCCTCTGAGTATGTATCATATAAACATTTATTAATAAAAACAATATCCACTCACATCTAGGCAAGGAGTGTTGCATTCAGGTAGATCTCAGCAGATGGAGGGCCGGTGGAACTACAAGTCACAGGAGTTTTACCCAGAGGCTGTCGTCCTTCTCAAGTCCTGGAGAAAGGCAGATGGATGCAGCAGGTGGGGTGGGTATCCTTGCGGTGGTCCTCCAGTGGGGTGGTAGCGTCAATCCAGAGGGGAGAGTCAGATGGATATCACTCCTCTCAATGTTCAACAAGTGGGTTCCAGGTGGTACAGGGGGGGTGTTGAAAAAAATTCATTAAAAGTCTCTATGGCAATTAGAGTAAATGCAGAAGGGAGAGGGGAGAAGGGATGGTTGGTGTGGAGACGTTTTGTGCCCTGTAGCCTGCTGTATGGTTTGTGCAGCCCAGTTCTTAGACAGGATGGTGTTTCAGGCACGGCCGTGTCTCTGGTGTGGGAACGAGGCTTGCACCGCAAACAGTGCTAGGCGCCGGGGCGTGACGTCATATCTCTGCGACGCGTTTCCGAGCTTACAGCGCTATAGATGATCTGTATAGCGGCGCTCCTTTCTCAAGCAAGGGGAATGTGGGGGCAGGGATGGGGGCTGATTTTATTGGATCGGGAGGGGTTCGGCCAAGGGGCGGAGTACAATGGTAATGGAAGAAGAGAAAAGAGAGAAGAAAAAACAAAAAAGAAGAAAAAAGGAGAAAAAAGAAAAGAGAAAAGAAAGAAGAAAAAAAGAGGCAAAAGACAAAGGAAAAGGAAAAGAAAATAAGACAATAAAAAATATATGTATGGCAATAAAAATAAAAATAAATATGTGTGTGGAAAAAAGGAAGGACTGGCTGAATGGTAATTGACAGTGGAGTAGAAAAAGGAGGAATTCAGTGGGAGAAGTGTATAACGTTAATGGGGAATTTAGGCAAGAACGTAACCGGGGACTATTGATAGAATAAAGTTGGGACAGGGGATATGGTATTGCTGCGCAAAGGAGCAACGGGGGCGGGGGGGAAAAGAAAAGGGGGGAACGCACAGGGCAAAAGTGTGTGTATGGAGAGCTGATGTACATAGAAGGATGTGTAACAGTGAATATGACACTGCAAATTGTAAGGCAGGGTGGCAAATAGGTGCTATGTTGACGGTATATAGCTGATTAAGTAGTATTGTAAATTAAGGGGCCAGGACTGTATGATAAAGCTGATGTGGAAGGGGATAGGTAAATTAGATGGAGGTGACATGAAATTTAGGATTTAAAATATGTTAAAGCTGAACTATATTTTGGGCAGGATGGATACGATGATAGATGACAAGATGCCATCTGTCATCAAGGTGGGAAAGGTATAATTACGCAGGTATATCTCGAGTGTAAATCCTCCAGCTTTAACATATTTTAAATCCTAAATTTCATGTCACCTCCATCTAATTTACCTATCCCCTTCCACATCAGCTTTATCATACAGTCCTGGCCCCTTAATTTACAATACTACTTAATCAGCTATATACCGTCAACATAGCACCTATTTGCCACCCTGCCTTACAATTTGCAGTGTCATATTCACTGTTACACATCCTTCTATGTACATCAGCTCTCCATACACACACTTTTGCCCTGTGCGTTCCCCCCTTTTCTTTTCCCCCCCGCCCCCGTTGCTCCTTTGCGCAGCAATACCATATCCCCTGTCCCAACTTTATTCTATCAATAGTCCCCGGTTACGTTCTTGCCTAAATTCCCCATTAACGTTATACACTTCTCCCACTGAATTCCTCCTTTTTCTACTCCACTGTCAATTACCATTCAGCCAGTCCTTCCTTTTTTCCACACACATATTTATTTTTATTTTTATTGCCATACATATATTTTTTATTGTCTTATTTTCTTTTCCTTTTCCTTTGTCTTTTGCCTCTTTTTTCTTCTTTCTTTTCTCTTTTCTTTTTTCTTCTTTTTTGTTTTTTCTTCTCTCTTTTCTCTTCTTCCATTACCATTGTACTCCGCCCCTTGGCCGAACCCCTCCCGATCCAATAAAATCAGCCCCCATCCCTGCCCCCACATTCCCCTTGCTTGAGAAAGGAGCGCCGCTATACAGATCATCTATAGCGCTGTAAGCTCGGAAACGCGTCGCAGAGATATGACGTCACGCCCCGGCGCCTAGCACTGTTTGCGGTGCAAGCCTCGTTCCCACACCAGAGACACGGCCGTGCCTGAAACACCATCCTGTCTAAGAACTGGGCTGCACAAACCATACAGCAGGCTACAGGGCACAAAACGTCTCCACACCAACCATCCCTTCTCCCCTCTCCCTTCTGCATTTACTCTAATTGCCATAGAGACTTTTAATGAATTTTTTTCAACACCCCCCCTGTACCACCTGGAACCCACTTGTTGAACATTGAGAGGAGTGATATCCATCTGACTCTCCCCTCTGGATTGACACTACCACCCCACTGGAGGACCACCGCAAGGATACCCACCCCACCTGCTGCATCCATCTGCCTTTCTCCAGGACTTGAGAAGGACGACAGCCTCTGGGTAAAACTCCTGTGACTTGTAGTTCCACCGGCCCTCCATCTGCTGAGATCTACCTGAATGCAACACTCCTTGCCTAGATGTGAGTGGATATTGTTTTTATTAATAAATGTTTATATGATACATACTCAGAGGCGCCCCTCTCCTTGTCTTTTACCTTGAGCGGTCTGATCATGTAGGGCACCCCTTGCAGTTAGGGTAGCATTGATTGAATAGAATGTTGTGTAATATAGTGGTTTTGCTAGTGAAAGGTGGAATGAATTTCAAAACTAGGTCAAGAGAATTACACATTTTAACACAGACTGTTTGGTTTTTGTGTTTTTGGTTTTTGTGTTTTGGTTTTGTGTTTTATTTCTATTAGGTATTTAAGGAATACTCATATATAACAAGACCTATCATAATAAATTGTGCATTTTAAATAAGTAATTACAAATATTTGAACTGCTTTTTTTATTTTATTTTTTTCTTCTTGTCTGTTTGATTTCATTTATTCATACATTTTTTTTATTTTTTTTTTTTTTTTTTTAAATAAAGCGAGGAAAGGCAAGACCCTCTCCCAAATAGGCTTTGGTGTTTGCTTCCCTGTTTGGGACATTTACAGTATAGTTACTGAAGAATGATATGGAGGAGTAGTTTTACCCATATTTAATATGACAAAGAAACATGGTCCGCATGCACAGCCCCCCATAACCAACCCAGCCCCTCCCCCACACCTACAGAATCATGGGTTTCCCCTCCCTGCTGCCTCCTGTATTATTTGTGCAGTGCCCTCCTTTTAGTTAGGGTAACTTTAGTCTTTGACTCTTTTTTTGTAGTGAATAGAGCAGGCATCGATTGTGTGGGTTTGCCAGGGTTTCCTGAGCTGGGTGTGATTTACTAACCCCACCTCTGGAAGAAGTTTCCAGAACATAGGGCCAGGAGATTTAAATGATCATTCGAATATTTATCATGTCCCAGGCAATCCCTTGAAGAAGGCATCCAGGAGGTGGCTGGGGAGGTGATAAATGTGCAGGAGGCTTAAGCAGTGTTTAGGTCTCCTGCACATTTAACTCCCCGCTGTCAGAATACAATGACATGTTGAGGAAGACTTCTCTATGGCCAGCTTAGGCTCAAGAACCGAGTAATTACATGACCGCTGATTGCTCAATTCTCGGTCCACTCTGAGCAGAGAGAGGAGTCTGTTTGTCACCACTTTCTGCTCTGCCCCACTTGCGCTCACTGGAGTGCCGGGCTGAGGAGAGGTTTCGGGCTTTTAACTGCACACTGAGAGGCTGAGCAAGCTGCCAGTCGGGCATCTGGGTGGATCCCAGCATTATTGTCAGTATCCTTCCAGATCCTGGAGCAGCTGTGTGAACACATCACTTGTAGTGGTGTCCAGTACTAGACTATATATGGGCTGCCTTTCCATTGCAAAGAGAGAATTTTAATTTTAAAAGGTCATCATTTTACACATTTAATCTTTATTCCTGAGTCACAATTTAATAGATATATCTTGTAAGTGTATGTAAGATCTTCTGCCAGGTGGCGTTATTTGGTGTCGTCGTTCTATCATTGTGAGTGTGGGCTGTTGTCTATGTAGGATGAACGTCATCCAGTTTTGTGTGCCAGCATTCTTGTGCAACAGGAAGAGTTTGTGGTTTTCTGTGCTTTCATCTAAATATATTGTCTCCTTTGGTGGAGGGGTGAGGCACCCGTGTGCTACTGCTATGGGCAGTTTGAGATTTCAAACCCATAGCATTTAAAAGTTCCAATGTTTACAATGAGCACCAAAATTTACACATCAACAAAGTACTGTACAAACTACACAATTACTGCAATGTGTTACCTGTATTTTCAGACCTAGTATGTTTGCCCGTGTGGATTGGAATGGTCATCTTAATAAGAATCGGTCAGTGCCTTGCCAATCTGTGAGATACACTGCACTTAATGCACTGCTTGCTACAAAAAGGTCATGCCCTTCTAAATGCCCTCCTCTTTGTACAAAGGGGAAGGGGGCTATAAAATCTCAGCTCAATCCAGGAGCTGGGGCTTTAATGCATTTACTGTATGTCAATGGCCAAGGAGCCAACAAGAGGCCAGCCCTCTCTAAAAAATAAATAAAATCGTTCTTCTGATATTATGCAATCGGACAAACATGACATTTTTCTCGTATAATACCAGGCCGTACGATTTTCATTGAATCAGTACAGTTATCGTTCGAAAATACAATACAACATCTGATTTTTTTTTTTTTTATTATTTATTTTATTCTGTCGTACAAGAATTTCATAACTTTAGTAACCTCACAATTTTCGATATGCAACTAGCATGCAAAAATAAAAAATGGACGGTCTGTCATCCGATTTTCGTACGGGCCATAAGTCGGGAAGTGAACTGAAGTCTTCCCAATAGGAACCCAGAAAGCAATTTAAAAATATTCTAACCCTTCACTGCTCTGTATAAATGTAAAAATACAAGCAGTGTATATGTACACGGTCTCCTTGTAAAACACCCCATTCAATTTACAATAAAAAAAGAAAAGCAAAGGCATTTGTGTATAGATAAAAGGTTATTTATAATGTTCTTTATATTTTTTTTTTTCTTATAAGTGATCACATGCCCTCTGTTCTTAGCTGTATATGGAGTTCATAGAGCTGGGGGAGGAGAAACGGCAGCACACTGGTCTTTTCAGGGGAGGGGGGGCGGGTCTTGTCTGATCTTTGGAGGAGAGCAGGCCCAACTCCTCCACCCTCCCCTCTCTACATAAAATTTTACGTAGCTTTCAGGAATGAGCGCATTATTATAAAATATATATTATATATGAGTGACAGCTCTAAGTCTGCTAGGGCTCCTGACACCACATTCAACATGACAGTGCCCAGTAGCAGTCTCGTTTTTTATTTTTTTATATCTACACAAGGGAGGTTTTTACAGGTAAATACCATGTCTAATTATTTGTAAAAAATAAAAAAATTAAACAGCATCTTAAATGCATAATAAAAGTGCACATATAATCTCATGAGAAGATGTTGAAATGACGTTGGTCTGATAATAAGAGATGCAGGACCTGGCTGTGCTGTCTTGCAGGGCTGCCTAAATCATAAAACTATGCATCTAGGCACATTGCAGGGGTTCATCTTTGACTAAATTGTTGCTGCAAGACCTTTGCAGGTTTTTATTATTTTCGGAGGGTTCTGGTTAACTTAATTTCCAGACAATGACTGCAGGAAGAAAGGTAGAAAGAACATAAATTATTACTCAGAACATCCAAGCAATCTGATGAGATGAAAATATTTTTTACTGGAGGCTTGTATGATGCACAATACCAAAAATCTAGTTAAAATCGTTCTAAATGCTAGACTTTTATTTATTTTTTTAAATTAGCATTAGGCCTGTATTCCGCTCTTCACTGCTGCTGACTCCAAGTCCCACCACGTTGCGTTCCCCTAACTTCCATGTTGCAGAGCTTTGCCAAAGGTAGTGAGAATGACAGCCTGTTGCAGCTGTCACTCAATGTGCTGAGATGAGGAGGGAACAGGGGCGTGGCTCTACACAGCTACTATGTGTGTGTGTCTATGGATGCACACAGCTTGGCTCATGTCCTGGAGGAGTACACACACTCACGGGTGTCTCCATAGCACCCGGCCAGCTAAGGAGACACCTATAAACAGCAAGGGAGGGGTAGTGGTCTGACTAGCTAGGAAAGGTGGAAACTACTAAACATGTGCAATTTGTTTCATTCCGAATTTGTTTAATGGATTTTGACAAATTTGTTAATTCGCAAATATCCAAATTAACGAAAACCCGTTTAATACATTTTTCCGACTATCCAAAAATCTGAAATAATAACTAACTAATAATAACTTCACTATTACTAACTATTAAATTATAGGTATTGGAATTTCCTTTCAATTCTGTCTGTTAGTGAACGTAACGAATATGAATTTATCCAAATTGACGATTTATCCGAAATGACGAATGCCGTATATAAACGAATGGAATGCAACGCACTAATAATAATAAATAACAATAATAATAAAAATGTTTTATTATTATTTATTATTAATTCATTCCGTTTCCATTTGTTTAGATGCAGCATTCGTTATTTCGGATAATTCGTAACTTCGGATAAATTCGTATCGTAACAGACAAATTTGAAAGGAAATTCCAACACCTATAATTTAATAGTTAATTATTATTAGTTATTATTTTTATATATTATTAGTTATTCTTTTGAATTTTCGGATTTTCTTTCTTATTTTCAAATTTATGAATTTACGAATTACATAACGAATGACCCGAAAAACGAAAAAAAATAAAACTAACAAATTTTTCGGCAGTGCACATGTCTAGAAATAATAATTTCCAAGAAATAGGACCATTCCTTCTAGGTTGCCCTGGAAATCAGTTTTTAAAATAATAATAATAATAAAAAAAAAATCGTAACTACAGACTACAGAAAAATGATATAGTGCAGAGCTGCACAGGAGATTGTTAGTAGCTCAGTCGTGATATGTTGTTTGTGGAGTAAGATACACAAGTAGCATGTAGTAGTGATTAGCCTTGTGTGATTACAATATAAATCCTCTGATGGTTTGTGATTGAACAGCACAAGATTAAGCAGAGTTCCACCCAACAATGTAAATTTCGCTTTAAAGACCTGCAAAAAAAATAAATAAAAGCCAGCAGCTACAAATACTGCAGCTGCTGACTTTTAATAAATGTACACTTACCTGTCACAGGTTCCAGCCATTAATCGCTCGGCTCTCTGCTGCTGCCGACGCCATTCTCGGTGAGGGAATCAGGAAGTGAAGCTTGCGGCTTCACTTCCCGGTTCTACTGCGCATGCGCGAGTCGCGCGGCGCAATGAGAATCGTCTAGGCTGTCTGCTGGGACCCGTGTGTGTCCTGGCAGATAGTGCGGCGGGACAAGAAGTGGCGTAAACTCCCGTGGGAGTTTATGCCCGGAAGTGGGTGCAGATACCTGTCTTAGACAGGTATCTGCACCCCCCACCCCCCTGAAAGGTGCCAAATGTGACGCCGGAGGGGGGGAGGGTTCCGAAAAGCGGAAGTTCCACTTTAGGGTGGAATCCTGCTTTAAGTGCTGGTGACATGGCCTGTTGGGCGTACTTGAGGACCGAGGTTGAGAACCACTGCTCTATACTCCCTGTGTTAGACTGACATAATTAGGCAAAATAGTAAAGCTCTGATTGGACAGAGGGTTGACTTTTCCTCTTCCAGTCTTAGCAAGGAATTACAGTGGGCTTATATTTAGATTCAGGTATTTAGCTCTTGGTAAAAAATACATTTAAAGTGTATAGCAAAACTTTCTTTCGTTTTGGATAGAGTATGGAACGATATGTTTTTTTTCCTGTGTCCTGACAGGGAGATTTCCCTTCACTTTCTATTTTGTAGACGCTATAACTTCTGCGCAAACCAATCAATATACGCTTATTGCATTTTTTTTTTTTATATCAAAAATATGTAGAAGAGTACCTATTTTGCCTAAACTGATGAAAAAATTTGGGGGATATTTATTATAGCAAAAAGTAAAAAAAAAAAAAAAAAAAATGATATATATAATCATTTTTTTTCCGTCTTTTTTTTTTTTTGTTTGTTTACAGCGCAAAAAATAAAAACCGCAGATGTGATCCAATGCCACCAAAAGAAAACTCTATTTGTGGGGGGGAAAAAGATGTACATTTTGTTAGGGTACAGTGTCACACGATCACGCAATTGTCAGTTAAAGCGATGCAGTGCCGTATCGTAAAAAATGGCCTGGTCATTAATGGGGCAAAATTTTCAGAGGCTGAAATGGTTAATATCAGGTAAAGTACAGGTTTGCTTTTATCTGCTTTTATTTAACTGCCATTGTTCCACCAGACCAGCAGTGTCTGACTGACTCATACTGGCACGTTTGGTCTTCTTTACCGTCTGCTGGTGTGGCTCATAGTGAAACCAAGGTGCCTTTGCCCGCTGTCTCTCTATTTCACTCATCGGAAGTGAGAACACCTCATAGACTGGTATTGGGGAACTTTGCTTTACTCCCGCACACTCAGCAGTCAGTGAAAAGATTTCTTTGAAAAATAACTGTGTTGCTAAAATCAAATAGAAGAAAAATAAATCCGTTAAGAATTTCTTGATACACCCAAAAAAACAAAAACAAAAAAAAACACCAAGCAGACACAAGGAATGAAATGCATTGTTTATTGTAATATATGACACAATGAATTATAGTTATATGTTCCTTTAGAAATACAGTTGAATTAAAAAATTGTCTGGCTGTCATAGTTCTCCTCCCGGGTTTGTGTAGCGGCTCACTGACTGGGAATAAATATGTAGACAATGAAGCTGGGACACCCGCTCCGTGTGCTCATTGCAGGTCTGTCACTTTGCAAAGTAGGGGACTTTAAGGATGGGGAACATGCAGCTGGTATCATCATGATGGATTTTCTCCAAGCCCCGGTTCACACTGATGCGGTTCGGGATTCACAGTGATTTCTTTGCGTTTCCTCACCTAATCACAATCGCACTCCGTTCATGCAAACCGATGCAGGTGTTAACGACACCCCAAAAACAGTTGGTAAAGCGCAGTGTGAAATGGCTGAACAAGATCGCATGGGTTTGAATGCCCATGCAATCCAATTCCAGTGCGGTTTGAGCCATACAAAATGAATGGGCTCAAATTGCACTGCAAAGAATCGCATGTGATTTGAACAGGAATGCGGTGCGATTCTGGCCTGAATCACATGCGGATCCCTGCACCGCATCAGTGGGAACCAGGGCTAAAGGGTCAGTCCACATTTCACTTTTTCGGTAGGTGCTCCATTCAATGTACTGGCTACTCACAGTGGTGTAGTGGGTAGCACTCTCACCTAGCAGTAAAAAGGGTCGCTGGTTTGAATCCCAACCATGATGCTACCTGCCTGGAGTTTGCATGTTCTCCCTGTGCCTGTGCGGGTTTCCTCCAGGTACTCCAGTTTCCTCTCACACTCCAAAGACATGCTGGTAGGTTAACTGGCTTCTGTCTAAATTGGCCCTAGTATATGAATGTGAGTCGGGGACCTTGGATTGTAAGCTCCATTAGGGGAGGGACCAATGTGAATGTACAATGTATATGTAAAGCGCTGTGTAAATTGATGGCGCTATATAAGTACCTTTAAAAAATAATAATAATAATATCCTGGGCATTTAGGTGGTAAGATTTATAAAGGTAACGTGATGCCAACTGCCCACTGTTAGCAAAGATGTCCCATCATTTAATTTTACATCTTAAAGTGTTACTAAACCCACAACAGTAAAGCTTTCTTGTTATACTCATTATGGAACCTAAGGGGTTAATCCTTTGCATTATGTAAAAAAAAAAAAAAAACTGTTGATCCTGTATGCACACATCTTCTTCCACTGACTCCAGAACATGTCCGGATAATACAGAGCCTTTGGAGTCAGGCTGCACATGCTCAGTTTAGTGTGTATTGCTCGAGAGGTGTTTTTTTTTTTTTCTTGGGAGGGAGCATGTGATCAGTACAGGGCCAATCAGCACTGTCCAGACAGAGGGTCAGGGGTCAAGTAATTGCATTTCCATGTTCTGTGGGAGACCAGATATAGTGAATGCAGGGTCTTGGGTTCAGTAACACTTTAAGGATTACTAACTGATGTTTTTATGTCATTTTGAAAAAGTTATTTGTAATCTAGATTTTATAAATATTCTTTTATTATAGGGTGCACATTGATTCCAAAGTATTGCTGGGCTTTTCAATAAGAAAGCCCCGCACTGGCTTAAAGCGGTTGTATACCCTCAGAAAAAAAAAACATGTATTGCAAAGGCATAATGAGCTAGTATGCACCACATACTAGCTCATTATGAATGCCATAAATATATCCCTATTTTGTAGACGCTATAACTTCTGCACAAACCAATCCAATATACGCTTATTTTTTATTTTTTTGGGGGGATATTTTTTATAGCAAAAATTATAAAATATTGTCGCTCTTTTTTTTCCTTATAACGCAAAAAATAAAAAACACAGAGGTGATCAAATCCCACCAAAAGAAGTGGGGGGAAAAACAGGAAGTCAATTCTGTTTGGGTACAGCATCGCACGACTGCACAAATGTCAGTTAAAGTAACGCAGTGCCGTATTGCAAAAAAATGGCCTGGTCATGAAGGGGGAAATTCTTCCGGTCTGTAAGTGGTTAACTAATGATTTTTTATTTTTTTTTATAATTATCCTTTTGAGAGTGGAAAGGCGGGGTGTCCTATGTCTACATACCTTTTGCTAATAGGTGTCCCTCGTCACCGTCTCAAAAAGTTGGGAGGTGTGTATTTGTAGTGGTGAGTTTTGTCACCCAGAAAGGAAGTGATTAGAAATGTAAGGGTAAGGCTGGGTAAACACTTATGCTGTTTCTCCGCATACGATTCGCATTACAGGAGATTGTGACCGGTTCTCGATGGAGCCGGTTCACACATACCCGGGTCAGCTGCAGAGCACATTGCACAGGAGTCCTGTGCGTCTTTGGCTCAGTTTCAGGTCCGAATTCAGGATACAATTTGGGCCTGAAACGGAGAACAGGGACACGCCGGACCCCCTGCTGTGAGCTACATAAGTTTTAGGGCTCTTTCACACGGACGGACCGTATGTCCGTTTTTCATCCTTCCGTTTTCGGATGAAAAACGGACATACAGGTATCCCTATGGGATAGCGGGTGTCAGCGGATGAGCATCCGCTGACACCCGCTCTCGTCCGTGCCCACTGTGCTCCGTTTCTGCAGACGGAGGAAAACCCCATTTTTTCATCCGTCTGCAGAGCGGATCGGGTGACGACGGACTCTACGGTCCGTCGTCACCCGATCTCCCATAGGGGAGAGCGGCGCTCTGACAGGTCCGTCCCTACACAGAGTGCAGAGACGAACCTGTCATCTTCCTGCTCAGCGGAGATCGCTCCGGCGATCCCCGCTGAGCAAGCGGCTATCCACGGGGCGGATCTGCACTGATCCGCCCCGTGTGAAAGAGCCCTAAGGTGTAAACCCAGCCTAACAGGCAGGGGAGAAGTTTCCACAATTCCAGTGACCACTATCTTAGAGGGAATACCTCTCGCCTTTAATTTTCTTTAAACTTCCAGTTTCATCACTGGGCCAGAAAGTGAAGGGAAATCTCCCTGTCAGGACACAGGAAAAAAACACATCGTTCCATACTCTATCCAAACGAAAGAAAGTTTTGCTATACACTTTAAATGCATTTTTTACCAAGAGATAAATACCTGAATCTAAATATAAGCCCACTGTAATTCCTTGCTAAGACTTTTGTCTGTGATTTTTGATGCACAATTATATTTTTATTCTGAAGCCAGAGACTGCGCTGGAGTGGTGACATGGAGCAAGGTAAGTGTTTAGGGGGGAAAGAGGGGGTAGGACCGGTAGTGGGGTATTTTTATACCTTTAACACAGACAATGCATATAACTAAAGGCAAAATCCTTTTGTTTTTTATGTCTTGGATAGAGTGGAGAGGGATTAGAACACCTGTCAGTTTTTATTGCTGGCTGTGCCCCCATTAGGGATTCACCGTCTCTATTTGTCCTATTTACCATTATCATTGAAAGTGAAAGTAAAAATAATTCCCAAATATTGGGATGTCTTCAGAAAAGTAATAGAGGGGAAATATTCCAATGGGGACACTAGTTCCGATGACCTTGGGGTCCCTAAGGAATTTCTCTTTAATTTTCAGGGATTTCCTCTCACTTCCTGTTTGGCTATGGGACAAGAAGTGAAGGGAAATCTCACAAGATGACGAAAAAAAAAATCTTCTTCTATCCAAAATGAAAAAAAAAAAAGTTTTGCCTATAGTTCTACTTTAATGTAAGACAAATTTAGGCTTTAGTACCACTGTAGCAACCAATCTGATCCTGGCTTCCATTATCTAAAGGAGATGGGCAGGTGCGGACTGACAACTCATGGGGCCCCCGGGCAATAGGAGATTGTGGGTCCCCAGGCAATCAGAGAATATGGGGCCACACAGTATACACACGCACAGTATACAATCACACAGTATACACAGACATGTTTCTATTGGCTGAGAAGGTACTGGAGAGGTGGGGCAGCTATAATCTCTGGATTTTTAGACCAAAAGGATGTCGGTAAGGGACATTTCAGAGACAGATGTAAAAAAAAACACAGATTTTTACATACTGTTCCTGGTTTTACAGAGGCTGGCAACCCTGATGGGGCCCCCTAGTGACCCAGGGCCCTCGGGCAGTGGCCGAATGGTCAGTCCGCCTCTGGAGGTGGGTTGTTATGAACAGTACCTTTTCTTTGACATAAATTTTTCTGTTGGTGAGCTGGGCAGACTTCGACTGGGACCAGCCTCCCTTAACTATTGCCCATAAACCAGCCTTCTAAATTAGAATAGACTTTATCCTTGGGCAGATGAGGACATCTGGAACAGATCATACAAAATCTCTCTCTCCAATCATTGTATATCTTTACACCATACTCCTGCCGCCAACGGAAGTATCGTTCATAATGCCCTATGTTCATGGACTTTAAAAACTCAGCTAGATCTTTGGCTGATGCAAAGTCAGAGACATGAATAAAAGAGTCTGCAGGTATGAATTTCTCATAGTTTTCTCTTGGTGGGCCCAGCACTACAGGGACCGATCCAGCTAGAAAGGAGTTTTTCCAAAGTTTCTCAGTGATGTAGTCTTTATGGACTGAATTCTCCAAGGCGAGGTAGAAGTAGTAACGGGATATGGTGGGAAGTAGGCACGATGAACACAGAGGCTTTTTACTGGCTTTTCCATACACATCCACATTGAGGTATTTTGAAAATTCCTTGAAGAATTGCACCCGTTTTTGAGTCTTGTGATAATTACTGACAGCCCAGGTCAACAGGCTCGTCTTAGTAGAGGTATTAAATTGCATATGTAATTTGGGAACCAACTGCCCATAAGGTATGAAGATGTCTGAATCCTCTCGGTAAGTTAACGTCCAGTTGAACACATTGTTCCATTTGCCAAGGTTCTTGGTGTAGAATGGAGACTCTAGATTTGCCCAAACCCACATTTGTGCAGGGTTCCTTTGGTAAGTGGGCATATAATGTCCATTCTTATTTAATTCCCTATGGTGAAAGACCACCACATCACTAAGGTTCAGCTTGTCCCTATTATCTGTCAATCTGCAGTTCTTGATGTTATAGAGGTCTAAGCAAACATCTCCTGAGATGTTCAGAGGATGGTGAAAAGGCCAGTGCCAAATCAGTACTGTGGTGTAAACATCTTGTGAGGTAGTCATGGCTTGTTCAGAACCAGAAGTAAAAAGTACAGATTGTATATTCCATCCTAGACCTAACAGCACAAAGATGCTGCCTAGAGCCATATAATTTCGTAGCCTGAGCATTTTGGGCATTGGTAACGCCATTATGATGTTGCTGTGGAGAGAGAAGATCTTCATTAGACAACTCAGTACAGTAAATGACCTTTTATATAACAGCAGAATATTTTGAATGCCCACATTTGAGATGTCCTCATCTGCAGGCTTCTTTTGAGTCAACCACTCAAAAATGATTGATCAGTGTGATGGCCAGGTGACTAGCACAAAAGGCAATTGCAGGGGTTAGTGCTTTCTGCATAACTTACCTGAAACTTGTATGCAGACCCAGAGTTCCGACTCTGCTGATTTGGAGTTCAAAGCAAATGACCGGTTGCAAAAGAGAGTAAGGCAACCCCCCCAAATTCTTCAAATATATTAATACGGTAGTACTGTAAAAGGGTCAGGTCTGAGCATGGAGGCTCTTTACAAAATAATTTAGAGTTGGTGCCTGGGGACAAAGAGAAGGCAAATCTGTGTACTGTATACCAAGGAAAATATTGCATAGCTGTATTTTGTGTAATCCTGATTATTTTCTAGGATTGTCAGTGCCATGTCCCTACATAATGCCATATTTTACTGAAATACCCCAATCAAGCAAAACGACTGCATTATGGCCACTAGATGGTACTGATGATCATAGGAAATAATATTCTTGCCCAAAATAAAAAAAAATTAATTCTTTCCCAGGAACTCTATTGGTGATCTTTTCGTCTCACATTCTTGTTTTGTTTCCAGGACAAAAAGTAAGCATGAACAGAGACGCACACAAAAATCTTACAAGTGTTCTGCCCTCCCTTACTATACAAAGGCTGGAGTTCCACTTTAAGCCTAACCTTTCAGTGAATCTCAACACTTTACCTAAACTTTAATGGTTCTTCGGAACCCTAATATGTAAAGCTCAACCATAACCAAACCTTAATTTCCACCAGAGCTCACTCTTTATTAATTTTGTAGAGAGTGGGAAAGGTTAAGAACCTCTGCCAGATGTTCTTTGCTATCAGTGTCCATTTTAAGGAGATTAAAATGTTACTAAACCCACAACAGTAAAATCAGTCTGTATATGCAGTAAAGTATGCTTGTTATACTCAGTGTGGACCCTAGGAGGTTAATCCTCTGCAGTGTGTAAAAAAAAAAAAGGCTGTTTGATCCTGTCTTCTAATCCTCCCCTTCTTTCACTATGCCCAATCCATCTTCTGATAGCACAGAGTCCTAGGAGGCACTCTGCACATGCTCAGTTTGGTGTGTATTGCTAGAGAGTTTCTTTTTGGTGGGGGGGGGGGGGGTGGATGGTGCATGTGATCGGCACAGAGCCAATCAGCACTGTCCAAACAGAGGGTCATGCAGCCTCATAGGACAGTCAGAGGAAAATGAAAACTCCTCTTACAAGCTTTACCCAGTGCTCTGCTGGACACTGATAGAAGTCACAAGACTGCTATATACTGCTGATGAGAAAAGGTATTTAGCAGTTTATATTTACTAAAATAATTGCAGTTTTGTGTACTGTGAGAGACCAGATATAGTAAATGCAGGGTCCTGGGTTTAGTAACACTTTAATTTTGCTTCCTGTCAACATGAGTTTGCAAGGATAGGAGGCAATGGGATGATCTCTCTGATGGGGAAGGAAATGCAGTATCACAAAAAGTACATTTATTCTCTAGCGTATGAAGAGATTAGAACATCTGTAATGTTTTTGTTGCTCTTTTCCTATTCTGGTGACACCCACAACCTCTAATTTCTTCTCCTGGTGTCAGAAAGCAAATAAACATCTCCCCTTTGAGGACGTCTTATTCTAAGGCTGGCCATACATGGTCGAATTTCGAAAAAATTTTCTTTTGAAAACAAGAAAATTCATGCATTTTGTGATCCAATGGTGCCAACGTTGATTTCAAAATTTGGCCAACCAAGCCTTCAATTTCACCTCATGTTGCTACAGAAAATAATTTTCGTGGCTGGGAATTTTTCTTTTCTTTCCGGGAATTTTCTTTTCTTGCACATGCGTATTTCTTTTTCGACTACATTTCTCGCACGATTCTCCCATCATTGATTAGAAAATTGTTAGTTTTTTCCAAAAATTTCCAATTACTCAAATTTGATTGCCGCACGAAAATCGTCTGTTGCTGCAGCCCACTAATGGTGTGAAATACGAACTAAAATTCTTAGATAAACTTCTTTCGAAATTCGACCCATGTATGGCCTGCCTTACTCACTCTTTGAAAACGAAACTGAGACTTTGGACCACACAAAGGTAGACAGGGGCACCCAAAAAGTTGAGGAGGACATAAGCATAGTTTGGAATTATGGCAAGGAGATCTTGACAAGCTCCACCAATCCACTCAACCTACCAAGCTCCACCAATATAAAAATATTTCATTTGGATGGATTGGCCCTTTTGAAATAAAGGAGTGAAAAACAGAGTGGTACTCCTTTTAAAAATGCAGAAAAATGTGTGTGGATATAAACTACACTTACACAGCAAATAATTGAAAACAAATGAGAAAAAAAAAGATCACAACCCTTGAAGGCAGGTCGCTGTTAGACGATGCATTCAGATAATTTTTTCTCTTGTGCAATCGGATCAGAGGAGTGATGAGTGATTTCCAGCTGATTCAGAAACATACAGACTTCTAGCTTAATTTTCATGCGGCGCAGGATAAGATGCAGTAAAGCATGCCTAGAGTGCAGAGTGTCTGACCATGTCTGCCCGTGGTTTTGTTTCAGACCAAACATTTCAAAACCCATTAATGGTTAGAATGTCTTTATCAATCAATGATACTTTGATCATTTTGTACAGTTTTCTGAGTAAATCATTTTATACTATCATTTATAATAAAAATAACAGTTCTACAACAGACCTAGGGTGAATATTAAAGGGCCAGTCCACTCATAAGTGATTTTTCATTGTTTAGTAGAGTAGATGTTCTCTTTCTCAGGAATCTTATTGGTGCGATCTTTGTGCTCTGTACCTATGTCTGCACACCTATTGTTACTATTATGAACGGCTCCCACTCTTCTTGTTGGATATTTTATTTTATATTCTAGAGAATGTAACAGGAGAAGCTGGAACACACAAAGGGGAGCAGGAAAATCTGATAATGGACACTGAAGTCCCCAAGACATACAAGAAGGCAGCAGCTGACTCCTATACCTAATAGCTATAGCTATAGCTGAAACCTCACCTTTGAACAAATTGGGCTTTTACTTAAAGGGTAACTCCACTTTCGTGGGGAAAAAATAGCAAAAAAATAAATAAATAATAATATAGCATGTACAATTGCAACACAAGTCATATTGTAATTAAATGTTATTACAAATTCTTTCCTTTTTAATCTGCAGCTCTGTAATTTTCTGTAAAATGCAATGTGGCTACCTGGAGGAGAATGTGTACTGAACACCCCCCAGAAACATAATTTCCTGCTTGTGTCTGATTTTTGTGACTGACTGATTTTTCCCCGAAGTTTGCACTAAGATACAAGTAAGATTCACTTGGCACAGGGGCACAGAGAAACAAACAGGGGTTTCTTCCGAATAACATAAGGTAGGACTCTGCAACAAAGTTTGTTAAAGTCCTTGCAATTTACATAGATCACGCAGAGGGGGATGTTTTTTTTTTTTTTTTTCTCAACAAAAGTGGAGTTGCTCTTTAAAAATGATGAGCATGGATGAACAGTTGAACCATTTTACAGTTTAACATTTTAACAATTCTAGATTCCTTATGAAAAACCCATTATAACGAATAATTAACTAATAATTAAATAACGAGTAATTTAAAGTATAATAATAAAATAAGATGAAAAATAAGAATAAAATAACAAAAAAAAAAAATCCAGAAAACAATAACAATTATGGCAATTTTTTTTTTTTTTTATTAAATCTGGTCAGATTAAGACACCTGGATAGGACAGGTTAACCGGCTGTCCACCTGCACTCCTTTTGCAGGGTCAAAGACAGAGGGACAAATAGGGTTTTAGGCTAAAAAAGGTTTATTGCAGTATGAGTTATTGGGGCTAGATCAATATAGAGGGGGGACATGCTTTTATTAATGCAAACACAAATTCAGTCAATGGTTTATAAAATTGCATCATAGACATTCTGCTGGCTGCAGTGAGTGAGTGTTTTTTTTTTTTTTTTGTTAGCTTGCAGAAACGAAATATTGAAGGAAAAAAAAAATCCAAGATGCTGGAAAATACTGTAATTCCGCCCTTCTTTCTGAATATGATCAGTCACAGATGACCGTTATGGAATGCTTAAATTACATTTTGGGAATCCTTAAATTAAATGACATTATCTTAGTATTCAGCAAATTGCAACAGTTTTCCCGGAGAAGTTGTAGAGATCAATGCAGTGAGGAATTTACAATCTACAACGTTTAATAAAAAAATATATTCATCACGAAAAGCTTTCTCCCATTTAGCAAGCCGTTTGTTTCTTTGAATATGACAGATTTTTTTTTTTTTACCCCCAAAAGCATATCTCAAATGTCACTTACCAGCATGTGGGTACCAATGGACCATTAATTGAGGGCAAAGTGCCATGAATCTTTATTAGAAGCTTGCCTTGGCTTGGAGACCCTTACACCACAAAGTGTACCTGTCCTCTCTGCATTCTGCACAGTGTTCCTCACCCCCTTCTGCGTTGCAGGTGACAGTGGAGCCTGTAGGCAGGTATCTTGGTGGCAACTCCTCGGAGTGTCCCTGTAAAGGTGTCTGCACTTTTACATCTGCCATTGTACTCAGTTCCTTCTGCTTTTTGGTTGTGACCTCCTCCTTCCTCTTCAAACCACTGTGTAAGATGTGCTGCAGTGACTCAGTTCGGTACGTATCAGCACTGGTACACATCTGGGTAACGCAATGGCCAGTAAGTCTTTATGAACATGCAGATTTATTGCTGGCTGTTGTACATACAGGACTGTTTCACTCTTTTTCTATAATACGTTATATTTTATTTTGGACTAAGAACAAACAGATATTTATTTTTTTTTTTATTTGTATTTTTTTTATACTTGGCTTGCAAATTCTTGTTTGAAGAGTGTAGGTCTGCATGCATTTACTAAATTAACAGCTCACTATATATTGATATTATAGTTCTAGTTGGAGCCAGGTGAGCTAAGTCATCCTCTGGTTTCTTATGCCTTGGATGCTTCGACAGAGAGTTCCCTGCCAAAATTTTCAACTCCGGAAATAAAACATTCTCTGCCACATCTGTAACACATACTGTATATGTACAAAGAAAAAAGGAATTTGAGTCAGACTTTACTGACGACATAGGTACAGCAGAGTTATAGTAAAACAAATTTTTTATTAAATCTATATTAACATACAAAATTTACAAGAAAAGAGGGACATAAAAGCAATGCTAAATGCATATAATTCTAAGACCAACTGTATATTTATCAAATAGATACACCCTAAATATATGCTGTGTTATTGTACCAGAATGTAAATTGCATAACAATCCTCATGAGTCCACGCATTTAATTTCTTTCGGACGTACTTCAGAAGAAGCCTAATTGTGAAATTGGTCAACTCATGAGGATCGTTTGTTATGTAATTTACATAGTTAGAATAGCGGAGAAAGTTTCTGTGTTCTGTGCGTTCTAGCTTCCACCACAACAATGCACCACGTGTGGTCAAAATATCCCCTTTGGGGATGCACTCACCAGAACCTGGATAGATAAGAGCCTTTAAAAATCCAAAGCCAGATCCACTTCTCCACCGCTCTTCTCCCATCTACCACTAGGTGTCAGAGTGTCAGGTCATGGTTCCCAGCATACATGCAAAAATAACATCCATATAGCATAGTACCGTTTTGATATGTTTATTACAATAATTCAGCCCACTCCCCCCTTAGTACATGGATGCTTACCAGAAATACAATTCAATAGAGCATTAAAAGTGAAAGTGCACTGTGCCTGTGTGTAGTCCTCCGCCGGAACACGAGTTGCGCATCCGCTGTATAGAACAGCGTGCGCTCCAGCCGGTTCTCGTCGGCTGGAGCGCACGTTGAGACGCAAGTGTCACTTCCGTTAGGTCACGCTTAGTCTCCATTCCCTTTCTTCCCAAAACCAGCCTCCCCTTCTCCTGTGCCCTCTGGAATGCACGCTCTGTCTGTAACAAACTCACCGCCCTCCACGACCTCTTTATCACAGATTCCTTTAACCTACTTGCCATTACCGAAATCTGGCTTCATGAATCATATACTACTTCTCCTGCTTCCCTCTCCCATGGTGGCCTTCTCTGGACTCGCTCCCCCAGACCAAGTGGACAGAAGGAAGGTTTAGTGGGAATGCTTCTAGCCCCATGCAGCACCTATCGGGTAAATCACCAACCTCCCTCTCTAACACTCTCCTCTTTTTTGAGCACATTGTATTCATCTATTCTCTCCTATTTCTCTAAGAATTGCTGTCATCTACCGTCCCCCTGGACCTGTATCAACCTTCCCTGATGACTTCTCTGCCTGGCTATCCTACTTTCTCTCTTCTGAAATGCCCACAATTATTCTCAGTGACTTCAACATCCCTGTTAACATTACCACTACTATTACTTCGACTTCTCAGTCTAACCTCATCTCTTGACCTAAAGCAATGGATACAGCCCTGGCAGAGGACACCAGAAGTCTCAGAAAACGTAGCCGTGCTCTTGAGTGTCTGTGGCAAACAATATAATTCTGCCCTCCGAAAATACTAATCATGCCTCCACACTGCCAAACAGACCTATTTCATCACACACATTAACACCTTCTTATCCAGTCCACGTCAACTCTTCTCTACCTTTTAACACTCTACTCTGTCCTCCATCCTCTAATTCCCTCACTGCCCAGGAGATCGCCAATCACTTCAAAAATAAGATTGATACCATTCATGAGGAGATCTCCAATGCACAGAAACCTCCCCCACTCAACACCCCATGTCCACAGATACAATCATTACTTCCCTCATTCAACCCTGCTAGTGTTAACGAAATTGCTAAACTTTTATCTAACACTCATCTAACCACCTGCCCCCTGGATCTTGCTCCCTCGCAAATGCTACGCTCACCCTCTGACTCAATTCTACACTCTCTAACTCACATTTTCAACTTCTCCCTCTCTTGTGGCATCTTCCCAAACTCTTGAAAACATGCACTAGTCACCCCCATACTTAAAAAGCCCCCACTGGACCCCACCAATCTTAACCTACACCCCATCTTCTTACTCGCCTTCTCCTCCAAACTTCTTGAAAGACTGGAACTTCTTGATCCCCCTTCAGTCTGGATTTCAGCCTCAACACTCCACGAAACTGCTCTCTTTAAACTCGCAAATTACCTACTAACTGCTAAAATCAACAGAAACTTTTCTGTACTACTTCTCCTGGACTGATCTGCTGCCTTTGACACAGTGGACCATCCCCTCCTCCTGAAAAAAAACTCCATTCCTCCTTTGGTCTCCGTGACTGTACTCTTCGCTGGTTCACATCCTACCTATCCCACCGCTCCTTCAGTGTCACTTACAACTCTACTTCCTCCTCTCCTCTTCCTTTCTCCGTCGGGGCCCCCCAAGGTTCTGTTTTTGGACCTCTCCTTTTCGCAATCTACACCACCTCCCTGGGTCAGTTTATTGCCTCCCATGGCTTTCAATATCATCTCTACGCTGATGACACACAAATCTATCTCTCCACTCCCCAGCTCTCTCCCTCTGTCTCCTCGGGCATTACCAACTTACTAGCAGACATATATCAGCTTGGATGTCACATCACTTCCTCAAACTCAACCTATCCAAAACTGAGCTCATGATATTTCCTCCCCCAGGTGCCACTTCCCCTGATTTCTCTGTCAATATCAACAGCTATCAACTTGTCCCCCCACACCAAGGTCCTAGGTGTAATCCTGGACTCTGAAATAACCCTTTGGCCCCACATCCTATCACTATTCAAAATTTGCCAACTCAACCTCCACAACATCTCCAAGATGCACCCCTTCCTAACCAATGTCACCACAAAGCTTCTAATCCACTCCCTGGTCATCTCTTGCATTGACTACTGCAACTCCCTCCTCATTGGCTTACCTCTAAATAGGCTATCCCCACTTCAGTCCATCATGAACGCTGCTGCCAGGCTCATACACCTCACAAACCACTCAGCGTCTGCTATACCCCTCTGCCAATCCCTCCATTGGCTGCCACTTAACCAACTAATTAAATTCAAGATACTAACAATAACTTACAAAGCCATCCACAACTTGCCCCCCAGCTACATCACTAACCTAGTCTCAAAATACCAATCTAATTGTTCTCTTTGCTCCTCCCAAGACCTCCTGCTCTTTAACTAACTAGGTTTGCCACCTCATCCCTTTAAACCCGAACACATATTACACAGTTTCTGAGGCTAATTTAATGCAGATAAGGCACTAAGTGAGTTTAATTACCACCTTAATCAGCCACAGAAACTGTGTAATTAATATGTGTTGGGGTTTAAAGGGATGAGGTGGCAACCCTATCTCCAACTCCCTTGTCACCTCATCCCATGCTCGCCTTCAGGACTTCTGCAGAGCCGCTCCCATCCTCTGGAATGCTCTACCCCAATCTGTCCGACTTTCTCCACTTTCAGACGATCCCTGAAAAATCATCTCTTCAGAGAAGCCTATCTGGCCCCCACCTAATAACTGTACATTTACTTTCTCCATCAGCGCATCCCCTACAGTTATTACGTCTTGTATCTCTTGACCTTCCCCCTTAGAATCTAAGCTCTAAGGAGAAGGGCCCTCTGATTCCTACTGTATTAATATGTATTGTATTTGTACTGTCTACCCTCAAGTTGTAAAGCGCTGCATAAACTGTTGGCACTATATAAATCCTGTATAATAATAAATACCATACCTAACAGGCTAAAATGCATTGCTCCCTTCTTAGCTGAAGTGCTGCAGAACTTTCCTTGGTAGTAATGATGAGCTTGGGGACTAGAATCCAAACCCATGTGTGCAAGCCTACCAGGAAGCTGTCATCTGCAGCCGAGGCATTCCCCACCCTGCAGCTGCACATATACAAAGGTAGGGGAGTATGTGTGGCTGTGGGTCTGGGAGTGCCACAGCCGCAAATGATTGACCTGTACAGGTGATAGGTCCATGGTGAGCTCGCACACATGGGTTTGATTGCTAGTCCAAACACACGCAAGCTCATCAGTGCTTACTAGCTAGGGTGCAGCAACAAATCAATGTCTTTATTTTTCAGGGGGAGTGAGAAAGCAATGACATGGGGCCCTTAAATAATAAATTACCAACAAACCTTGTTATAAATAATACAGAAAAATGGAGAAGAACAGGCCCGGGAGCGAGTGTATTGCAAAGGAGCATAGCAGAGGGCCAGCATGACAGGAATGATAAGGGGGCACAGCAAGGGTTAAAAAGATAGGTGGTTAGAAAAGTGTAGAACTGGGAGTGGTTAGGAAAGTAAGCAGGTGGGGAGGGGTTTAGTTTATTTAAGGATCAGGGGGGTTTTCCCGGGCAGCATTGCAGAGTTTAGCCAGAGAGGAAGTTTAGGAGTTTTGGCAGCCAGCATACCAGCAATGGCCGACATGGATTGCCTATTTGCCCAGCTATGAGCAGCCGCCGCTTGCCATGGACCGGAATGGCTACAAAGGCAATTGGCACCGCTTATTAGGGATCAGGCAGGAGCTGAGGCAGGGGGTCAGAGGGGCCTGGACGTCATAGGCGGAGCTTGGTGGGCGGGGCATCGGCACAGGCAAGTGCCTCCCCGCCCGCCTGGCGGAGTCAACGTTCAGCTACGGGCACCCCCTCCCCTGCTACCGTTGATAGGGGGAGGCCTCAGCGCGGGAGAAGACTGGCCATGACCGCAAGGCTTTCCCCATCCCCGGCCAGCGGTTCACAGGCAGTGAGTGTGATCCAAGATGGCAGACACAGGCAGCCCAGCAGCACAATATCCAGAGCCCCAGGCAAACAGAGGACCAAATGGGGGGGGGGGCGGAGCTAAGGACGGGAGGCGGGGCCAGCGCCAAGATAAGACCCCAGCATCCGGGCCCTCATCACTGGGGACGGATGACGCAGAGCCCCTGCAAGCTCACGGAGATCGGTCCGAGGGTGAGCTGAGCGTGTCTGAAGCAGACGAGCGGCAGGAGCGTCCGGCAGCGGTGGAGTCTGGAGCAGCGGCGGTGGGGACACCCCCTGGTCGGCCCGATAAGTCATCTTCTGTTCCTTCTTTATCCCTATCTTCAGCATTGCAAGGGTTAACGGGGTAATTGCCGCGGGGGGGTGAGGGACCGCAATGGGTTGGCTGCTGTCTCTAGGGGCCACTGGGGGGGACCACGGGTTGGCGGGAGCTGTGCCCGCCCCCGCGGGTCCCAACACACACTTGCAGGCATTGTTAGGGGGCTTGCGGGACCTCGTGCAGCGTTTTGCACAGGACATGAGTGGGCGAGCCCCGCAGGCAGCAGTGTGGGTCCCGCCGAGTGATGGGGCCCCCGAAAAAAGGGGTGCTGGGCCCGTGGGGACGCCCCCCCAGCGTCTGCGACATCGGTGGCCCCCACTGGGATGGTTCCACTGCCAGGGCCTTCCCCACCCCCGTCAGTGTCAAAGGCGGCGGGGGAGAAGGCAGATACGGCACTGGAAGGCAGAGGCGGATGCGGCCAAATGCGAGGTATTTGTCTGCTTCGAAGGGCCACTGGGATCGCATTTGAAACCGGAAGGCAGGGAGAAAATTGTGAAGGGTGAATACGTGGAAATATTTTCCCTCTTGCCCCTGGAGAAGTTTAACCTAGATAGGGTTAAACCGGATGATGGCAAAAAAGATGACAAAGAAAAGCGGCGCTCAAGGCTAATCCCACGCACGGTTGCGAACTGGCTGCAAGCGTTCGCCATCATGGGAAGCGTCATAAGCGAGAAGAACCCCGAACATTGTTCAGCGTTTTTCTGCTACATGGACGTGGTAGGGGAGGCCTATAGAGTGTACGGGGGTACAGCATGGCTCAGGTACGATGAGCACTTTCGGCAACGCAGAGCGGTACGCCCCTCTCTGCCCTGGGACCACAAGGACATCAGCCTCTGGATGAAGTTGATGTCCTCAGCGCGGGGGTTTATCGTCCCCAGGACAGCTGGCCTCTAAAAAATGGGGGGTCTGCTGGCAATATAATGAAGGAACATGTAAGTTTGGAGTCGCCTGCCGCTTCAAACATGAGTGCTCAGGTTGCGGTGGATCTCATCCCGGATCCCGCTGTTTTAAGAAGGGGAAGGGGCGCACTGGGGAGTTTAGCAACAAAAGGGACGACACCGGTGAAGGGGTAAAGGATGCAACCTTTCCTAAACAGGCACCTGGACCGGGCAGCTGCCTGGCTTTTGCGGGAGGTATTCTTGGAGGGTTTTAGAATCCCTAGTTCGTTAACTGTCATTCCACCGGTTGCGAGGAATTTGCGATTGACATTGCTTCACCCCGGGGTGGTGGGGGAGAAGTTGGGGAAAGAGGTGGCACTTGGTTGCATGGCTGGGCCGTTTCAGGAGCTACCTCTGCCGTGGTTGGTGATTTTCCCCTCTGGGTGTGGTACCTAAGAAGGAGCTAAATAAGTTTTAGCTGATACACCATCTATCATTCCCAAAGGGGGGCTCCGTTAAGGACGCAATTGACCCAGATGCCTGCATGGTGTCGTACACATCCTTCGATGCAGTGGTAGGGTGGGTGCGCCGCTGCGGAAAGGGCTCATTAATAGCAAAAGCAGACATCGAGTCGGCCTTCTGCCTTCTCCCGGTCCACCCCGACAGTTTTTGGTTGTTGGGGTGTTGCTGGCAAAGGAAGTTCTACGACGATCGTTGCTTGCCTATGGGTTGCTCAATCTCGTGCACGTTGTTCGAAACTTTCAGCTCCTTTTGTGGAGTGGGTGGTCCGCAACGTTTTGGGCTTGAATTCTATAATTCATTACCTGGACGACTTTCTTTGCGTCTGACCACCTGGGAAAAATGTGTGCGCGGTTCTGTTATCCACTTTGCAGCATACGGCGGGTACATTTGGTATCCCGCTTGCAGGCGATAAGACGGAGGGCCCGACTACTACTCTTAGCTTCTTGGGTATAGTCATCGATTCGGACGCTATGGAGTGTCGCTTGCCGGAGGGGAAGCTTGTGGCTCTAAGAGAGGAGATTCGGGCAGTACTAGGGATGCGCAAGATTTAGCTGAGGAAGCTACAGTCCTTATTGGGCAAGCTGAACTTCGCGTGTCATATCATTTCCGTGGGCAGGGTGTTCTGCCGACAGCTGTCGGCAGCCGCCGCTGGGGTTGGGTCTCCTAACCACTTAATTTGTATCACAAGGGAACATCGCGATGATTTGAGGGTGTGGCACACTTTCTTGGCACGTTACAATGGTAAATCACTGTGGATGAATGGCCCAGTGAGTAATTGGGATCTGGATCTGTTTACGGATGCACTTGGGTCTACAGGATATGGTGCCTTTTATCAGGGGCACTGGAGCGCTGAGCCCTGGCCCAATGCCTGGGTTGAGGCGGGCCTATGTAAAAATCTGGTGCTGCTGGAGTTATTTCCAGTGGTACTGGCAATTGAGATCTGGGGCGAGGCGTTTAAGGATTCAAAGGTCAGACTGAATTGTGACAATCTTGGTGTGGTACAAGTCATCAACCGCATTTCAGAATCGTCACTTTCTGTCGTTCGGCTGCTGCGGCACTTAGTGCTGCGTTGCCTACAGCTGAATATATTTTTGTATGGAGTACATCTCCCGGGGTAGACAACACGTTGGCTGACGCCTTGTCTCGTTTTCAGTGGGACAGGTTTTGGGAGTTGGCGCCGGCAGCAGAACGACAGGGTGTTCTGTGTACCCGATGGATGTGGTCGATTGTTGAGGAGTCCTCGCTGGATGGATCAGGGGATCGGTGAGCGAGTCCACATGGGGGGCTTATGAGAAGGTCTGGAGCGAATGGTGGGAGTTGGTCAGGCAGGTCGGATTGGATCCATTGGCGGCAGAAGTGAGGCTGTTAGTCATCTATTTCGTTTCCAGGAATTTGGAGCAAGGGGTGACGGTTTCGGCGATGGACCGCAAGCTTGCATGGCTGGCATTCTTGTTTAAATTACAGGGGTCAGTAGATTATACGAAGGAATTTTGTGTTCAACTAGCACTGAAAGGCTATCATCAGTCATGGAAGCAGAAGGATGTCAGGAGGCCAGTGACTTTTTTGGCAACCTGAGGGTGATGGCGGGTCAGTTAGGTACGGTATGCTCTTCAGCGTACGAAGTGTCCTTGTTCCGGGCAGCGTTCTCGCTGGCCTTTTTTGGCGCCTTCAGGATTAGCGAGCTAGTAAGTCCGTCCAGAAGGGTTCCGGGGGGTTTACGCGCCCATGATGTGGTGTTAAAAGGGGGTGGAGTGGAGGTCTTGCTTAGGCGGTTCAAGACGGATCAGATTGGTAAAGGGGTAAGGGTGAAGCTCTATCCGTTGCTGGATTCTCCTTTGTGCCCTGTAAGGGTGGTGCGCGACTTTCTAGGGGTTCGCCCGATGGCAGAGGGGTTGTGGCTGATTCACAAGGACAGTTCGTTGTCTAAATTCCAGTTTGTGGCAGTGTTCAAAAAATGTTTGAAAGCGGCCGTACTGGATACTTCGCAGTACGCTTCGCACTCCTTCCGCATTGGAGCGGCTACTGAGGCCACGCGCTGTGGTTTGGACGAAGATGCGGTTAAAAGGATCAAATGCATCAACTACAGTTAGTGGATGCCTGGAGAGTGCAACATCCAAAGACTAGAGACTTTTCGTTCTACTCCCCTGTGCATGGGACGTATACAAGGATTGATTACTGGTTTGTAGAACATAATATGCAGGGACCATGTGGTATCCTCAGGAATAGAAATAATATCCCTATCGGATCATGCGCCAGTGAAAAGAAGATTAGAATCCCAGACAACAAAAAACAACCATTCTCCTGGAAATGAAATAAGACCCTTTTTGATAAAAATGGAGCGGATAAAATAAAAAGGGAATTGGAGCTCTTCTTTCGGACCAATGAGACGGAAGAAGTAGATAGTAATACAATCTGGGACGCTCATAAAGCCTATATAAGGGGGATATTTATTTCAATGGGGGCAAGGAGGAAGAAGGAAGAAAACAAAAAGAGAGAAGAACTAATAGAGGAAATTTATAGACTGGAGCAGATTCAAAAAAAGAATGGTAGGAACCAACAAGATGTAGGAGTGCGACATAATCTGGTGGTCAAGAGGGATGAATTAAAAGAACTGCTGGAAGTAGAAAATAGAAAAACGTATAATAGAATTGCGAAAGAGAGATATCAGTGGGGCAACAAAAACAGTCGATGCCTAGCGCGGATGTTAAGGAAAAAAAGATCACTCAACTATATAGAGGAAATGTTAAATAAAAAAGGGGAAATAGTAAATAAGACCACAGACATTGCTATGGTGTTTAAGGAGTATTATGCGCAGTTATATTCGGTGAACAAAAATCAGACAGGAACACAGGGTATAGATAGGGAAAAAAAGATTAAGGAATATGTGCAGAGGGCGGAGCTCCCCCAGATCTCTGGGGAGACGGCCCAGGATCTAGAATCCCCAATAACAGTTGAAGAGGTAAACCAGGTTATAAAAGAGGCAGCTAGGGGGAAAAGCCCCGGGCCAGACGGCTTTATTATGGAGTATTTTAAAAAGTTTAGTGAAATATTGACTCCCAGATTATGCGCATACCTTAATGGGTTGGGCCAGAGATATGAGCTAAGTAAAGATGCATCAATGGCAACGATCACAACAGTCTTAAAAGAGAGGAAGGATAAAAAAATTTGCTCAAGCTATAGACCAATCTCGTTGTTTGAATATAGATATAAAGATCTATGCAAAAGTATTGGCAGATAGAATAAAAGATATAGTCCCGGAATTAGTCCACCCCAACCAGGTAGGGTTTGTAACAGGGAGGGAGGGCAAAGACAATGGGATTAGAACATTACTTCTTCTCCAGAAAATGAGTGAGGGGGGAATCCCCAGTCTACTCCTCTCGATAGATGCTGAGAAAGCTTTCGACAGAGTAGACTGGGGATTCATGATGGGGACTTTAGCAGGGATGGGTTTTGGAGTCAAAATGATGGAGAGAATTAAGATATTGTATAGGAACCCAATGGCAGCTATAAGAATCAATGGGATGCTGTCCCCCCCTTTTAGGCTATATAATGGCACCAGGCAGGGGTGTCCGTTGTCACCCCTCCTGTTTATATTGACATTAGAGCCACTACTATCGACAGTAAGAAGGAACGTAGATATAGGAGGGGTACAAGTTGGAAAGAAACCCACAAAGTAGCTGCATTTGCAGATGATCTTTTATTCTATATTACCAACCCCCGAATCACTATGCCCAATCTATTGAACACATTAAGAGAATATGGAGAAGTTTCAAACTTTAAAATTAACCCAGACAAGTAGGAGGTATTAAATATTAACATTGGTCTGAGAGAAGAGCAGAGTTTACAAAGAGAATTTAAATTCTCCTGGAAAAATACAGAAATAAAATATTTGGGAGTAAAATTAACCCCTTCGATAGATGAGATCTACCAGGCCAATTATATCCCATTACTAGAAGAGGTGAAAGTGGAAACTAAGAGAATAGCAGAAAGACCCCTGTCCTGGATAGGGCGTATAAATGCGCTGAAGATGATCATCCTGCCTAAAGTACTCTACAAACTTCAAATGCTCTCCATTTACATACCCCCAGCATATTTTAAAGTGATTAAAATATTAATAACAAGACTAATATGGCAGAATAAAAAACCTAGGATAGCGCTAAGTATTCTACAAACGGAGAAAGATCAGGGAGGATTAGGAGTACCGAATTTTAAAAAATATTATGAAGCAATAAACTTGACTAGGGTGGTGGAATGGACTAAGTTAGAGAGTGAAAAAAGTTGGGCAAAGATAGAACATATCACGGCTGGAACTAACTTAGGAAATAATATATGGATACCACCTTAGTACAGAGCACTGGGGAGAAATACACTTACACTTACAAGAAATGCAATGAAGGTATGGGACAGGGTACACAAGCACAAAAAGTGGAAATACAACTCACCTTTAATTTTTCTAAAAGAGAATAATTATTTTGCACCAGGTAAAAGACAAGTAGGAGGAAATGGGATTAAGAGTGAAGAGGCACAATTGAGACACATTTTGCACAGAGGGAAAATAAGCACAATACAAGATTTAAAGGAGAAAAAAAAACCTATTCCAGATTGATGAATGGCGTTATCTCCAGCTGAGTCATTTTGTCCTCTCTCTTCCCCAGCCACTAAGAGGAGGGGAGGAACTGGATCTTCGTTCCCCCCTTTGATTTGTAGCGGGCTTTGGGGATGAGAAGGCGGTTTTGGTTTATTGATCGAAGGCTGCGATTTGGTATATATTTTTTTATTTTCTCACAAAGGTATTGAGGAGCATTTCCTTGTGTACATTTGTGGGTGAGGCAGAGGGTCTTGAATGTGATCCTATCTTTTACCTTGAGCCAATGGAGGGTCCTTAGGGATGGGGAGATGGATTCCCAAGGTTTCTTTCCAGTGACTAATCTCGCTGCTGTGTTTTGGACAATTTGAAGGCACACAATCTGGTAATCCGGTAATCCTATGTAGAGGGAGTTTGCGTAGTCGAGACGCGAATTGATGATAGTTCCTACTACTACCGCTTTTTCCTTTTCCGGGATGAAGGGCATGAGTCTGCGTAGCAGGCAAAGGAGATGGTGGGATCCGCTGATCATGGATCCTATATGTGCCTCCATGGTCATCTCTGAATCGATTATTGCGCCGATCTTGCGCGTGCGCAGTAACGGCAAAGTGTAGCTCACGTTCGCCGAAATCTTGCGAGATTTCGGCCACATCCGCCGAAATCTCGCGAGATTTCGGCGCGAGCCCCATAAATCTCGCGAGATTTCGGCACGAGCCCTGTAAATCTCGCGAGATTTCGGCGGATGTCCGCACTGACTCCTGGGATCAATGACACCAGATCCCAGGAGACAATGCGGCATGACGAGGATCGACGCACAGACCCCGCCCACCGCCGAAGAGACAGAGCAGCAATTACAAGGTAAGTGGGAAAAAAAACACTTAATTTAGTACTCTTTGCCTGATTTGGAAGGCAAAGAGATTTACTAAATAAAGTGTGTGCAGAACAGCTTTAAGCTTTTCATCAGCCTGTTCTGCAAAGGTAAGCAAATTATTTGGGGGCAGTGTAGTGTGGGGTGTGCAGAGGTAGGCTGAGCAGGAATAACAGTTTAGGGGCACAGGTGAGCAAGGAGGGGATGTATGGAGGTTAGTAAGGTGGGTGCAAAGATGAGCGGAGGAGGCAGGTAGAGTTAAAGGAGAGAGGATGGGGGAGGTTTGGGCTACAGAGGTTAGCACAGGTTTTAGGATGCAAAGGTGTACTGACAGGGTGGATAAAGATGTAGGTCATGTTTAGGGCAGCCCATTAATTTCAATGGGCTGCTCTATGCGCTACAAATGTGGAAGAAAGTCCCAAACCCTTTTCCAAAATCACACGGTGCCAACGCACATGTCAACAGATGCGTGAGAGTGTAATTAACAATTAATGGCACTGCTATGTATCTGCTAAAGGGCAGCATGTTTCTGTGGTGACAGGAAAGCGATTTTGCATGCTTTCCCAACACACACAAATGTGAACGCAGTCTAAATGTCTGTTACATTGGTGGTCAGTGTAAATCTTCTCATTACATTGGTGCTTGAGTAGAATCCTTACAGTCACACTAGTGGCCAGTGTGAATGCCCCCCTTACATTGGTGGTCAGTGTAAATCCCTCCTTACATTGGTGGTTACTGTGAATGCTTCTATTACATTAGTGGTCAGTGTAAACCCCTATTACATTGGTGGCCAGTGTTGAAACTCCTCTTTATATTGGTAGTCAGTATAAAAAAAAGCATTGCCATTGATCACACCCTCCCCTCAGCACTGCCACTGAGCCCAGGAGACCTAGGATCCCCTAGAGTTTTCTGTCTATTAATGGGCCACCTCACCTCCCCAGTCCATGGTGCGCAGGCAGTGAGGAGATGATGTTCTGTAACCTCTAGCAACCAATCAGTAAGCAGTAATGATGTGCAGTAACCTATAGAAACCAATCAGTGAGCAGTATTGATGTACAGTAATCTCTAGCAACCAATCAACAAGCAGAAATGATGTGCTGTAACCTCTAGCAACCAGTCAGTGAGTGGTAATTAAACACTCTAACCTCTGTCAATTGGAATCACTGTCTGATCTGATTCAGTAAACTGATTTTAAGTCTAGCTGCTTTTTATTGTAAGTCTCAAATCAGGTGGAGTGTGAAACTGCATGGAGGGGGGGCCCAAAATTTTTTTTGTTGCTCAGGGTTAAATCAATAATAAAGATAGCCCTGGGCCTCTGTGCAAAAGTCTCACACGTGGTATCGCCATACTTATAACGAGTAGAAGAATGTATTTTGGGGTGTAATTTTTGCTATGTACATGCTATGTGTTTAGAAATATCATATAAATGGACAACTTTGTGTAAAAAAAATGTGTTTTCCTTAATACACATTTTCAAAAAAACTTGTGGAAAAAAATGACATGTTCAAAAGACTCACTATGCCTTATAGAAAATACATTGGAGTGTTTACTTTCCTAAAGGGGGTCATTTTGTGGGTGTTTCCATTGTCCTGGTGCTCCAGGACCTTCAAAAGTATAAGATATAGTCAAGAAATGAAATGTGTAATTTATGCCCCTAGAATGCTTGGAGGTGCTCCCTGCATGTTGGGCCTCTGTATGTGACCAGGCTGTGAAATTCTCACACATGTGGTATCGCCATACTCAGGAGGAGTAGCAGAATGTATTTTGGGGTTTAGTTGCAAGTATGCATATACTGTGTGAGAAAAATAACCTGTTAATATGAAAATTTTGTGAAAAAAAAAAATATATCGTAATTTTGCAAATAATTGTGGGAAAAAATTACAACTTAAAAAAAAAACTCACCACGCCTTTCGAATGTCTACTTTCCAAAAAGGGGTCATTTGGGAGATATTTGTACTTTCCTGGCTTATTGGTGTCTCAAGAAATAAGATAGGCCGTCAGTACATCAGGTGTGATCAATTTTCAATTGCCACCATAGCTTGTGGACTCTATGCTTCACAAATACCAAATATACACTTATTTGGGTTATTTATACCAAAGATATGTATACATTTTGGCCAAAATTTATGAAGAAAAATTTTAAATTTCCAATTTTGTTTTAACAGAATCAAGTAAGGACTGGAATATAGTGGACAGCAGGGAAACGTCATGCAGGTCCGCCCATGACAGTGTGTCAGGTGACACCTTTGCTAGGAATGAGTTAACAAAAGTAAGGGGTGGGCTTTCCTATGGGCTAGGGGAGCGGCCATATAAAAAGGAGGGGCGGAGCCGGGAGGTCAGTGAGGGAAAGCCAGAACACGAGGAGGCAGGTTTTTCTCCCTGCTCCTCTGTACATTTAAAAGAGCATGGCTGACGGCTGTGACTTTGCAGCATTCGTGCGGGCAGCGGCAGCGGAACGAGGACCCGAGTGGGTCATGGAACAAATCTCAGCAGCGCTGGATGGAGCAGGAAGGGGCACAGAGGACCGATCAACAGCGCTGGATTTCCAAGATGGCGGCGCCGGGCAGCGCGGCCGAGTGTCCAGGGCGCCAGACCGCTATGCTCCAGGGGCCATAGCAGGCCCATCCAGACTGGTAAGGAGCCCCAGAGGCGATCGATCAACCCCCCCGGCCAAGAGAGTACAGAGGGACAGCGCTGGAGGGTCACACAGGCAGACAGGACAGAGGCCTAGTGGAGCGGGGGGGGGCCGTGGGCAGAACAGGAAGAGGATCCCTAATTGCTAGTAGCAGTGCTGCAACAGCCTCAACAGCCCCAGCACCTTCACCCGAGGTGGGGGGCAGTAGGAACACTGGGGGGAGGGGGGGGGGGGGGCCGCGGCAAGAGGGAAGAAGATGGCCGGCGCATCAGGCTCTTCAGGGACCGCGTCCACCCCAGCAGCTCTGCAGGAGCAGGGGGGAGGGGATTCAAGGGACACTCGGGCAACGGCAAGGAGGGGGGTCACAGCCCCCGGACGTGCCTTTTCAGCGAACCCCCCGGAGGCTCTGCACGAGTCGGGGAGGGAGGACAGAAGGGTCAGCAGGGCAGCAAAAAAGGGGGGGAGGGGGACTCACGCTGCGACAAGAGCGAGGGATGGCGGGACGCCACCATCATGCACGGCAACGAATCGAGTCAGCAGGAGCGGAGCCCAAACCGGCCCACCTGCGCAGGGGAGTTCTGATCAGCCAGGGACCAGCCAGCAGCCCGAGTTAGAAACGGGCAGGCGGGGACGTGACACTTACAGGACCCCCTCTCCGAGGGTGCGTTCCTTGTCGTTTACACAAGAGGAAGATTCCCGGTCGGAGGGAGAATTGTCGGAAGAGGAGGAGGAGCCCAGTCGCCCTATCCCGCCGATGGAGGCCCGTGCAGCGGCTGTGGGAATCCCGCCCGGTCAGCCCGGTAAGTCCACTGACAATAGTTCTTTTGTACAAGCTTTACAGTCGTTATTGGGGACAGGTAATAGTGGGGGGAGTCCAGGTTACCTCCCGCATCGTCGTTGGCAGAGACGGACCAACCGCGAGCGGTGGGCGGGAGGGGAGATGGGGCACCTGGGCAAATGCAGGAATTGTTGGAAGGGTTAAAGTTGCTGATAGGCCGCTTTTGTGAGAGGAGGGATGCTCCAGCAGGAGGGGTAAGTATGGAAGTGGGGGAGACGGGAGTAGCTGGCGGGGCGACCACCGCTGAGGTGGCTGCAAATAAGGGAAATGAGACGGAAAAGGGGGAAAAGGAACAAACAACGAGGGATGATATAGTGCGTATGGCCAACGCGGCAAAGTGTGAGGTCTACGTCTGTTTTGAAGGACCGCTGGGGGCCCATTAAAAAGCAGGAAGTCAGGGAGAAGATTTGGAAGGGGGAGTACGTGGAGATTTTCTCTTTGCTCCCCCTGAAAAAATTCAACCTTGATAGGGTAAAACCGGATAGCAGCAAAAAAGATGATGAGGAAAAAAGGAGGTACAGGTTAATTCTGCGGACTTTCGCCAATTGGCTCCAGGCGTTTGCCATTTTGGCGGGAGTGATTGGGGAGAAGAACCCCGAACATTGTTCGGCGTTGTTCTGCTACATGGACGAAATTGGGGAGGCTTATAGAGTGTATGGCGGATCAGCGGGGCTGTTGTACGACGAGCAGTTTCGTCAGCGAAGGGATGTCCGTCCGGCATTAAGGTGGGATCATAAAGATATTAGCCTCTGGATGAAGCTGATGGCGTCGGCTAAGACGCCGGCTCAGACATTTAAAGGGGGGGCCGGAGGTAGCCAGGCCTCGGGACCTTCGGCCGGTAAGAAGTGGGGGGTATGTTGGCAGTTTAATGGGGAGGCCTGTAAATTTGGTGGAACCTGTAAATTCAAACATGAATGTTCAGGATGTGGGGGGGGTCACGCTCTCGCCAAGTGTTTTAAAAAACGGTAAGCGGGGAGGGGACGCTGGCCACAAGAGGGACGACGCCGGTGATGTGGGAAAGGATGGAGCCTTTTCTAAATAGATACCCGGACAGGGGGGCGGCGGTTTTGTTGAGCAGGGGTTTTAAGGAGGGTTTCAAGATTCCATGTACATTGTCAGTGATTCCGCCACTGGCCAAGAACTGGAAATCTGCCTTACAACACCCTGAGGTAGTGTCGGAAAAAACTTTCCAAGGAAGTAGGCTTGGGTAGGATGGTGGGACCATTTAAGGTTAAGCCGTTAGAAGATTTGGTGGTGTCCCCGTTAGGTGTGGTACCCAAGAAAGAGCCGAATAAGTTTCGGCTCATTCACCATTTGTCGTTCCCAAAAAGGGGGCTCGGTCAATGATTTTATAGACCCGGGGGAGTGTACGGTGTCGTACACGTCGTTTGACGCCGCAGTGCGTTGGGGGCGGCGGTATGGAAATGGGGCGCTGATGGCGAAATCTGACGTGGAATCAGCATTTCGGTTGTTACCGGTACACCCCGAGAGTTTTCACTTATTGGGCTGTTGCTGGGAGGGTGAGTTCTATGTTGATCGGTGTCTACCGATGGGTTGTTCAATTTCTTGCGCCATGTTTGAGGCGTTTAGTTCCTTTTTGGAATGGGTGGTGAGGGATGTGACAGGGATCGATTCCGTCATCCACTACCTGGATGATTTTTTGTGCGTGGGTCCTCCATCTTCCAATGTGTGTGCGATACTGTTGTCCACGTTGCAGCACATTGCGGAGAAGTTTCGGGTGCCGTTGGCGGCCGAAAAAACGGAGGGCCCGCGGACAGAGTTGAGTTTTTTAGGCATAGTGATAGATTCCATGGCCATGGAATGCAGGCTGCCGGAAGAAAAGGTGGTGGATTTGAGAAAAATGGTGGGAGAGGTTTGTGGTTGGAAGAAGGTTCGGTTGCGCACGTTACAATCTTTGTTGGGAAAGTTGAATTTTGCGTGCAGGATTATTCCCATGGGTAGGATATTTTGTAGGCGGTTGTCAGCAACAACTAAAGGTGTGCGGATGCCGACACATTTCATTAGGCGGAACAAGGAACACAGAGAGGATTTGAGGATATGGGATCAGTTTCTGGGACAATACAATGGGAGGGCGGTTTGGATGTCGGGTCTGGTAAGTAATTTCGATGTGGAGCTGCTGACAGATGCCACTGGATCTACGGGTTATGGGGCGTTTTTGCAGGGCCAGTGGAGTGCTGAACCCTGGCCGCAGTCATGGTTAAAGTTGGGTTTTCAGAAAAATGTGGTGCTGCTGGAATTGTTTCCGGTGGTGCTGGCTTTAGAGTTGTGGGGAGAGTCGTGCAGGAACCTCAAGTTAAGGCTGAACTGCGATAACATGGGGGTGGTTCAGGTGATGAACAACATGTCTGCGGCTTCACCGCCTGTCATCAGATGGATGAGACATCTGGTGTTGCGTTGCATGCGGTTGAACATCTTTTGTATGCTGTTCACATCCCTGGTGTTGAGAACACTTTAGCTGACGCCTTGTCTCGCTTTCAGTAGGACAAGTTCAGGGAGCTGGCGCCAAAAGCACGAGGGGAGGGTGTTCCATGCCCGGGCTGGATGTGGGAGTAGCATTGGAACCACGGCAGAGTGGATTCGGAGGTCCGTAAGTGAGTCGACATGGTTGGCTTATTCTAAAGTGTGGAAGGAATGGACTGACCTCCGGGATACGGCAAGTTCCGGGGGGGGGGGAAACCCTGGAGACAGGTTGTTGTTGCTTGATTTGGTGGCCAGGGACAGGGAAACAGGGAAATCGGTGTCAGCAATTGAAAAAAGGATGGCGGGGCTTGCGTTTTGGTTCAAATTAAGGAGAAGGGAGGATCTGACGAAGGATTTTGGGTAAAGCAAGCCAAAAAGGGTTATCGGAAGTCTCATAGGAGTGGGGACAAGAGGCGCCCCATCACATTTGGGAACTTGCTTGATATCGGTGCACAGTTAGAAGGGGTGTGTCAGTCAGAGTACGAAGTGAGGTTGTTTTCAGTTGCGTTTGCATTGGCATTCTTTGGAGCGTTCTGTATTGGGGAATTGGTTAGCCCTTCGAAAGAGGTGGCTGGGGGTTTTGATGGTTCAGAATGTGGAAGTAAGGGACAACAGGGTTACAGGCAGGGTGAGAAGGAACGGACCAAAGAGGAAGGGGGACGAAGGTGAGTTTGTTTGGCGGTACAAGGGTGCGGGGTGTGCCCTTTAATGACGGTGAGAAAGTTTCTGGCATTGAGACCAAAGGGGGAGGGTCCGCTGTTATTGCATGCGGACGGACGGTATTTGTCCAAGTTTCAGTTTGTGGCGGTGCTAAGAAAGTGTTTGGGGAGGTTGGGTTTGGATAGTCACGCCTACGCGTCACACTCCTTCCGCATTGGGGCAGCTACAGAAGCCGCCAGGTGTGGGTTGGATGAAGCGGATGTGCAAAAGTTGGGTAGATGGGAATCTCAGCGATTCCGTAGTTATGTTAGGCCACAGTTGGTGTGTAAAAAAAAAAAAAAAAAAAGGGTGGGGGGGGGGGGGGGGTTGGTTATTAATATAAGTAACGTTTAACATAAGTATTGAGTGGTATGAAGGAGTACTGCATAATGTTAAGGTAATGTGGGGTGTTGGGCGTGTAACGTTGTACGTTGTAATTGTTGTTACAGATGCAGGGCGACAACTCCTTGTATGGATCCTTGGCCATTCCTACGTTTGCTGGGGAGCCAGGAGGGGGGACGTGAGACCAGGGGGAGACAGCTGGGCATCTCCAGGAGTGAGGCAGTTATCCGGTGGTTGGGCAGGCCGGGTATGATGTGGGGCAGAGTTGTCCCAGAGGTTGAAAGGTACGCATGGCTGGACCGACCACCTGAAGTGTTGGTGATTCACGCTGGAGGCAATGATTTGGGTGTACGGACCGTGAGGGACTTGATAGCTGATATCAAAGCGGACATTATGTTCCTCCGGGCCACATTCCCGGGCACCATATTAATTTGGTCTGACATGGTAGCCAGAACTAATTGGCGCATGGCCAGGTCGGTGTTCAGGATCAATAAAGCCAGGATCCGTGTTAATAAAGTGGTGGGACGTTTCATGGCTTGGTAAGGTGGCCTAGTTGTTCGCCACCGGGAGTTGGAGGTTAATGTGGGGATGTATTTGTGAAGGGATTGTGTACATCTTTCAGATGTGGGTATAGACCTTTGGTCTTTGGGTTTGCAAGAGGGTATCCAGGCGGCCCTGCGGGTGTGGAGGTGCCATCAAGGGTGAGGTGTCTCCCTTTTCAGGCTGTGGCGTTGGTTGGTTAGTTGGTCAGTGACGGCAGCAGGTATACTGGTGGTAAGTGTGTGGGGGGCTCATCAATAGATGGCCCCTCCTTGTTACATCAAACGTTGTTGATGTATAATGGTATCGTGCACTGCGGGAATGTTGGTTATCGGGTGGTACGGTAGAGACCCATGGGTTTCTTTATCTCCCGCAGTGCCCCCTTGTGTTGATATCAGTTGATATCAGGTTGTGCGTTAAGCACTTAGCTCCGTCACTGACCAACATATATGGGTGTTTTCAGCAGGGGGTCTGAAAGTGTTTATTGTTATTGTTATTTATGTTTTATTTGTTTAATAAGAAACTGGAGTTCTTATTATTGGTATTTAAAATAAATGCTGTTATGGCCATTTAACTCCATAACCGGTGTGGTCTCTTATTCATTATTTAAGTTATGATTATGGGGTTTATGGTCACAGCTATGGGGTCCTATCAGGACTACACTAGTCAAGTAAGGACTGGAATATAGTGGACAGCAGGGAAACGTCATGCAGGTCCGCCCATGACAGTGTGTCAGGTGACACCTTTGCTAGGAATGAGTTAACAAAAGTAAGGGGTGGGCTTTCCTATGGGCTAGGGGAGCGGCCATATAAAAAGGAGGGGCGGAGCCGGGAGGTCAGTGAGGGAAAGCCAGAACACGAGGAGGCAGGTTTTTCCCCACCCACCCTCCCCCTTTTTTGTATAAATGTGATGGCATGTACTAATGTTTGTTGTCGTTTCAGGTCTTTGGAAGCATTTTCGTCATAACAGCTGGGGGGTTGGCGTTGGTTGGTTGGTTAGTTGGTCAGTGACGGCAGCAGGTATACTGGTGGTAAGTGTGTGGGGGGCTCATCAATAGATGGCCCCTCCTTGTTACATCAAACGTTGTTGATGTATAATGGTATCGTGCACTGCGGGAATGTTGGTTATCGGGTGGTACGGTAGAGACCCATGGGTTTCTTTATCTCCCGCAGTGCCCCCTTGTGTTGATATCAGTTGATATCAGGTTGTGCGTTAAGCACTTAGCTCCGTCACTGACCAACATATATGGGTGTTTTCAGCAGGGGGTCTGAAAGTGTTTATTGTTATTGTTATTTATGTTTTATTTGTTTAATAAGAAACTGGAGTTCTTATTATTGGTATTTAAAATAAATGCTGTTATGGCCATTTAACTCCATAACCGGTGTGGTCTCTTATTCATTATTTAAGTTATGATTATGGGGTTTATGGTCACAGCTATGGGGTCCTATCAGGACTACACTAGTCATGCTTTTTTTTTATTTATTTATTTCATTTATAGCACAAAAAAAGAAGCCCAGTGGTGATTAAATGCCACCAAAAGAAAGCTCTATTTTTGTGGAAAAAAAGGATAAAAATGTCATATCGGTACAGTGTTGCATGACTGAGTAATTGTCATTCAAAATATGAGAGCACTGAAAGCTGAAAATTGGTCTGGTTAGGAAGGGGGTTTAAGTGCCCAGTGGGCAAGTGGTTAAGACTAAAGTCCAAACTATAACCATGAAAAAAACATGAAATTGTACATAACCAGTGAATAAGGCTCAGCCTTCAAGAAACAGGAACTGGCTAATTGATGACCGCCGCAAAGAGATGGAGGTGATTGGAAAAATTGTATTCTGCTCACCGCATGCCATGCTGTCAGATCTGTACAGCATTTTTCTGATCTCTTGACCTACAAGAACAGAAAACAGAATTAGCAATACTGTTCTATGCACATATTTTTTATATAGTGTAATGGGGGCGAGTGATCTTTGAACATAAAGGAAGGGGGGAGTCTGGTTAAAAGAAACCCTCGCATTTACATCTTCTTCCCCCCACACTGGAAGGGTTAAATGCTCAGTAAGCCTAGCGGTGCATAAATAAGATGTAATATTTTCCTTTTTTGTTGCTCCAGCATGGTCCCTCCATCGGTGTGAGCGGTCCTGCAAAGCCTCCTCTCTATGGCACTCCTGGTCTCACAATCGCCCTCCTGTCTCCTCCATGTACAATGCAGGGTTAAGAGCGCTGCATTGTATTTGAATTGTATATGATGATGCCAAAGTACAACCAACAGACAAGATAAGGATAAGAGCAACTGCCTGTTCCTCTACCCCCTAGACCAGGGGTCTCCAAACTTTCAAAACAAAGGGCCAGTTTTCAGTCCTTCAGACATTAGGGGGGCTGGACTTTGGCCATTGGGGTGTAGGAAAGGTCCCGATGTCGGTGGGAAAAAACAATGCCCCGTCTTTGGTGTCAGTGAAAGCAATAGTGCCCCATTGTTGGTACCATTGCAAGGAATTGGGCCCCATTGTTGGTGTCATTGGTAGGAATTGTGCTTTATCATTGGGGTCATTGGGAGCAAATTGGATCTCATCATTGGTGTCATTGGGAGGGATTGTCCCCTTCATCCCCTTCATTGGTGTCAGTGGGGGGAATTGTGCCCCACTGTTGGTATCAGTGGATGAAATGGTGTGCCAAGGGCTGGATAAAAGCAAACAAAGTGTCACATCTAGCCCCCAGGCCGCAGTTTAGGGAGCACTGCCCTAGACACAATGAGCATTTAACCTTTGCAGTATGAGGGACCCCACTGCTAGAGTAGGTTTTGTCTAATTCCAGGAGTTGGGATTGAACCATTAAGGCAAGGGGTCTCCTAGCAATCCTGTCAATAGTGAGTAGGGATGAGTTTCAAGTTTGAGTCGAACATTGCCTGTTTGCCCGTTCGCTGAATAGCGAACAATTTGGGGTGTTCGCGGCAAATTCGAAAAGCCGCAAACACCCTGTAAAAGTCTATGGGAGAAATCTAAAGTGCTAATTTTAAAGGCTTATATGCAAGTTATTGTCATAAAAAGTTTGGGGACCTGGGTCCTGCCCCAGGGGACATGTATCAATGCAAAAAAAAGTTTAAAAAACTGACGTTTTTTCGGGAGCAGTGATTTTAATAATGTTTAAAGTGAAACAATAAAAGTGTAATATTCCTTTAAATTTCGTACCTAGGGGGTGTGTATAGTATGCCTGTAAAGGGGGGCATGTTTCCTGTGCTTAGAACTGTCCCTGCACAAAGTGTCATTTCTGCAGGAAAAAAAGTCATTTAAAAGCACTCGCGGCTATAATGAATTGTCGGCTCCCCGTAATACAGAGAACAGTCATTGATAAAAAAAAGAAGCGTGGGGTTCCCCCCAAATTCAATTACCAGGCCCTTCAGGTCTGGTATGGATATTTAAGGGGAACCCCGTGTCAAATTTAAAAAAAAAATGACGTGGGTTTCCCCCCAAATATCCATACCAGACCCTTCAGGTCTGGTATGGATATTAAGGGGAACTCCACGCCAATTTTTTTTTTTTAAATGGCGTGGAGTTCCCCCCCAGAAATCCATAACAGACCCTTTATCCAAGCACGCAACCTGGCAGGCCACAGGAAAAGAGGGAGGACGAGAGAGCACCCCCCCTCCTGAACCGTACCAGACCACATGCCCTCAACATTGGGAAGGTGCTTTGGGGGGTAGCCCCCCAAAGCACCTTGTCCCCATGTTGATGAGGACAAGGGCCTCATCCCCACAACCCTGGCTGGTGGTTGTGGGGGTCTGCGGGCGGGGGGCTTATCGGAATCTGGAAGCACCCTTTAACAAGGGGACCCCCAGATCCCGTGCCCCCCCCTCTGTTTGAAATGGTAACGGGACATTGTACCCCTACCATTTCACAAAGAAAGTGCAATTTTTAAAAAAAAAAACACACTGACACCATTGGGAAAAGTCCTTTTTTATTTAAAAAAAAAAATAAATAAAAAAAAAAAGATTCCAGCGGTGGTAATCCACTCTTGCTATCCAGCGTTGGGTGATCTCTTCTCCAGGGTCCAGCGATGGGTGATCTCTCCCGATGGTCCAGCACAGCGCATCCTGTCTCCACGGAGACACTGCGGGAATCCACTGAGGAGGACGGGGCCTTTTTTTTTTTTAGGACTTTTCCCAACGGTGTCAGTGTGTTTTTTTTGTTTTTTTTTACACTTTCTTTGTGAAATGGTAGGGTTACAATGTACCCGTTACCATTTCAAACAGGGGGGTGGGATCTGGGGGTCCCCTTGTTAAAGGGGGCTTCCAGATTCCGATAAGCCCCCTGCAGACCCCCACAACCACCGGCCAGGTTTGTGGGGATGAGGCCCTTGTCCCCATCAACATGGGAATATGGTGCTTTGAGGGGTCAAAGACCCCCAAAGCATCCTTTCAAGGTTGAGGGCATGTGGCCTGGTACGGTTCAGGAGGGGGGGGGGGGCGCTCTCTCGTCCCCCCCTCTTTTCCTGCGGCTTCGGATAAAGGGTCTGGTATGGATTTTTGGGGGGAACTCCGCGCTATTTTTTTTTTTTTTTTTATTTGGCGTGGAGTTCCCCTTAAAATCCATACCAGACCTGAAGGGTCTGGTATGGATATTTGGGGGGAACCCCATGTCATTTTTTTTTTTAATTTGACGCGGGGTTCCCCTTAATATCCATACCAGACGTGAAGGGCCTGGTAATTGAATTTGGGGGGAACCCCACGCGCTTTTTTTTTGTTTTTATCGATGACTTTCAATGACTGTTCTCTGTATTACGGGAAGCCAACAATTCATTTTCAATTCAATTTTCCTGCAGAAATTACACTTTGTGCAGGGACAGTTCTAAGCACGGGAAACATGCGCCCCTTTACAGGCATACTATACACACCCCCCAGGTACGAAATTTAAAGGAATATTTCACTTTTATTGTTTCACTTTAAGCATTATTAAAATCACTGCTCCCAAAAAAACGTTAGTTTTTAAAACTTTTTTTTCATTGATACATGTCCCCTGGGGCAGGACCCAGGTCCCCAAACACTTTTTAGGACAATAACTTGCACATAAGCCTTTAAAATTGGCACTTTTGATTTCAAACGTTTGAGTCCTATAGACTTTAATAGGGTTCTAAAGTTCACACGAATTTTAGGTCTGTTCGCAAGTTCTGGTGCGAACCGAACCGGGGGTGTTCGGCTCATCCCTACTAGTGAGTCACTGCCATTCACTAGTGTGACATGTCTATAGAGGTAGGAGGGTGGGCAGCACAAGGCAGTTAATATACCTACCTAGGAAGGTAGGTAATATAAATCTAGCTTTGGGGCCATTGTACCAATCTAAGGGCCTGTCTTGATGGGATTTTGCTTGCTTCCAACAGGTTTTGCTTTTCCATAGAAGTATATAGAAAGTGCAAACCAGCTTGAAGCTGGTAAAATGCAGCTCAGGAGATCAACTGCAGGTCAAATGCACCTGTAAATTAATTTAGAATGATCTCAGAAGTGTCTCAAACTGATGTAATCGACACAAGCCCAATGTCCTTTGACACATACAAGAAGGGACCATCTATAAACAGAATATCTCCCCAAGTTTTGTTTTACAGAGAAAATAGACAAAAATACTGAGAAAAATTAGGTGAGTCTGTCTGCTGGAAACTTAGTGTTTTGGTTTTGGCATCCCTTAGGCTAATTTTACACTTATGGCAGACCTTGCCATCCATCTGAAAAGCGATCTACGCTGTAGATCGCTTTTCAGAGGTGATGAGGACTGAGGAGGCAATTTGTCGCCTGCTGACTGCCTGTTTTTAACATGCAAAGCCCACACCACGTTGCCACAACCGCATGCATTGCACACCGCTGAGAGGTTGCATCATGGCAATTGAGTACGGTTTACCATAAATCATTGTGGTTGTGTACAACCCAGTCCAGTTAAGGCTGGTTTCAGACTGCTGCGGTGCGGGAGATCGGATATGATTCGCACCGCACTGCAATTCAAATCATATGTGATCTCTGTGCGATGCGAATTCTGCCATACAGATAGTATGGCTGAATTCGCATCGCATTCGGACCAAACTCAAACAGGACCCTTTTTTTGGTCCGCAGCAGAATCGGATCGCATGGGTGTTCTCACCATGCGATCCGATTCCTGTCCGAGTTTGCAGATCACACTGCCATATGCGAGCTGATATGAGGGTGTCATTAACATTTCACTGACACTTCCAGCAGCTCGCATAGGGCAGTGTGAACTGCTGGCGGGAGACATGCGATGCGGGAACCCGCTGTAGATTCGCAGCGTTCCCGCACCGCAGCAGTCTGAACAGAGCCTTAGGGGAAGTGGTAAATCTGTGGCACAGCTGCCTATTGTTACCGTCCCCTGACTACAAGTGTAAATGAGTCCTTAGTAGCCTGACCTCATTACAGTTGACTTTGAAGACAGCTGAGCGATGATAAAAATCTAGTTCAAGGGAGTGTCTGCATGTTGGTTTTACACAGGATGCCACAACCACTTATAGTGGTGTACCATCCCCTCAACTGGAACCAGCTGGGTATTATCACTGGGTAATGGACGGACATTAGAATTTTCATCTTTCAGGTTAGTTTTATTGAAAGCAGCTTGTCCCATTCAGGTATAATTCACTCCCATGTATAATTTAGTCATTGGCAGTTAACAGTGGCCTTGTTAATACATATTAAACTAAATACATTGTAAATGTAGCACTAAGGGTCCATTTACACCCTTCAATGCGGTGACACATGTATAATATACTGTACATTTTGGGTTACATTTACACTGGGATTTCGCCCTAGTGCAAATGGCAGCAGCAGAAATCTGCTAATCCCAGCTGCTGTTTTTGACATCTGTGAGCGGCAAACTGCGGCCACCAAGCCCTTACACTTTAATAACAAGTTTCTGGAGAGCGAGGCTATTGGTGGATGTTTAAATAAAGTGCATCCAGCAACGATCACTGCAGCCACAAATAGCTGCAGCCACTGGCAAACTGTCATTCAAGTGTATGGGCTTTGCGGCTGCAACTAGCTGCTTACAAGTGTCAAGAACAGCAGCAGGGATCAGCAAAATTCTTGCTGCTGGCATTGGCACCGAGGCAAAACCCCAGTGTGAATGTATCTGTATTGCATTGAGTCATGCTGTGTTGGCTGCCTAATCATTTTAAATTAGCTGAAACTTATTTTTGGTTCTGCCACTAGGTGGTAGTGTGTGTAATGTTTAGTGTATTGTTCTTCCTTTTGGATCTATATGGTTATGATGTCATTTCTTATCTTTATGTTCCTGTTTCCAAAAATTATGTCTTCAGCCATGTGCCTACAAAACTCTTGATTGGCAAGTTTCACATCTACAGCAGCTTTCCAACAATGCCAAAGGCAGTCAGGCAACTAGCATTTTCAAAAGGACATTTGCAATGGCCGCTTACATATGGTAGTATGGGTCTTGTTAAAGCGGAGTTCCAGCCAAACATTTTTATATATTTTTTTATTAAGTCAGCAGCTACAAACACTGTAGCTGCTGACTTTTAATAAGGACACTTACCTGTTCTGGGAGCACACCGTGTCAGCCACCCCAAGGCCGATCCATGCATTGGATCGGGTGCAGGCGCCGCCAATGTAACTAAAGGAAACCGAGCAAGCAAAAGATTTCCTACTGCGCATGCGCGAGTCGCACAACACTTTGTGAATGGCCAGCTTGTCTTCTGGGACACACACAGGTCCCATTGGGCAGGCATAAATGATGTAAAACCTATGTGTTCGCAGTAGAGAAGTTACGTTATTTCAGCACCCAGACGCAGCGAGCGTACAAATTTAAAAAAAGTTGCTTGCAGGTACTGTAAAATCGTTTTTTGGCATTTGATAAATTTTCATATACCAAAAAACCCTAATGGCAAATTTTTATTTTTCAGGTACTACATTCTAACTCCAGATGAATGCTAGGGCAGAAAACTGCAGTTTATGGGCGAGGAAGTAAAATAGGATTTTTCTGTGCATTGTGACATAATAGGCAACCTTTCAGAGGATGAAATCAACCTGGACGACATGGAGGAATACGAAGATCTTGGGTGGGGGATGCAGGTTGATTACTAGGCGACAACCTTTAAAAAAATAAATAAATTAAGTTCCCAATAAAAGGACGGCATGAAGTGTGTCACAGTAGAGTCCTCACCCCCCCCCCCCCCCTTCACATCATTCCCCATTGTAGTATTCTCTGCCCCCCCCTCACATCATTCCCCATTGTAGTATTCTCTGCCCCCCCCCCCCTCACATCATTCCCCATTGTAGTATTCTCTGCCCCCCATAGCAGTTTCTGTGGTCCCCTTCACATCACCTTCCCACTATAGTGACCTCTGCCCCACCCCCCCACAGTAGTGTCCTCTACCCCTTTTCATCACACACACACCCATAGAGTATCCCCCCCCCCCCCACACACAGTAGTGTTCTGTACACCCCGACCCCCATCGCGGTGTCCTCTGCCCCCTTCACATCACCCTCCCCAAAACTGTGTCCTCTGCCCACCCTCCACTGCAGTGTCCCATCCCCCCGCCCCCCCCCCCCCCCCGAAAAGAAACTGTGTCATCTACCCCTCCATTGCAGTGCCCTCTGCTCCCTTCACATCACCCTCCCCAAAATGGTGTCCTCTGCCCACCCTCCACTGCAGTGTCCTGCCCCCCCCCCCCAAAAAAAACTGTGTCCTCTACCCCTCAATTGCAGTGTCCTCTGTCCCTTTCTCATCCCAATCCCCCCCCCCCCCCCCACTGGAGTGTCTTCTCTCCCCCCCTCCAACAGTTTACATAGCCACATAGTAGGTAAGGTTGAATAAAGACAATAGTCCACACAGTTAAACATGTGAAGGTGTACGTGTGTCAGTGTTGATAATCCTTTCCCATATTCCTGTATATTGTGTTCTTTAACCACTTTCAGACCGGACCAATTTGCAGCCAAAGGACCAGGCCCCTTTTTGCGATTTGGCACTGCGTCGCTTTAACTGACAATTGCGCGGTCATGCGACGTGGATCCCAAACAATATTGGCGTCCTTTTTTACCCACAAATAGAGCTTTCTTTTGGTGGTATTTGATCGCCCCTGCGGTTTTTATTTTTTGCGCTATAAACCAAAAAAGCGACAATTTTGAAAAAAACGCTATATTTTTTGCTATAATAAATATTCCCCAAAAATATATAAAAAAAAAAACATTTTTTTTTTCCTCAGTTTAGGCCGATACGTATTCTTCTACATATTTTTGGTAAAAAAAAATCGCAATAAGCGAATATTGATTGGTTTGCGCAGAAGTTATAGCGTTTACAAGATAGGGGATAGTTTTATAGCATTTTTATTAATAATTTTTTTTTATTAGTAATGGCGGCGATCAGCGATTTTTATTGTGACTGCGACATTATGACGGACACATCTGACATTTTTGACACATTTTTGGGATCATTGTCATTTATACAGCAATCAATGCTATTTAAATGCATTCATTCCTGTGTAAATGACACTGGCAGTGAAGGGGTTAACCACTAGGTGGCAGTGTAGGGGTTAAGTGTGCCTAGAGGTGTGTTTCTTACAGTGGGGGGGGGGGCGTGGCTGTCAGCTAGTGAATTCTGATCTCTGCTCCAATCACAGATCGGCATCACTAGTTGCTAGGCAGAACGGGGAGATGCTGTTTATTTCCGCATTTCCCCGTTCAGCCTTCCCGTGAGACGATCGCGGGTGACCCCGCGGCGATCGAGTCCGCGGGACCCACGACCGGCCTCACGGGGGTCCCGGCCGGCGCGCCCGATGGCACGGCGGCATCTTAAAGGGGACGTATTTGTACGCCCTTATGCCTGTCCGTGCCATTCTGTCGATGTATATCGTTGTGCGCCGGTCGGGAAGTGGTTAAGATGCACATCCAAGAATCCTTTAAAAATATCAATACTCCCTGCTGACACCAATAATTGTGGAAGAGAGCAGGGGCGTACCTAGTGCATTTGGCACCCGGGGCGGATCCTATATCTGGCACCCCCCCCCACCTTAAAACGTAAAAAAAAACCACTGTGCTCCCTGCATACCTCTGCATCCTTAAATATCTTTTTGTCACTACTGTGTACATTACACAGCACCCTGCACCTCTGGAACCCTTTACATTACACAGCACTCTGGACCCCTTTACAATACACAGCACCCTGGGCCCCTTTACATTACACAGCACTCTGGAGCCCTTTACAATACACAGCACTCTGGACCCCTTTACAATACACAGCACTCTGGACCCCTTTACAATACACAGCACCCTGGACCCCTTTACAATACACAGCACCCTGGACCCCTTTACATTACACAGCACTCTGGACCCCTTTACAATACACAGCACCCTGGACCCCTTTACAATACACAGCACCCTGGACCCCTTTACATTACACAGCACCCTGCACCTCTGGACCCCTTTACATTACACAGCACTCTGGACCCCTTTACATTACACAGCACCCTGCACCTCTGGACCCCTTTACATTACACAGCACTCTGGACCCCTTTACATTACACAGCACCCTGCACCTCTAGACCCCTTTACATTACACAGCACTCTGGACCCCTTTACATTACACAGCACCCTGCACCTCTGGACCCCTTTACATTACACAGCACCCTGCACCTCTGGACCCCTTTACATTACACAGCACCCTGCGCCTCTGGACCCCTTTACATTACACAGCACCCTGCGCCTCTGGACCCCTTTATATTACACAGCACTCTGGACCCCTTTACATTACACAGCACTCTGGACCCCTTTACATTACACAGCACTCTGGACCCCTTTACATTACACAGCACCCTGGACCCCTTTACATTACACAGCACCCTGGACCCCTTTACATTACACAGCACTCTGGACCCCTTTACATTACACAGCACTCTGGACCCCTTTATATTACACAGCACTCTGGACCCCTTTACATTACACAGCACTCTGGACCCCTTTACATTACACAGCACTCTGGACCCCTTTACATTACACAGCACCCTGGACCCCTTTACATTACACAGCACCCTGGACCCCTTTACATTACACAGCACTCTGGACCCCTTTACATTACACAGCACTCTGGACCCCTTTACATTACACAGCACTCTGGACCCCTTTACATTACACAGCACCCTGGACCCCTTTACATTACACAGCACTCTGGACCCCTTTACATTACACAGCCCCCTGGACCCCTTTACATTACACAGCACCCTGGACCCCTTTACATTACACAGCACTCTGGACCCCTTTACATTACACAGCACTCTGGACCCCTTTACATTACACAGCACTCTGGACCCCTTTACATTACACAGCACTCTGGACCCCTTTACATTACACAGACACCCCCCCCTAACAGCTCTGGACCCCCTGCATGTTACACAGACCCACCTACAATACAGACCCCCCTTCAGTACAGATCCCCCTACAGTGGAGACCCCCCCTACAATGCAGAGCCCCCCTCCTACAGTAAAGACCCCCCCTACAGTGGATACCCCCCCTACAATGCAGACCCCCCCCTTCAGTACAGACCCCCCCCTACTACAGTACAGACCCCCCCCCTACTACAGTACAGACCCCCCCTACTACAGTACAGACCCCCCCTACTACAGTACAGACCCCCCCCCCCCTACTACGACCCTTAATGTACCTCAGGTCAGGAGGATTGTCAGTGCGGGACACACAGCAGACTACAAGAAGGAGGGGGAGGCGGAGCCGGCGGCTTTACTCTGCTCGGCTGTATGACACAGCCGAGACAGATCAGAGCCGCGGAGAGCGGCGCACACCCTCCCCCTCTCCCTCCTCACCTGACGCTGGCTGTTACTCACCGCGCAGCGGCGCTGCGCAAGTTATATCAGCGCTCGCGCGCTGTCCCCGACTCCCCGCTTCCATCGCGGAGGGGGGCGCCGGCCTGACACCCCCCCAGTGTGTGGCACCCGGTGCGGCCCGCCCCCCCCCCGCACCCCCCTTAGTACGCCGTTGGAAGAGAGTTCCACATTATTACCACCCTGACAGTGAAAAACCCCTGCGCAGCTTAAGGTTAAACCGCTTCTCCTGCAATCTCATTGTATGCCCACGTGTCCTCTTACACCCCCTGAGACTGAAATTAGCTTTTTTCCTATGCTGGGATCACCATTGAGGTATTTGTATATCGCTATCATGTCCCCTGTCAGGCGTCTCTTCTCCAGCAAAAATACATTTAGTGCCTCCTGTCACATCCCCTTAAAGGAGAATTAACCAATAATAAGGTTAATTAAATCCACAAGGGCTTTTTTTTTTTACCACAACTATTCCTTTATAATTGCTTTTAAAATTTACAAATGCAGCAATTTAGAAATTGGATGAAAGGTTTAGCACTGGGAAACACTTATTGATAGATAAAAAGTGCATTTTATATACAACTATATTGATCAGACCAAAATGAGGGACAAATGAGGGGGGGGGGGGGGGTGAGGGATGGAGGGACACTGCTCCAAATCAGGGACAGTCCCTCTAAATCAGGGACAGTTGCCCTTGTTTGGACTCTTTCTGGTTCCAGCACATCCCATCTGAGGACTGGTGACCAGAACTGGATGGAATACTCCAGATGTGACCAGACAAGATTTTTATAAAGAGACATGACATGTGAAGGACCTAACCACAGTCGCTTAAGCTACCCGTTAAACCTAATATCCAACCCTCCAAATCCCCTCACAAATGACATGACAAGATCTTGGAGTAAATGGCCTTGACGGCCTTTTATTAACAATTACTTTCAATTAAACAAATAACATTTTAAATAACTCTTAAACCAACTTTTATTTCCTATTGGGGTCTTCGAGGGTAACACAAACCACTGGTCACTGCGACGAACTTCTTTCAACCTTTTTGGCCTCCAGTCGCAAGCCCCCAGACCCGGAGACGGTACTCGATTTCGCAGTGACCTACCTTTTTACCCCCTTCCGGGTCAACCCCTCGTTGACCAGAAGGTACCTGATAACCCCATCCACAGATGGGTACCAACCATGTTAACCCCATACTACAAGATGGGTACCAACCATGTTAACCCCATACTACAAGATGGGTACCAACCATGTTAACCCCATACTACAAGATGGGTACCAACCATGTTAACCCCATACTACAAGATGGGTACCAACCATGTTAACCCCATACTACAAGATGGGTACCAACCATGTTAACCCCCATACCACAGATGGGTACCAACCATGTTACTCCCATACCACAGATGGGTACCAACCATGTTACCCCCATACCACAGATGGGTACCAACCATGTTAACCCCATACCACAGATGGGTAACAACCATGTTATATATGCATATAACATCCATATTCTCCTCCTCCAAAGACCCAACCACTGCCACGGGCTGTCCTTACCGCCCCCCATTATAATTAACCATACTCGGGAGGGTGGGTGGGAATCTTCTCCACCGTCGCTCCCTAATGATGTCACTCCCCTCCTTTCTCCTAGCTTTCTAACCCAAGCGCCTCCCCTGCTCCAGCCACTCCCCTTTTCTTAAAGGGGACAAATCTTTCTTTTCCAATATGATGACTGTGCTGTCCCCACCTGTCATGTAGTCCCTGCGCTAATCCTTTTCTCTCCTTCTGCTCCGGGACTCTCTGGATTATAGTTTTATCTCTGGAGTATATCCCCTTTTTTATGCATTCTAATATTTTGCCCACTTTGGTAGATGCAGCTTGACATTGCATGCTTTTGCTCCGTCTGCCTTCTACTAAGACCCCCAGATCTTTCCCCATCCTTGACTCCCCCAGAGGTCCCTCCCAGTGAGTAGTTTTCATTTTATGTTCTTAATGCACTTGGGGGCTATTTACATTTCTCCACATTAAACATTTGCCAAATAGTTGCCCACTCCATTATTTTGTTCAGGTCTGTCTGTAAAATGTCTATATCCTAATGTGAACTTATTGCCCTGCTTATTTTTGTATCATCTTCAAAAACCTGAGATTGAGACATTTATCATAAATGTCATTTATAAATAAATTAAACAGAATTGGTCCCAGGACAGAACCTTGGGGTACCCCACTTACCACTCTAGAACAGTCTGAGTACACATTATTTATCACTACCCTTTGGACAAACATGCCTGCAGACCTCAGCTTGAAGATTAAGCATTTATGGGGAGCTGTATTGAATGCTTTTGCAAAATCCAGATACACCACATCCCAGTGGCGGCTGGTGCTCAAAACTTTTGGGGGGGCGCAAATAAACTGAAAAATTCTGAAAAAAAAAGCCCATCAAATGCAGCCACTGTGCCCATCAAAACGCAGCCACTGTGCCCATCAAAACGCAGCCACTGTGCCCATCAAAACGCAGCCACTGTGCCCATCAAAACGCAGCCACTGTGCCACTTTGCCATCATACACAGCCACTTTGCCATAAAACACTGCCACTTTGCCATCATACACAACCACTTTGCCATCATACACAGCCACTTTGCCATCATACGCAGCCACTTTGCCATAATACACAGCCACTTTGCCATAAAGCTGTCCCTGCAAAGAAGGCTTCTGCAAAGAAGCTGCCACTGTGCCCCCCCCCCCCCCCTGCACTTACCTTGTCTCGTGTGACGGGGGCATCGGTGTCCTCCATTTCCTCTCCCTCCCGCTCCTCCTCTCATCCTCTCATCCCTTGCTATGATTGGACGCCTGATAGGCGCCCAATCACAGCGCCTGTCGTTTCAGCCAATCAGGGCACAGGTAACACAGACCTGTGCTCCTGATTGGCTAAGGGGCCATACAATGTTAGCAAACCAAATTCCTTCGGTTTGTTAACACTGCTGCTGAGTGACAAGGAACGCACAGCATTGCACCCGCTTGTCACCTTTTTGGACGCCTATTAGCGCCTACGGCCCTAATCAGGTGTTTCCAAAAAAACACCCCCACTGCTGTAATTCAGGTGCCCGGTGACCAAAAAGGGGCCGGACACCTGAATAGGGGGTGTCAGCAGCGACCATAGATAGATTCATGCAATGCATGAATCTATCTATGGAGTATAGTGAGTGACAGGAGAGGGGGGGCAGCGCTCCTGCGCCCCTTTATGGACGCACCGCCACTGCCACATCCACAGGCCTCCCCCTAGATGGCAACTCACTTCCTCGTACAATGTTAACAGATTGGTCTGGCAAGAACGACCCTTCGTAAACCCATGCTGATTGCTACTAATGATACTGTTTTCATCAACAAATTCTTGGATATAGTCCCTTCTCATCCCCTCCAAAAATGTATCTACTGTTTATGTTAAGCTGAATGACCTGTAGTTCCCCGGAATATGTCTGCCCTTTTTTGACTATTGGTACCACATTGGCTTTTCTTCAATCAGCTGGTACAATTCCTGTCAGTATGCTGTCCACAAAGATTAGGAATAATGGTCTAGCTATAACCTGACTTCTTTGAGGACTCTCGGGTGTAAGCCATCTGGTCCTGGTGATTTTATTTGTGTTAAGTCTTTCCTTGACTCCGGCCTCTGTTAGCCACAAGGGTACGTCTTGTGATATGTGTTCCTAACAATACTGTCGTGGTCAATACACCCCTCCTTTTCCTGTGTAAAAACTGAGGAGAAGAAAGCATTTGGTACAGTTGCCTTCTTTGTGTTATCTGTAACCATCCTCCCTTCATCATCTTTTATGTGGGCAATGTGCTCTGATTTCGCTTTTTTACTGTTAATATATCTAAAAGAATTCCTTGGGATTTTTTTTACTCTTCTCTGCTATGTGTCTCTCGTAGACTTTTTTTTTTTTTTTTTAGCCGCCCTGATTTAGTTCTTAAACTTTTTATTGCATTCCTTGTAGTGCTGGAATGCTGACAATGCCCCCTTCGCTTTATATTTTTTAAAGGCAATTTTTTTCTCTCTAATAAACACTTTTACGTTACGGTTTAGCCACCCAGGTTTAATCTTCACTTTTCTATATTTATTTCCCATTGGAATGCACTGTGTGATACCTTTGTGTTTTCAATATGTTCCTAAAACATTCTCATTTTTCCTCGGTGTTCAATGTTATTAGGATTAGGTCCCAATTGATGTCTTGTAGAATTGAGCACAGTGCTCTCTCTTTTGAAATTTAGAGTTCTTGTGCTACCCTCATGCCTCCTTTTTCTAAGATTTACGCTAAATGTAATCATCCTGTGATTGCTAGATCCCAAGTTGTCCCATATTGCCACATGTAAGATCAGATTTGGAACGTTCATAATTAATAAATCTAGCAATGCATTATTTTATAGTTGGAGAATCCACCAATTGAGACATGAAGTTGTCCTGCAAGACATTCATGAAATTACGGGCCTTTAATGAGTGAGCTGTCCCCTCTGCCCAGTCTATCAGGAAAATTTAAGTCCCCCATTATGATGACCCTTCCTTGACTTGCTGCCATTTCTAACTGTGATACGAGATCCAGCTCCTCCTTCAGGATGGGGGGCCTGTAACATACCCCCACTATTAATTTCCCTCTTTTGTCTTCTCTTTGGAGTTCTACCCACACGGATTCCATCTTCCCCCTTGTCTCATTCACAATGTCACTCCTCTCTACCACCCTTACATCATTTTTGATATATAGACACACCCCTCCCCCTCTTCTACCCTCCCTGTCCTTCCAATACAAGGATTACCTCTGAATATTTGCCAGCCAGTCGTGTGAGCTGTCAAACCAAGTTTCTGTTATTCCCACAAAGTCTAAGGCCTGATTCACACCTATGCAGTTTGCAGTTTGCATATTGCAGGTGCATATGATTAAAACATATTTGTAGCTCAGGGGCGGATCCAGAGTCTAGTCTAGGGAGGGGCACTACCAGAAAATAATTTTTCTTTGCAGGAAATTTATCGGAGAAATGGCTGGTGTTGGCGATTTAATTATCCTGGCACCATGGTTGTTATGGTGTCAGGATGATTGAAGCACATTATTTCTATTATTACATTGTTATATAAAATTAAATAGTTCAACTTGCCATAATGCAGAATCAGTGGGAGCCCTGAGTGTGTCACTTGCCACCGTCACCTGTCACCAGATGTGAATTGTCACTTGCCACTAGTTGCAAATGTCATCTCTCTGCTCCCCAGCCTGCTGATTGGCTAGCTGCCCGCTCACCTGCCGACTGGCCCATCCACTCACTCGCCCACTGAGCCGTCCACCTGCCCGCCAGCTCACTCACTCGCCCGCTGCATAGCTACAGAGTCTAGAAAAGTGTGACCAATATTTGGTATATTCAAAAAGATATCATCATAGATATATAAATATTATGAAATGGTTGTTACCATAATGTGCAGTATTGGTGTCCATAAACAAACAATACTATAATAAATCCATAGTCTAAACAAATTTGTAAAAAAGGGAATATATAAAAGACTGGATCGAATGAGAAGATATGGTCCTTGATAATGTAGATGCTAAGATGAGTAGATATGGAAGACAGCCACCACCGATTGTAAAAAGGCTTACCGGAACCAATGGACTCAAATGAGCGTACACCCAATGAGTCTCCAAGGCTTGTGGTGTAAACACCAATAGATGGAACATCCACATGTATACTTCTATGGGAGATGGGAGATGATCCCTAGGTCCTGCAGATGGCTCAATACAGGCACAGCTTGAAAGCAACCGATATCCACAAATACAAAAGGGCTGTGTCTTTACCATATATCATGCAGTGTAACTGAGAAAAAAACAAATACTCCACATAGTATGAACCCATAGGTATAAATGGAAATTTTATAAAAATTGGCAACGCTCACATTTGGAAGGTTAAAACAACCGCTTGTAAAAAACGTCAATGTAAACAATGCAATGGCATCAGCAGGGCTCGTGCTGGTGCGTTTCGTCTAAGATGACATCTGGTGATGCCATTGCATTGTTTACATTGACATTTTTACTAGCGCTTGTTTTATCCTTCCAAATGTGAGTGTTCCCAATTTTTATAAAATTTCCATTTATACCTACAGGTTCACACTATGTGGAGTATTTGTTTTTTTTTCTCCCACATGCCTCAAAGCAACAAATAGACTCTCTCTGGCAGAGCCTCCCACATGCCTTCAGGCAACAAACAGGCTCTCTCTGGCAGAGCCTTGAACACATGGCCAAGCCTGCAGTCCTCACCCAACGCAGCTGTCTCTCACACATCTACTCCAGACCACATCACCTGACTTCCTCCAATTATATACTCTCTCCCAGCATGCTCAGTGGCAGAAATTCCTACTGATTGGTTGAAAGAGATATTCATAACTGTCTCACTGCAGCTCCCACCTATTGACAGAAGGGAGGAACCACAGTTAAACCTGACTGAACCACAGAAAACCCAAATGATCACAAAGACTACAAATTTGCAAGGGTAGTTACCACCTAGGACAGCTAGATTTACTAGTAAGGTGCTACATACAGAACATTATTAAAGTGGTGTTTCCACCCAAAAAAAAAAATGGCTTAAAATTCCTAAAAAAAATACACAAAAAAAAATAATTGGAAATTTTTTTTTTCATTTCACTTTACCTGCCTAAATGCCTGTTGCTAGGGGGTCCCTCGTAGTCTGCCTCCTTCAGTGCCCGGGCACTGACATCACTTCCCCTTGGCGCAGTCAGTCATCTGGGACTGCGCGTCGTATCATGGCGTGCGGCGCCGCTCACGCATGCGCAGTGGGTGCCCGGCTGTGATGCCACAGCCGGGTGCCCACAGTAAGGATGCCGGCGCCGCGAGCGGAGTGGGGAACGAGGGCTGGCTTCGTTCCCCCGCATCGCTGGACCCTGGGACAGGTAAGTGTCCGATTATTAAAAGTCAGCAGCTGCAGTATTTGTTTCATTAGTAACTGTTTTCTACTGTTTTGCATATACCATACATTTTACACCACCTACATGGAACAACACCCTAATATCTCCAAAAAGGGAGGTTTTTAATAATGTTAACCATATTAAACAAGCAAGGTCCCCTCTTAAATAATATAAGGGGCTTTTATGGTAATATGGCGGACAGCACTTTTATTTTTTTTTAATATTGCACGGCAATATCTGACTTGATTAAATTGGGTAGAGAACTGAAGGAACACTCAAATTTAGAACTATCGTTATATTCTAACTGGTCCTGTAGTATAATTCCTTCAATTGGACATTTGAGTGCGCTTTTATAACTACAATAAGTTCTCTACCCAATTCAATCCAGTTGAGAGATATAGATTTTTTTAATTTCATGATTTTTTGCGCAATGATGTTTAATCATGGAAAATGTTTAGCAATATCCATTTTTTGAATGTATAACAATATCCATTTTTGATTATTTTAAACTTTTCATATATAGGCGAACCAATATAAAAGTGGGATTTGGGCACTGACATCATTATGCATGATTTATGGTTCGGCACGATTATTTGTATACCGCATGGAAGCTCATTTTTATTCTCATCTGGCTTTTTATGCATTTGTTTATTGATTTTATTACATTTTAATAAATTGATTGGCTCAACATGCACCATTAGAATTTTTTTTTATGATTTTGACCTGGCTGGAAGGTGCACTAATGCCGCGTACACACAAAGGGACTTTTGCCGGCGGACCTAAGTCCAGCGGACAATCCGCTGGACTTTGCAGCTGAGTCCGCTGGACTAAAAAGCGAACGGACTTGACCACACACGATCACGCAAAAAGTCCGGCGGTTCACGCGATGACGTACAGCACGTACGACGGGACTAGAAAAAGGAAGCTCGAGATCCCAAACGACACCCTTTGGGCACCGTCAGCTAATCTCGTGTGTATCGCGTGTTAGTTGACGTTTGGTTAGAGACGATTCGCGCTTCTCAGACTTCTGCTTAATTCGCTCGCTTCTGCCGTTCAGTTTGTGCTTGTGAGGTTTGTATCTGTCTTTCAGTGCGTGTGGATCAGTTCCTACCTGTTCTCAGGCCGTTCTGGTCCGCTCGTTCCTGTTTTTCAGGTCGTTCTTCATAGGCCTTGCTGTTCTTCAGTGCGTTCGGTTAAGTTGTTTGTTTGATCAGCCGACCGTTTTGAAGCCATGGAGTGTGGACGTACTTGGGAACGAGTTCGTGCTGTGCAGGGGCTCGGTGTTGCGGTTAACACCTTGGCCCGAGCCCAGTCCATGAACAGGGTGAGGAGGAGTTCATGGACCAAGAATTGGTTGCGCCAGCGTGACCAATTCTCGCATATGCCTTTGCTCCGTGAGATCCGTGAGAATAATCCTGATGATTTCAGGAATTATCTCAGGATGACGGACCCCATTTTTCACCGTCTGTTGGCTTCGCTGTCCCCTTATATTACCAGGCAGAATACCTGCATGCGGCAAGCCATCAGTGCGGAGCAGAGGCTAGTCGCCACGTTGCGTTACTTGGCGACGGGGAGAAGCTTGCAGGACCTCAAGTTCACGACAGGCATCTCCCCCCAGGCTCTGGGGCTCATTATTCCAGAGACCTGTTCTGCCATTATCCACGTCCTGCAGGAGGAATACATTAAGGTAAGTCTTCTCTTTTAAAATTACCTATGTCTTGTATGTTTGCTAATGTAGTGCATCAATGTCATCATTAGCTAATTACCATGATAGGACTATTCTATGAATGTCCCCTATTCCTGTATATTTTTTAATTTTTGTTTTTTGTATAGTATTTTATGGTTGACTTATCGAAATTGCTTTAAGAATGTATTATTTAGTGGGTCACATGCATATTTCCTTGCACCAACCTCCCCAGCATGGAATCTTGGCCCCCTAAACACCCCTAGCCTAGTCACTTTCTTTGGTTAAAAATGTATCTTACCAGCTCCATTGTACTGCTTTACTCACCCCCCCTTTCACCCCCCTTGACCCTCACCCCTTTCACCCCCCTTGACCCTCACCCCTTTCACCCCCCTTGCCCCTCACCCCTTTCACCCCCCTTGACCCTCACCCCTTTCACCCCCCTTGCCCCTCACCCCTTTCACCCCCCTTGCCCCTCATTTTTAAATTGATTGCATGTGGTTTGGGTCAGCTTGTAATTAACCCCCCCACCCCCCCACACACACACCCTCTTTAATTAAATGCATGTGGTTTGGGTCAGCTTGTAATTAACCCCCCCCACACACACACCCTCTTTAATTAAATGCATGTGGTTTGGGTCAGCTTGTAATTAACCCCCCCCCCCCCCCCACACACCCTCTTTAATTAAATGCATGTGGTTTGGGTCAGCTTGTAATTAACCCCCCCCCCCACACACACACCCTCTTTAATTAAATGCATGTGGTTTGGGTCAGCTTGTAATTAACCCCCCCCACACACACACCCTCTTTAATTAAATGCATGTGGTTTGGGTCAGCTTGTAATTAACCCCCCCCCCCCCCACACACACACCCTCTTTAATTAAATGCATGTGGTTTGGGTCAGCTTGTAATTAACCCCCCCCCCCCACACACACCCTCTTTAATTAAATGCATGTGGTTTGGGTCAGCTTGTAATTAACCCCCCACACACACACACCCTCTTTAATTAAATGCATGTGGTTTGGGTCAGCTTGTAATTAACCCCCCCCCCCCCCACACACACACCCTCTTTAATTAAATGCATGTGGTTTGGGTCAGCTTTTAATTACCCCCCCCCCACACACACACCCTCTTTAATTAAATGCATGTGGTTTGGGTCAGCTTGTAATTAACCCCCCCCACACACACACACCCTCTTTAATTAAATGCATGTGTATTGAGTGACCTTACAATTAATTACTCCCCACCCACATCCCCATTATTATCTTCTCTGGGCCATCAGAGGGGTCATCAATCAGAGATTTGTCCCTTATCCTTAATCTTTTGGCTTTATTTCAAGGACTAACAAAATAAATACATATGTTGTTCCAAATTGTTTGTTAATTTGTTGTATTTAGTTTGGTGTTTTGCCTGGTTTATAATTAGAATTGTATCTTTCTGTTTGACTTCACAGTGTCCTTCCACGCCACAGGAATGGCAGACTGTGGCTTCCCAGTTTGCTGCCCGTTGGGACTTTCCCAACTGTGGAGGGGCGATTGACGGCAAACATGTCCGAATTGTGCCCCCACCCCATTCGGGGTCTTACTATTGGAATTATAAGGGGTTCCATAGTATAGTGTTGATGGCGGTGGTGTCGGCACAATATGACTTTCTTTATGTGGATGTGGGGAAAAACGGCCGGATGTCGGATGGAGGAGTCTTCAACCAGACGGAGTTCGGCCATCGTCTCCAGACTGGTGGCCTGGAGTTGCCACCAGATGAAGAGAATGTGGAGGGACTCCCGTTCGTTTTCATAGCCGACGAGGCGTTCGGTCTGGGTGACCACCTGATGAGGCCATTTCCCCAAAGATCCCTCACCCCTGAGAGGAGGATTTTTAATTTTAGGTTGGCCAGAGCAAGAAGGGTTGTGGAAAATGCCTTTGGAATTATGGCCAACCGTTTCAGATTGCTGTTAACATCCATACATCTGGCAGAGTACAAACTGAATACTATTATTCTTGCATGCTGTGTAATGCACAATTATCTACGGAAACATTCTGGAAGCTACACATTACCTATAGGGCCTGAGGCCGGAGTGGAAGGCGAGATGACAGGCCTGGATAATCGCCGTCTTGGTTTGGCCCCACAATCAGCACAGCAAGTGCGGGACCGTTATTTAAATTATTTTAATGGTAGGGGGGCCATTGCAATGGCAGCCGACCCTTAAAACATCATTTTTTTGGAAAGAATAAATACAGTTATTTATGTTTGAAAGATTGGTTTTTTCGTATTGTTTTGCTTTTAATTTTGCCTGTTTTATATGTTGTCCTAGTGCACTTATTAATAGTGGCAAACTTGGTTTGCGTTTAGTAAATAAGCCCCTTTGTCAATGAACCACAACATGTTTTGGTCAAACTGGTAGTATTTAAAAAGAAGAAGCCACACATTGTTTAATTTGTGCAAACATTTTTTTTTTTATTATAGTGCACATCCAAACTTTTCGTTTTTTTTTTTGCTTTTTTTTGTTGATTTCCTCTTTTTTTTTTTTTTTCATTTTTGGTAATTATTTTTTTTTTTTTTTTTTAACAACAGTTTTTTTTTTTTTTTTCAAAACAACATTTTTTTTTTTTTTGGTCGTTTTTTAATATTTTTTTGGTATTTTTCTCACAACAATTTTTTTTTTTTTTTTTTAGATGTTTTTTTTTAAACAAACATAAAAACATGTTTTAAAATCGTAAAAATGTTTTGGTTAGCATTCTAAAATATTTACACAATGTAAAAGTAGGGAACTTACAAAGTTCAACAGGTAACCCATGAACAGTAGAAGCCAAATTTAGAATATGCACACTAATTTAACATGAAAATGGGTAATGTCAACATGTGCTATGTTCCATCATGGGGAATCAATGGACGTGTTTTGTGTGTGAAACCCCTTCCCTCTCACCTACTAGCATTAGGGGTTGCAAACACAAAATGCGTCCATTGAGATCCCCTGATGGCACATAGCACATGTTGACACACCATGTGCATATTAAAAATTTGGCCTCTAAAATTTGGAAACAATAGCGCATCAAAAGGGGAATGAAGGACATGATTGATGTTAGGAAATGGAAAAGGGGTCTTTAGATTCTCCCCAAAACATCAATCATGTCCTTCATTCCCTGCTGCATGGTGGCCATCTCCTTCTGCATGTTTTCCAGCTGCAGATTCCAGGCCATGATCTGGCCAATAAGCCTGTGGGCACTGTCTGTGGAAAATGGCTCCGCAGCTTGTCCTTCCACAACCAGATCAGCATCACCTAAAAGTTGGGTAGATAAAACACAAGGAAAAAAAGTGTCAAAAACATGCAGACCTTAATTTATTAGCTCAATCTGTGTTCTGAGACACTCACTTGGTGGGGTGCAGATTTGATCCACTTCAAGCACCTCTTCCTCCACATCCACGCGTGGGCTTGGGCTAACTGCCCAATTAGTCTGCTGAGGCCGGGAGGTCCTGGTAGGTTCTGATTGACGTCTGAGTCTTTTGCCCCCTATGGTAATGGAACACAAAGGTACACTTTTAATCACACTGATATTTGAGTGCCGAAATATGATTATTAAACAGTGTTTAAAAGTGTTGTCCAATTATTAGCAGTTTGTTAGAAGATCCTACTTGAATACAGAATTGAAATGTCTATCTAATGAAACTCCAATACTTAAACCGCCCTTCAACCCTAAAGTTGAACTTCCGCTCATTGTATCCCTGCACCCCTGTGGTGTCTTATTTGGAACCTTTTAGGGGGGAGGGGTTGCAGATACCTGTGTAAGGCAGGTATTTGCACACACATCCGGCCCTAGACTCCCACAGAAGTATACGCCACATCCCGTCCCACCGTGCTGTTTGCTGGGACACACAGGGGTCCCAGAGCTCGCGCGGACCAGTCCTATTGCATTGCGCAACTGGCGCATGCCCAATAGTGACCCGGGAAGTGAAGCCGCAAAGATTAATTTCATGATTCCAAGATCAAAGATTGTAGCTGCAGCATCCAAGGGACAGGTGAGTGTACTTCTTTTAGAAAAGTCACCACCTACAGTATTTGTAGATGATGAGCATTTTTTGGGAATTTGGAGCTTGACACCCTGCTTAACAGATTTATCCCCCCCCCCCCCAAAACAGCTTCTGGAGTCCCTGTGTAAGTTACCCCTAAAACCCTTACTACAGCAGTAATAGTATAGATAGTGACAATAATGAACAACCTTACAACTCCAACAACCCAAAGCCAGGTAAACTGAATAAACGTTATGAAGACAAACGAACTTTCATCAAGTCTTCGCAAGTTTCACGTACGAATGCTAATAACATGTGCGCAAGTTTCACGTACGAATGCTAATAACATCTGCGCAAGTTTCACGTACGAATGCTAATAACGTCTGCGCAAGTTTCACGTACGAATGCTAATAACATGTGCGCAAGTTTCACGTACGAATGCTAATAACGTCTGCGCAAGTTTCACGTACGAATGCTAATAACATCTGCGCAAGTTTCACGTACGAATGCTAATAACATCTGCGCAAGTTTCACGTACGAATGCTAATAACATCTGCGCAAGTTTCACGTACGAATGCTAATAACATGTGCGCAAGTTTCACGTACGAATGCTAATAACATCTGCGCAAGTTTCACGTACGAATGCTAATAACATCTGCGCAAGTTTCACGTACGAATGCTAATAACATCTGCGCAAGTTTCACGTACGAATGCTAATAACATCTGCGCAAGTTTCACGTACGAATGCTAATAACATCTGCGCAAGTTTCACGTACGAATGCTAATAACATCTGCGCAAGTTTCACGTACGAATGCTAATAACATCTGCGCAAGTTTCACGTACGAATGCTAATAACATCTGCGCAAGTTTCACGTACGAATGCTAATAACATGTGCGCAAGTTTCACGTACGAATGCTAATAACATGTGCGCAAGTTTCACGTACGAATGCTAATAACATCTGCGCAAGTTTCACGTACGAATGCTAATAACAACTGCGCAAGATTAGACATATCAAGTATAACCATAGTAGCGCACGTGCTTGACTTACTTTTTTTGATGGCTTTTCGAATTCTCCTGTACTGATCGTGCTCCCTGGATTTGATGTCGGACCATCGCTTGCGCAGTTGATCCTTGCCCCTTCGTACGCCGAATTTATGCTCCAGGGTGCTGACGACTGTAGTGAGAATCTTGTCCTTGCGCAAGTTGGGTCGAGGGTACGGGCCATTTTCCCCGTCGTAATCTTCCCTTTGGAGGATGTCCACCATCTCCACCATCTCTTCAAAGGCCATATTGGTGGCCTTATATCTGCTGCTGGATGCAGATGTGTTCGCTTCTGGGCTTTCCTCCGCGCTACTGGCTGAGAATGTGTCCGCCATCTTCATGAATTTATTCACCCACAATGCAACGAGGGGAAGCGGGGCGGGGAATACTCGTCAGGAGGAACGTCATGGGCGGGCGACGCGGAGGACGCAGGCGGACTTCGACGCGTGCGCAGTGTATATAAGGCTGTTTGAGGGCCCCACGTGTTCCCGAACGGAATTAGCGAGCGCTCTGTACGAAGGTAAGTGTTTTCTAGGATGCATTACTGTGGTTTTTTGGGTTTTGGGCCTGCATTTTTTAAGGATATGTGTGTGTTGCTGCCTGTGTGTGGGTGTGTTGCTGCCTGTGTGTAGGGGTTGCTGCCTGTGTGTAGGGGTTGCTGCCTGTGTGTAGGGGTTGCTGCCTGTGTGTAGGGGTTGCTGCCTGTGTGGGTGTGTTGCTGCCTGTGTGTAGGGGTTGCTGCCTGTGTGTAGGGGTTGCTGCCTGTGTGTAGGGGTTGCTGCCTGTGTGGGTGTGTTGCTGCCTGTGTGTGGGTGTGTTGTGTAATGTTTAGTTTGAAAAACTGGATGTGCGTTTTTAGTAACATTGGTTTTTTTGGTCTTTTGTATTGCCATTACTAACAAAACAGAAACAAACATGTCAGCAGCCCAGTTAAATCCATTTAAGGACCAGCAGTTCATGTCGGAATTCATTGCGCTGTACCGTAAAAATGCCAACCTGTGGCAGCTCAAGAACCCTTTATATGGAAATAGGGATGTCCGGAAGGTAACACTGGGGCCACTTTTGGATTTTGTGAAGACTCAAGTCCCCAACGCAGACATCAAGTTTGTTGAAGCCAGAATTTCAAGTTTAAGGCACATGTACAAGCGGGAGCGCAAGAAGATTGAGGAATCAGTCAGATCAGGAGCAGCAGCAGAGAATGTTTATGTACCCAAGCTGTGGTACTACAACCAACTGGCTTTTCTAGGTGACCAGATGGAACCCAGGCAATCGCTGTCCACTCTTCCCTCCACCCTTCCCTCTACTCTTCCCTCCACTCTTCCCTCCACCCCAGCTGAGGCTTCCACGGAAGGAGAAGACCCCTCCACCTTGGAGCAGGCTGATGCGCCCAGCTGGAGCCAGGTATATATTTTGTAGCCTAAATAGTGATTGGGTGAATATTAATGATGTCAACGTAAAAATGTGAAACAATTAACACCCTGAACTCAGAATTGGGAAAAAAACAGCCAAAAATTGCGCACACTTCTAAAAAGTGTTGGTGCTACATATCGATACATATATAGTGTATACATACATCCAGTAGTGGGAAAAAATGCCTTATACAACATTGGTGATCTGCTTGGAAAATGCAGGGGTCCAAATGATAGCCTTTTGGATCTTTTTTTAAATTTATCTGCTCGTTCATAAGTTTACAATTGGATGATTGAGGAGGCCATAAACCAAAAAACATGTGTTTGATTTTTGTTTTTATTTGCACACAGGATGAGCTGACCCAGGATGATGCCGGGACAAGTGGTATGGAGGAGGAGGACATGACCAGCGAGAGCCAGGAGGTGGCTGGGCCCAGCACGAGCCAGACTGACAGCCAGACTGTAAGAAGTCTACCTCCACCCCTGCCCTTACCCCCAAGAAGGGCCAGGAGGATGACCATGGTTGAGGAGGAATCACTCAAACTTATTCGGCAGGCGAGTGAGATTCTCCAAAGACCCCCCATTCCAGAAGAGGCCTATGCCACCTATTTGGCCAGCAGGTTGCTGGAAATGGAGAAGGGCCAACGGCACCTGTGCGAGGGCCTAATTTTTGAAGCTATTAAGGGGGGTTTGAGGGGTCAATTAAGAGAATCCACCCGCCTGACACATGAAGGCCCGACAGCAACTTCTCCTCCTCCTCCTCCTCCTCTTCTTCTTCTCCTCCTCCTCCTCCTCCTACCACAAGTCAGCCCCCAAGGAAGCGTGCAGGGAAGACTGCAGGGAAGAGTGCAGGGCAGCGTGGTGGGAAGAGTCGGAAGTGATTGCCTGGCTTCAGTCTGGTCTCACAGAAGACACAGGCTGTTGTAGTGCCACAGCTTGGGGACATAGATGTCATCTGCTGCTGTTCCTGGTCTGTGTGATTCCTGGTCAATCTTCTTGTGCTCCCTATATTGGATCAAATATGCCCAAGCTTAATTTTTGGCTTCACAAACTTGATGTCTGCCGTTGGGGCAAAAAGTCTTCTCAAAATCTCAAAGTGCCTCCAGTGTTGCCTTCCTATTTTGTTTTGCCTTGTTTGTTTAAACCACAATAAATGGTAATTTAATTTCAAGAAAATAATGATATACGTGCTTGTTATTCAAAAACATAGTTTATTTAGGAGTAGGCAGGTACATGTCTAAATTATATGGAGGGCATTTCCAAAACGCACAGTCATTTGACAATACAAGTGTAAAGTGCAACTTCAATGGAACTGCAAGTGCAGTCGCTGGAAAGGTGAGATCTGAATTAAGGGCAAGCTCTGCTGACTCCACAATTGTATCATGTGTAATAACAAATCCTTTTGATAACCAACAAATAATAAAATATATCTAAATAGAGATATATGTACATATATATATATATATATATATATATATATATATATATATATATATATATATAGATAGATAGATAGATAGATAGATAGATAGATCGGTTCGGGAGTACTCTGCGTGAATATACAAGCAGCAAGGCAAAATCATTCTTCAAGTACGATAACATACAAATTCCGCTGTCAGAAAATAACAAAAAAAGATCAGCAGCGTGACGATTGTGCTAGCTTCAAAACGAAGGCTAGTTTTACCAGACCGAGCGAGTCCGTGACATACTTGCTACTGAGCATGCGTCCTTTTTGGTACGCCGGACCATACTACACACGGCGGGATTGTCCGCCGGACTGCCAAGTCCAGCGGATAATTTTAAAACAAAACTTAAAACTTTAGTCCGCCGTACTTTGGCCAAAAAAAGTCCGCCGGCGCGCCCACACACGAGGGGATTATCCGTTGGACTTCGGTCCAGCGGATAATCCCGCGGGATAGTCCCTTCGTGTGTACGCGGCATAAGCAGTACTTCCATTAAGTGCAGTCTGCTTCCAGGGATAAACACCTGGAACACAGAATGCTTGCGTTCCATGCAGTCATCCCTGGGCACATACTGTCCTAAACGTAAGTACCAATCGGTTGCACCATCCCATCCTGTCCAGCCTCAATAGCTGGCAGCTTCTTATAGAGTTTTACAGGCTGTTGGCAGTGGGGCTGGATGGTGGGGCTGGACTTAAATCCTGGATCAGCAATGACCAGCAGCAGGATTTAGGAGGGTGGTGGAAAGTGGGAGGAAGATCTTTAAATGTAATGGAGGAAATTATAAATGTACATAAAGTACAGTTTGAAAAAAGGTGAACTTGGGAGGTGGCCGAGGAGACTGCTGTGCATCTAATCAGAACATCTTTTGCTCTCTGATCAGAGAAAACAGTAGAGTATGAAGAGTTCACGTGTGGTGACCCGCCCCACTGAAACAGCATTTTCTTTCCACTCTTCACCCATATGGGTAATTGGTTTCCTGTTTTCTTGACAGATGCCAGGCTCTGGTAGTCACACACCGCACCTTCAGTGAGCCAGCATGGACAGAGGAAGAACAAATCATTGCTCCATCTAACAGTTGTAGAAAAAGGTTATTTTTGATCGGCCACTGTGAGCTGCTGCACTTTGCACCTTACCCTTCGTCTTAAACCGGAACTCCAAATGCTTATTATTGCATGCTTACATTGGTCCAGCTTGACATAATGTTAACCACTTCAATACTGGGCACTTAAACACCTTCCTGCCCAGACCAATTTTGAGCTTTCAGCGCTCTCACACTTTGAATGACAATTGTGCGGTCATGCAACACTGTACCCAAATGAAATTTTTATCATTTTTTTCCCACAAATAGAGCTTTCTTTTGGTGGTATTTGATCACCTCTGCGGTTTTTATTTTTTGCTAAACAAATAAAAAAAGAACGAAAATGTTGCAAAAAAATGTTTTTTTTTTGTTTCAGTTTCAAAACTTTGTAAATAAGTATGTTTTCTCCTTCACTGATGGGCACTGATAGGTCTGCACTGATGGGCACTGATAAGGCGGCACTGATGGGCACCGATGAGGTGGCACCAATGAAGTAGCACTGAGGTGGCATTGATGGGCACTGATAGGCGGCACTGATAGGCGGCACTGATAGGCGGCACTGATGGGCGACACGGATGGGCACTGATGGGTGGCACAAATTGGCACTGATGGCTGGCACAGATTGGCATGGATAGGCGGCACGGATTGGCATGGATAGGCGGCACGGATGGGCACTGATAGGCGGCACAGGTGGGCACTGATAGGAGGCACTGATAGGCGGCACAGGTAGGCACTGATAGGCGGCACAGGTGGGCACTGATAGGCGGCACAGGTGGGCACTGATAGGCGGCATGGATGGGCACTGATAGGTGGCACGGTTAGGCACTGATAGGCGGCATTGTTTTTTACTGATGGATGCCAATCAGTGCCAAACAATAATGCATGCCAATCAGTGATGCCCATTGTGGGCACTAATTGGCATCCATTGTGGGCACTGATTGGCATCCATTGGGGGAACTGTTTGTCATCCCTGGTGGTCTAGGGTGGCATACCTTTTCATGGGCATCCCTGGTGGTCTGGTGGCGTCCCTGGTGGTCCAGTGTGGGCATCCTCGGGGGGGCTGCGCTGATAATTGATCAGCACAGACCCCCCCTGTCAGAGGAGCAGCCGATCGGCTCTCCTCTACTCGCGTCTGACAGATTACCGGCTTTTCCTATTTACACTGTGATCAGCCGTGATTGGACACGGCTGATCACGTGGTAAAGAGTCTCCGTCGGAGACTCTTTACCAAGATCGTAGTTGCGGGGTGTCAGACTGACACGCCGCAACAACGATCGCCGCGATGTGCGCCCCTGGGGGCGCGCAGCGGCTCAAAATCCTGAGGACGTCATATGACGTCCTGTCAGGATTTTACAACCACTTTGCCGCCGTCATTTGACAATGGGCGGGCGGCAAGTGGTTAAAAAAGGGGGAAATATGAGCTGAGCTCAAGGTATGATCTGTATTGCAAACTTGCATTGGTCCAGCTTGGCACAATATAAGTATGTATATCTCAGGCCTGAGGAGCGTCTCCTGAAGCTGACAATCTCTAGTATTCAGCACAAGTACAGTGATGGCCACCATCTCCAGGTCTTGCTGGGGTTCTGTAGCTCCCGCTGGTGTGCTAGAATGATAGTGCATGTTTTTGTGAGAGTAGGTACATTTCCACACTTGGCTGGCAGTCAAGCCTGGGTGTGTTTTGATCTGGGTTGGGAGTAACTCAGAGTAGAGCTGGGTGAATCGCAGGCAGCATCATCAAGACCTCCCACTTCTTTCCAGAATGTTCTAGTGTTTTCTGAAAAGAGAAGTGGAGAGGGGAGGTGGAGCTGCTTGGAGTGTTCTGAGGAGCCCTGACCAATCCCCAATCTGGATTGGCAGGGGGCAGGCCTCCTTAAATAACCAGGGTCAGCACAGCTGGGGAGGAGTTGTTTGTGAGGAAGCTGGAGATGGAGTGCTAGTGTGTTTCCAGCGCTGACCTGGTTGCCTGATCTGCAGGTTCAGATATTGGTTGACACTATTGTCCGGTTGGAGCATCGCGGGGGATTCGCCCTCGTGATGATTGAGGGGATGGAGCGACCTGTGCCTGCTGTGTCCAGAATGCCGGATACCGACCACGGTGGTCAGTGCCTGGATCCAGTGCAATTATTGTGGCGAACCGCTTACCTGGCTTGCATCAAGCCAGCAGGAGCCACAGTACTACAATGTGGAACTGCAGTCAGCACTCTGTTGTGTGCAGCTGCGGAAGTCCCAGAAGGACAGAGTGGGCCTGGAATCATCGCCGAAAGGCAGGGTGGAGTCTGAACCTGGTGACTCCCCTGCGAAAATCAGTGGCATAAGGGAAGAGGAGTCTGTCATGGCCTTCGGCCTGGTCGCCGACCTGGTAACTGTAAGTACTGCCCAGCAGGGATCAGAAAGAGTCCCTGAAATGCCGGCCGCCCTTGTGTCCCTTGCTAACCCCCTCTGGAAGGAGCCAGTCTTGAAGGGGGATGAGCCCTCAGGTGAGCCAGAAGGGGAATGCGAGGAAAGGGCCATAGATTGGGGTTCCCCTAGATTGCAAGCCTAGTTTTCGGTCCCTGGAGGCGTTAGCGAGTGGTCGTCTTACAGCAGCAGCTTGGAGGAGGAATGGGAAACAGGAGGTTCCCAGGTCCTGGAGGTTTAGTCCGAGGGAGTACATGTGCCAGATCCAGCTATGGGAACTGAAGAAGCTCCAGGAACCCCCATCAGTGGCAGACAACTTTTAATGAACAGACCCTCCTCCACCCAGACCAGCTGCATACAAGCAGTGGGTCAAGAGGTCTCATAGTGCTTGTGTCCTGCCAGGAAGAGGAAAGCCCAGAGAACTGCCCAGGTTTTCCAGGTTCCAGCAGGAAGTTTAGCGCAGAGTTGCTCTGGAGTGGGGTCTGGACTACCCTCCTGAGACCATGGACATCGTGGAGAACTACCGGGGAGAGTGGGAGTATTTGCATATCCTCAAGTTCCTGCGGGTGCCAGAATGTGAGGAGACCTGGGCCTGCTTTGAATACATTCGGAGGGGATGGAGCCTGTGGAGAGCAATTTACAAGGACAGAGTGGTGGTTGTGAAGGCGGGACGGCCTGAGAGGAGTCACTCTGTCTCCATCAGGGATGAAGGGGATGGCAGGAGGAGACTGCCCGCCCCGCATTTCTATGCATGAGGAGGACAGTTGGGATGTAAAGCCACCATGTAAATGGCCACATGAACTGCTGGAGAGTTGCAGGACTTGGACCGGCTCTTTTTGCAGGACTTAGACCGGCCTGCCACTCTGATCAGAGCCAGTTTGATGGATGTTCTTACTGAGGGACTCTGGGTGAGGTCAAAGTTCTGCTTTTAACTCTTAAAAGAGCGTGATATTCCGGGGAGGGGCCCCTCCCACCAGGAACTCCAAAGCGAACTGTTCATTTTTAATTTCTTTGCTTTTCTGTCAGCAGGACCGTAATCCCCTGTTGACAAAACTAGATGCAGCAAAAATGATGATGTGCTTGATGTCGTGCAAATTTCTTTCTGTCAGCGGGATACTATCCACCTACTGACAGAAAGTGATGTAAATGTGTAAATAGTTGTAAGGACAGGATGTTGTTGAGTTTTCTTGTCTTTACATGACCTTTTTGGATGGGACGGCAGTCCATCCACCTCCGGCTGGAGTCAAAATCCTGTGGGTAGGAGTATTTCCCTTGAGGGAGAAGTGCTCTGGCTCAGTGTAATGTACAGTATATGCTGTAAATACTAAAAAAATATATATCGCTTTATTTTTGTACGTATTTATCGGTGCATCAGGAATGAGATGAACATACTGACGTTGTGCCAAGCTGGACCAATGTAAGCAGACTATACTGATCAAACATTTTCATCTTTAACCCATGAATGCCTCATGTTCCAATATTGGAAAAGCAGTGATGTGGTTGTTATTTTATAACCTATTGCTCTAGCCTAGGTAACATATGAATTTTTTGTACAAATTAAAAAAAATTCAACCTCAGGAATAAATAGGGCCCATTAGACTGCAAATAGCTTAACTGCAGATATCCAACTTCCAGTATAAACAAATGGCAAGCACCCCAATCTATAACTGGCCTTTGCAGCAAGGAGCACATGGAAGGGTGACGAATGTCCGAACAACAACAAAGAAAAATTCCTAGCTCACTTACCAGCCAGCCTGCAACAAACCAAATTGTCCTTTCCTGGTGCCTCCATGGCAGCATACCAATGGTTAATGGCTCCGCCCCGATTAACCAACAGGACCACGTAACTCTATAAAAGAAAGAGTTACTCCCCTCCTCAGATATTCTTTTTCCTGTCCTCATCCCTGCAGGATCACAGTCCAGCCCTACCTCACCGTCATATGGTGCGACCATTGCAGGTTCATGCTCTCCTGCAGTATGGAGTCCCATTACTTGGGTTGCTAAATGCACCAGATAAGTATGGGAGCCCGTTTTTCTGTGGATCTTTTTGGGGTGCAGAGACTCAGGAGCATATCCTCTCCTCAGTCTCCTGGCTGCCTATCCCAGAGCCTCCTGTCTGGATCCTTTAGTGCATACCTGTTTCTGCTCCAGCCAGACTGACATGCTGTGATTCCCTCCTCATGCTGGCTCCCGGGGATGGCCAGCAGCCGCACAGTCTCTTCCTGCTTCCCCCCCCCGGCGTGTCCAGACGCTTCGCGCGCGTCCCTGTGCACAATTTTGTCTTCTCGGGGGACAGGGGTACAGCGGGATGCACATGTGCAGTAGCACTTTGAAGCCAAACGGCGGCCATCTTGGTACACCCAAACCGAGACTTCCTATTTAAACAGCCTGCAAAATAATTTTAATCTGGCTGTCATTTGGAAAACACCTGCTAGTGTCTTCTCCTGCCTCTCTCTCTCTAGTATGGAGCCTGACCAAGGTAGAGCTCTGAGGGGGTAGTATGTGTGTGTGTGTGTGTGTGTGTGTGTGTGTGTGTGTATATATATATATATATATATATATATATATATATATATATATATATATATATAGAGAGAGAGAGAGAGAGAGAGAGAGAGAGAGAGAGAGAGAGAGAGAGAGAGAGAGAGAGAGAGAGAGAGAGAGAGAGAGATATATATCAGTGGCGGTGCGTGCATAGAGGGCGCAGGAGCGCCGCCCCCCCTCTCCTGCACCGCTCTATCACCAATAGATAGATTCATGCATTGCATGAATCTATCTATTGTCACCGCTGCCGCCCCCTATTCAGGTGTCCGGCCCCTGATCGGGCGCTGGGCATCTGAATTACAGTGGGGGGGGGGGGGGGGGTGTTGCTGGAAGCGCCCCTATTAGAGCTGTAAGCTCTAATAGGGGACCCCTATTAGAGCGGTGTGCTCTAATAGGCTTCCCTAAGTGTAAACAGCGGGCGCACGGCTGTGCGTTCGCTGATTACACAGTATTGTGTTAGGGAAGCGAATACATCGCTTCCCTAACACAGACCCGCCTCTCAGCCAATCAGGTTGCCAGGTCTGTTACCTGTCACCTGATTGGCTGAAGTCACAGGCGCTGTGATTGGACGCTAGGCGTCCAATCACCTAGCGTCCAATCACAGCAGAAGAAGACAGGAGGAGCGCGGGAGAAGACATCCGACGGAGACACCGCTCGTCGCCTGACGCCGTCACCAGCTGCACACCGGGACAAGGTAAGTGCAGAGGGCAGGCAGGGGGCACAGTGGCAGCACTTGAGGGGCACAGTGGCAGCACTTGAGGGGCACAGTGGCAGAACTTGGGGCACAATGGCAGCACTTAAGGGGCACAATGGCAGAACTTGGGGCACAATGGCAGAACTTGGGGCACAATGGCAGAACTTGGGGCACAATGGCACAGTGGCAGCACTTGGGGCACACAATGGCAGAACTTGGGGCACTTGGGGCACAATGGCAGAACTTGGGGCACACAGTGGCAGAACTTGGGGCACAGTGGCAGCACTTAAGGGGCACAGTGGCAGAACTTGGGGCACAGTGGCAGAACTTGGGGGAAAATGGCAGAACTTGGGGCACAGTGGCAGAACTTGGGGCACAGTGGCAGCGTTTGATGGGCACAGTGGCAGCGTTTGATGGGCACAGTGGCAGCGTTTGATGGGCACAGTGGCAGCGTTTGATGGGCACAGTGGCAGCGTTTGATGGCACAGTGAGGCTGTTTGTTTGCGCCCCCCCAAAAATTTTGAGCACCAGCCGCCACTGATATATATATATATATATATATATATATATATATATTTTATTTATTTATTTTTATTTTCCCATCCTTAGCTGCCCCAGAGGTCATTATGCCGCATAATAAAAAAAGATCCTCAACACTCCACTAGGTAAGGGCTGCAACAAAGGTACGTTTTAAAAAGAGCTTTCTCTGGGCTTTTGGAAATATCTCTGTGCTTTTATTTCCACAGCCCGCACAGAGAATCATCTCGAAGATCTTCCCACAGAGACTCTGCCGATAGGTCAAGAGGTCACTCGCACTCATCCTCTGCGCATGCTTCCCGCAGCAGTCAGAGATCACCCCAACATGTTTCAAAGGTACAGCTGAGGAAAACTCATCAGTATTTGATTTTGCCTTTGTGAATCCATTTATTACTGCAGTAAAAGATGCGATTCAGTGGGAGGAAGACCTGGAGCCTCCCTCCAAAACCAAAAAAAAATAAAATATTTTCCTCACCTGACCAAAAAGGTTGCAAATTTCCCTCTGATGGATGAAATTAAGGAAGTGGTGACAGATGAGTGGTGGAAGGTGGACAAGAGACCCGTCGCCTACAACCGGCTTCTCAAGCTTTATCCGCTGGCAGAGGCAGACGCCCAACTCTTTGACTCCGTACCAACTGCGGACGCATTCGTCATGCGTTTAGCCAGGAACACAACGCTGCCGTTAGAGGATGCAGTCTCTCAGGGACCCCCTGTATCGCAGGATCGACTCAGATTTTAAAAAAGCGACAGGGGGAGCATGCAAACCAGCAGTGGCACTATCCTTGGTCTCCAGAGCCACTAAAATATGAATGAATGAATGACTTGTATAGCGCTACCTATGCAAACTGAATCACCTCAGGGCGGACAATATCGAGACGGCCCTCAGGCGGGGCCTAGATCCAGACAGAATCATCAAAGCACTAGATGAATTAAAGCTGGCCTCTGATTTTATAGCGGAAGCGGCCATCGATATTCTGAGGTGCTCCTCCAGGGATATGCTTTACTCCATCACAGCCAGAAGAGCATTATGGCTAAAGCCATGGTCAGCAGACCCATCTTCAAAGCAGTCATGGTGTTGCATCCCATACGATAGTAAGGCCCTGTTCGGCGAAAAGATGGACACTGCCATTACTCGGGTCACAAGTGGCCTTATCCCTCAGGATAGGAGTAGGAAAAGGAGATTCACTTCGCGACCAGCCACTCAGCAAAGTTCTAGGGATGCCAGATCATACCGTCACGGTAAGGAGTACAGAAGGGGCTGGAGGGCTCACAAGCAACTTTCCTTAAATTGGGAAAACCTAAGGCCTCAACTTTAACGTTAGAGCTCCAGAAGTCTTCTTGACTCCTTTCCCACCCAAACCGTTCCAGTAGGAGCAAGACTCAGGTATTTTGCCCAGGTTTGGGTGGAAAGTCGCACGGACCCATGGGCAACCTCCACGGTCCAGCAAGGACACTTCGGGAGATCCACCTTTTTTTCTTTCCAGCCCACTAAGAATCTGACCTCCCGAGAAAAGAGACAGGTCCTCTTTCAGTATATCCAAATACTCCTTCACCAACGGGCAGTTCTGCCAGTTCCCGACTCGGAAAGTCACTCTGGGTTCTATTCCCCAATCTTTTTAGTCCCCAAGAAATGAGGAGGTTGGAGGCCTGTTCTGGACCTGAAGAGGCTAAACCGTTACATACAGGTAGAGCATTTCAAGATGGAATCCCTGAGCACAGTAGATCTGTCAGTACAGCCAGGGGATTGGATGGTCTCTATAGACCTTCAGGATGCGTACCTTCACATCCCCATCCACCATCATTTTCAGCGTTTTCTCCGGTTCAAAGTGGGCAGTCTGCGCCTCCAGTTCCAATGTCTCCCATTTGGAATTTCATCAGCTCCCAGGACTTTCACCAAGGTTTTAGTGTCCATTCTGGCCCCCCTCCGGGACAAAGGGGTCAGGGTCCTGCATTACCTGGACGACATCCTAATCCTGTCTCAACACAGAGAAACTCTGGAGGCACAGGTGCAGCTAGTCCTGAACACTTTGTCCAGTTTCGGGTGGCTTATCAACTATGCAAAGAGTCAGTTGAGGCCTACCCAGAAGATGACATACCTGGGATCTCTATTCAACACCCCAGAGAAGGCTGTGTCTCTTCCACCAGAAAAGATCCCGATTTTGATCCAGAAGGTGAAGCAGGCGTAAGGAAGTCACTCTATGTCAGCATCAGATTGTCTGAGCCTTCTAGGGTCCCTTTCATCCTGTATACCAATGGTGAAGTGGGCCAGGTGGCACCTGCGAGACTTCCAGGCGGGGTTTCTGGCGCAGTGGAGAAGGAAGCACCTGGGACAATTAATATTCATCACCTTTTCAATGAAGTCCAGCCCCTGGTGGTGGACAAGACCACCCAACCTTCTTGTTCACCGTTCCCTGGGGCCCATCTCATGGTCCGTCCTTACTTCGGATGCAAGTCAGCTAGGATGGGGGGCACACTTCCAAGACCAGCTAGTGCAAGAGAGGTGGCGATTCAATGCAGAAGGGATGATTTCCAAAATCCTAGAGTTAAGGGCAGCATGGATGGCAATCTTACATCTGGCCCCACTGCTCAGGGGCAGGTCCATATCGCTCCAGATGGAAAACAGAGCGGCAGTGGCCTATGTTCTGAACCCAGGGGGAATGCGCAGGTTCCTAGCCAGCGAGGTAGCCCCAATTATATCCTGGGCCGAGAACAACTTGATCGATTTCCGGGCCGCTTACATCCCAGCCCCCGAGAATCAGCTAGCCGATCGCCTCTTAAGGTCCTTCAACAACAACATCGAGTGGTCACTGAATCCGCAAGTCTTCCGCTGGATATGCCAACAGTGGGCTACTCCCTAGATAGATCTTTTCACCTCCCTGCTTAACGGCAAGACTCCTCTGTTTTTTTACAAGGTTCCCATCTCCAAGGTCAGCAGGGGTGGATGCCCTGATCCAGCCCTGGAACTTCCAGAAGGGGTATGCATTTCTTCCGGTTCCCCTGATACTGAGGTTCCTCCAGCGGATGACATTAGAAAAAGTCACTATCCTGGCGGTCATCCCATACTGGCCGAGGAGACCATGGTTTCCACTTCTAATCAAGATGACTTTGCGCAATCCACTCCCGCTTCCCCACTCAGACAACCTCCTATCTCAAGGCGACTTCTTCCACCCGCATCCGGAGATCCTGGACTTGAGCAGAAGAGACTGGGCAGCCTAGGGTGCTCACATAAAGTTGTACAGACCTTATTGCAAGCCAGGAAGTCATCTACCAATGCCACCTACTACAGGGTATGGAAGAAATTCACCCAGCTTGCTGAATCCAGCCAGTTCAATCCGCTGGATCCTGGAGTTCACAATATTCTACTCTTCTTGCAGTCGGGCCTGGACCTAGGCTTAGGTCTTAACACGCTAAAAGTTCAGGTTTCGGCCTTATCAGTCTTAACAGACACACGCTGGGCACTGGAGCCCCTAGTAGACCGTTTCCTAAAAGCAATGCTAAAGTTACGTCCTCCCAGGAGAACTCTTTACCCCAAGTGGGATCTGACTGTTGTCCTCAACGTCTTAGCCAGTCCACCCTTTGCACCCACTGAAGAATTTGCATTGGAGGATATTGCCTGGAAAACGACTTTTTGATCGCCATCACATCAGGATGCAGAGTATCAGAAATTCAAGCACTGGGAGCTAGAGAACCTTACGTCACGTTTTTCCCAGACGGGTGGTTCTGAAGCCTATTCACCAGTTTGTCCCGAAGGTACCATCAGTTTAACATCTTAATCAAGAATGGGTTCTCCCGGCCTTCGGAGAAGATCCAACCTCTTCTAAACTACATGAGTCCCTGAGGCGTTATTTGGAGTTGACACAGCATTTACGCAAGGATCAACGTCTGTTCGTTATTCCCAAGGGGGCAAGGAAAGGAATGGCCAGCTGGATCGTGAATCTAATTCAGAGGGCTTATCGGGCTAGTGGTCTCCCAGTCCCAGTTGCGGGAATGGCCTCTTCCTGGGCAGCTTTGGCGCGGGTCTCCCCTGAGACAATTTGTTGGTCACCCTTCAACACCTTCATGTCGCACTATAGCCTAGATCCAGCAGTCCTCACCTCCCGAGACTTTAGGAGAAAGAACTTAGAAATATCAACTCTGTAAAGTCTTTAAAAAAATTATTATTGCAGTACCCTCCCTGTAAGCGAGTTATTTACCATTGGTATGCTGCCATGGAGGCACCAGGAAAACGGAAAATTGAATACTCACCTTTCCGTAATTTTCCTTTCCTGGTGCCTACCCATGGCAGCATACACCCTCCCTTCAATAATCCTTAATGTTCTGAAGACTAGTTACAAGAATACCTGAGGAGGGGAGTAACTCTTTCTTTTATAGAGTTACGTGGTCCTGTTGGTTAATCGGGGCGGAGCCATTAACCATTGGTATGCTGCCATGGGTAGGCACCAGGAAAGGAAAATTACGGAAAGGTGAGTATTCAATTTTCCGTTTTCTGTCCTTGTCCTTTCCAAACAGTCCACGTTAAAAACAGGGGGTTTAGTTTGCACACATTTGCAAATATATGTGTAAGCTGTAGAGACAACTTCACAGCACCCCAGTGTACTGCAGTTCTAACTCTAAAATTTAGAGTCTCCAAAGTTGGAGCACATATATACTGTATATAATAATGGATAGATTGAGGCCAGGTATGCCGGAAGGGAGCTCACCCCACCTTTTAAAGCTATAGGGATGCAATGGACACCCAGCAACAGCACAATAGCAGCAAAGGTATCCAGTGCACCCCTTCACCAAATAACCAATGGTGCAAACAAATGGTAACTAACCCAACCTATTACTGGCCTTTGCAGGAAGGAGCACATGAAAGGGCAACAAAAAAAAAAAAAGAAAAATTCCCTGGAAATATAGATTTAGTACTGCAGTGAAGTGGCCTCTGCAGCTTATGCGAATATTTGCAAATGTGTGCAAACTAAACCCCTGGTTTTAAAGTGAACTGTTGAATAGGACAATTTGGGTTGTTGCAGGCTGGCTGGTAAGTGAGCTGGAAATTTTCCTTTTTGTTGTGTGTTGTTTTTTTTTTTTTTTTTTTAATATATCCAACTTCTCCTGTAATAAAAATAATGTTTGTTCCTATCTCAGCACTTCAGTGCAGTGTGTTTTAAAAATATGACATGTCTGTTTTTTTTTCTGAGCTTTAGTGCATTAGGAAGCCTGATCAAAGTCAATAACAATGCAGCAAAATACGTTATCTTCATGGCTGTTAACTCTCTCCAGTCCAAAGTCCTAAAGTGAAAATGCATTAAGTTTGCATTAAAAATGAATAACACACAAAGGTAACGCATGCTGACGCTTGCACCTGCCTAATGTTGCATAGAAAACACACCTATGCACACACATAAATCTAAAAGAGAGAAGTGAAATTTCTGCTGGAGTTTTTTTTTTTCTGTCTGTCCCCATTGGGGAGATTTTATCTTTACTTCCTGTCTCTGGGGGGAATGGTTGTCACTGGGAGGCACTGATAGAAAAAAAAATCATTACTACCAACTCTAGCCCTTATAAAATGCTTGAAAAGGGTCTATGTATCAATATTCTCTCCCAAAATGTACATGTTTATCTGCTTGAGTCCTATGTTAAAATGTGTGAATCTTGGTGGAAATTTGAATAAATCTTTGGTGAAAACACTAAAATACTGTGTCTTTTTCTGCATCTACGAAGGAGAGATTTCCCACCACCTCCTGTCCTGTCAGAAGCTCTAACTCCTATTTGCTCAATTGGAAAAAATAAATGTCTGGAGTTGGGCTTTAAAGTGGTTGTAAACCTCAGACATGAATATGAGCAAAGCATATCCCTCTATGGTGTGTACTTGTCTCAATCCAGAGCATGAAGTGTCATTTCTGTCTGCCTCCTTCCTCTGCTATAAGCATCACTCACTTCTGGCACGTTTTCCCGACACCAAGAGAAAAAAGGTGACAGGGGAGGGACCTCCAGCTGATTGACAGCCTCAGCTCTGTTGCTGTGTGCTGTGTGAAGAGGTGGTGAGTCTCTTCCCTCCAATCAGCTCTCAGAGTTCTCCTCACTGATGTAACTTCAGCTCTCCGCCTCCTGCTATTCAGAGCTGAGAGATTGTGTAAATCCTGCACTTTTTCAATGGATGTAGGGAAAAGATAGCTATAGATAAATAGGTACAACTTATGTAGGCGGATTTGTTTCATCTCTGTGTATCACCTGAGGCCAGTCACTTCATTTGGTATATGTAAGGGTTTACAACCACTTCAAAGTAAACCTTTTCTATAGTGATGCACCGAAAATTCGGCTGCCAAAAATTATCGGTTTTGGCACCAAAATTTTCATTTCAGTGCACCACCACTTTTCTTGGAAGATGTCATTGCTCATCAACTTCTGCAAACATGTTCTGGTTTAGTAACTCAAAGTACTGACAGCAGGTGAGCATACCAGCCAGGCAACTAGCCTCTGATTCCATGAGACACAATCTGCAGCGGCGAATCATTTCTACAGAAATGAGGAGGAAGTGGTGTGGGTGCAGGAAGTGAGCCAGAGCACAGCTAGGACCGCTGTACTGGAGAAAACCACTAAGAACTCTGGCCACAAACATTGTCTTTTGATGCATTCGACAGGGTTAAAAAATCTGTCAGGTTTTATTGCCTTGTTGGGGAGATTCAGGCGGACTTCTGCTTCCCATTGCACCCAATGATTGACACCTATCCCGCTTTGTCCTTTTTTTTTTGTTTTTTAGGCTACGTCCACACTAGCCTGTGTGTTAAAACGTAGTGTTTTACCATACAGGCTAAAGGAGTGCCAACTCCAGCAGGGAAGCAGTACAATGTGTGTTCCAGCCACTGCTTTTTTTTAAATTTCAAATTCATTAGAAGTGTCACACAGCGTTGCATTCCTATACAGTGACGTGCGGTGCCATCCAGTGCAGTGCAGATTATTATTATACACGATTTATATAGCGCCAACAGTTTACGCAGTGCTTTACAATGTAGAAGGCGGACAGTACAATTACAGTACAATACAGAAGGGACAAGAGGGCCCGGCTCATAGAGCTTACATTCTAAAGGGTGGGGGTGGTGGTGGTACAAAAGGTAATGGATGCGGGGAATGATTTCATGGGGGTGTCAGATAAATGCAGACATGCATTGTGGTGTGAACTGGGCACATAGAAAACAATTGTCTTCTATGTGCCCTAGCAGTGACATGCCTTTACCCTGTACAGAAAAATGCAGGTCTTGTTTTTTCGTTTTTGTTTTTTAAACGTGTGTTTTACTGGCTTTTTTTATTTGTAATCCCAGCATGTGACTATGCAGAGAAAAATGGATATGCCTCAGTTTTCAAACTGCATCCTGGAGTGCACATCTGTGTGGGTATGGATCAGAACACAGTCTGTCTGCGTCCTGAGATCTGTGCAGGTGTGTACAGCCAGCCGCCCGTCATTGATTTCAACAGGCTGCCTGCACCCCTTGCATAGAACACCTGTACATCTCGGGGGATAAAGATGACACCTTCACATAGACATACAGATCTGTACACCCGTGCAAATGAGGTCTAAAAACGTCACCTGGATCTGATCTTTGTACAAAACAGAAATGGGTTGCAGCAACGTATACCAGTATCTTCCACGCTTTCCACGCAAGGCTCGTTTATGCTGTCCATACACCAAATGCTGCATTTTGGCGTGCAGACAGCTGTCAACTTTTACTAGCAGTGAGGGAAGTTGTGATGGGCATTTCAGCGCGTGTTTGACGGGCACAGTGAGGCGTTTGCTGGGTGCATTGAGGCGTTTGCTGGGCGCAGTGAGGTGTTTGACAGGCGCAGTGAGGCGTTTGCTGGGCGCAGTGAGGCGTTTGACGGGCACAGTGAGGCGTTTGCTGGGCACAGTGGCAGCGTAATTGATGGCAGAACAATGTACTGTACTTGGACTCAGTGCTATGTACGGGGGCCCGCCCCCCTCTCCAAGCTCCGCTCTGTCTCCCCCTCCCACCAACTCTTCGCCTCCGCCCGCCCCTTCGAGTCCATAATTTTTCTGCACCCTGGACATGCATAAGATTTGTGTTTTTTTAGGGTGGTGGGCGAGGCTGTTTCTGATGTTTAACCATCTCTCCGCCTCCGCCTGCCCGCTTGAGAGCATAATATTTCTCGACCGCGGCTAGCTCCTGCGCATGCGCGATCAAGGGCCGTGAAATTCGGCATGCGCAGTAAAGCCCCGCCGTCAGCTGTTTGAGTGACGAAGCCGCACCAGAAGTAACGCAGTTTGGTTTCTCCATGGGTCGCATACATTTTTACAACACCCAGCATTGCAGGATCTATCATAGGCACTACAAGACCCAGCATTGCAGGATCCATCACCACAGGTAGCTCAGGATAGGCACTACAAGTCCCAGCATTGCAGAACCTAACACCACAGGTAGCACTGACAGGCTGACCCCACACCCCTTCAACCTCTGCAGCAATACTGGCAACCCTCATGCGTCTATTTCCCAAAGACAACCTCTGGATATGACGCTGAGCATGTGCACTCAACTTCTTTGGTCAACCATGGTGAGTGGAACCTGTCCTGTTAAACCACTGTATGGTCTTGGCCACAATGCTGCAGCTCAGTTTCAGGGTCTTGGCAATCTTCTTATAGCCTAGGCCATTTTTATGTAGAGCAACAATTCTTTTTTTCAGATCCTCAGAGAGTTCTTTGCCATGAGGTGCCATGCTGAACTTACAGTGACCAGTATGAGAGAGTGAGAGCGATAACACCAAATTTAACACGCCTGCTCCCCATTCACACCTGAGACCTTTTAACACTAATGAGTCACATAACACCGGGGAGGGAAAATGGCTAATTGGGCCCAATTTGGACATTTTCACTTTGCCATGCAATATTGTGGCAGACAAATCGCACACGAACTGACACTTTTTTGGGGACCAGTGACACTAATATTGTGATCAGTGCTAAAAAATATGCACTGTCTCTGTACTAATGACACTGGCTGGGAAGGGGCTAACATCAAGGGTGATCAAAGGGTTAACTGTGTGCCTAGCCTGTGATTCAGTGTAGTGGGGGGAGGTGATTTTACTAGGAGAAGGCATGGATCCATGTTCCTGCTTTACAGAGACACAGGATCAATGCCTTCTGTACTGACAGAATGGCAGTCTGCCTTGTTTACGTGGGCATATTGCCATTCTGCCTCTGTACCGAAGCATCGCGGGTTTGGATGGACATCGAGTCTGCCATACCCGCCGATTAACTTCCGTTTTGTATAATCACAGCAGGAGCGTACTGCCAGTGCCACGCACGCTTCAGACCCAGAATGGCAGGATCACATAATGGGTACATAACCCTGCGCAGAAGAGTCACTTTACCACCGTACATGTACATTTTTATATGGTCAGCAAGCAGTTAATGGGGTCTGTATGCCTGTTGGACAGGAAGGATCGGAGGATCATGTGACTACTGTGATTGGCTGTCATAATGGTCACTGTATTCCTGTGGGACAGGAAGGATCGGAGGATCATGTAACTTCTGTGATTGGCTGTCATAATGGTCACATAACTGTAAGCTGGTCCTGCTGGCTCCTCATCACTAATGTGGCAGAGAACAGTCTTTGGCAGTAGGGATGAGCCGAACACCCCCCGTTCGGCTCGCACCAGAACCCGCGAACGGACCTAAAGTCTGTGCGAGCTTTAGAACCCTATTAGTTATAATGGATGCGAACGTTCGAAATTAAAAGTGCTCATTTTAAAGGCTAATATGCATGTTAATGTCATAAAAAGTGTTTGGGGACCTGGGTCCTGCCCCAGGGGACATGTATCAATGCAAATTTTTTTTTTTAAAACAGCCGTTTTTTCAGGAGCAGTGATTTTAATAATGCTTAAATTGAAACAATAAAAGTGTAATAATTCTTTAAATTTCGTACCTGGGGGGTGGCTATAGTATGCCTGTAAAGGGGCGCATGTTTCCCGTGTTTAGAACTGTCTCTGCGCAAAGTGTCATTTTTGAAAGTAAAAAAGCTATTTAAAATCACTCGCGGCTAATGTTAATTCACGGCTCCCGTAACACAGAGAACAGTGATTCATTGAAACTCATTCATAAAAAAAAGTCATTGATAAAAAATAAAAAAAATGAAAAAAAAAAAGCGTAGGGGTCCCCCCAAATTCAATAACCAGGCCCTTCAGGTCTGGGATGGATATTAAGGGAAACCCCAGCCAAAAAAAAAAAAAAAAATGGCGTAGGGTCCCCCTCAAAATCCATACCAGACCCTTGAGGTCTGGTATGGATTTTAAGGGGAACCCTAGCCAAAAAAATGGCGTGGGGTTCCCCTCAAAATCCATACCAGACCCTTATCCGAGCACGCAACCTGGCAGGCCACAGGAAAAGAGGGGGGGACGAGAGCGGCCCCCCCTCTCGCCTGAACCGTACCAGGCCACATGCCCTCAACATTGGGAGGATGCTTTGGGGGTCTAAGACCCCTAAAGCACCTTGTCCCCATGTTGATGAGGACAAGGGCCTCTTCCCCACAACCGTGCCCGGTGGTTGTGGGGGTCTGCGGGCGGGGGGCTTATCGGAATCTGGAAGCCCCCTTTAACAAGGGGACCCCCAGATCCCGCCCCCCCCCCTGTGTGAAATGGTAAGGGGGTACAAAAGTACCCCTACCATTTCACCAAAAAAGTGGCAAAAATGGTAAAAATGACAGGAGACAGTCTTTGACAATTCCTTTATTAAAATCTTCTTTCTTCTTTCTTCATCCTTCGGTTTCTTCATCTTCTCCTTCCTTCATCTTCTTCCATCTTCTTCTTCCATTTTCTTCTTCCTCCGATCCGCTTCTTCTTGCGCTGGTCTTCTCGTCCTTCTCGTCCGACATCTTCTTCCGTCGGCGTCGGTGTCGTTGTCTTCTTGGGCCGCTCCGCGCAATGGGAGGCTCCCGCTGTGTGAGGCTCCGCTCCATCTGACAGGTCTTTTAAAACGGAGGGCACCTGGTGACCCCGCCCCCCTCTGACGTCATGGGGAAAGCCATCATGGCATTCCCCATGACGTCCCTGTGCGTCAGAGGGGGCGGGGTCACCAGGTGCCCTCCATTATAAAAGACCTGTCAGACGGAGCGGAGCCTCACACAGCGGGAGCCTCCCATTGCGTGGAGCGGCCCAAGAAGAGACAGAGACACCGACGCCGACGGAAGAAGATGCCGGACGAGAAGGACGAGAAGACCAGCGCAAGAAGAAGCGGATCGGAGGAAGAAGAAAATGGAAGAAGAAGATGGAAGAAGATGAAGGAAGGAGAAGATGAAGAAACCGAAGGATGAAGAAAGAAGATTTTAATAAAGGAATTGTCAAAGACTGTCTCCTGTCATTTTTACCATTTTTGCCACTTTTTTGGTGAAACGGTAGGGGTACTTTTGTACCCCCTTACCATCTCACACAGGGGGGGGCCGGGATCTGGGGGTCCCCTTGTTAAAGGGGGCTTCCAGATTCCGATAAGCCCCCCGCCCGCAGACCCCCACAACCACCGGGCACGGTTGTGGGGAAGAGGCCCTTGTCCTCATCAACATGGGGACAAGGTGCTTTAGGGGTCTTAGACCCCCAAAGCATCCTCCCAATGTTGAGGGCATGTGGCCTGGTACGGTTCAGGCGAGAGGGGGGGCCGCTCTCGTCCCCCCTCTTTTCCTGCGGCCTGCCAGGTTGCGTGCTCGGATAAGGGTCTGGTATGGATTTTGAGGGGGACCCCACGCCATTTTTTTTGGCTAGGGTTCCCCTTAAAATCCATACCAGACCTCAAGGGTCTGGTATGGATTTTGAGGGGGACCCTACGCCATTTTTTTTTTTTTTTGGCTGGGGTTCCCCTTAATATCCATCCCAGACCTGAAGGGGCTGGTTATTGAATTTGGGGGGACCCCTACGCTTTTTTTTTTGTTTTTTATTAATGAATGACAGTTCTCTGTGTTACAGGAGCCATCAATTCATTAGCCGCGAGTGATTTTAAATAGCTTTTTTCCTGCAAAAATTACACTTTTTTGCAGGGAAAGTTCTAAGCACAGGAAACCTGCCCCCTTCACAGGCCACCTATAGACACCCCCCAGATGTGATACTGCAATGCTGTTCTAACAGCATGCACACACATATCCCCAGAAATAAAGCACATATTGTCAGCAGCACACTAACACGCTGCTGACACGCTGACACTGACTGAAACATAATATGCGAGGCCGCCGGCGCGGCGGCCTCTTATACCGTGGGGCGTGTACTAAAGCCCCTGAGCTATAATTGGCTACAGGCATCCTGCCTGTAGCCAATTATGGCTCTCCTCGCTGCCGGCGCTGTGATTGGCCAAGCATGCGGGGTCACAGTGCATGCTTGGCCAATCATCAGCCAGCATTGCACTGCGCGGGCCGCAATGCATTGCGGGGCCGCTCGCATCACACAAATTTGATGCGAGCGGCCCCAATAGTTCTGGGCTCGCCGAGCGAGCGAACACCCGGTGCTCGATTCGAACATGGGTTCGAATCGAACACCGGGCTCATCCTTATTTGGCAGCTTGGTCATTGTGCTGGGAGCATGCAGTAAGCAGGCCTTTAGCACAGAAAGCTCTGCCACGTATGCATGCACTTGTGCAGCATGTGGGCATTAAAGCCCACCCTCTTTTCCACACTCTTTGCCACCCTCTTTGCGTAGCAAGAGGTTATGCAGGCCATACACAGTTCGAATCTCGGCTGGTTTAGCAGGAACCGCCCGATATTCGAACCGTGTATGGACAGGCTGAATGTACCAAGTTGATTGATCAGCATGTCAGGTTGTACCTGTGATTATCACTAGCGGCATGTTATAGCTGCTAGCACTATTAACTGTCTTCTCCTGGTGGTGACGCCGCCGATCCACCGGGAAAAGGCAATGGCTTGGCAGGAGGGATTCCTGCATCAACACTGTCCGTGTTGATGGGGGAATCAAGCTAATTTCCACCCATGGTTGCAGGAAAGAAATTTGCTCTTTGTATAGCTGCCCTTAATTAGAGTAAAAACATAACATTTTGTTGAGGGCAGATAAGGACAGCAGACACTGACTCCTGCTAAGGCTGCTTAAGGCTCCCAGCCCTGTGATCAGGCAGGGTAATGGAGTCACGACCGATTCTCCTTATATGCAACACCGCTCCAACCAACTTGATGATCAGCTAACTATGTGCATCAGAGGTTAATGGCACATGAAACGTGTGGCGAGGAACATTCCCCTTCCTCAGCTGAGGATTGAAAATGTTCCCCAAAATGCATCACCTGAGCGTGGAAAGTGATGGAGCTACAGTAATAATTTTGTGCTTTCTTTCATATTCAGTGTAGCGCCGACACTTTTTTCTAAAGTGTGCGCTATCTTGTAAATTTAGTTTTTCCCTAAACTGTAATGGAGTTTTGGGATTAATTGTTCTAGGTTGCACTTTGGCATCAGATTGGCTGGGCTGTACTAGAGTTCTGCCTGGTCAAAGGTGAGGTGAGCACCTGTGACAGGTTGAGAACGCAGTCTGGTTGGACGCATTGGGTACCAATCTTTTCCCGGAGCCAATCAGTGGGCGCGTCTAGCCCCGCTGTGCATTCCGGGAAGGGGTACTTAAGGTGCTGAAGGCACGTGATGGGGGTCTGTTGTTGGTTCTGGTTCCGGTCCGGACCAGCCCTGTGAGGGTTCTTGGTCCATGGGTGTCTGCTAGCCCCGTAAGCCTGGTCACCCTGACCAGTCCAGAGGCCCTCATGGTCTGGGGTGGGGATCCATCCGTTTCCGAGCCTCGGAACTGGCTAGTTCGAGGCGCAGTAACTGACGGAGGATTCTGAAGTGTCCTCTCAGGATTGGAGAGGCACAGCAACTCGTACAAGCGACCAGGGGAGGACTCTTCGGAGGAGGGCCATGAAGCTGGCTGCTCAGTAAGAGCCTGGGAGCTGAGATGTATGGACACTAGTTGAATCCGCATTTCCTACGGTATCGCCGCAACGGCTGAAAGATACAGGTACCATAAGAAAAGTTCCTAACCCATCCTTCGGTTATGACATAGTCTGTGGCAGAGACTTTTGCTAATTCCGAATCACTTGTTGGCTGCTAGATCTACAAAACAAGGGTTTATCCAACAGTGAAGTGTCCAGTTGCGAGTGTCTACTCCCTGGGCTATCTAGAGAGACATTTATTTGGATGTCAGCAGTTCTACAGTGCCTGAGCTTTATCACCCATGCCCTCTATTCCCAACTGAGAGACTGTGTTATGTTCAACGTTTTTTTGCAAATAAAAATCCTAAAAAGGACTTTGAGTGTCAGTCTCAGCAATTACTGGGTACTAACCCTGGGAACCCCTAGACATGAACAACGAGCTACAAGGGGGAGGTAATCGGTAAGCCCAGAAAATCCATAGTCGCCCCGCAGGGGTTATGGCGCTACATCAGTTTTGTGCACAGATCGGATCCAGGTGATCTTTTGTAATTACCTGGATCTGATCAGATCTGATCCTCTAACCTAAAGCTGCATTCGCACTATAGTGTTTACGACTACATGCAAAATTGTGTCTTACATATGCATGTTTTTGCGCATTTTCATTCTGCACGCATTGGGCAGCCCATTCATTTTAAAGGGCTTCTCTACATGTAAAAAAGTACCTCATTCACCTTTTGAGCTTTGTGTTTTTTTTTGTTTTTTTTAATCTTTGCATTTTGCTGTTTGTTATTTGTGTGTGCAGGCAGGGCTGTTGATAAGGGGGGGGGGGGGGACCACCAGTCCTATGGGGGCCTGGGCACACGGGGGCCCAAACAGCAGGGGGAATTAGTGCGGTCGGGTGGAGGGGCAATTACAGAAGGATGCTCTATGCGGCTCTCTGCAGCAGCTGAAAGCCAGTTTCTCCCCCCTCCTGCTGGCTTTCAGCTGCTGCAGGGAGAGACACAGACACAGGGCATCGTTCCTGTAATTGCTTCCCTGACACTAATCCTCCTCCCTGTTCTGCCTGCTTCTGATTTTATACACAGTCCAGGTGCAATCAGTAAAACTTGTATTTTAGCAAAGGCAGAACTTGCATTGCAGAAAAAGCAGGACTGATATTGTAGTCAAGGCAAGCAGTTCACAAACCTGGTGGGGGAGGGCCCAACCAGGAGCACTCACAAATACCAACAGCGTGTGGAGGAGCAGGTATCAGCCAAACTGACAGCGTTTGTCTGGGGGACGGAACGCAGCCTGGCCGTCTTGTACCCAAATGAGTAGATGCCTCAGGCAATTGCAAACGCTTTCCCTTCTCATCTGGAAACTCCCTGCCACTGATACTGCCCCTGACAGTGGTGGAACCTCTCCCTACACTACCCACATGTGAATGTGTGCCAAAACCTGGGAAGCAGGGACTTAACCACTTGCCGACCCCACTATAGCCAAATGACGGCTACAGCACAGCCGGCTTGTTCTGGGAGGCCGTCATGTGATGGCCTTCCGTGATCACACCCGCTGTGGGGCATGGGCGGCGCTCTGTGATGGCAGTGTCTTCTGGACACTGCTGATCACAGATTGGCTCTTTAACTCAATTAGCAGCTCTTTACCATGTGATCAGCTGTGTCCAATCAGAGCTGATCACGGATGTAAACAGAAGCCGGTTATTGGCACTCCTTTCCTCATGCTGACAGCATGAGAGAAGAGCTCAGATAACTGGCTTCTCTAAAAGGGACATCTACACTGATAATCAGGGCACTGATTAATTGTGTCCTGATTATCAGTGCAGTTCCAACAGTGATGCCAATCAGTGCTGCCTATCAGTGCCAACTATCGGTGCCAATTATCAGTGAAACTTCATCAGTGCCCACCAGTGCCGCCTCATCAATGCCCATCAGTGCAGCCTCATCAGCCCACATCAGTGAAGCAAAAAAAATTAAAAACCCAGTGGTGATTAAATGCCACTGAAAGAAAGCTCTATTTGTATGAAAAAAAAGATAAAAATTTCCTTTGGGAACAGTGTTGTGGGTGCGCAATTCTCATTCAAAGTGTGACAGTGCTGAAAGCTGAAAACTGGCCCGGGCAGGAAGGGGGTAAAAGTGTCCAGTAGGCAAGTGGTTAAAGTGGTAGTAAACCGGGGAAAAAGACCTAAAAAAATATAAAATGCAGGATAATAGTAGAATGTGCTCGTATGCATCCCATACTAGCACATTATGAAAGACTTGCCTTAGAATGAAGTCCTCCAGCACTGTCACCGCTGATAGGGCTTCTATCTTTACCCGGTCTTCCTTCTGGGTTTGCAGGCTTCAGCTGCTTGAATGGGCAAGCCACGATTACGTTATTCCGGCGCATGCGTGCTGGAGTCACAGCCGCAGCACAGCTCCCTCATTGAACGGCACACCACCCATTGAGAGCACAGTGCGCATGCGTTGGTGATGTCAGCGGCTGCTACTATTGTAAATCTCTCCTAAGCGGTGCAGGTTTAGGAGATATTTACTGTACCTACAGGTAAGCCTTATTATAAGCCTGTAGGTCCAAGTAAACAAGGTGGGCTTTACTATCACTTTAATAATGCTTTGCTGATCCAAGATGGCCACCAAGGGTCTCCTGAATGCAGCGCAGCCATCTGGAATGCTCTCTCCAAGAAACCACAGAGATAACGAGTTTCCTCTGACCTCCTCGCCAAGCTTTGATAGCACTTTGGTCAGGCGCCACCTACAGTGGAGGAAGCAGACTGCACCTGCCTTTAGTTTTTTGCCACGTTTTCAGTGCCATGAACAATGAATGGCACCACAAGTGTTTTGTGTGTTTCATAAATGGAACTTTTTAGTATGATTGCAGTCTGCAGTCTATCAGTATTACAGCCCAACTCCAGGAAAAATAGTCCTCCTTTTGCAGTGGTGCCCATTCTGCAAGGGTAAAATGCTGCTTAGTGTAGAGGACAGTAAGGTCACATCAGCAAATGGTGCTCCCCTCTGGTTGGGCAGTGGACTATCCCTTGATGTACTCAACATCCAATACAAGGCTATGGCCCCTCCATCAGTTTTTAAGATGTCAGAGGACCTTAGACTGCCAGCATGCAAGGGAGATGAGGCTGCCGGGACCAGTCTAGCAGTGTGGCAGAGCTTGCAGGGGTACCCACTCATTTATTCACCCACTTATTTGGGTGAATACAAATTATTTTTTATTTTTTGCCCCCCTAGACATAAACAAGCAGTTAACGCTTGCTGTGTGGGCTCAGCCTCACTGCATTGGAGGACATTTAAGTTTTTCTGCAGTCCTACGTTAAGCAATACAGCGACATGACCTCCCCAGCCTGCTGATTGAACAATGAGGAAGCAGCAACATACTGATGAGCCATCAGCTCTGCTCACTATGCTCTCCCCTCCTGTCAGCATGTGTGCAATGTAGCCAAGCCTAATTGGCTCCTGGTGCTGTTCTTTTCAGTGTTGCTGCTGTGCAAGGGATGGCCTGCAGCTGATATAATTCAGATTGTATTCGGGCTAGAGAAATAATAGAAAAGGGGGTGCAAAGCCTCCTGTGTTACCTTTTTATTAAATGTTAAAAAAGCAAACAACTGATGCATTTCGAGGGCAAAACCTGCTTCCTCAAGCTCTGAGGAGAGTGTTGCTCTTGAAACGCGTCAGTTTGCTTGTTATTGAGTGATGTCCAGGTCCATATAAAGTATTTGTACGATGTATTGGCAGAATTTTACTACTATGACCCTTGTAGCACTGATACAACTTTTTTTTTCCTTGTATTTGTGTTAGGGCTCATTTAGACAATTTTTATATTTTTAGCGTGCTGGTTGCTCACATGCAATTTTTTTTTAGAACTTTCTTTGTGGGGGGGGGGGGGGGTTGTTTGTTTTTTGGAGGAGCGCTGCTTAAGCTGCAAAGAACCTATTTCTTTGGAACTTTTTAGCTTTCTCCTTAATGTATGAAAAAAAATTAAAATGATTAGGGGGGGCTTTAACCACTTGACATCCGCGCTATGGCTGAATGGCGGCCACAGCGCTGATGTGAATTCCCGGGAGGCCGTCATATGACGGCCTCCCCTGTGCACACTCCCTGCACGTGCTGTAATCACAGAGTCACAGACTCGGGGGATCACGATCTGATCCCGGCCCCTTACCATGTGATCAGCTGTCAGCCAATGACAGCTGATCACATGATCAAAACAAAAGCTCAGTGATCACTTTTTTTTCTCCTCACGCTGACAGCAGAGGAGAAAAAAAAAGCCGATCACCGGCTCATCTTAAAGGGACATCGGTCCAGAAACGGAAGAGGCAATTATGGTTCATAATTGCAACCTGAAAGTGCCCACAAGTGCCACTTATCTATGCCCACATGTACCACCTGTCTATGCCCACAAGTGCCACCTGTCTATGCCCACAAGTGCCACCTGTCTATGCCCACCAGTGGTGCCAATCGGTGCCACCTAGAAGTGCTACCCATCACTGCCACCCGATCAGTGCCCATCACTGCCACCCGATCAGTGCCCATCACTGCCACCTATCGGTGCCCATCACTGCCGCCTCATCAGCGTACATCAATGACGGACAAAAATTACCTGTTTATTTTTTTATTTTGTTATAAAATTAGAAAAAAAAAAATTCGGTCTTTTTACATTTTTTTAACAAAAAATAAAAATCGCACAGGTGATCAAATACCACCAAAAGAAAGCTCTATTTGGGGGACAAAACTGATATAAATTTAATTTGGGTACAGTGTTGTATGACCGCGCAATTGTCATTCAAAGTGCATCAGCACTGAAAGCTGAAAATTGGTCTAGATAGGAGGGGAGGGGGGGGGGGGGGGGTTAAGTGCCCAGTAAGCAAGTGGTTAAAAACATGCAGCTGACTTTTAACCTCCCCACCTTAAGCCACAAGGTAGCGTACGGGCGTGTTCACATGCTGCAGTCACGATGCTTAGCTTCTTGCCCGTGATAAAAACGATCGCTCCTGGCATGGTCAGGTACTACCAAACGAGAACCATTCAAGAGACTAGGGAATCACCATGTGCAATGCCTGCAGTTGTGGCACGCTGGTTCGGCAAATACAGGGCTAAAACAGGCAGTGAGGAGGCGCAGCGTCCAAAACCCGCCTGGAAAGCGATCCAAATGTGGATTGCTTTTCAGAGGCGCAGCAGCGTAGAAGCAAGCCTGAACTTAGCCTTACTTATGCCAGCTAAATGTAAAAATAAATTCTGTAAAGTTATGTGCACAACTGCAGTAAGCAGTGTGTTTATATGTGCCAGGTTTGGGTCCGTTCCCTTTAATGGCGCTGTGTAGCAGTGCGGAGATTACTTGCTGGGACTATTATCTAACAATACACGTTCAGTATGTTTGGGATAATTAGCTGTCATTGGAGATGTGTGCCCTCTGCTGGTAATTCCACATTACTTCCACCAGACTGCGCCACTTTATACAGCGCCTCCAAAGTCAGATTTAATCCCTGCAATGCATCCTTCTAGTAGAAAGAGGGCGCTGATGTCAGCAGGTGGGAGATCTATAAATCTAGACACCATTCAGGATCAAATGAAGTCCATTTACCTAATGAATCACTGGTGAGTTATACTGGCAGTGATGGGGTACAGTTTACCGGTCACCTCCGCAGAGCTCAGGGCTCTTCTCTAATGGGAAGGGATCACTGCTAGAGGGAACCACATTGTGTGTCATGGCTAGTTTTGTCTTTGGAATATTCAGAAGCAGGATGCTGTGACAGGCAGACTTCTACTTTTGATTGCATACCATTTTTTTGTATCCGAACCCCTGGAGTAACTTTTCTTTCTACATTTTTTATAACTGAAACTTTTGATGTGTGCAAACATCAAATCTTCAAGAGAAGAGAGAGAGCAGCGATGGAGCGACATCTCACTGATCCTGCCAGCGACTCCAGAGAAGATCAGGGATTGCTCATCAGACATTTAGGTAGGTCTTTCAGGAACGTTGCATGAAAAAATTCCAGACATGTCTCAAAATACAATTTATTGAAAAGTTCTATCTTTTATCATTAAAAAGTCATCCTTGAGCTCCAGTCGGTGGCTTTGCCTAGGATGAGATGTCCTCAATCTGCTGCTGGCAGAAGGAAGCATTTTCTAAGTCTCCTCTCCTCCAGTGATCAGACTGTAACATTGTAACTTGCAGCAAGTGACAAGGTGAGAGGCTGCAACAGGGGCTGATTTATGTCGAACATTTGTGAACACAGCAAAGAACTGCAGTTCGCAGGATTCATATAATAGTTTCATCTCTAAACCAGCATCTCAATTAAAGAGGTAGATGCTAACTCTAGATCACATATGGCAAACACAGGGCCCGCGGGCCAAATCTGGCCAGCCAAGCTTTTTCATGTGGCCCTGCCACCCAGTTTTGCTGCCAGAAAGTGGCGGAATGCCATCTTGCCACCTCAGGCTCTCCCCCTCCGCTCCTGCTGCCCACTGCCACATCTTTGCTCTGTGGTTCCTGGATATGACAGATCACTGCATGCACTCACAACGGGGTATGGCAGGGACAGATTTCCTGAATTAGAGCAAGAACAATCTAGCTGCAAGACAAGGCAGCGCCACCTGTGCAGGGAGGTACTAGAGCCACCTGTGCAGGGAGGGCAGTAGGGCCGCCTATACAGGAAGGTACTAGAGCTGGGCCAGGTTGGAGAGAGCAGAGACGAGAAGAAGCTTTAGGGGGAGGGGTTGCACACTTTGCATAGTGCACCCCTAAACCCTGCACTCTGTACATGGCACACTCTTGAACCCTGCACTCTGTACATGGCACACTCTTGAGCCCTGCACTCTGTACATGGCACACTCTTGAGCCCTGCACTCTGTACATGGCACACTCTTGAACCCTGCACTCTGTATGTAACTTGCCCCTAAACCCTGCACTTTGTATGTAACACACTCCTGAACCCCACACTCTGTACATGGCACACTCCTGAACCCTGCACATGGCACACTCTTGAACCCTGCACTCTGTACATGGCACACTCTTGAAACCTGCCCTCTGTACATGGCACACTCTTGAACCCTGCCCTCTGTACATGGCACACTCTTGAACCCTGCCCTCTGTACATGGCACACTCTTGAACCCTGCCCTCTGTACATGGCCCACTCCTGAACCCTGCCCTCTGTACATGGCACACTCCTGAACCCTACACTCTGTACATGGCACACTCCTGAACTCTGCACTGTGTATGTAACACGCTCCTAAACCCTGGACTTTGTATGTAATGCACTCCTGAACTCTGCACTCTGTTTGTAGTGCAACCATAATGCTGATGTGGCCCCCCAATGAAATTTCATTTGACACCCTGCTCTAGATCATGCCTGACCAAAGATGGCTCCATTCATCCAGAGGGAAAACAGATGAGAGCCTTGTTGGGGGGAGTATTGTGATCTCTGTCAGAAGTAATACATATTTTAATCGGTACACTTATACAGTACACTGTGCACCCTCCAGAATTCTTATCCTTCCTCCATGCCATCCATCACTGCTTTCCCTGGACTTCTGCAAAGAACATGAAGTCAAATTACAGGCATATATTTTTCTGTGTTCTATTAAACCACATCAGGATTTTACTGGTAGTATGCTGACATCTAGTGGAGGTTTTGGATTACTACAAATTGTTTATTATGTCATTTTGGTTTCTGGCTCTGTCCTCCCCTCCTTTTAAGTACTCGTTCAGTCCTAGCTAGACCAATAGCTCCCAACTGTCCCTGATTTGGAGCAATGTCCCTCTGCCTCCTCATCTGTCCCTCATTTTGGTCTGATCTATAAAGTTGTATATAAAATGTACTTTTTATCCATCAAAAGGTGTTTTCCAGTGCTAAACCTTTCATCTGAAATTGCTGTATTTGTAAATTCCAAAAGCCAATATAAAGGAATAGTAGTGGTAAAAAAAAGCACTTGTGGGTTTAACCAATCTTGTTTTTTGTACAATTCTCCTTTAAGGGGGTGTGGCAAGGGTTGTGTCCAATGCCTGCATACTTTTGCTGATAGGTGTCCCTCATTCCCATCTCAAAAAGTTCCTCAGTCAGTGTTAATTATTTGCAGAGACCAGGTGCAGGAAAGGAATTGTCTTCTTACACTTCAAAACACAGGATATCTATCCTCTATATTGTAAAGAGCTGAAGTAAAAATTGCATTGGATTCAATTCTGTGTCCTGTTGAAGAGTCAAGCTGCCTGTGGATGGGGCCAAGTCAGCAGGTGACCATTCTGTCCAGACCAGGTCTAAGGAGGTATGTCAATCCAAGTGGCATCTGAAACAAAACAATCCCCTTTAGATGATCAATTACAACATATAGAGCAAGGCCCTACTCAGACAATCCACTCACTATATCTCATCAGATGGCCCCCACAATACACAAATGTTGACAAATCTAAAGCAGACTGTATTGTGTGTGGCCAGATTTGTTTCCTGTGTTCCTGAATCATGATGTACACTGTGGGTGAAATGTTACTTTTGTGCGGAGGGGGAGAGTTCAAACATCTGACAAATCTTTATTTTCTGTCTATGTGATGGGTGTCAGACCGTGAGTGAAATCCACCCCACTTCCTGTTTGATGGGCAGGGCAGCCATCAGAAATATTTGGGCCCATTACACAGCTTTTGGCCTGGGCCCACCGAGCCAGACCACCAACATTCCCCAGGGCTTGCCCACGGAACATCCCACCGAATCCACACCGGCCACCTCACCTGTACGCACTCAGCCCCCCCTCAATCCTGTATAGATGTCAGCCCCCCACCCAATCCTGTATATATGCCAGCCCCCTCACACTTGTATATATGTCAGCCCCACCCCCTCACACACGTGTGTGTGTGTGTGTGTGTGTATGTATGTGTGTATATATATATATATATATATATATATATATATATATATATATATATATATATATATATATATATATATATATATATATATATATATATATATATATATATGTGTGTGTGTGTCAGCCCCCCCTCACACGTGTGTGTGTGTGTGTGTGTGTGTGTGTGTGTATATATATATATATATATATATATATATATATATATATATAATATAATATAATATAATATATGCCAGGCCCACACATACACAAATATGTAAACACACAAGCCTCTGGTCCCCCCCTGTACACAAATAGCTCCCTTCCCTTTCCTTCCCAGCCCCTACTTGTAAAGAAGGTCTTCCTACCTAGTCCCAGCTCGTTTTCACAAAGATGACATGTTGCTGACACAGAGGAGCACAGTACAGGCAGCTCACATGAGGGGTGCACATAGTAGCCAGAGGTGGCAGTAAAGAGCTTGATGTCTGAGCTCAATGACACAGAGCAGCAGACGCTGCAAGATCACTTCTGTACTGCACAACAAGGCTCCCCTTCACCCGTCCTGCCTTCTTCTGGCCCGGGTGGGCCCCTCACAGTTGTATTGGCTGGACTCTGATGGTGATGGGTGTCAGTGAGAGCAATCCCCCCTCACTTCCTGTTTGATGGGTGTCAGACAGTGAGAGCAATCCCCCCTCACTTCCTGTTTGATGGGTGTCAGACAGTGAGATCATGCCCTGTTTGATGGGTGTCAGACAGTGAGAGCAATCCCCCCTCACTTCCTGTTTGATGGGTGTCAGACAGTGAGAGCAATCCCCCCTCACTTCCTGTTTGATGGGTGTCAGACAGTGAGAGCAATCCCCCCTCACTTCCTGTTTGATGGGTGTCAGACAGTGAGAGCAATCCCCCCTCACTTCCTGTTTGATGGGTGTCAGACAGAGGAGGAAGTGATGGGAAACTCCCCACAGGGACACAGTCAACAATCACAGCACAATCTCTACCAAAGAAGAGAAGGTTTGGAACCTTTTCAGGGATTTTATTGCTGCCTGTAATCCTGTAAGCTCATTCAGTGTTAGAACAACAGCAGTTTGCTAAGCAAAGGCAGACTCTTTTCTGATTCTAAGCAGTGTTTGCAGGGGGGTGGGCTAATATATAACCAGATTCAGGTCTTTCTACAAATAATGAATTTTAATGAACATATAACTGGAGTCCTAGGTGTACGCAGCCTATTGCATTAGGGTGTGCTTCCCAAAGCTCAAACACACATGCGTCTATGTCTACATGTATACGGCCCTGGTGCATCTCCCTGCTGGCACAGTGAAAGAAGTGCGGAGATCTTTCCCATGTCCCCTCCGAGCACACCAAGCCATAATGCTAATGTGAACCAGGCGCCTATAACTGGAGTAAAGGTTTTTAGTATACATTTTCCTGGAGTTGCATTTTAGTGAGTCATTCCATAAAAGTGGAACTAAACCCACCGATTTCCAAAAACAGTTTTATTGAAGACATGCTGTAATTGATAACTGTCCCAGTTGCTTGTGCTCTCAACCGAACTATCAAGCCATCAAAATGGCTGGTGTGAGCTGATCACATGTGCAGCACCTTGCAACTGCAGATCAAACAGGATAAGATGACAGATAGGAGAGCTTAGCTCCGCTTTAAAGGATATCTAAAGGTTCGTTTTTTAGTTTTTTTTAAACAAACATGTCATACCTACTCTGTGCAGTTGGTTTTGCACAGAGTGACCCCGATCCTCCTCTTCTGGGATCCCTCAGCGGCGCTCCTGGCTCCTCCTGTTCTCGAGTGCCCCGTTGGAGAGCTGCTCTCCCTCGGGGCACTCGTGCGGTTGCACTCCCGTGTCCTGCTGTTGACACAGACAGCAGGACTCGGCCCCGCCCCCCACGCGTCATTGGATTTGACTGACAGCAGCAGGAGCCAATGGCTGCCCTGCTATCAATCTATCTACTCAGGACCCGAGACACCGGCTGGAACTGGTGTGCTCATCTCTGTTGCTGGAAAGACCGGGTTCAGGTATGTAAAAGGGGAGCTCTGGGGGGCTGCTGCATCACAGGAGGTTTTTCACTTTAATGCATAGAATGCATTAAGGTGAAAAACCACAAGGGTTTACAACCCCTTTTTAAGAGCTTGTTTATACTAGCATTATCCCTCTGAAGAGCGATTTGAGGTGGATTGCTCTTTGGATGCCATTTGATTGGCACTGAGGTGGAATTATGTCACCTCCTTCCTGCCTGTTTTAAGCCATATGCCTGCACCACCTTGTCGCAAATGTGTGCATTCTATGCACTTGCAGGACGGTTATGGCACGGCCCCATTTGCATTGTACGCACTTGCAGGACACCTGTGGTGCGGCCCCATTTGCATTGTACGCACTTGCAGGACGGTTATGGCACGGCCCCATTTGCATTGTACGCGCTTGCAGGACGGTTGTGGCGCGGCCACATTTGCATTGTACGCACTTGCAGGATGGTTGTGGCGTGGCCCCATTTGCATTGTACGCACTTGCAGGACGCTTGTGGCGCAGCCCCATTTGCATTGTACACACTTGCAGGACGCTTGTGGCGCAGCCCCATTTGCATTGTACGCACTTGCAGGATGGTTGTGGCGTGGCCCCATTTGCATTGTACGCACTTGCAGGACGCTTGTGGCGCAGCCCCATTTGCATTGTACGCACTTGCAGGACGCTTGTGGCGCAGCCCCATTTGCATTGTACGCACTTGCAGGATGGTTGTGGCGTGGCCCCATTTGCATTGTACGCACTTGCAGGACGCTTGTGGCGCGGCCCCATTTGCATTGTACGCACTTGCAGGATGGTTGTGGCATGGCCCCATTTGCTTGAATGGGTCATTAGTACTGCTTGCCAAACAGGGGGGGTTTAATTCTTTAACGAAAAACAAGAGAAGGGCGCACCAACCTAGTGTAATACCATTTTTAAACCATTTATTCAAGGATAAAAAGTGATACACAAAATACTCACAAATGTGTATAGTAAAAGCGCATGTCAAAACGCAATGTAAACCAATCACCTGTAGGGACTGCTGGAGAGCTCCAAAGGTGCAAGGAGACCAAATGGGGTCCGTGATGGCTACGCTGGCACGTTTTGAGGGAGAAGCCTCTTCCTCAGAGGCTCTGAGGAAGAGGGCTCTCCCTCGAAACGCGTCAGTCTAGCCTAGAAATTTGCTTTTATATACAAGTGTTTTGGAATGCAAGCATGTTTCTGGAACAAATTATGCTTGCAATCCGAGGTTTAACTGTATATTACAGGGAGCTAATGCTTCTTCATGTGCTTCCTGTATTAGAAGAGCCCATGGACCTGTGTCATCCACATCAATCAACCACCTGTTTGCTTTTATTACCTAAACCTGCCCCAGGAAAATGACATCTGAAATCTGATTGGTTGCTCCAGACAAGGCAGACACATTCTTTCTGATAGCTGATGGTTTCAGCTCAACCTGATCCCCCGAGAGGCAATGGGATTTTCCCTGGATCAACTTTACCTATAAATGTTAGTACCCAGTTATATTATGTACATTTAGGAAAGAATCCAGGCTTTTCTTAACCACTTGACCACTGGGCACTTAAACCCCCTTCCTAACCAGACCAATTTTCAGCATTCGGTGCTCTCACACTTTGAATGACAATTAATCAGTCATGCAACACTGTTCCTATATGACATTGTTATTTTTTTTTTTTTTCACACAAATAGAGCTTTCTTTTGGTAGTATTTTTTTTTTTTTTTGCGCTATAAAAGAAAAAAGACCAAAACTTTGGTAAAGAAAATGCATTTTTCTTTGTTTCTGTTATACAATTTAGCAAATTAGTAATTTTTCTTCATATATCTTGGCCAAAATTTATACTGCTACATATCTTTGGTAAAAATAACCCAAATCGGTGTATATTTGGTCTTTGTGAAAGTTAGAGTCTACAAGCTGTGGTGCCAATCTCTGAAAATTGCTCAAACCTGAAGTACTGAAGGCCTATCTCAATTCTTGAGATCCTAACAAGCCAGGAAAGTACAAATACCCCCAAATGACCCCTTTTTGGAAAGTAGACATTCCAAGGTATTTAGTAAGAGGCATGGTGAGGTTTTTGAAGTTGTAATTTTTTTCCCACAATTCTTTGCAAAATCAAGATTTTCTTTTCTTTTTCTTTTTTTTCCCACAAATTTGTTATATTAGCAGGTTATTTCTCACACACACAGCAGATGCATAACACAAATTACACCCCAAAACACATTCTACTATTCCTCCTGAGTATGGCGATACCACATGTGTGAGACTTTTTTACACAGCGTGGCCACATACAGAGGCCCAACATGCAGGGAGTGCCATTAGGTGTTCTGGGAGCATAAATTGCACATATAATTTCTTGACTACATCTTAAGCCCCATACACACGGTCGGACAATCCGCGGACCAGGTCCGTCGGACCATGTCCGTCATACTTTGTCCGATGTTGGTTTTGCGTACACACGGTCGGACAAAGTTGTTGGAAAATCCGATCATTCTGAACGTGGTGACGTTTGTTGCGTACGACGGGACTACGTAGAGGCTAGTAGCCAATAGCTTTGGTCTTGTAATGTGATCTGAGCATGCGTGGCACTTTGTCCGGTCGGACAACCGTACACACGATCGGATTTGGTGTGATCGGACCGTGTTGACGGCAAAGATTTCCAGCAGGAGATAAGACTTTGTCCGTCGGTCAAACCGACGAACATTGTCCGATGGTGCATACACACGGTCTGATTTTTCAACAACCTTGTCCGATCGGACAGAATCCATGAAAAAGTCCGACCGTGTGTATGGGGCTTTACACTTTTGAAGGCCCTGGAGCACCAGGACAATGGAAACGCCCCAAAAATGACCCCATTTTGGAAAGAAAACAACCAAATGCATAATCTATGAGGCATATTGAGTCTTTTGAACATGTCATTTTTTTTCTACAAGTTTTTGGAAAATGTGTAAAGAAAATGAAAACCCATTTTTTTTTTACACAACGTTGTCCACATGCAGGGAGCACCGTAAGGTGTTCTAGGGTCATAAATGTCAAATCTAATTTGAAGACCTATTACACTTTTGTAAGGCACTGTAGTGGCATGCATGTGGCATGGATGATAACTGATGTGGCATGGATGAGCATGAATGGGGATGGATGAGCCGTGGATGGGCATGAATGAGTATGGTCGAGTATGGATGGGTATGGCTAATTATGGATAGGGGGTGGATGGGATGGCTGAGCATGGATGGATGAGTATTACTGAGGATGGATGGATGGCTAAGCATGGATGGATGAATGAGTATGCCGAGTATGGATGAGGATGGATTGATATGCTGAGTATTGATGGGTATGCTGAGCATGGATGGCTGAGTATGGATGGGTATGCAGAGTATGGATGGATGGGTATGCAGAGGATGGATGGGTATGCAGAGTATGGATGGATGGGTATGCATGGATGGATGGGTATGCAGTGTATGGATGGGTATGCATGGATGGATGGGTCACATGCTCAAACTGGATGGAGAGGGGAGGGAGGAACCGGATATCACGCCGGTTTACATGTGATCGCTCCTTCATTTGACAGACCTCTGGAGGGAGTCTATTCCACATTTTCACAACTCTTACTGTGAAGAAACCTTTCTGTATTTGAGATGAAATCTTTTTTCCTCCAGACATAAAGAGTGCCCCCTTGTCATCTGTGTTTGTCTTGGCATTTTAAGAGACACTGCCAAGAAACTGAATTCACCGCCTGGTTAAGCTGGCTTAACCGGTTTTCAGATACCGTAGAAGCCTTATCTGTCTAGATTTAGGTGAATAAAAGTGAATGAGCCTCAGTACTTGAGCAACAAGAACATTCCTAACCTGAAAACATGATCTACAGGCAGAGATCGCCTGGGGATGTATCACCTCGGCAACCGCATCATCTCTAAGGTGCCCTGGCTATCTTCGTCACTGCCGAAGATGCTCTGTCATTGCCGGGCCTGCAGTCTGCTACCGATTATGTACAGTGCCTTGCATAAGTATTCATACCCCTTGGAATTTTCCACATTTTGTCATGTTACAACCAAAAACTTTTAATTTAAATTTATTTTATTGGGATTTTATGTGATAGACCAACACAAAGTGGGACATAATTGTGAAGTGAAAGGAAAATGATAAATAGTTTTAAATTTTTTTTTTTTTTTTTACAAATAAATAAGTGAAAAGTGTGGCGTGGATTTGTATTCTGCCCCCTTTACTCTGATACCCCTAACTAAAATCTAGTGGAACCAATTGCCTTCAGAAGTCACCTAATTAGTAGAGTCCACCTGTGTGTAATTTAATCTCAGTATAAATACAGCTGTTCTGTGAAGCCCTCAGAGGTTTGCTAGAGAACCTTAGTGAACAAACCGCATCATGAAGGCCGAGGTACACACCAGACAGGTCAGGGATACAGTTGTGGAGAAGTTTAAAGCACGGTTAGGTTATAAAAAGAACAATCCAAAGCTTTGAACATCTCACGGACTGTTCAATCCATCATCTAAAAATGGAAAACAACTGCAATCCTACCAAGACATGGCCGTCCACCTAAACTGACAGGCCAGACAAGGAGAGCATTAATCAGAGAAGCAGCCAAGAGGCCCATGGTAACTCTGGAGGAGCTGCAGAGATCCACAGCTCAGGTGGGAGAATCTGTCCACAGGACAACTATTAGTCGTGCACTCCTCAAATCTGGCCTTTATGGAAGGGTGGCAAGAAGAAAGCCATTGTTGAAAGAAAGCCATAAGAAGTCCCATTTGCAGTTTGCATGAAGTCATGTGGGGGACGCAGCCAACATGTGGAAGAAGGTGCTCTGGTCACATGAGACCAAAATTGAACTTTTTGGCCTAAAAGCAAAACACTATGTGAATACTAACACTGCACAACACCCTGAACACACCATCATGTTGGTGGGATGCTTTTCTTCAGCAGGGACAGGAAAGCTGGTCAGAGTTGATGGGAAGATGGATGGAGCCAAATAGGGGGTAATCTTGGAAGAAAACCTGTTAGAATGTAGAGGGACTTGAGACTGGGGTGGAGGTTCACCTTCCAGCAGGACGACCCTAAACATACAGCCAGCCCTACAATGGAATTGTTTAGATCAAAGCATATTCATGTGTTAGAATGGCCCAAAGTCCAGACCTAAATCCAATTGAGAATCTGTGTCAAGACTTGAAAATTGCTGTTCACAGACGCTCTCCATCCAATCTGACAGAGCTTGAGCTATTTTGCAAAGCAGAATGGGCAAAAATTTCACTTTAGATGTGTAAAGCTGGTAGAGACATCCTCAAAAAGACTTGCAGCTGTAATTGCAGTGAAAGGTGGTTCTACAAAGTATTGACTGAATACAAATGCACGCCACACTTTTCACATATTTATTTGTATAATTTATAATTTTCCTTCCACTTCACAACTATGTGCCACTTTGTGTTGGTCTATCACATAAAATCCCAATAAAACACATTTATGTTTTTGGTTGTAACATGACAAAATGTGGAAAATTTCAAGGGGTATAAATACTTTTTCAAGGCACTGTATGTCAGGTCTGGGCACCGGGTGTCCTCCAATCCAAACCTGACTCGCACTTCCCAATCAGAATTTGCAGATCTGACTTAAAGGAAGACTTCATATTTTTTATTTGGTTTGTTAGATTACTCTATGGATCTCGGGTGAAAATATTGTACTGTTCTTTCCCAAAGTTCTTCTTATTCCAGGTTCTGGTATAGGTAATGGTAGTCACATTCATCATGGCTTATTCCATAAAGCTGCAGATACTTCCCATCCCATCCAAGTATCTTCCTCAGTTCTAAAGGGTGCCAGGAATGTAACCCAGAATTTAAAGCGGAAATAAAACCATCAATTTAACAGTTTAAAAAAAAAAAGTTACATTCCCAGCATGCCAGGAATGTAACATCGCTTGTGTTGTCAACCAAACTGTCAAACCATCCAATGGCTGGTGTCATAACTGGTCACATGTACAGCACCATGGCAGTAGCAGGTCAAACAGAGGCTAAGATGGCAGCTTCCCCAGAAAACGATAAGAGGGTTTAGTTCCACTTTAGATATTCATTAAACTCAATTTTGGGGAAAAGAAAAACCCTCCCTTGCAGTGGGACTGCCCCCATACTACAAGGATCTGCCTACCTATTGGACAGGTTCCCATTTAACACCTTAAACTGGTACAAAGGTGTGTGTTAACAAAAATCCTCAGATTGTGCCCACCTAAACCTCTTTCATGCCTCAGCCATCTAACTATCCAATTAGGGAATCCTTATGGCCAACTGAGAACCACCAGTGTATGCTGTGAGTGTTATACATTATCTGTCCACTAGGTGGCAGTGGGTATTTCTTTACTGTCGAATAGACTTGCTTGCTCTAATATTTATCTGACTTATTTATTTGGATGGAAAATATTGATTGCAGAAAACAAGAGAAATAAATGGATATTGTTACCGCTTATGACTGCATGAATCATACAAGAAGTGAAATCACTTGACGTTGTGTGAATTCTAAACAAGAAGTAAAGTCGCTCAGAGATGTGTTAACCTAGGCATTGCTAGGACTGTTAAAGTCCCCCATATTTGATGCAACTTCAGCAGATTTCACAGGGCTCCTAACTTGTGCTTGGGAACCCCCATTCTGCTTTACAGGGGAGTAAAAAGGGTTCTCGGATGACCAGATTACCAATATGGTGGAGGAAGCTAGTCTGGCGCTCTACAATAATGCCTGGAGGAAACGCAGAGGGCCCATTTAGATTGTTCAGAACCTGCATTAATGTGCATTGCAGTAAGGGAGCCCAATAATGGGAAAACAAAAAAAAAAGAACAAATACTTACCTTTTTGCTGGTTAGTGCCTCAAAATGTCTCTGTATTGCAGATCTTTGGCTGCCGCTGGTATACAACACTTCTGGATGTGTCAAATACCTGCTGTGCAATGTTGTTCAGAAAACAGTAGTGACTTAGGTTCCATCCACACCTACGCACGAGTGACAGTGCAAAATAGTTTTTCCCTGTTTCAATGGGCTGCCGCACACATGAAAAACATACTAAAGAAGTCCATGACCCTTTTGAAACGCATGGTACTTTTGCTACAGTGTATTTAGACACGCGTGAACACGCATGTTTTTCTGGATTTGTGGGAGCGCTGTTAAGAAGATTTTGAACACGTTCCAGCAATGCACAAATGTGAACTTAGCCTTGGGGCCAGCAAGATAAACTTCTGACCACAGCTGTGTTTTTTTTCTGCTCACTGACCCAAAATGTAAGGGGCACAATGTTACATTCCTCCTGACATGTATACTGTGATAACTACACTTTGTATGCTATGTTATATGTTACATCCTCCCAGTGGCGTCGCTAGGGGGTGGCTTTTGGGGCTATAGCCCAGAATCTTGGGCCCATAGCCCCGAGTCTCTGCAGGGGTCCCCAAGGGGAGGGGAGGCTCTCTGGGAACCCTGATGCAGGGGGGAGGCTCTCTGGGAACCCTGATGCAGGGGGGAGGCTCTCTGGGAACCCTGATGCAGGGGGGAGGCTCTCTGGGGACCCTGATGCAAGGGAGAGGCTCTCTGGGACCCTGATGCAAGGGAGAGGCTCTCTGGGGACCCTGATGCAAGGGGGAGGCTCTCTGGGGACCCTGATGCAAGGGGGAGGCTCTCTGGGGACCCTTTGCAAGGGGGAGGCTCTCTGGGGACCCTGATGTAAGGGGGGCTCTCTGGGGATATATACACACACACATGTAAATTATATACATGTGTATGCCCGCAAGCATATGACTTTCTTTACTAGGTTGCTATGGGCTCTAGCAACGCCCCTGCATCCTCCTGACATGTATACTGCGATAACTACACTTTGTATGCTATGTTATATGTTACATCCTCCTGACATGTATACTGTGATAACTACACTCTGTATGCTATGTTATATGTTACATCCTCCTGACATGTATACTGTGATTACTACACTCTGTATGCTATGTTACATCCTCCTGACATTTATACTGTGATTACTACACTCTGCATGCTATGTTACATTCCCCTGACCCTTGCACTCTGTATGCTTTGATGTACCCTGTACACTCCTTTCATACTCCTGACCTATGCTCTGTGTAAGCTGTACATGATATACTCCTGCGCAAAGTGGCAATTGTCTTTATGTGGCTGGTTGCCAATGAGTCAGTGACTATTTTAATTCATAATCATTTCTTCCAGAAGTGCTCAGCTCTGAGCACTTCCAAGTTCAGAGCTGTCAGATCCCAGCTGATGTGGCCAGGAAAAACTGATTAAGTTCCGTCTGTATCTGATCTAGAGACTCCAAGAGAGACCTCTGATGTCTTTGAACCAGGCACCTGCCACTCCTTGTGTGCTATCACATAGGGGGCTTGTATTTCAGCCCTTTTCTTTTTAGTTATTAATCCATCTCAGCAAAACTGCTATGATTCAATGGGGTTGTTTTACTAAAACTGGAGAGTGCAAAATCTGGTGCAGCTGTGCATGGTAACCAATCAGCTTCTAACATCACCTATAACAAAAACGAATCTGGAAGCTGATTGGATTCTATGCACAGCTGCTTTTGATTTTGTACTCTCCAGTTTTAGTAAATCAACCCCAGAGTGTTTCACTGTAAAGTACACACTAGTAAATTTTCAAATGAACGGTTGAGTACTGTCAGTGATACTTTGTTTATTTTTTATTGTAAAAAAAAATTTAAAAAATGTTGCGCTACCAAAAAAAAACAAAACAATATATAAAAGATGATAATAACAGCAGCCAGCATCAACAATGATATAAACAGTGTTGGTCATCTTACTTTAAAAAAGTAATTAGTTAAGTTACAAATTACTTCTCCTAAAAAGTAATTGCATTAGTAACTCAGTTACTACATTGGAAAAGTAATTAGTTACTCAGCAAAGTAACTGACTTTTTAAAAAATATTCTATACGTGTAACTAAGGGGCGGGTCTAGTATTACTGTAACCAAGGGGCGCATTTATTATTATTGTTATATATCGTGTAACCAAGGGGCTGCTCTATTATTACTCTAACCAAGGGGCAGATCTGTTATAGCGTGTAAGCAAGGGGCGGGTCTATTATTATTATATCGTGTAAGGGGCGGATGGCTACAGAAGAGGGCGAATGTTAAATGAATGGGCAGAGCTCGATATATAACAATGATAATAAATACGTCCCTTGGTTACAGTAATACTAGACCCGCCCCTTACTTACATGATAGACGCCCCTTGCAGAGTAGCACAAGCATCGGGAGCGTGCGACATCTCCTCGTACAATTACATGTTAACTGCGCCTGCGCGGTGTAGAGTTCACTCAGAGCTGTTTTCGGAAGCTCCATAGTCCTTCATACTGCGCAAGCCCTGCGCCTGCGCAGTACAGGGGGTCCTTATCCGGCGGGGGAACTTTTTCGGCAGGACACCGGAATTACACTACTGCCATCTAGTGGCGGTAGATGTAATTGGGGTAACTAAGCCAAAGTAATGGGAACTGAGTTACCATGAGGGGAAAAGTAATCAGTTAGATTACTAGTTACCCTCTAAAGTAACTGCGTTAGGTAACTCAGTTTATTTTAACTCAGTTACTTACATTACTGGATATAAATTGTGAAAAAGTGCAAGAAATAAATAATGCAACGCTTAGAAAAAAATATACTGACCCCAAAACCGCTTTTAGGGAAAATATTCATAAGTGAACTCGTGAGTATGAAACTGTATGTGAATGTGTATGAACGTATTCATAACATATAACAAAAAAGGAAAAAAGAGGAATCTCATATGAGCATAACACAGTCACGCATACTAAAGAGACACAAGAAAATCCATCAGGTGACTACACCAAAATTCAGCATATAATGATGTTTCATAGAAGCAAGCAATATAGTCTCTTTGTAATAGATAAATCGGTGCAATCCTCCTTAGAAGCACAAATAACGGATGTACGTGATAGATGTGACTTCACATATGATAGTTTTGAATATACATCAGACAAAGGCAATGGATTCTCTTACCCCAGGGTGTGGTCCCACACACCAGTGGTGGTGAGTCGATCAAGCATAGAACGATCGTCCACGGTAAATCATCCAGCCAGGATCTCTGCAGACAGGGCGGTGTATAATCACATCAGCTTTCGGGGGGTTCAATAAGAAGTAGTCACCATCCGACATCAGAGAGAAGGTATGTTAATTCCTCCACCCAGCCAGGTAAAGAAAAAATAGAAAGGCCTCCACATAGAGCAGATCATCGTGTAAAAAATGTATTTAAAAAAGTACAAAACATCCCTCACCATGTGTACAAGCGTAATCACAAATAAGAGTAAAAAAGCGCCCGACATGTTTCGTACCACACGTACTTCAATGGGGGCATTAATTTTGCACTAACATCCAATTTTTTAGGACAAGTTTTCTGGGGGGAACCCCTTCATTATGGTCCAAGCAGTACTAATGCACAACGTTTAAGCAGAGTGTTTAGACAATCTCTAAGGCCCCTTTCACACTGGGGCGGTTTGCAAGCGCTATTGCGCTAAGAATAGCGCCTGCAAACCGACCGAAACAGCTGTTGCTGTTCCTTCAGTGTGAAAGCCCGAGGGCTTTCACACTGAAGCGGTGCGCTTGCAGGACGCTCAAAAATGTCCTGCAAGCCGCATCTTTGGCTCGCTATAGGAGCGGTATATTTACCGCTCCTATAGCGCCCGTCCCATTGAAAACAATGGGGGAGCGCGCCGAACCCGCCCGCAAAAACGCCGCTATAGCGGCGGTTTGCGGGCGGTATTGACCCTTTTTCGGCCGCTCGCGGGGGGTAAAAACACCCCGCGAGCGGCCGCAATGCGCCGCTAAAACGCGGTAAAGCGGCGCTAAATATAGCGCCGCTTTACCGCCAGCGCCCCCACCGCTCCAGTGTGAAACCAGCCTTAGAGAAATAAACACAAACAAACGTACACAGCAAAGGTAATTAAAACTTTGTGCATTAGTACTGCTTGGACCTGCTTGGACCTTAACCACTTTCAGACCGGACCATTTTGCTGGCTTAAGACCAGACCACTTTTTTGCGATTCGGCACTGCGTCACTTTAACTGACAATTTCATGGTTTGTGCGATATGGCTCCCAAACAAAATTGACGTCCTTTTTTTCCCACAAATAGAGCTTTCTTTTGGTGGTATTTGATCACCCCTGCGTTTTTTTTTGATTTTTTGCGCTATAAACAAAAAAAAGAGCGACAATTTTGAAAAAAAATCTATATTTTTTACTTTTTGCTATAATGAATATCCCCCAAAAATATCCCCTCAGTTTAGGCCTATACGTATTCTTCTACATATTTTTGATTGGTTTGCGCAAAAGTTATAGCGTTTACAAAATAGGGATAGTTTTATGGCATTTTTATTAATCATTTTTTTTTGTTACTAGTAATGGCGGCGATCAGCGATTTTTTTTTTTTATTGTGACTGCGACATTTATGGCGGACACATCGGACATTTTTGACACATTTTTGGGACCATTGTCATTTATACAGCAATCAGTGCTATACAAATGCACTGATTTCTGTGTAAATGACACTGGCAGTGAAGGGGTTAACCAGGGGGTGGCAGTGTAGGGGTAAAGTGTGTCCTAGGGGCGTGTTACTAACTGTGGGGGCGTGGCTGTGTGTTAGTGAACACTGATCTCTGCTCCAATCACAGGGAGCAGAGATCAGTGTCACTTGTTGCTAGGCAGAACAGGGAGATGCTGTTTACTTCCGCATCTCCCCGTTCAGCCTCCCCGTGAGACGATCGCGGGTATCCCTGCGGCTATCGGGGTCCCGACCAACACGCGTGCCGCCGACGCCTGTAAGCCCTTATGCTTGTCCGTGCCATTCTGCCGACGTACGCTGGTCGAGAAGTGGTTAATGAACGGGACACATCCCGAAGGCTTGTCCTGAAAAATTGGATGTTAGTGCAAATAAAAAAAGTATCACCGACCGTCAGGGTCGGTGCTAGACTATTTTATGCCCTAGGCAACATCAGCTACTCACCCCCCTACCAAAAAAAATAAATATAATAAAACTGTACACACTGCCCCCCTTTCTGCACATAATGCCACTCTCTTTGACCCTACATCCCCTTTCCTGCACACACTGCCCCTCTCTTTAACCCTACACCCTCCTTCCTGCACACTCTGCCCCCCTTCCTGCACACTCTGCCCCCCTTCCTGCACACTCTGCCCCCCTTCCTGCACACTCTGCCCCCCTTCCTGCACACTCTGCCCCCCTTCCTGCACACTCTGCCCCCTTCCTGCACACACTGCCCCTCTCTTTAACCCTACACCCTCCTTCCTGCACACACTGCCCCCCTTCCTGCACATACTGCCCCCCTTCCTGCACACACTGCCCCCCTCCCTGCACATACTGTCCTCCTTTAAACCCTACACCCCCCTCCCTGCGCACACTGCCCCCTTCCTGTATACTTTGCCGCCCTTCCTGGATACTTTTCCCCCCTTCCTGCACACATTGCTCCCCTTCCTGCACACACACTGCCCCCCTCCCTGCACACACTGTCCTCCTTTAAACCCTACACCCCCCTTCCTGCACACACTGCCCCCTTCCTGCACACACTGCCCCCTTCCTGTATACTTTGCCGCCCTTCCTGTATACTTTTCCCCTCTTCCTGCACACACTGCCCCTCTCTTTAACCCTACACCCGCCTTCATGCACACACTGCCCCCCTTCCTGCACACACTGCCCCCCTCCCTGCACATACTGTCCTCCTTTTAAACCCTACACCCCCTTCCTGCATACACCGCCCCCCTTCCTGCACACACTGCCTCCTATTTCCCCTGCACATACTGCCCTCCTTTAAATCCTACGCCCCCCTTCCTGCACCTACTGCCCTCTTTTAAACCCTAAACCTCCTTCCTGCACACACTGCCCCCCTTCCTTCACACTGCCCTTTAACCCTACACCCTCTTTCTATACACACTGCCCCCCCATTAATGATGACAGGAGAGGAATGTGGTGCTGGCCATGACTGTGCCCTAGGCAGCTGCCTAGGTTGCCAAGTGGTAGGGCCTGCCCTGCCGACGGTACTCAATTGTTTCTGTTGCAAGTACACGAATACGGCTACAATCCCCTCAAGCAAATGAACATTCATAAGACTATTCTTATGAACATTTGTATCAAAATTCTCAGTACATTCGACAGCTTGATGAATGTCATTCCAAAGTAGTTCAACATTTCATTTTGCTTTTTAACATTCAATTTTGCGGTGGACGGACTTTTCCGATTAAAAAAGCGAAAACCACATACACTGTTAGATTCATTCATTCAAGAAACATTTTCCATCCCACTCCTTCAGATTTTCTTGTCACTGAGTATAAAAATCAACGTCAATTTAACCCCACTAATTAGAAAATGGAATGAACGTTCTTAAAACAAAACATTTTGTGCCAAAATCTAGTGTATACACAGTTTGAAGTATAACTAAAGGCATTGGATAGAGCACAGAGGGATTAAAATCCTTTTAGGGTTTGTATTGCTGTCTGTGTCCCCGTTGTTGAGATTCCCCCTCTCTCTATTTGTGCTGTTTACCATCATCATTGAAAGTCCCAAATTTTAGGTTGTCCCCAGAAAAGTAATAGAGGGGGAAATGTTTATTTTTTTTTTTTTTTTTTTTATGAAACCTTAACCTAAATGAATCCAACTGTAAGACCCCATACACACATTAAATTTTCTGCAGATTTTTGTCTTCAGATTTACCAAAACCATATAATTTGAGTCCAAACCTTAAGAGTTTCAATTTGTATGCGATCAGGCAGGCCCTTGCACTACATGGTTTTCGGTAAATCTGAAGACAAAAATCTGTAGAAAATCTAATTGTGTGTATGGGGTCTAACACCCAATTAGCCATTTTCCCTCCTGGTGTCATGTGACTCGTTAGTCTTACAAGGTCTCAGGTGTGAATGGGGAGCAGGTGTGTTAAATTTGGTGTTATCGCTCTCACTCGCCCATACTGGTCACTGGAAGTCCAACATGGCACCTCATGGCAAAGAACTCTCTAAGGTACTGAAAAATAAGAATTGTTGCTCTACATAAAGATGGCCTTGGCTATAAGAAGATTGCCAAGACCCTGAAACTGAGCTGCAGCATGGTGGCCAAGAGCATACAGTGGTATAACAGGACAGGTTCCACTCAGAACAGGCCTCGCCATGGTCGACCAAAGAAGATAAGTGCACGTGCACTGCATGTCATATCCAGAGGTTGTCTTTGGGAAATAGACGTATTAGTGCTGCCAGCATTGCTGCAGAGGTTGAAGGGGTGTGGGGTCAGCCTGTCAGCGCTCAGACCATATACCGCACACTGCATCAAATTGGTCTGCATGACTGTCGTCCCAGAAGGAAGCCTCTTCTAAAGATGATGCACAAGAAAGCCTGCAAAAAGGTTGCTGCAGACAAGCAGACTAAGGACATACAGTGGTGTGAAAAAGTGTTTGCCCCTTCCTCATTTCCTGTTCCTTTGCATGTTTGTCACACTTAAGTGTTTCGGAACATCAAACCAATTTAAACAATAGTCAAGGACAACACAAGTAAACACAAAATGCAATTTGTAAATTAAGGTGTTTATTATTAAAGGTGAAAAAAAATCCAAACCATCATGGCCCTGTGTGAAAAAGTGATTGCCCCCCTTGTTAAAAAACATACTATAACTGTGGTTGTCCACACCTGAGTTCAATTTCTCTAGCCACACCCAGGCCTGATTATTGCCACACCTGTTCACAATCAAGGCATCACTTAAATAGGAGCTGCTTGACACAGTAAGGTCCACCAGAAGATCCTTAAAAAGCTACACATCATGCCGAGACCCAAAGAAATTCAGGAACAATTGAGAAAGAAAAGTAATTGAGATCTATCAGTCTGGAAAGGGTTATAAAGCCATTTCCAAAGCTTTGGGAATCCAGCGAACCACAGTGAGAGCCATTATCCACAAATGGCGAAGACATGGAACAGTGGTGAACCTTCCCAGGAGTGGCCGGGCGCCCAAAATTACCCCAAGAGCGCAGCGACGACTCATCCAAGAGGTCACAAAAGACCCCACAACAACGTCCAAGGAACTGCAGGCCTCACTTGCCTCAGTTAAGGTCAGCGTTCATGCCTCCACCATCAGGAAAAGACTGGGCAAAAATGGCCTGCATGGCAGAGTTCCAAGGAGAAAACCACTGCTGAGCAAAAAGAACATCAAAGCTCGTCTCAATTTCTCCACAACACATCTTGATGATCCCCAAGACTTTTGGGCCAACATTCTGTGGACCGATGAGACAAAAGTGGAACTCTTTGGAAGGTGTGTGTCCAAGTATATCTGGCGTAGAAGGAACACTGCATTTCAGAAAAAGAACATTATACCAACAGTAAAATATGGTGGTGGTAGTGTGATGGTCTGGGGCTGTTTTGCTGCTTCAGGACCTGGAAGACTTGCCGTGATAAAAGGAACTATGAATTCTGCTGTCTACCAAGAGATCCTGAAGGAGAATGTCCGACCATCTGTCCGTGTACTCAAGCTGAAACGAACTTGGGTTCTGCAGCAGGACAATGATCCTAAACACACCAGCAAGTCCACCACCGAATGGCTGAAGAAAAACAAAATGAAGACTTTGGAGTGGCCTAGCCAAAGTCCTGACCTGAATCCTATTGAGATGTTGTGGTATGACCTTAAAAAGGCCGTTCATGCTCGAAAACCCTCTAATGTAACTGAATTAGGACAATTCTGCAAAGATGAGTGGGCCAAAATTCCTCCAGGACGCTGTAAAAGCCTCATTGCACGTTATCGCAAACGCTTGGTTGTAGTTGTTGCTGCTAAGGGTGGCCCAACCAGTTATTAGGTTTAGGGGGCAATCACTTTTTCACACAGGGCATGATGGTTTGGATTTTTTTTCACCTTTAATAATAAACACCTTCATTTACAAATTGCATTTTGTGTTTACTGTTGTCCTTGACTATTGTTTAAATTGGTTTGATGTTCTGAAACACTTAAGTGACAAACATGCAAAGGACAGGAAATGAGGAAGGGGGCAACACTTTTTCACACCACTGTAGATTACTGGAACCATGTCCTGTGGTCTGATGAGACCAAGATAAACTTATTTAGTTCAGATGGTGTCAAGCGTGTGTGGCGGCAACCAGGTGAGGAGTACAAAGACAAGTGTGTCTTGCCTACAGTCAAGCATGGTTGTGGGAGTGTCATGGTCTGGGGCTGCATGAGTGCTGCCGTCACTGGGGAGCTACAGTTCATTGAGGGAACCATGAATGCCAACATGTACTGTGACATACTGAAGCAGAGCATGATCCCCTCCCTTCGGAGACTGGGCTGCAGGACAGTATTCCAACATAACGAACCCAAACAACTCCAAGACGACCACCGCCTTGGTCAAGAAGCTGAGGTTAAAGGTGATGGACTGGTCAAGCATGTCTCCAGACCTAAACCCTATTGAGCATCTGTGGGACATCCTCCAACAGAAGGTGGAAGAGCGCAAGGTCTCTAACATCCACCAGCTTTGTGATGTCGTCATGGAGGAGTGGAAGAGGACACCAGTGGCAACCTGTGAAGCTCTGGTGAACTCCATGCCCAAGAGGGTTAAGGCAGTTAAGGCAGTGTTGGAAAATATTGGTGGCCACACAAAATATGGACAATTTTGGCCCAATTTAGACATTTTCCCTTAGGGGTGTACTCACTTTTGTTGCCAGCAGTTTAGACATTAATGGCTGTGTGTTGAGTTATTTTGAGGGGACAGCAAATTTACACTGTTATACAAGCTGTACACTCACTACTTTACATTGTAGCAAAGTGTCATTTCTTCAGTGTTGTCACATGAAAAGATAGAATAACATATTTCCAAAAATGTTAGGGGTGTACTCACTTTTGTGAGATACTATATAATGCCTGCCCCCTTAAGCTGAAAATGAAGCTGGGCAGGGGTGTACATGTGCCGCAATTCTTCAATTTGGGCAGCACAGTGGTGTAGTGGGTAGCACTCTCGCCTAGCAGTAAAAAGGGTCGCTGGTTTGAATCCCAACCACGACACTATCTGCCTGGAGTTTGCATGTTCTCCCTGTGCCTGTGTGGGTTTCCTCCAGGTACTCTGGTTTCCTTCCACACTCCAGAGACATGCTGTTAGGTTAATTGGCTTCTGTCCAAAAATTGGCCCTGGTGTATGGGTATGAGTTGGTGACCTTGGATTGTGGAACCCTTGGGGGTGGGGACCGTTGTGGGTGTGTGTGGAGCGCTGCCTAGATTATCGGTACTACATGAGTACCTTTAAATATATAAAAAAAAAAATAATAATAATATAGTGGATGGGCATCTTGATGGGACGCAGTGTGGGGACAATTGTGGGCGCTCACCCAGGTTGAACTGGATGGACTGATGTCTTTATTCAACCTTACTAATTATGTAACTATGTAAATACAATCTCTGCTGTTGTGCTTGATGGGCAGTGCCGCCGCCGAACATGACACATTCAAGTGAATGAGGCTGAAACGCCACTGTGAGCCAAACACTTGCGGCGCAGAATTGCTATACAAAAAGCTTGTATGGCTGTCCTAATAAAAATAAAACAGGCTTTCCACCTGCCTGTCTGTCCGCCACGCCTGCACTGATCTGTGATATGCGTTCCATTGCAGATCGCTCTTCAGGTGTAATCGAATCTTTAATGTTCTTCTAAAAGCTTTAATAATTAAAAAAAAAAAAAAAATGAAACTGTGGCAATCATTTCTGATACACATTGCTTTCCCAGACGAAATGTCATTGGGTTAGGTTTAGATCCCAGGCACAGGATGAGTTTGGTTAATGAATGAGCTCCAGTATGTGCAGAACAGAGGGTACTGCTCCTTTAAGAGTGGGCAGGGCCTAGACAGACTGGCAGGGAATGTAACTCAATGCAGCAGAGGAGGAGGAGGCAGTACAAGAGATGAAAACACAGCTGATTGCTATCCAGACCGCAGAACTAGATGGACTTGTGCTCAGTGTGCCACCTCTGGGCGCTGTAGCTTAGCCTGGTACTGGGGGGTCTTTGCTCCCCCCTCCCATAAGACCTGATTTTCCCACAATCCATTGTTTTGTATAGAGCAGACGTGGATCCTGTGTACACCGAGGAGTGACATGAACCTGGCTTCACAATCCTGGATGGCCATCGCACCACCCTCTCACCCCTATAAATGACCAGCTGGTACAAGAGATCAGAGACCGACCACAGGGGCACCGACACCCACCGATAATCACCATGGGCTTCCTGCACCAGCTTCACCTCCTGCTCTGGAAAAACGTCACCCTAAAACGGAGGAGCCCGGTAAGTGCCCCCCATCTCTCATCAGGATAGATGGAGGAAAGTTGCGGTAGGGTGAGGGCAGCCTGGCACGCCGGGGGTTAATGCAGTGTGGTGGCAGAATGGGCCTATGTGGGTGATGGGAGACGGTGGGCATTGGATATCTGTCTCTGCTCGGTGCCATCACTGACAGAACAGAAGTGATCTCTGACTCCCGGTGGGTAGTGGTGGGCACTGGCAGGATCACGATGGCGACCTCGCCGACAGGTGACACCCGGCTTATGTTGCAGGGTGACAAATGTCATCAGCAACAGGGCGCTGCCAGGGAACTTGCTGCGTCTCTTTGACCTGGTTTTTCTTACCTGCCATCTTGGCTGTCACTTGCTGGACTGTGTGTGTGACTTTAAATGAGGGTTTTCCAGCTGGTACCAGTGGTGAGATGTTCTCCAGGAATGGAGGGCATTCCTACTGTCTTGTAGACTGAATGTTATCTGTAGAATCTGATACCTTGTCATCTGAGATGTCCTACCTGTCCCTCTACCCCTACCTGTCCCTCTACACCTACCTGTCCCTCTACCCCTACCTGTCCCTCTACCCCTACCTGTCCCTCTACCCCTACCTGTCCCTCTACCCCTACCTGTCCCTCTACCCCTACCTGTCCCTCTACACCTACCTGTCCCTCTACACCTACCTGTCCCTCTACCCCTACCTGTCCCTCTACACCTACCTGTCCCTCTACACCTATCTGTCCCTCTACCCCTGCCTGTCCCTCTACACCTACCTGTCCCTCTACCCCTACCTGTCCCTCTACAGTCACCTGTCCCTCTACACCTACCTGTCCTTCTACACCTACCTGTCCCTCTACACCTACCTGTCCCTCTACAGTCACCTGTCCCTCTACAGTCACCTGTCCCTCTACACCTACCTGTCCTTCTACACCTACCTGTCCTTCTACACCTACCTGTCCCTCTACACCTATCTGTCCCTCTACACCTATCTGTCCCTCTACCCCTGCCTGTCCCTCTACACCTACCTGACCCTCTACACCTACCTGTCCCTCTACACCTACCTGTCCCTCTACACCTATCTGTCCCTCTACCCCTGCCTGTCCCTGTACCCCTACCTGTCCCTCTACCCCTGCCTGTCCCTCTACACCTACCTGACCCTCTACACCTACCTGTCCCTCTACACCTACCTGTCCCTCTACACCTACCTGTCCCTCTACACCTACCTGTCCCTCTACCCCTGCCTGTCCCTCTACACCTATCTGTCCCTCTACCCCTACCTGTCCCTCTACCCCTACCTGTCCCTCTACCCCTACCTGTCCCTCTACCCCTACCTGTCCCTCTACACCTACCTGACCCTCTACACCTACCTGTCCCTCTACACCTACCTGACCCTCTACACCTGCCTGTCCCTCTACAGTCACCTGTCCCTCTACACCTACCTGTCCCGCTACACCTACCTGTGTGTCTTGCTCTCTATTCCATCCCTGGGGGCTCTTCTATGCATGTGCCATCTACTCTGTTCCTGCACTGATCTCTACCCCATCCCTGATCTATACCCCACCACTGAACTTCTATACCCCATCCCTGATCTATACCCCACCACTGAACTTCTATACCCCATCCCTGATCTATACCCCACCACTGAACTTCTATACCCCATCCCTGTACTTCTTATACCCTGTCCCCGATCTCCTACCCCATCCTTGAGCTCTCCTTCTTGTATAATCTGATAGTATTCTTTCTTTTACTGCTGTACCTACTTCCAGTGCCCTCTACTTCATTCTTGGTGTCTTTTACCTATATGTGTTCTCTACTCCATCCCTATCATCTCTTTTCTGTATGTCTTCTCTACCCCATTCCTGCCGTCTCTTACTTGCATAATCCGGTGGCTATTAATCTCTCCTGAATGCTGTTCTTTACTCTCTTACCTGCTCTCTACTGTATTTTTGCAGACTCTTACCTGAGTATGCTATTTTCTAATCCACCCCTGCTGTCTCATACCTGAACACTGCTCTCTACTCCATCTCTTCTGTCTAATACCTGAACACTGCTCTCTACTCCATCTCTTCTGTCTCATACCTGAACACTGCTCTCTACTCCATCTCTTCTGTCTCATACCTGAACACTGCTCTCTACTCCATCTCTTCTGTCTCATACCTGAACACTTCTCTCTACTCCATCTCTTCTGTCTCATACCTGAACACTGCTCTCTACTCCATCTCTTCTGTCTAATACCTGAACACTGCTCTCTACTCCATCTCTTCTGTCTCATACCTGAACACTGCTCTCTACTCCATCTCTTCTGTCTCATACCTGAACACTGCTCTCTACTCCATCTCTTCTGTCTCATACCTGAACACTGCTCTCTACTCCATCTCTTCTGTCTCATACCTGAACACTGCTCGCTACTCCATCTCTTCTGTCTCATACCTGAACACTGCTCTCTACTCCATCTCTTCTGTCTCATACCTGAACACTGCTCTCTACTCCATCTCTTCTGTCTCATACCTGAACACTGCTCTCTACTCCATCTCTTCTGTCTCATACCTGAACACTGCTCTCTACTCCCATCTCTTCTGTCTCATACCTGAACACTGCTCTCTACTCCATCTCTTCTGTCTCATACCTGAACACTGCTCTCTACTCCATCTCTTCTGTCTCATACCTGAACACTGCTCTCTACTCCATCTCTTCTGTCTCATACCTGAACACTGCTCGCTACTCCATCTCTTCTGTCTCATACCTGAACACTGCTCTCTACTCCATCTCTTCTGTCTCATACCTGAACACTGCTCTCTACTCCATCTCTTCTGTCTCATACCTGAACACTGCTCTCTACTCCATCTCTTCTGTCTCATACCTGAACACTGCTCTCTACTCCCATCTCTTCTGTCTCATACCTGAACGCTGCTCTCTACTCCATCTCTTCTGTCTCATACCTGAACACTGCTCTCTACTCCATCTCTTCTGTCTCATACCTGAACACTGCTCTCTACTCCATCTCTTCTGTCTCATACCTGAACACTGCTCTCTACTCCATCTCTTCTGTCTCATACCTGAACACTGCTCTCTACTCCATCTCTTCTGTCTCATACCTGAACACTGCTCTCTACTCCCATCTCTTCTGTCTCATACCTGAACACTGCTCTCTACTCCATCTCTTCTGTCTCATACCTGAACACTGCTCTCTACTCCATCTCTTCTGTCTCATACCTGAACACTGCTCTCTACTCCATCTCTTCTGTCTCATACCTGAACACTGCTCTCTACTCCCATCTCTTCTGTCTCATACCTGAACACTGCTCTCTACTCCATCTCTTCTGTCTCATACCTGAACACTGCTCTCTACTCCATCTCTTCTGTCTCATACCTGAACACTGCTCTCTACTCCATCTCTTCTGTCTCATACCTGAACACTGCTCTCTACTCCATCGCTTCTGTCTCATACCTGAACCCTGCTCTCTACTCCATCGCTTCTGTCTCATACCTGAACCCTGCTCTCTACTCCATCTCTTCTGTCTCATACCTGAACCCTGCTCTCTACTCCATCTCTTCTGTCTCATACCTGAACACTGCTCTCTACTCCATCTCTTCTGTCTCATACCTGAACCCTGCTCTCTACTCCATCGCTTCTGTCTCATACCTGAACCCTGCTCTCTACTCCATCTCTTCTGTCTCATACCTGAACCCTGCTCTTCTCTCCATCTCTTCTGTCTCATACCTGAACACTGCTCTTCTACTCCATCTCTTCTGTCTCATACCTGAACACTGCTCTCTACTCCATCTCTTCTGTCTCATACCTGAACACTGCTCTCTACTCCCATCTCTTCTGTCTCATACCTGAACACTGCTCTCTACTCCATCTCTTCTGTCTCATACCTGAACACTGCTCTCTACTCCATCTCTTCTGTCTCATACCTGAACACTGCTCTCTACTCCATCTCTTCTGTCTCATACCTGAACACTGCTCTCTACTCCATCTCTTCTGTCTCATACCTGAACACTGCTCTCTACTCCATCTCTTCTGTCTCATACCTGAACGCTTCACTTTACTCCATCTCTTCTGTCTCATACCTGAACGCTTCACTTTACTCCATCTCTTCTGTCTTATACCTGAACACTGCTCTCTACTCCATTTCTTCTCGCTACTCACTACTCGCTACTCATCTCCTGGCTCATACCTGAACCCCGCTCTCTACTCCATCCCTGCTGTCTCATACCACTGCTCTCTACTCCATCTCTGCTCCTCTACTCCATCCCTGCTGTCTTATACCTGAACGCTTCTCTTTAATCCATCCCTGCTGTCTACTCCAATGACTGCTGTCTCATACCCGTACGCTGCTCTCTACTCTACCCCTGCTGTCTCATACCTGAATGCTGCTCTATACTCCACCCTTGCTGTCTAGTACCTGAATACTGCTCTCTACTCCATACCTGTTATCTCTCACCTGAATACTGCTAACTACTTTATCCTTGGTATCTTTTCTTTACCTGCATGCTCTGTTCTCGACTCCACCCTTACATGAATGTGTTCTTTGCTAATATATCTCCACTCTCTTTTACCTATGTGTGTGCTCTCCTCTCCATCCCTGCTGTCTCTTGTCTGTATACTGTTCTGCATTGTAATCCTATACTGGCTGTGCTTTGCTTGTGGTGTTCCTCTCTTCTTTACCCTTGCAGTCTCTTAGCTGTGTGAGTTGCTCTCTGCTGTCTTTCTCTTATTTTTTTCTGTACTGGCTGTCTCTTACCTGCCTTGTTCTGCTGTGCTCTATTCCATTTCTATATCATTGTATAACACCCTCTGCTCTCCCTTACCTGTATATGGTGCTCTCTGCTTTCTCTGTATACCATCTGCTGTTTACTCAGATTTCCTCTGCCAACCATCTCTTATCTGTCTCCTCATTTGCAGTTGGTATGATTTTCTGTGCCGACTGTCTCTTATCTGTCTCTTTTAGGTGCAGCCAGCTTCATTCCCTTTACTTGTCAATTCCAATACACTCCAATGCTTTCCTAGCTGTCTCTTACATGGGGAAATGGACTGTCCTTGTATGCCAGCATGAGAGCTCTGACATTTCTGTTTGCTGAACTCATTTTTGTCTGTCTTACCTGTATACAGTCCTGTCCCTGCTGTCTCTTACCTGTATACAGTCCTGTCCCTGCTGTCTCTTGCCTGTATACAGTCCTGTCCCTGCTGTCTCTTACCTGTATACAGTCCTGTCCCTGCTGTCTCTTACCTGTATATAATCCTGGCCCTGCTGTCTCTTACCTGTATACAGTCCTGTCCCTGCTGTCTCTTACCTGTATATAATCCTGGCCCTGCTGTCTCTTACCTGTATACAGTCCTGTCCCTGCTGTCTCTTACCTGTATACAGTCCTGTCCCTGCTGTCTCTTACCTGTATACAGTCCTGTCCTTGCTGTCTCTTGCCTGTATACAGTCCTGTCCCTGCTGTCTCTTACCTGTATACAGTCCTGTCCCTGCTGTCTCTTGCCTGTATACAGTCCTGTCCCTGCTGTCTCTTACCTGTATATAATCCTGGCCCTGCTGTCTCTTACCTGTATACAGTCCTGTCCCTGCTGTCTCTTACCTGTATACAGTCCTGTCCCTGCTGTCTCTTACCTGTATATAATCCTGGCCCTGCTGTCTCTTACCTGTATACAGTCCTGTCCCTGCTGTCTCTTACCTGTATACAGTCCTGTCCCTGCTCTCTCTTACCTGTCCCTGCTGTCTCTTACCTGTATATAATCCTGGCCCTGCTGTCTCTTACCTGTATACAGTCCTGTCCCTGCTGTCTCTTACCTGTATACAGTCCTGTCCCTGCTCTCTCTTACCTGTGTATATAATCCTGGCCCTGCTGTCTCTTACATACAGTATCTCACAAAAGCTGAGTACACCCCTCACATTTTTGTAAATATTTTATTCTATCTTTTCATGTGACACTGAACACTGAAGAAATTACACTTTTCTACAATGTAAAGTAGTGAGTGTACAGCTTGTATAACAGTGTAAATTTGCTGTCCCCTCAAAATAACTCAACACACAGCCATTAATGTCTAAACCGCTGGCAACTAAAGTGAGTACACCCCTAAGTGAAAATGTCCAAATTGGGCTCAAAGTGTCAATATTTTGTATGGCCACCATTATTTTCCAGCACTGCCTTAACACTTTTGGGCATGGAGTTCACCAGAGCTTCACAGGTTGCCACTGGAGTCCTCTTCCACTCCTCCATGACGACATCACGGAGCTGGTGGATGTTAGAGACCTTCTGTCTGCTCAATAGGGTTTAGGTCTGGAGACATGCTTGGCCAGTCCATCCCCTTTATCCTCAGCTTCTTTAGCAAGGCAGTGGTCATCTTGGAGGTGTGTTTGGGTTTGTTATGTTGGAAAACTGCCCTGTGGCCCAGTCTCTGAAGGGAGAGGATCATGCTCTGCTTCAGTATGTCACAGTACATGTTGGCATTCATGGTTTCCTCAATGAACTGTAGCTCCCCAGTGCCGGCAGCACTCATGCAGCCCCAGACCATGACACTCCCACCACCATGATTGACTGTAGGCAAGACGCACTTGTCTTTGTACTCCTCACCTGGTTGCCTCCACACATGCTTGACACCATCTGAACCAAATAAGTTTATCTTGGTCTCATCAGACCACAGGACATGGTTCCAGTAATCTATGTCCTTAGTCTGCTTGTCTTCAGAAAACTGTTTGCGGGCTTTCTTGTGCATCATCTTTAGAAGAGGCTTCCTTCTGGGATGACAGTCATGCAGACCAATTTGATGCAGTGTGCGGCGTATGGTCTGAGCACTGACAGGCTGACCCCCCACCCCTTCAACCTCTGCAGCAATGCTGGCAGCACTCAAACGCCTATTTCCCAAAGACAACCTCTGGATATGACGCTGAGCATGTGCACTCATCTTCTTTGGTCAACCATGGTCAGGCCTGTTCTGAGTGGAACCTGTCCTGTTAAACTGCTGTATAGTCTTGGCCACCGTGCTGCAGCTCAGTTTCAGGGTCTTGCCAATCTTCTTATAGCCTAGGACATCTTTATGTAGAGCAACAATTCTTTTTTTCAGATCCTCAGAGTGTTCTTTGCCATGAGGTGCCATGTTGAACTTCCAGTGACCAGTATGAGAGAGTGAGAGCGATAACACCAAATTTACCACACCTGCTCCCCATTCACACCTCGGACCTTGTAACACTAACAAGTCACATGACACCAGGGAGGGAAAATGGCTAATTGGGCCCAATATGGACATTTTCACTTTGGGGTGTACTCACTTTTGTTGCCAGCGGTGTAGACCTTAATGGCTGTTGTGTGTGTTGAGTTATTTTGAAGGGACAACAAATTTACACTGTTATACAAGATGTACACTCACTACTTTATATTGTAGCAAAGTGTAATTTCTTCAGTGTTGTCACATGAAAAGATATAATAAAATATTTACAAAAATGTGAGGGGTGTACTCACTTTTGTGAGATACTGTATATAGAATCCTGTCCCTGCTGTTTCTTACCTGTATAGAATCATGGCCCTGCTGTCTCTTACCTGTATATAATCCTGGCCCTGCTGTCTCTTACCTGTATATAATCCTGGCCCTGCTGTCTCTTACCCGTATATAATCCTGGCCCTGCTGTCTCTTACCTGTATATAATCCTGACCCTGCTGTCTCTTACCCGTATATAATCCTGGCCCTGCTGTCTCTTACCTGTATATAATCCTGGCCCTGCTGTCTCTTACCTGTGTATAATCCTGGCCCTGCTGTCTCTTACCTGTGTATAATCCTGGCCCTGCTGTCTCTTACCTGTGTATAATCCTGGCCCTGCTGTCTCTTACCTGTGTATAATCCTGGCCCTGCTGTCTCTCACATATATAGAATCCTGTCCCTGCTGTCCCTGCTGTCTCTTACCTGTATAGAATCCTGTCCCTGTATATTCTACACTCTGTATCATTTGTGGTGTCTCTCTTGGGCTCTCTGTCTGCTGTCTCTTCTCTGTGTGATCTCGCTCTCTTCCCTCCTGTGGATCCTCCCTCTCTGCTCTCCCTTCCTACAATCCTGTTATTTGTAAAGTCTGCAGCTGTCTGTTTTCCCCGTGGTGATTGTCTCGTGCTTGTGTAATCTGCTGCAGTCTCCTTTCTGTATCCACTACCACTGCAATCTTATGCTGCTGTCTCTTTTCATAGGTCTCATCTGCTTTGCTAAACTGGTCACACACATTACAATCTTGACTGTACAATCTCTTCATAGTTAGCAACACTGCAGTGTGAGGGCTCTAAACAATCCATGTCATTCTGTCGAAACACGTAGGATAGATCCTGCGCTGCATTATAATAATAATAATACATTTGGAAGAAATTGTTCAGTCAAAGTGTAGCATGTGTGGGCAGCTTTAACCATGCTGTGCCCCTGGCACCTCTGTCAGCAGTGCCATCCCTTATCTCTTCTTTTAGTGGTATGTCCTCTCCCCCAAAGCCGCTCATCGCTCCTCTCTTCTCTTAGTTGCACTGCCTCCTCCCTTAAACTGATCATACACTATACAATCTGATTGTACAATTTTCTGTAGATCTACTGTCAACTATATAATGCAAGGGCCTGCATCATGTGATATAAAATAAAATAATGGATTGTTTAGGAGTGTCCTTATTTTGCATACTTTTGGTAAATTTAAAGGAGATTGTACAATCAGATTTTATAGTGTATTGCTATCTTTAGCTGTGCCACCCCCTGCCTTCTCTCTTAAGTTTGGTACACACATACAGCGTTTTTTTTTTTTTTTTTTCAACCAGCAGGTTGAATGAAAAAAACTGACAGATGACCACATCAACACAAGGGATGTTGGTGCAGGGATCTCTCCCGCGGAGACATTGTATTCTGATAGGGGGGACCCAAGACCACCCAGAATACACTGAGCAGCGCTCCCTGCTATTGACAGACACCTGTATACACAGACCAAAAGTTGCCTGGTCTTGCTGAACCAGCTGATTTTCAGCCTGTGTGTACCTGGCTTAAGGATCACTATACATGTTACAATCTGACTGTACAACCCCTGTACAATCAATCTTAGATTTACCAAGACTATGTAATAGGGCAGGGATATGCAATTAGCGGACCTCCAGCTGTTGCAAAACTACAAGTCCCATCATGCCTCTGGGTGTCATGCTTGTGGCTGTCAGAGTCTTGCTATGCCTCATGGGACTTGTAGTTCTGCAACAGCTGGAGGTCTGCTAATTGCATATCCCTGTAATAGGGGGTAATGAATTGATCCTAACATTCTGTTTCCAATCAGGTGGGCCCTTGCACTACGTTCTTCTTGGTTGATCTAAAGGAAATTGGACAATCAGATTGTGACATGTGTGGCGAGTTTTTAAGCTAGCCACACATGTTACAATCTGATTGTACAGTCTTCGATTTACAACATAGTGCAAGAGTCTAACTAAACAATCTGTTAAATCCATATCCAGTCTAGTAGGCTCTCGCACTTTATAGTTAAAGTGTTACTAAACCCATGACAATAAAATCAGTTTGTATATGTAGTAAAGCATGCTTGTTATACGCACTGTGGAACCTAAGGGGTTAATCCTCTGCATTGTGTAAAAAATAAAAATAAAAAAAAGGCTGTTTGATCCTGTCTTCTCTGATTATCCCCTTCTTCCACAGTCCCCAATCCATCACCTGATAGAACAGAGCCCTAGGAGGCACTTTGCACATGCTCAGTTTGGTGCGTATTGCTAGATAGTGTTTTTTTTTGTTTTGGAAGCGTGCATGTGATTAGCACAGGGCCAATCAGCACTGTCCAAACAGAGGGTCAGGGGTCATGCAGCCTCATAGGACAGTCAGAGGAGAATGACAACTCCTCCTACAAGCTCATCAGCAGTACAGTATATGACAATCTTAGTTATATACTGTACTGCTGATAAGAAGGTTTTTAGCAGTTCATATTTACTAAAACTATTGCATTTCCATGTTCTGTGTACTGTGGGAGACCAGATATAGTGAATGCTGCAGGGTCCTGGGTTTAGTAACACTTTAAATCTACAGTAGATTGTACAATCAGATTGTACTTTTGTGTGACCAACATGCCATCTGCTGCTTCCTATCTAAGCCATGCTAGCTCCTCCTCCTATAGCAGTGCTGCTCCCTGTCATCTGTTTAGCTATTTTCTTCCACCCCTCCTAGATCACCACACACACGTCACAATCTGATTGCTGCTTTAGATTTACCATCTCCCTCTGTATTATGGGAGCACCTACAGAAGATTTCAGGAACTAAACACACAATGTACACGATCGAAGCACAGATGTGATCGATAATGTAGGATTGCACGTTACGACTGTATCTTAACTATTGATCAACCTCTACTTCCTTGGCGCGTGGCATACCAATTGATTGGGTTGTCGACTATAGATCGATACTTCCTAGTGGAAGAGATCGATTGGAAAATAAAGTAATCATTTATCAAAGTGCCATAAGGCTGCTTAGGGAAGCAAACCAGTTTATTGACCATTGCGAGTTTTTGTAAGGCTTCTTTCATTGGCATGATGCCTAAAAAAAAAAAAAAAAATAGGTGGCTGATCTGCATTTTTACCGCTCCCTGACTGCCCACCTAAAACCTGGCATGGCAGCCATGTCACATGCCGCAGTCATCTCGGTCAAACTCCTCCATTGAAGTCAATGAGGCTGTAGCTTGTGGCGCAGTTTTTTTCAATGCAAAATCTCCCTTCAGCTGGAAACAATATAGCCATTCAGGAGGCAGCAGTGTCGCCTCCTGAATGTAAACAAGCTGCCTCTGATGTGCAAAGCACCATGGATCGCCTTTCAGGGAGGCTGCAGGAACTGTGAATGTGAAAGAAGCCTTAATACTTGGGAATGTTTCTGGTTTATTTTATTTTTTATTTGAAATTTTGCCAAAGGTTGTCGCAAGAGTACCCCCCCCCCCCCCCATTTCCATGTTTTGGTGAGCACTCAGTAATATACTATCGGGGTCTGTCACCTTGAGGAAGGGGGTCTGTGTACCCTGGAAACTTTGGTGTTCCTGATACGGGACTTCAGTAACCGGTCATCTTAGATATTCATTGCTGTTCCTGATATGAGACTTCAGTAACCGGTCATCTTAGAAGTTCATTGGTGTTCCTGATATGGGACTTCAATAACCGGTCATCTTAGAAGTTCATTGGTGTTCCTGATATGGGACTTCAATAACCGGTCATCTTAGAAGTTCATTGCTGTTCCTGATATGGGACTTCAATAACCGGTCATCTTAGAAGTTCATTGGTGTTCCTGATATGGGACTTCAATAACCGGTCATCTTAGAAGTTCATTGGTGTTCCTGATATGGGACTTCAATAACCGGTCATCTTAGAAGTTCATTGGTGTTCCTGATATGGGTTTTTAGTAACTGGTCATCTTAGAAGTTCATTGGTGTTCCTGATACGGGACTTCAATAACCGGTCATCTTACATATTCATTGGTGTTCCTGATATGGGACTTCAGTAACCGGTCATCTTAGAAGTTCATTGGTGTTCCTGATATGGGTTTTTAGTAACTGGTCATCTTAGAAGTTCATTGGTGTTCCTGATACGGGACTTCAATAACCGGTCATCTTAGATATTCATTGGTGTTCCTGATATGGGACTTCAATAACCGGTCATCTTAGATATTCATTGGTGTTCCTGATATGGGACTTCAGTAACCGGTCATCTTAGATATTCATTGGTGTTCCTGATATGGGACTTCAATACAGGGGGTCCCCGACTTACGAACACCCGACCTACGAACAACCCCTACTTACGAAAGGGGTTCTGCGGGGACCCTCCGCCATTTTTCGGTGGTTTTCGCCGTATTTCGGCCGTTCTGCACATGCGCGGCCATACGGAGCGTCGGAAAATGCCGGAAATGTCCGTAATTTGCCGCGCATGCGCAGAACGGCATTAGACGGAACATCGGAAATGTCCGGAAATCTCCGTATTTGTCGGTCTGCGCATGCGCGGCCGACTTACGAACATTTCCGACTTCCGTACAGGCGGCCAGTCCCTAACGAGTTCGTAACTCGGGGACCCCCTGTAACCGGTCATCTTAGAAGTTCATTGGTGTTCCTGATATTGGACTTCAATAACCGGTCATCTTAGAAGTTCATTGGTGTTCCTGATATGGGACTTCAATAACCGGTCATCTTAGAAGTTCATTGGTGTTCCTGATATGGGTTTTTAGTAACTGGTCATCTTAGAAGTTCATTGGTGTTCCTGATACGGGACTTCAATAACCGGTCATCTTAGATATTCATTGCTGTTCCTGATATGGGACTTCAATAACCGGTCATCTTAGAAGTTCATTGCTGTTCCTGATATGGGTTTTTAGCAATGGCGTCCCAAGGGGGGGGGCCAGAGGGGCCCCTGACCCCCCCCCCCCCAAATTTTTTTTTTTTTACAAAAAGGCAATGTCTTTTTGTTTGCATTCGTAGCGGATGTGCCACTTACTCAGGCCACCGCTGGAGTAACACAGTCTCTATTGAGAGGGCGAGTATCCTTCTAGCCTAGACCAGTGGGTAAGTGTGTGCACTGCAGTACACTGTAATCACTTAACTGCATTATCTCCATCCCTTCTCTCCCCCATCTGTCCCTCCCCCTCTCCTGTTCTTTCAAGACCTTCACAACTTACTTTCACTTTCAGTTAGGCAGGTATTAGACTGTGCAAATTTCTTTCCTGCATCCACAGAGTGCAGGAAAGAAACTTGCATGATTCCCCCATCAACACAGACAATGGTGGCAGGGGAATATCCTTCCTGCCCAGCAATTGTATTCTCCCAACAAACAGTCATTATCACTAGTGGCTATAGCAACCATAAGAGTGATAATCATAAGAGTATCTGGCAGGCTGGTTGTTCCCAATTTGATTGATCAACTTGGTACATTCAGCCTGCTCATTAATGGTTCAAATCTCAGCCATTTCCTGCTAAACCAGCTGAGATTTAAACTGCCTATGGCTGGTCTTAGCACTTAGGCAGCCCATACATTGATCACTTTTTTCATTTAACTAGTAGGTTGCATGGAAAAAAAAGAGAAATGATCCAATTCTCCCATCTACACATTATAGGTGGATGGGGGAATCCTCCCAGTGTGGACCAGTGGTGGAACTACCAGGGTTGCTGTCCTGTCCCGGCTATTCACAGCGCTGGTCTCTGTCTCCATGGCAGCAGCGGCACATTGGAACCCAGTGCTGGTTACTTTATGGGGTTGATGTACAGGAGGGCCAGCACAATTTGTTGTTAGAGATGGGCTGGGCATGTTCAAAATCCCACATGCCCGATCCCGCCAGGAAGCCCACACTGCACAGCGCTAAGCACAGGCAGTGAGACACTTCCCGGTTCGCAGCTGCACAGATCAGGAATGTCTCACTGCCTGTGATTAGCAGTGTGCAGTGTCGGCTTCCTGGCGGGATCGGGCAAGTGGGATTTCAAACACACCCGAGCCCATCTCTAATGGTTGTAGAGTAGACAGTTGACCTCCCTGCAGGTTGCTTAGCAGCAGTGCAGCCTTCTCTGACATGCTGATCGTGATGCAATCCAGGTGATGCTCCTAGTCAAATCCTAGTGTTAAATATCATAGTGATTTTATTGATCAAAGCCCACACCTTACAGGCATAGAGCCCACACCTTACAGGCATAGAGCCCACATGGCTGCGGAACATACGGTTGATGTGGTTGTAGTCTTGATGCTAATAAATACTGTGTTTATTAGATCTGACTGGGAGCATCATCCCGATCAGCATGTCAACAGAGAAGGTTATACAGCATTACTGCTACTAGGTGACCAGCTGGGGGCTCGGCTCTCTAAATCCAATAGTGCCAGCCTTCCACTGCATGCACCCATAATGTCACCAGCACTAGGTCCTAATAGACTGCTGCCGCTGCCAAGGAGACAGATGCCAGACCAGCACTGTCAATAGCAGGGGCAGGACAGCAAGAGGAGTCTGGGGAACCCCACAGTGGCAGAACACCAAGGCCTGTGGCAAGACAACCTTTGCAACCCTGATAGTTCTCCCACTGCTTTGGACCCTTATATTTTCTTGGTATGCTGGTGACATATATCTCTTTTTTTCTGCCACCCTGGGGATCGTAGTAAAATTGCATTTTATAGTTGCCCCCCTACTTTTGTCCCTGTCCCCCCATGTGCCCCCCCTAAATATGAAAGCTGGAGACGCCACTGGTTTTTAGTAACTGGTCATCTTAGAAGTTCATTGGTGTTCCTGTTACGGGACTTCAATAACCGGTCATCTTAGATATTCATTGCTGTTCCTGATATGGGACTTCAATAACCGGTCATCTTAGAAGTTCATTGGTGTTCCTGATATGGGACTTCAGTAACCGGTCATCTTAGATATTCATTGCTGTTCCTGATATGGGACTTCAGTAGCCGGTCATCTTTAGAAGTCCAGTTGGAGTGCTGGCCTTGTTCTATGGCTGGATTTGCACGTTGTCACCGTTTAGCCCCATAGACAGGTTATGTGTGATTTGATGTTGTACTGTTGTGGTGGTGGTAGGGTTAATCTCACAGACGGTGCTGCCCCCCCCCCCCCCCCGGTATTAGGCCAACTCTGTCATTGGCGGTGGAGGCAGAAAGCCGGGCTTGTCACTGACACAGCATGGGCAGACACCCCCTAGCTGTAACGAAGCCAGGCTTGGCTCTCCGGCTCCTGAATCATGGATGATGGCCACGGGCCAAGGGAATTCCACCAGAACTAGTATATCTTGTAGCTGTACTTCTCTCTGCGCCACCTGCACATTAGATATGCTACTGAATACTCCACGCACCTGTGTGTATGGGGCAGGCTTTGTATACAGCATAGGGCTTTGCATACAGACAAGGTTGTAAGTATAGCCACAGCAGACCCAACTACTAATATGGGGCCTGACAGTAGTAGGAGGCCAGCACCGGCAGGATACTTTGTGATTTTTACAGGAAAAGCATTTTGCAAATTAAATATGAACAAAATTCAGATTGGGAACCTCAATATGACTGCTATGAAAGCATATAGTATTATGTATTGATATCCTTACCATGGGATAGCACCCAACTGTCCCTGATTTCGAGGGACGGTCCCTGATTTGGAACAAAGTCCCTCTGTCCCTCTTTCCTCCTCATTTGTCCCTCATTTTGGTCTGATCTATATAATAATAAATAAAATGCATTATTTAGGTGTTTCCCAGTGCTAAACCTTTCATTCAATTTCCAAATTTCTGCATTTGTAAATTTTAAAAAGCCAGTATAAGGACCAGTTCCCACCATAAAAACGCTTTTCTACATACACGTTTTTGATGCGTTCCAGTGCAGTTTTTGTGCATTCTGATGCATTTTACTGCGTTCCAGTACAGTTCAGTGCAGAAAAAATGCAGCATGTTCTACTTTATTTTTTTTTTCTTGAACTGGAATGCACTGGAACACACGTCCTTATTTAGGGTTAAGATAAGAAGAGGGGGGGGGGAGGGACTGCATCAAAAATGAACCAAAAACGCATCAAAAAGATGTGCATGCAGAAAAGCATCCGGGAACGCATCCAGGCTGCATTTCTATGGTGTGAGCTGGCTCTTCAAACGGAGCTACACTGCATCTGAACACTATAAACCCAAAGCACCATTTCATTTATTTTTTTACATTTAAAGCAAACTCCCCCATACATCTATGGCTCCATGCTTTATTTTGTTGAGAAACCCATCCTAGTATTTCTGACCGTGGCCCTCTTGAGTAAGGATTCATGTGGGATTTACTTCCTGCAATCCATCTGCCCTTAGCTCAGGCAGGAGGGTGTGCTTAGCCGAGAAAGCCCCTCCTCCCCTCCTGAAGATGAGATGTATGATATCATTTGCCTAGGCCTGGAAACCAGGAAGTAACTGAAGAAATGTAAAAAAAAAAAAATGATAGACTAATGCTAGCGGCATGAGGATGAAAAATAGGATGAAAAATAGTCAATGTTGAACAAGAAATGAAGTTCCGATTTAAATCGGAGTTCCACCCACTTTTAGAACTTTTTCTCTAAATGATTATTATACCATATAGATAAAGCATTGTAAAATATATATATATATATATATATATTTTTGTCTTCTTACCCATATACTGCTGTTTTTTCTATCTAGTTTCTGGCTTCTGCCACCCGCGGATATGACCGTCATATCCGGCGGCGCACTGTCTCTTGGGAGTTTTGTGTCATAATTCCCAGGAGTCAGTGTGGATGGAAGGCGCTCGTGATTGGGATATTCCGAAACCGGAAGTGATGCAATGACGACAGTTGCCATCACAACAGGGACGTGCACTTCCGACAACCCCGCCCATTGTGATGGCAACGTCAGAAGTTGACGCGGCGCTGCAAGCCATACGCACTGCACATGAGCGAGAACGGGCCGTGCATGCTGGTCGATCAGCAGCACCATATCCTGGAAGATAGTGCTTGTGGGCTTCACATGCCCACCAGCAAAATGGAAAATGCCAGGAGACCATAATAAAAGATATCTTTTGATTGAAAATCCGCAATCGAGCAGCGATAGATCGTAAAAATGTGATAGATATGTGTGTGTGTGTGTGTATATGTGTATATGTATATATATATATATATATATATATATATATATATATATATATATATATATATATATATATATATATATATATATATATATATATATATATATATATATATATACATATATATCTATATATATAATTTATATAGTTCTAATCCAAAGATATATTAATCTTTTAAAAAATTGTGTACAGTTGGAACTCTGCTTTAAGTAATGAATATGTGTGATTTATTATTTAGAAATCACTTTAGGGGGCCCCCTGCCTCTAATACTCACCTCCCAACTTTTTGAGATGGGAATGAGGGGCACCTATTAGTAAAGGTATGTAGGCATAGGACATACCCTCTGCCATGACCCCTAAAGCATAACTTTATCTTGGACAGCATGGAAGAAAAGTAGCAGTGGTTTGCCATGGTGGCCCAGTCCTTTATGGTTGTTCTGGTCTTTTCAGCAGTGAGGGGTGACCCTATGGCTGGCACCCGGTGTGCACAAGGTGGAGATGGTAGTGACCTTTACATGAAGTCTGCGCTTTGCCGACACAGGCTATGGCTTCATCTAATCCTTTTTCTTTTGCTCCTGCACCCCTCTGATTGGCTGCCAGCAGCTAAATGAAATACCTGGTACTTCTGGGTATGGGTAGCATGTAACTCATTCCCATTGCCCCCATGTGACAGCGCTGGTACTTGATGATTGGTCACTCAGGTGCCCAGTGCTATCCCATGGAGGTAGTGGAGTTTATCTTGACCTTTTGTACAGAGGAGCAGATGGGGAGCAAAAAAAAAAAAGGTATGTGCTGCTGCTTTGTCCTGTATTCTGGCTCATAAATGGCAGGCATCTGCACTTGGATAGGATGATAATATATTTATACAGTATATACTATATATGCAACAAGGGTGGCATGTTGCGCATTTTTGACAAATGATAGATAGGGCCACTGTGGGCTTTGAGGTTTTTCTTCTGAAAGTGTCTCTTCCTTCCTTTTTACATTCGCATCCCTCTTATTTCTGTGTATTGAATTTGTTTTTGCTTTTAAATTTTTTTCATGTTCATTTTCTGTGGCTATTTTGGGTGACTAGTTGCCAAAATCATTAAAATATACTATATATATACTATAAATATAAAACCAGTTTGTACTTCCTATGCCTCTCAGGGGGACCTGATATATTGGGGAAATGTAGAGGTTCATTGATCTCCCAAATATAATTAATATGACTTTGTCCAATCAGAGTGTCTTCTCAGTAGTTCTTCCTTCCCAGTAGTTGTGCAAAGTGATTTCACGTCTCTGGTCTCCACAAATCTGATTTGTTTGACAACAATAGAAGCTTTATAAAGCTGACTGCGCTGAACTCCGCAGTCCGTAAAGTGATTGTAAAGGCTTGTTGTTTTTAAAATAACAAACATGTTCTACTTACCTCCTCTGTGCAGTTGAATTTGCACAGAGCAGCCCGGATCCTTCTCTTCTCGGGTCCCTCTTCTGCTCTCCTGGCCCCTCCCTCCTATGGCGTGCCCCCTCAGTCAGCAGCTTTCTACAGGGGGCACCCGAGCCAAGTCAGAGCTCCGTGCTTCCTCGCTTCCCTGATTGGCTGACTGATTTTGATTGACAGTTGTAGGAGCCAACGGCGATGCTACTGTGTCTCAGCCAATCAGGAGTTTCTGGGACAACTAAGACACTCATGGACATTACTGGAGAGCGAAGGGGCTCAGGTAAGTAATTAGGGGAGTGCTGGGGGGGCTGCTACACACAGAAGGTTTTTTATCTTCATGCATAGATTAAGGGCTGTGTTTTGGCCTAGGTCTAGGACGGCCCTTTGTGGGGGGCGGCAAAAAAAGCTGCCCCCCGCATGAGAGAAGGCCCATCTTCCCGATTCCCGTCTCCCACGGCCGCCTCCCCCACACATGCAGCCCACGGCGGCCGGCTTGCTGTAGCGGCGCCAGCACTTACAAATATGGTGAACTAACACTATGCTGTTTATGGGCGTGCTTGGTAGGGGGGCATGTGACTCACGCCCCCATAAGTGGTCGGTGACTGGCGGAGGTGGAGCCTTATGCTCTGCCTGTCCTCCTCCGCACTGCTTTACTTCAGTGAATCTTCTCCTCGGTACCGGGGCAGGGTCTGGCTGTGACGTCAGGAGGAGGAGAGAGGAGCACGTGGGAAACCCCCAGGACAGCAGTTAAATTGATTAAATAATTGATATCAGTGTTATGGGCACAGTGAGGCTGCATTTGATGGGCACAGTGAGGCTGCATTTGATGGGCACAGTGAGGCTGCATTTGATGGGCACAGTGAGGCTGCATTTGATGGGCACAGTGAGGCTGCAATTGATGTATTTTTTTCGTAATTTTTTAGTTTGTTTGCGCCCCCCAAAAAATTTTGAGCACCAGCCGCCACTGGCATGTGCAAAGTGCTCTGTGCATGCTAAAATCAATGCAAACCCATTAAACAGTCCACATTAAGTGAAAGTGAATTAATATGCAGATCATGATATTGCAATAAAGTGCTCCATCAATGCTGAAATCAATGCAAACTCATTAAAGAGCAGATCCCCCGACCCCCCCGTGAAAACATTAAAACTCAGCAGCTACAAATACTGAAGCTGCTGACTTTTTTTTTATATTAGGACACTTGCCTGTCCAGGGATCTCGCAATGTCGACACATCTGCCGATTTTCGGATTGGCTCTCGGGTTTTGCCACCATCATTAATGGTCAGGGAAACTGGACTGTTCCCTACTGCACATGTGCGAAGCGCGTTGCACTTTCTGAATAGCCCAGTGGAGGAAGGAGGAGGGGGGCTGAACTTCAGAGGGGGCAGCACAGTCTCCCAGAAGTGGGGAAGGGTACCTGTTAAAAACAGATACCCGTTCCCCCCCCTCCCCCCTGAAAGGTGCCAAATGAGCCTATTTAAATTAGGGGGGTGCATGAGTTTAGGGCAGCACAAAACCTAAATACACCACTGCATAGAATGCATGAAGATAAAAAGCCTTCTGCCTTTACAAGTCCATTAAAGAGGGGTGTGTGTGTGTACGTGATCAGCCTAATGATAAGTAATCCTAACCCGGTGTAAAAAAAAAACAACGCAGGACACATTTTTTAAATGAGAATCACCCCCTGCAAGTTTTAAAAATGCAATTCAGGCAGGCGTTGAGCCTTGGTTATGTATGGCTTTCCGGTCTGTACATGACTATTTTGCATCGTAGCTATCCAACCATTGGCTCTGTTTGCTTGACTGAACATTAATAAAATCCTTTATTAAAAAAAAAATGCAATTCAGGCTACAACACTTGCATCATTCCAGAGGTTTCCCCCCGCAGTACTTATTTTTACCACTAGATGTCTATAGTCTTTTTTTGGGTTGAACAACATCCAAGGTCACAGACTGAGGATATACTGTTAGTGCGCATTTGTGTGTGTATATGTATGTGTGTGTGTGTGTGTGGAGATATATATATATCTCACACACTACACACTACATTGTCAAAAGTATTGGGACACCTGCCTTTACATGAACTTTAATGGCATCCCAGTCTTAGTCCATAGGGTTCAATATTGATTTGGCCCACTCTTTGCCGATATAACAGCTTCAACTGTTCTGGGAAGGCTGTCCACAAGGTTTAGGAGTGTATCTATGGGAATGTTTGACCATTCTTCCAGAGGCGCATTTGTGAGGTCAGGCACTGATGTTGGACGAGAAGGCCTGGCTCGCAGTCTCCGCTCTAATTCATCCCAAAGGTGTTCAATCGGGTTGAGGTCAGGACTCTTTGCAGGCCAGTCAAGTTCCTCCACCCCAATTTCAGCTCATCCATGTCTTTATGGACCTTGCTTTGTGCACTGGTCCAAATCATTTGGTGAAGGGGGGATTATGGTGTGGGTTTTTTTTTTCTTCAGGGTTTGGGCTTGGCTCCTTAGTTCCAGTGAAGGGAACTCTTAAGGCAGGCATGTCGAAAGTCCGGGCCCGTGGGCCATTTGTGGCCCGCGTTCCGGTTTGATGTGGCCCCCACTTGGAATTATATATAATGTGTGTGTCTGTATAATCTCTGTGGCCCCCCAAAGCTCGAGCGTGTTATGTTTATTATGCTGTTAATATATCTTTCTATTTTAGCCTGACAAATTCCGTGTGGCTGGGGGTGTTCACAAGTCTATGTGCCCGAGCCGCTATGAAGCTGACAGCGCGAAGAGCCAATCACTGGCACTGACTATTTCCGATCTCTGCATCTGTGGACTGCAGATGCAGAGATCGGGGAAATGTCATAGTGCCCGTGATTGGCCGTGATTCTGCGCGCTGTCAGCTTCCTTGCGATCTCAGGCACATAGACTTGTGAACACGCCCAGCCATACGCCCCGGCTCATACTAAGAATAAGCGCGGGGCTCGGAATTTGTCAGGCTGAAGAAGATGGATATACTAACAGCAAAAAAAACATAACACGCTGGAGCTTTGGGGGCCACAGATGTATATACTTGGGGGGCCACATCAAACCGGAAAGCAGTTCCTTTCCTAGAGAGAGAGAGAGAGAAAGAGAGAGAGAGATTTATATATATATTTTTTTTAAAACATAACACGCCTGAGCTCATCGTTACCCCGAGCGGGGAAGATGTATATATTATATATCATCATATATTGTCATCAATGTTATGAAATGAATAGTATGCGGTTTGCAATAAATTTGGCATTAAATATTTAATTTGCATTAAATTTTAATGGTTCAAAAAATGTCAGGCAAAATGGTGGGCCCTCATGCATGTTCACTTCATGAAATCTGTCCCTCTTTGAAAACAGTTTGGACACCCCTGTCTTAAGGTGTCAGCATACCAAGACATTTTGGACAATTTCATGCTCTCAACTTTGTGGGAACAGTTTCCTGTTCCAACATGACTGCGCACCAGGGCACAAAACAAAGTCCATAAAGACATGGGTGAGCAAGTTTTGAGTGGAGGAATTGGCCTGCACAGAGTCCTGACCTTAGCCCAGTAGAACACCTTTTGGGATGAATTCGAGCAGAGACTGCGAGCCAAGCCTTCTCGTCCACATCAGTGCCTGACCTCACAAATGCACTTCTGGAAGAATGGTCAAACATTCCCATAGACACACTCCTAAACCTTGTGGACAGCCTTCCTAGAAGAGTTGAAGCTGCAAAGGGTGGGCCAACTCAATATTGAACCTTATGGACTGAGACGCCAGTAAAGTTCATGTGCGTGTATAGGCAGGTGTCCCAATACTTGTATGTGTGTGTGTGTGTGTGTATATATATATATATATATATATATATATATATATCTATACACACTTTATGTGCTTGGGGCAGCCATACGTGCTCATTACAAATGCAGGCTCTGTGTTGTGCAGTGACGCCCCCTGTGGGTTATATTTGGCCTGGCAGTGAGTTATATCAGCGGTCAGGAAGGACTAAACTACATAGGATTTGATTTTTGAGATTTTAATCTTTTGCTACTGTGAGATTTGCCCTCCTCCTGCTGACAGTCACCTCATTAGTAGATGGGGGGGTATTTTCAATTTTCAGAAGCTTGGTCATGTTACTGAAATTATTGGTGATCAGTTGCCGGGGACAGCGAGTGATCACTAAACTGATAGAACAAATGGTTCTTATAGAGTAAGTTACACAACTAACATGCAGTAGCATCCTGTAGCTATTGTGCACATGATTGGAGCCTTCTGTGATACTCATTGTATTATATTTATTGTTATGTTATATTATATCCTTATGTGATAATGCAACATTTATTGCTGCTAAATGTCTTTTTTTTGTGTAGCTTACACCATTTGTCCCATCTGCACAGTGTATAGCGATCAACTGCCACTCCTATGGATTAATCACTAGCAGTTTAAGTAGCACAACTGAACTATTAAGAGTCTCCATTGTAGCAGAAATACTTTATTAAAAATTCGGAAAAGCAAGCTTGTTGAAATGTAATAGTCAGGTGAAAATTTCCAATACTAGCTCCAGTCTGAGCATAGGCTGCAGTTCTCTAATTAGGGGTTGCTAATCACATTTGGTGATATAGAGATGACCACTAGAGGGAGCATTTACAAAATAGAAGATGAAATACAATTATCCAAATCTAGAACAGCTGCCAACTAATACCCATGGAAGTGTATGAAACTACTTTAAAGTGTTCATTGCCTAAAATGTGCACTTTAAAAAAAATAAAAATAAATAGTTTCCGTTTTTTAAAGGCTTCTTGATGTGGGGTACTACAAACTGTCCTTTTTTTTCAGGCGCTTTGAAAAATGAGGCCAAGCCGCAATGATGGCACTTCCATCGCTGCATTTCAAATTTTTGTGTGATATGGTTGGCTGGCTCGACGCGGCTCTTATCCCTAAGAGACGACACATATATATTAAGAATCAAAAGGAAGAACTCCGGACAGCCGCACACCGGGAAAATAAAATCCAAAGGGTTTATTTAAAAGCAAAAAGACACTACAATCCAAACACGGCAAAAAGGGGGGTACAGAGCTGACGCGTTTCGCACTGTATTTCAGTGCTTACTCATAGTAATGAGCTATGAGTAAGCACTGAAATACAGTGCGAAACGCGTCAGCTCTGTACCCCCCTTTTTGCCGTGTTTGGATTGTAGTGTCTTTTTGCTTTTAAATAAACCCTTTGGATTTTATTTTCCCGGTGTGCGGCTGTCCGGAGTTCTTCCTTTTGATTTCTAATCATTGTGCTATTAGCCAGCACCTGGGGCTCCCACACAGGAGCAGGAGCATTCGCTTGTAAGGAGAGTCTTGGAGCGGTGGTTGTTTGTTTTACATATATATTAAGCCAGACAGTGTGAGCCAGTTTTTGCATGCATATATGAAGCACGCAGACATAAGTAGGTCATGATGGAGATGATGATATAGATACATTGTACGCTTACGGCGTTAGTTCATTTAGGATGTCTTTGTAGGTGAAATTTTTTCTAGGGTTGCTTTTAGTAAAAAAAAAAATGTAAAATGTATATTTTTATTTAACCTGATTGAGTTGTAGCCCTACCACCTAGGACAGGATGGAGTAAGGCCTGATTCACACCTATGCATTTTTTAGTGCTTTTTGCATTTTGCAGATTTGCACTACAGTCCATTTAACATGGTTTCCTATGGAACACGTTCTGTAGTGCAAATCTGCAAAAAGCATTAAAAATACATAGGTGTGAATCCAGGCCTTAAAGTGGACCTATCATTAAAATTTATACTTCTCATTAAAGTGGATGTGAGCAATAATTTAAAATGTAAATATGGGACATCATGCAGTCATGTATAAAGTTCACTGATTTGTTATCTCTTGACTCTTCCCTGGCGATCCTGACAATCACGGCATTTCTTTTTGCAGATTGACAACACTAAGAGCCATTGCCTTGCAGTAGGCAGCCTACCACCTGCTCTTCTTTAAATGGAAGCCAAGTTGACGCACAGCGTCCTTCTAGTCTGCCAGTTGTTGGAACACGCCAGCCAGCATAAATGGCCAGCCGTGTCCGCTGTAGTAGTTTACCTACATGTATTCCACACGTCCACAAATCAGGAGGGAGACTGAGACATGCACAATTACTTTAATCAATTCGGGTCAGCATTACAAAATTCTAATATTTGAATACAAAATGTACCTCTTTTCTAATAGAATTAAAAGGCTGTTCTACAGTTCCAAGCCTAGGTATCTACATACGTAATAACAAAAAGTCTTCTCCTGTGCCCATAGTGAAGTGTTCTGAATGAGGGAGAACCTCAGAATGAGCATGACGAATGAGCGATAACCGCAGAATGAACAGGTTGCATATTTTTTGCTCCACAGATAGGCTGGATGTAGATGTGCAGCAAGATTTGCATCTCCATACCACCTGTTTTCACCCCGTAAATACTGCACTACTGTGCCCTAATTGTATGTATTGCAAATGTTTGTGGTGCAGCCCTATTTGTTTGAATGGGTTGTGTTTGGTGGCGGTACTGCCTGCCCAATGAGGCGAGGTGGGGGTAACTTTGCTGCAAAGCATCACAGCTGTGGCATATGAACACCCCCATCTGCTGCCTATGCAGCTTAAGGGGAGGCACTTGGGGGATTGGTAAAAACATGTCTCAAATCCTAAATGAGCCTAAACAAAGTGTAAAGCTTGCCATACTCTTATGCCCTGTACACACGACCGTTTTTTCCGTCGGAATTCTGCTCAAGCGGTCTTGCCTGCACACGATCACACCAAAGTCCGGTGGTCCGGCGGTGACGTACAACACATACGACGGGACTAGAAAAAGGAAGTTCAATAGCCAGGAGCCAATAGCTGCCGTCTCGTACTTGCTTCAGAGCATGCGTTTTTGGTCCTTCGGAACAGCATACAGAGGAGCGGTTTTCCCAATAGGAATTGATTCCGTGGGAAATATTTAAAACATGTTCTATTTCTAGGTCCATCAGAATTTTCAAAAAAAAGGCAGATGAGGCCCACACACGATCGGAATATCCGATGAAAATATTCCGTCTGACCGTGTGTACACAGTATTATAGTGTTTTTTTTTTGTTTGTTTTTTTTTTTTTTTTCTTTTTTTATAGTGCAGGCTAAAATGGAATAAACAAAACAAAACAAAAAAAAAAAAAAAAGATTCCCCCATCTATGCTATACAAATGCAGTGTCTATAGTGTGTCAAAATACCCCAATGGCAGTGGCATCTGATTGGATGCAGCCACTTTTCATCTCACAATTTTCCACCTGGCTCCTTTTTTGTTCTTTCTCTAATTGGCAGATGTTGAGCAGGAGGTTGGCGATAAGTGAATTTCGGCTGGTTCTTCAGCTGCAAGTCATACGGTGTACACCCAGCCTTAATGCCCCTTCCCTCCATAGACTGTGATCAGTTGTACGGCGACCAGGATAACCAGACATGTATGGCGGAATGTGCAATCCATATTATTGCCATCATACTAGTCCTTTGCCTTCTCCTGAGTGTTCTGTTTAGGGGCTACACAACCCCTTTTAAGAAGAAATCTACATTGGGAGTCTTCTGTCCCCCTGATTAGGATGTAGAGTGCGTGGTGTGGCCTGGTTTGGTCGGACACACCTGGCAGATGGAATTTTGGGAAATGCTTTCACGGATTGGAGATTCGGGGCTATTATCCGCGGGCAGTAATCACTCAGCTGGGTTATCCGGAACCTGTAATCTGCAGATTATGAGGCAACAGACTGCATTATTGTTTGCAGCCGCAATCCTATTCCTTCTAACGGGGACAAGGCCTTCTGTTAGTTTAAAGGGAACTCTGCACATAAAGTGACCGTAGAACCCCATTATACTGACATACATCTCCTTCTGTACAAGACACTGATCATTTTCACAGCAATCAGCGTCTATCGCTGCTCCTGCCCATTCACGCTCCTTGTCCGAATGCTATAAGTCAAGGATATGCAATTAGCGGACCTCCAGCTGTTGCAGAACTACAAGTCCCATGAGGCATAGCAAGACTCTGACAGTCACAAGCATGACACCCAGAGGCAGAGGCATGATGGGACTTGTAGTTTTGCAACAGCTGGAGGTCCGCTAATTGCATATCACTGCTATAAGTGAACGGGGGGGGGGGGGGGGAATAAATATCTGGCATGCAATGGGGCATTCTGTGCTTGACTCCGGCATGAGCAGCAAACATGATTTAGTGGTATGGGTGGTAATAGGTCTATAAAGCTTGAGTTGTTGGGTTTTGAAGTTGATCAGATGGCAGATCTTTGATTACAAGTAAATCGGAGTGTTCATGGAGTGCAATGGGCTGAAATGGCCTTTTTTTTTTTTTATTTATTTTTTTATAGTGTTATTAAACACAAGACCCTGCACTTACTATATCTCGTCTCCGGGGTTCTTTTTTTTTTTTTTAAGCACGTGATTAGAGCCTGAGGCTCTAATTCGCTACAAAAAAGGGTGGGCTCGGGTGCATGTCATGCTGAAAGATGAAGCCTGAAGGTTTTGTGCCAATATTGACTGTTATTTTGAATTGCTCATAATTCCCTCTACCTTGAATAAGGCCCTTGTTCCAGCTTAAAGTGGAGTTCCATCCCCAAAAAAAATTAATTATTAATGTGCTTTTTACTCACCTCTAAATGCCTGTATCTAAGGGCTCCCTCGTAGTCTGCCTCCTTCAGCACCTGGGCTCCTGATGTCACTTCCCTCGGCGCAGGAAGGGAGATCGCCTCTCCCCCCTCCCCTCTTGTCAATCATATGAGACACGTGACCGGTCCCAGATGATTGCGTGGCCAGTGACGGCTCGCGCATTCGCAGTGGGTGCCTGGCTGTGAAGCCACAGCCGGGTGCCCACAGTTAAAATGTTGGTCCTGCCGAGCGGAGGGGGGGACCAGCGGGGCTTCGATTCCCCCCCCCCCCCCCCCGCATCACTGGACCCTGGGACAGGTAAGTGTCCGATTATTAAAAGTCAGCAGCTGCAGTATTTGTAGCTGCTGACTTAATTACTTTTTTTTTTAACTGGGAACCCTGCTTTAAGAAAAACAGCGCCAAGGCATGATGCTGCCACCACCATGCTTCACTGTGGGTATGGCGTTCTTTTGGTGATGTCCAGTGTTGTTTTTGCTCCAAACATATCTTTTGAAACTATGGCCAAAATGTTCAACATTGGTTTCATCAGACCATAACACATTTTCCCACATGCTTTTGGGAGACTTCAGATGTGTTTTTGCAAATTGAAGCCGTGCCTGGATTTTTTTCTTCATAAGAAAATGCTTCCAGCTTGTCACTGTACCCCATAGCCCGGACATATGAAGAATACAGGAGATTGTTGTCACATGTACCACACAACCACTACTCGCCAGATATTCCTGCAGCGCCTTTAACCACTTGCCCACTGGGTACTTAATCCCTCTTCCTAACCAGACCAATTTTCAGTCATGCAACACTGTACCCATATGACATTTTTGTCCTTTTTTTTCACACAAATAGAGCTTTCTTTTGGTGGTATTTATTCACTGTTGTTTTTTTTTTTTTTTTTTACGCTATAAAAGAAGAAAGACTGAGAATTCTGTAAAAAAAAAATGCATTTTTTCTTTGTTTCTGTTATAAAATGTTGGTAATTAGTTAATTTTGAAAATTTATGAAGAAAAATTATACTGCTACATATCTTTGGTAAAAATAATCCAAATTGGTGTATATTATTTATTTGGTCATTGTGAAAGAGTCCACAATCTATGGTGCCAATCTCTGAAAATTGATCACACCTGAAGTACTAATGGCCAGTGTTGGTCATCTTACTTTAAAAAAGTAATTAGTTAAGTTACAAATTACTTCTCCCAAAAAGTAATTGCGTTAGTAACTCAGTTACTACATTGGAAAAGTAATTAGTTACTCAGCAAAGTAACTGACTTTTTTTTTTAATATTCTATACGTGTAACTAAGGGGCGGGTCTAGTATTACTGTAACCAAGGGGCGCATTTATTATTATTGTTATATATCGTGTAACCAAGGGGCTGCTCTATTATTACCCTAACCAAGGGGCAGATCTGTTATAGTGTGTAAGCAAGGGGCGGGTCTATTATTATTATATCGTGTAAGGGGCGGGTCTATTATTATTATATCGTGTAAGGGGCGGGTCTATTATTATTATATCGTGTAAGGGGCGGATGGCTACAGAAGAGGGCGGATGTTAAATTAATGGGCAGAGCTCGATATATAACAAAAACAATAAATGCGCCCCTTGGTTCCATTAATAATAGACCCGCCCCTTACTTACACGATAGACACCCCTTGCAGAGTAGCACGAGCATCGGGAGCGTGCGTTATCGCCTCGTACAATTACATGTTAACTGCAGCTGCGCGGTGTAGAGTTCACTCAGAGCTGTTTAGGTTCGGCAATTTTCGGAAGCTCCGCAGTGCCTCATACTGCGCAAGCCCTGCGCCTGCGCAGTACAGGGGGTCCTTATCTGGCGGGGGAACTTTTTCGGCAGGACACCGGAATTACACTACTGCCATCTAGTGGCGGTAGATGTAATTGGGGTAACTAAGCCAAAGTAATGGTAACTGAGTTACCATGAGGGGAAAAGTAATCAGTTAGATTACTCGTTACCCTCTAAAGTAACTGCGTTAGGTAACTCAGTTTATTTTAACTCAGTTACTTACATCACTGCTAATGGCCTATCTCATTTCTTGAGACCCTAAATACCCCCCCCCCCCCAAATGATCCCTTTTTAGAAAGTAGACATTCCAAGGTATTTAGTAAGAGGCATGGTGAGTTTTTTTAAGTTGCAATTTTTTCCCACAATTCTTTGCAAAATCAAGAGGTTTTTTTCCACACAAAATTGTCATATTAGCAGGTAATTTCTCACACACAACATATGCATATCACAAATTGCACACCAAAACACATTCTACTATTCCTTCTGAGTATGGCGATACCACATGTGTGAGACTTTTACACAGCGTGGCCACATACAGAGGCCCAACATGCAGGGAGCACTATCAGGCATTCTAGGAGCATAAATTACACATCTAATTTCCTGACTACCTCTTAGCCTGGGTTCAGACTAGTGCATTGCGATTGAGGGCATGCGGCCTGGTACGGTTCAGGAGGTGCGCTCGCTCGTCCCCACCCCCTTATCTGACCTGCCAGGCTGCGTGCTCGGATAAGGGTCTGGTGTGGATTTTGGGGGGGACCCCACGCCGTTTTTTCGACGTAGGGGTACCCTTAAAATCCATACCAGACCTAAGGGCCTGGTATGCCTCTGGAGGGGGAATCCATGCCGTTTTTTTTTTTTTTTTCAAAAATTGGGCGTGGACTTCCCCTAAAGAGGTGGTACAATGACTTGCGAATTTCTGTTCAGAACGCAAGCCAGGTGCGAATCAGATGCGTGCCCATAGAAGATAATGGGCCTGAATTCGCACCTGATCCGCACCAAGGACGGTTGCGTGTTTGTGTCAATTCGCATTGCGCATGCACCGGACATGTGTGAACATGCCCCATTGAAAACAATGGGTTTTCAAATGTCCTGCGAATTCGCAGTATTTTGCCCCGCTGCGAATTCGCTATAGTGTGAACCCGGGCTTACACGTTTGAAGGCCCTGGAGCACCAGGACAATTAAAACGCCCCACAATTTGTCCCCATTTTGGAAAGAAAACACCCCAACGTATAATGCATAAGGAGTCTTTAGAACACGTCATTTTTTTATTTCTACAAGTTTTTTGAAAATGTGGAAAGAAAATGAAAACTTTTTTTTTTATTACACAAAGTTGTCCATTTATACAATATTTCTAACACATAGCATGTACATACCAAAAATGACACCCCAAAATAGATTCTCCTACTTCTGAGTACGACAATACCACATGTGGGAGACTTTTCTACAGACTTGACACATAGAGATGCCCAACATGCAGGGAGCACCATCAGGCGTTCTAGGGACATACATTTCTCAAATCTAATTTGACTACCTATTACACTTTTGTGAGGCACTGTAGTGGCATGGATGAGAACTGATATGGCATGAATGGGGATGGTTGAGCCAAACATGTGTATGGCTGAGTATTGCTGGGGGTGTATGGGATGGCTGAGGATGGATGGATGAGTATTGCGGAGTATGGATGGCTGAGCATGGATGGATATATTTTATATAGTTGACAGTAGATCTAAAGGAAATTGTACATTCGGATTGTATAGTGTATGATCAGTTTAAGGGAGGAGGCAGTGCAACTAAGAGAAGAGAGGAGCGATGAGCGGCTTTGGGGTTGGGGGGAACATACCACTAAAGAGATAAGGGATGGCACTGCTAACAGATATAGCAGGGGCACAGCATGGTTAAAGCTGCCCGCACATGCTACACTTTGACTGTACCAATTTCCTCCAAATGTAGTATTATTATTATTCATTATTATTATTATTATTATTAATATAATGCAGCGCAAAATCTATCCTACGTGTTTTGACAGAATGACATGGATTGTTTAGAGCCCTCACACTGCAGTGTTGCTAAGTATGAAGAGATTGTACAGTCAAGATTGTAATGTGTGTGACAAGTTTAGCAAAGCAGATGAGACATATGAAAAGAGACAGCAGCATAAGATTGCAGTGGTAGTAAATACAGAAAGGAGACTGCAGCAGATTACACAAGCACAAGACAATCACCACGGGGAAAACAGACAGCTGCAGACTTTACAAATAACAGGATTGTAGGAAGGGAGAGCAGAGAGGGAGGATCCACAGGAGGGAAGAGAGCGAGATCACACAGAGAAGAGACAGCAGACAGAGAGCCCAAGAGAGACACCACAAATTATACAGAGTGTAGAATATACAGGGACAGGATTATATACAGGTAAGAGACAGCAGTCTGTCAGAGGCTTCTTGCCACGTGATCAGCTGTGACCAATCACAGTTGATCATCACGTGAACCAGGAAGTGCTGGTAAACGGCATTCATCGGTTCGCACTGACAGGGAGCGGCGATCGGCGGCTCTCCCTGTCAGAGGGGGGTCTGTGCTGATAATCAGCACATTGATTATGAGCACAGCCCCATCAGATGTGGACAAGAGGTACCCAGTCAGTGCCAATTAGTGCCCATCACATTGCCAATCAGTGCCCTACAGTAACACTTGTCAAAACCTCATCAGTGCTGTCCATCAGTCCCACCTGCCAGTGCCACCTGTCAGTGCCAATCAGTGTTGCATATCAGTGCCTCCTATAGGTGCCCATCAGTGCTGCATATCAGTGCCGCCTATCAGTGCCCATCAATTCTACATATCAGTGCGCATCAGTGCCAACTCATTAGTGCCCATCAGTGCTGCCTCATCTGTGCCCATCGGTGAAGGAGAAAACTACATTTTAAAACCGAAATGAAGAAAAACAAATTTTCTTTCTAAAATTTCTGTCTTTTTTAGTTTGTTTAGGAAAAAAATTAAATCCCAGTGGTAATCAAATACCTTTAAAAGAAAGCTCTAATGGTGGGAAGAAAATGATAAAAATTTAGTTTGGGTACAGTGTTGCATGACCGCACAATTGTCATTCAAAGTGCGACAGCGATGAAAGCTGAAAATTGTCCTGGGCAGGAAGGGGCGTAAGTGCCCAGTATTGAAGTGGTTAATATATATGTGTAAAAATATTCACTAACAAAGCAAACAAAAAAAAAAGTTTTAATTGTTTATCGTTTATAAAATAGACGTGAGCAAAAGAAAAAAAGCAGGAAAATAATAATTAAATGGAGGAGAATACGGAGGCCGATTAGAGTCAATTAAGGGTTATTAAGGGGTTAAGCAGAGGAACATTTGTTCATCTCTTTGATCTGCAGATGAAACAGAAATATACAAAAAGAAACAATGCTTCTTTTTATTTTAGTGTTTCAGGGCTGAGCAATGTTGGTAATAAACTTTGCCGGCTGCTTTTTCTTTTTTTTTTTTTTGACAGCTCCAATTACTGGACTTCTTTAACACTGGGGAGACCCACTGACAGGTCAAAGAGCCGAGCCTGAAAGTATCGGTTTCAGGTAACGGTGCATTTGCATGAGTACCGATACTTGTTATCGATGCCGATACTAGAATTGGTGCAACCCTAGTATATCTAATGCCTTGGAAATTCTTTTGTACCCTTCTCCTGACTGATAACTTAGAACAATGAGATCCCTCTGATGCTTTGGAAGCTCTCCAAGGACCATGGCTTTTTCTGTAGGACTCGACTAAGAAAATGTCAGGAAAGACCTACTTTATTTGGGGTTAATTTTTACTTTACTTTAGGCACTTTAAATGATGGCAGGTGTGTACTGACTCCTATTTAACCTCTTAAGCCCCTTTCACACCGAAGCGTTTTTCAGGCGCTACAGCGCTAAAAATAGCGCCTGAAAAAAGCGGGTCATTTAACTCCAGTGTGAAAGCCGGAGGGCTTTCACACTGGAGCGGTGCTCTAGCAGGATGGTAAAAAAACTACGCCCACACCGCTCCAGTGTGAAAGGGGCCTTAATGTGATTGCTTAATTCTGAACACAGCTACATCCTCAGTTATAAGAGGGTGTGCACACTTATGCAACCACATTTTTATTTATTTTTTTACTCCCTCCCCCCTAAAAGATTTCAGTTTGTTTTTCAATTGAGTTGTACAGTTTATAGGTCACACTAACCCCCTCCAGACCATCCACCACATATATACTGCGGCAGGGCAGCCCGGCTTTGCAAAACCACATACCTGTACGTGATTGTGGGTACACAGTGTAGGGGGGGGTGTGCGCCGCCAGAGCACAGCTCCCGCTGTGATTGGACACCACAGGAGCCAATCAGCGGGTCCAGTGGCCGCAATGGCCACCGGGACCCGCCGATCGTTTAGTGGGGAGACAGAGCAGCGGTCTGCCCATGTAAACAAGGCAGACAACTGATCTGTCAGGGAGCAAAAGAGAAATCTTGTGTTTCAGCTAAGCTGAAACATGGATCTCTCCATGGATCTCATGGATCTCTCTTTTCCACACAGTTAGTAAGCTTGTGTTAACCCCTTCCCATGTCATTTATACAGTGTCGGTGCATTTTTTTTTTTTTTTTTAGCACTGATCACTGTATTGGTGTCACTAGTCCCCAAAAAATGTCACTTTGTGTCAAATTTGTCCACCGCAAAGTCGCAGTCCCGCTAAAAATCACTGATCGCCGCCATTAATAGTAACAAAAATAAATAAAAATTCCATTAATCTATTCCATAGTTTGTAGATGTGATAACTTTTGCGCAAACCAATCAATATACGCTTATTGGGATTTTTTTTACCAAAAATATGTAGCAGAATACATATTGGCCTAAGCTGACGAAGAAATTCGATTTTTAAAAAAATTTTATTGGAAATGTTTAATAGCAGAAAGTAAAAAATACATTTTTTTTTTTATTCAAAATTGACACTTTTTTTTGTTTATAGCGCAAAAAATAAAAACCGCAGAGGTGATCAAATACCACCAAAAGAACGCTCTATTTGTGGGGAAACAGTGTCGCATGACCACACAATTGTCAGTTACAGCAACGCAAAAAACCTGGCCTGGTCAGGAAGGGGTAAATCTTTCTAGAGCTGAAGTGGTTAAAGTTCTGAAATGATTTATCTTTGCCTCATCACAGAATCCTGACATTTTAACAGTGTGTAGACTTTTTATATCCATTATATAAGACAGCCGTTTTCAACAATGTAAAACAAATATAGTATACCTACAGTAGAGTACACTGAAGTGTAGTAAACCACCCTGTTGAGTGAACCTAGTGATCCATCAAAAAAACCCTGAAAAATCCAGAGGCCGGGAGAGCTTGTGCTTTTGAAAAGCAACAGACTTGCTGGCTGGATCACCAGGTGCAAATAGAAAAAAGAGCCTAAAATAGTAAACTAATAGTAAACTAATACAGCCATCACATCTGAGAATGCAATATAATAAATGTTTTCTTTTACTTCTTTAAATCGCCAAGCCAAAACAAATCGAATGCTCAGGGTCGGCAACTCGTTGATCGCGTTCTGGGCTGGCCAACCCGCCATGCCAGAGCATGAGGTCACAGCCCATGGGTTGAGCACCTGTGCAGCAGAGTTTTCCATTAAAGAGACCCAGTTATGTCAACAAAAATCTTCCTATAACATATTATATATATATATATATATGTATGTGCATTTAATGTACGTTTATACAGGTTATTTACCTGTAAAAACCTCCCGTGTAGACATCTAACCCCTGAAGACTGCTCTTGGGCACTGCCATCTTGGATGTGATTTCAGCAGCCCCAGCAGACTCAGAGGTGTCTCCCAGTGACACCCATAATGGGGCAAAATTTCCCAATGACACCAACAATGGAGCACAATTCCTCCCAATGGCACCAAAAATAGGGCACAATTCCTCCCAAATGACACAGATGGGGCATTGTTTGTTTGTTTGTTTGTTTTTTCACACTTACATCGGGACCTTTTCTACTCCCAATGGCCATAGTCCATCTACCCTATAAGAAGATACCTGCAATAGAAGAGCTCTTATACTTACCTCTTGTCTTCTATCTCTGCCTGTTGTGTTATTTATTTACATTTTTTTGGTATTCTTCCAGGACAATCTGTTGCCCGTGTCCCCCACCATGCCCTGTGTTTCCATCCTCTGAACCCTGTAGAGTCCTATAGTGATATAGGGGGTCAGACGGCGGGTGACATAAGAATCCTTGCCGCCTGTGACCCTGTCAGGATAAAATGCAGACAGTATATTGGCTCTATAGGTTTAGGTGCAACAAAGGTTTTCTCAAACGTGTGTCATTTCAGTGCAGTTTTTTTTTTCTTGGAGAAACTGCCCTAAACATGTAATGGAAGGAGAGCCGCGAATGATACATTGCCATATTATTCAACATAAACCAGTGTATATCTATATCTATGTTATTAATGATCTTCTTGCTGTGTTTGTCTTAGAGGCCTCCTGGGACTTTCCACTTGTTTTCACAGCAGCTTCCACCTCCCTCTTCTCCCTCAGGCGTCTACTTTCTGGAAATGGCCCATTTTTGCTAAACACCTGTTACTTAGTAGCCCTAGGCATGTTCTAAGTCCTATGGAATACTGCATACCTTACTGTTATAAGAATATTACAGTTCACCCAAGATTCCAGTGAATAAAATCAGTGCAATGTAAATCTTTTCAATGAGCTCATTCACACCATGTGTGGTGACCTATGTTTTTCTATACCAGATCAACGCAGGTCACTGCAATGGTTTTCCACGTGAGTCATGTGTACATGGGCATTGTGTTACAATGCAGGAAGGTTGCATTTTTAACATGGCGCACTTGAACGGATATAAACGCAACGTAAACAAAAGTAAAGATGTAATCCATTTACATACGTGGTGGCCCTGCCCCACCGTCCAATCTTTCTGGAAAGACATTTTTGAATTAGCCTCAGTAATGTTTCAAACTTCAGTACAACCAGACCCTTTTGCAGCACTACTTAATTTGAAACCAGAATATTTATCCTCTTCCCAATTTAAACTTTTTGTCCAGCTTTCAACGGCTGCTAAACAAACAATAGCGAAAGCGTGGAAATCGCCTCTACTACCACTAGCTGAGACAAAAAACAGAATGCATTCAGCGATGTCCCACACCAAAATGACTGCTATTGATAATAACCGGATTCCACAATTCAAAAAATTATGGAATCCCTGGATAAAATACCATTTACCTTCAAACTTTGATGATACAGTCCTTTTGCCATGGTAATTGATTAACCATTTTCAGTAACCACTCTCCCATCTACCCTGTTTCCCCTAAAATAAGACCTAGCGTGATTGTCGGTAATGGCTGCAATATAAGCCCTACCCACCAAATAAGCCCTACCCTGTTTCCCCGAAAATAAGCCCTACCCTGAAAACAAGACCTACAAGGACTTTTACTAGGGCTTATTTGGGGGGTAGGGCTTATATTGCAGCCAACACCGACAATCACGCTAGGTCTTATTTTAGGGGAAACAGGGTACTTACCAAACAACCACTTTATATTTATGCAGATATCTGATCCGAACTTGTGAACACCCTCTTTACATTAGATTCTTCCATTCCCCCCCCCCCCCTTTTTATTTTGTTAATTTTCTTTATTTACTTTATTAAATATTATTTTATTAATGAAATAGTATACACTTTATATAAATAAATAAGCTCTATATCAGAATTTATTAGATAGCTTACTAGATAGATTTATTACTAGCTTACGATTTAATTGTTACAATCATTTCTTGGTTTTAAAGACCTACTTGAAAACAGACCAACTGTATCAAATGTTTGGTTATACAAATTAGTTTATCATTCAGAAGACACTTTATATCATACGTTTGTTTTCATGATATACTATATTACTAAATATAGAGCTTACTCAATTGTGTTAACAGTTTGTATAATTCATTGTATCTTTACATATGTAATGTATCTTTTTTTGGATGTGTATTCAATAAACCTTTTTGACAAGGAAAAGTAAAGATGTAATGAATACGTTGTTAGTATTTTAGGGACCTGTCACTTCATAAAGAAAGACATGAAAACGCATGGCATAATGCAATGCATATGCATTTTTGATGTGTTGCATTAGTTTTGTATTTGCAGTATGATTAAGGAATTTATATATAATCTCTATCAGTGGCGTAACTTGAACCCTCAGGGCCCCGATGCAAGAAACCATGGAGGGCCCCCCCCCCCCCCCGACCTCCGAGCCCGATGTTGGAACACCAGGGCCCAGTCACAAGTGGGTGGCTGCATATAAAGGAACCAATTTCTTAATTTTTATATAAAAACACACACACACACACACACACACACACACACATACATATATATATATATATATATATATAATATGCACATATAAACAAGTGACAGCTGGTGCTCAACATTTTTAGGGGGGCGCAAGCAAACTGAGAAATTCAGAAATAAAAACATCAGTTGCGTCCACTGTACCATCAAACGCCACCACGGTACCATCAAATGTTGCAACTGTGCCCATCAAATGCTGCCACTGTGCCCATCAAACGCCGCCACTGTACCATCAAATGTCACCACTGTGCCCATGAAATGCTGCCACTGTGCCCATCAAACTCTGCCGCTGTGCCATCAAATGCCGCCACTGTGCCCATCAAATGCCGCCACTGTGCCCATTAAATGCTGCCGGTGTGCCAAATGCTGCCACTGTGAATCCCCACCGCCCGTTCGCACACCCACACACATGCATGCACACCCACACACATATGCATGCACACACACACACACACATGCATGCACACCCCCCACACACATGCATGCATGCACACCCCCAAACATGCATGCACCCCCCACACAAATGCATGCATGCACACCCCCACACACACACATGCATGCACCCCCCCCCCCACACATGCATGCATGCACACCCCCACACACATGCATGCACCCCCCCCACACACACACATGCATGCATGCACACCCCCACACTCACATGCATGCACCCCCCCACACACACATGCACACCCCCACACACACATGCATGCACCCCCCCCACACACATTCATGCACCCCCCCTACACACACACATGCATGCATGCACACACACACATGCACCCCCCCCCCACACACACACACACACACACACACACATGCATGCACACACATATAAACACACATACAGTAGATAGTCTTATAAAAAAACATCAGACATTAAGGCTGCTTTCACACTGGGGCGTTGGGGGCGCTGGCGGTAAAGCGGCGCTATATTTAGCGCCACTTTACCGTCATTTTAGCGGCGCATTTTCGGCCGCTAGCGAGGTGGTTTTACCCCCCGCGAGCGGCCGAAAAAGGGTAAATACCGCCCGCAAACCGCCGCTGCAGCGGCGTTTTGCGGGCGGGTTCGGCACGCTGCCCCATTGTTTTCAATGGGAACGGCCGCTATAGGAGCGGTAAATATACCCCTCCTATAGCAAAACAAAGATGCGGCTTGCAGGACATTTTCCAGCGTCCTGCAAGCGCACCGCTTCAGTGTGAAAGCCCTCGGGCTTTCACACTGAAGACACAGCAACAGCTGTTTCGGGTCGGTTTGCAGGCGCTATTTTTAGCGCAATAACGCCTGCAAACCGCCCCATGTGAAAGGGGCCTTACCTTCTTCCTGCCGAGTACTGCACTATAGGGGGAGACAAAGAGCACAGCACGGCACACACTGCTTTCACTTTAGGTATGTGAGGACGCAGTGCCGATTACAGTTCAGCTGACGATCGGGGGAGCTCCTCTCAGCCTCCCCTCCTATCACATAGTACAGGGGGACCTCAAGGGCCCCCTGCAGCAAGGGGCCCGGTCGCCATGGCGATCTCGGCGACCCCTATAATTTCGCCACTGATCTCTATCTTTATTATATATATATATATATATATATATATATATATATATATATATACATACATATACACACACACACACACACAGTTGTGCTCTTAAGTTTACATACCCCGGCAGAATTTATGATTTCTTGCCCATTTTTCAGAGAATATGAGTGATAACACAAAAACATTTAATTCACTTGTGGTTAGTGTTTGACTGAAGCCATTTATTATCAATCAACTGTGTTTTACTCTTTTTAAATCATAATGGCAACAGAAACTACCAAAATGACCCTGATCAAAAGTTTTTTGGCCTGATAACATGCACACAAGTTGACACAAAGGGGTTTGAATGGCTATTAAAGGTAACCATCCTCACCTGTGATCTGTTTGCTTGTAATTAGTGTGTGTGTATAAAAGGTCAATGAGTTTCTGGACTCCTGACAGACCCTTTCATCTTTCATCCAGTGCTGCACTGATGTTTCTGGATTTTGAGTCATGGGGAAAGGCAAAAGAATTGTCAAAGGATCTGCAGGAAAAGGTAGTTGAACTTTATAAAACAGGAAAGGGATATAAAAGGATATCCAAGGAATTGAGAATGCCAATCAGCAGTGTTTTCAAACTCTAATCAAGAAGTGGAAAATGAAGGGTTCTGTTGAAACCAAACCACGGTCAGGTAGACCAACTAAAATTTCAGCCACAACTGCCAGGAAAATTGTTCGGGATGCAAAGAAAAAAAAAAATGACTTCAGGTGAAATGCAGGACTCTCTGAAAACATGTGGTGTGGCTGTTTCAAGATGCACAATAAGGAGGCACTTGAAGAAAGATGGGCTGCATGGTCGAGTCGCCAGAAGAAAGCCATTACTATGCAAATGCCACAAAGTATCCCACTTACAATACGTCAAACGGCACAGAGACAAGCCTCAAACCTTCTGGCGCAAAGTCATTTGGAGTGATGAGACCAAAATTTTGCTTTTTAGGCACAACCATAAACACTACAGTTGGAGAGGAGTCAACAAGGCCTATGATGAAAGGTACACCATGCCTACTGTGAAACACGGAGGTGGATCGCTGATGTTTTGCAGATGTGTGAGCTACAAAGGCACAGGAAATTTTGGTCAAAATTGATGGCAAGATGAATGCAGTATGTTATCAAAAAAATACTGGAGGAACATTTGCATTCATCAGCCAAGAAGCTGCGCACGGGTCGTACTTGGACATTCCAACATGACAATGATCCAAAACACAAGGCCAAGTCGACCTGTCATTGGCTACAGCAGAATAAAGTGAAGGTTCTGGAGTGGCCATCTCAGTCTCCTGACCTCAATATCATTGAGCCACTCTGGGGAGATCTCAACAGTGCAGTTCATGCAAGACAGCCCAAGAATTTACAGGAACTGGAGGCTTTTTGCCCAGAGGAATGGGCAGATTTACCATCTGAGAAGATAAAGAGCCTCGTCCACAAATACCACAAAAGACTTCAAGCTGTCATTGATATTAAAGGGGGCAATAAATGGTATTAGGAACTGGGGTATGTAAACTTTTGATCAGGGTCATTTGGGTAGTTTCTGTTGCCATTATGATTTAAAAAGAGTAAACACAGTATATTGATAATAAATGGCTTCAGCCAAACACTAACCATAAGTGAAAGAAGTTTTTGTGTTATCGTTTATATTCTCTGAAAAATCATAAATTCTGCCAGGGTATGTAAACTTATGAGCACAACTGTGTATATATGGATATAAAAAGTCTACACACCTTTGTTAAAATGTCAGGTTTCTGTGATATAAAAAAAAATGAGACCAAGATAAATAATTTCACAACTTTTTCCACCTTTTTAATATGACCTATAAACTGTACAACTCAATTGAAAAAACAAACTGAAATATTTTAGGGTGGGAGGTGGGTTGGAGTAAAAATAAAATAATGCGGTTGCATAAGTGTGCACACCCTTTTATAACTGGGGATGTAGCTGTGTTCAGACTTAAGCGATCGCATTCAAACATGTTAAATAGGAGTCAGTACACACCTGTCATCATTTGAAGTGCCTCTGATTAACCCCAAATAAAGTTCAGCTGTTCTAGTAGGTCTTTCCTGATATTTTCATAGTCGCATCCTATAGCAAAAGCCATGGTCCGCTGAGAGCTTCCAAACCATCAGAGGGATCTCATTGTTAATGACCTTCAGTAAATTCTATTAAATCTTCTACCCTTGTTTTTTAACTTTGGATAGTAAAACATTTTTTTTTGTGCCAGTAAATACCTTATACAGCCCACTTCCTGTTTGGTAAAAAGCCTAGGCTTATGACATCATGCACAGCTCTCTCTCACTCTTCTGAGAGTTTGCCAGGAAGGGAGGGGGGATGGGTCATAAGAGGGCCAATGAGAGCTGCAGAGCTGGAGGTGTGCCTCTGTGTCTGTGTAAATCCAGGAAGTGACTAGGCAGCAGCTTCAGCTGCCCACAGTTAAAATGGATGAAGCCAGACTCAGTGGAGGGAGATTTCTGCAGCATATTTGGCAAGTACAGAATCACAGTGTATATATAAAATATGAAAAGTGGTTGGAGGGAAGCTTCAGAATGGCAAAGATTTTTTTATTACAAATTATGTGAGCAGACTGCAGTTCCTTTTAAAAGGTATCAGTCACATAAGGGGCAAACTAGTTTCTCTGGGCTCCAAACTTGAAGAGGAGGTCCACCCTCCCCTGCAAAAATTAAAAGCCAGCAGCTAAAAATACTGCAGCTGCTGACTTTTTTTTTTTCCAAATAACAAGTTTTTTATTGGAAGAGTCAACAATTACAAATATAGGTCAAACAATACATGGAGTTACATGAACAGGGCAGTTACAGACATTGTACAGAACATCTCATATGCAATCGTGGATGTAGCATGGGCATCCTAAACTCAATAATACTTGGCACATTCTTTATGCAATGTAACATCCTAACAGCTGGAGGGGGACTAAGATGCTATCTCCACCTCATTGCAGGTTGATGCGTTTCCTAGCCATGAATCCCATATTTTCCCATATTTAGTCGGGCATCCTCTATGTACGTATATCTCTTTCTTGTATGGCAACACATTGTTGACCGCTGCTTTCCACTCCTGGACTGTGGGGGGATCTGGTCTCAACCATTTTCTTGCAATAACTAGTCTGGCAATAAACAGTGATTCTTGTAAAAACAGTTTGTGATATTTATCCGAGTCAGGGTCCGGGAAAATACCCAATAGGCATTGTTTGGGGCATACTGTTAGAGGGGATCCCATTTCGTCGTGTATGAACTTTACTACCTGGGACCAGAAGTCATGGATGATCGGGCACGTCCAGAGTAAGTGATAAAACGTACTATGGGGGCTGTCACATCTGGGGCATAAGGGATTGTGGTTCGGGTCATATTTGGCTATGCGACGGGAGTCAAGTAGGACCTGTGCATAATAAAGAGTTGTGTGAGTCGGTCTGATAGTCTGGTGGATATCTTTTTATTAGCTTCCAGGGCGTCTTCCCATTCCTCATCCTCCAGTGCCCCCACGTCCCCCACCCATCTCTCCTTCAGTCCGTACGCTATTTGTGCAGCAGATGGCCGGAGGAGATCATTATAGAATATGGAGATGAGCTTTTGGGGCTCATGACCCAGCAGGGTGTCCACTTGTACCAGACGTTCTAGAATGGGGGGTGTTTCAGCAAATTGGGTTTGGAGGGCATGGCGGAGCTGGAGAAATCGGAAGTGCATTTGGTTGGGCAGGTCAAAATCTTCTTTTAGCTGTTGAAATTACTTGAGTGTGTCGCCCCTGTACACATCTGATAGTATGGTTACCCCTTTGTCAAGCCAGAGGACATGATCCGGTATGGAGCGCAGCTCGCCCAGACCTGGATTATCCCATAGCGGTGTGTGCGAGTGGGTGGGTGGGGCATTTAGTTTTTTCCTGGCTACCTCCCAGATTTTACAATAATTGTATAACAATCCCCCTCGGCCCCCCATCGCTGAGGGGTCGGAGGGTTCCCTGAATATAATCTGGAATGGGTGGGTAAGTCCCCGAGTTCGTGTGGAGCCCAGTAGAGCCAGACATCTCGTCTTGTCCAGTTTGTCAAGGTGGTACATGTGGGACATTTGTGCCGCCAGGTAATAAAGCCCCAGATCAGGCAGTGCCGCCCCTCCCATATTTGTGGGATTTTTCAGAACTTTCCAGGCCAGTTTGTGGCGGGCCCTACCCCACACGAATGAATTAAGTAGTGCCTCAACGGATTTAAATATTCTTAAAGGTAAGTAGGCCGGAGCATGCCAAAATATATACAGCAATTTAGGGAGTATTATCATTTTTATGATGTTTACTCTCCCCATGACCCCCAGTGGCAGTTTCGACCAGGTTTGCAATTTGGGTTTTATGTCGGCTATGACTGGTTCTAAGTTTAATTTTACATAGTCTTCCCTGAATCGGGAAACCGTGATCCCTAGGTATTTCATGGAGCTGACCCTAAGCAGTGGGGATGAGCTCTCTGTCTGTGTGGGGACTCCCACATCTATAGGGAGGATTCGGGACTTGTCCCAGTTGAGCTTAAGCCCTGAGTATCGCCCGAAGTTGCTTATTACCTCCAGTGCTATCTGTAGGGAAGGGCCAGCGTCAGCTAGGTAGAGTAACACGTCGTCTGCATATAGGCTCGTAACTTCCGTTACTCCCCCACAGTGCAGACCTTGTATGTTCGTGTTGGTTCTGAGGGTTGAAGCAAGGGGCTCAACGGCTAGCGCATAGAGCAGTGGGGACAGGGGGCATCCCTGACGTGTCCCCCTGGACAAGGGGAACGGGGCTGAGACCATCCCATTCACAAGGATCCTGGCGCTAGGATTTTGGTATAGGAGTCGGATCCACTGGATAAAATTGGGTCCAAACCCGAATCGAGCCAGGCACTCCCAGAGGTACTCCCACTCGACAGAGTCGAATGCTTTCGCAGCATCTAACGACACCACTACTCTGGATCCCATCTGGGAGTGCTCTGCCTGCAGGTTCATGTGGAGGCGCCGCAAGTTGTGCGCTGTGTTCTTTCCTGGCATAAAGCCGCACTGATCTGGATGTATCAGGGACATGATTACTTTGTTCAATCGTAGCGCCAGGACCTTGGCTAGTATTTTTATGTCTAGCTGAAGGAGTGATATCGGACGATAGGATTCAGATTTTCCTAAGTCCTTGTCCGGTTTTGGGATGAGGACCACATATGCTTCACCCATAGAAGCTGGTCTATTACCTGTTTGGAACATGTGTGAGAAAAGCTCCCGCAGTTTGGGGGTTAGGACATCCGCATAAGCGGTATAGAATTCCAACGGCAGCCCATCTGACCCGGGAGCTTTCGATGGGCTGAGGTTGGACAGGGCCTCTGTGATGTCTTCTACGGTAATCGGGGCCTCCAGCATCTCTATCTGAGAATCTGTGAGTTTGGGTAAGTCAATTTCAGCCAGCAAGGCCTCAATCTCCTCCCTGGGATTATCTGCATTGGAGGTATAGAGTGATGCGAAGAAGGAGCGGAACTCTCCCGCCAGTAATTGTGGAACCATCCGCCCTCCGAAGCGACACCACGGTGGGGGGCTTGTGATCCATGTGAGCAAGATATGCCAGCATGTGTCCCGCCTTTTCACCATGCTCGTAGATGCGTTGGTTGACATAAAATATTTTACGTTTAGCTTTTTCAAAGTGCAGGCCATTAACCAGTCTGGCCTGTAGTTTGAGTTCCTCTGCTTTATCAGGGGTCGGGTCACTGGAGAAGTTTTTTTCTGCGTTGGATAATTTCTGCTCAGCCTGCTCAACGCAGCTGCTGACTTTTAATAATAGGACACTTACCTGTCCTGGAATCCAGCGATGTCAACACCGCAGCTGATGTTTCCATTGCGGGTAAGGGAACCCAGCAGTGTAGCATTACAGCTTCACGCCGGGTCCCTACTTTACATGCGTGAGGCACTGCTGAGCTCTCCTCCTGGCCCGGTGGCAGAGGAGGGAGCCGAAGCCAAGCTGTGACTTAATGCGCTGTGGTCCGGACTCTCGGGAGTGGGGACAGGTATCCGCACCCCCCCGAAAGGTTTCCGTTACATCAGAGGGGGGCGGGGTCACCCGTACGTCATTGGGGAAGCCCAGCTTCCCCCTTGCATTTCGTCAGAGGGGGGCGGGGTCAGGTGACAGGTGGCCCGGTCCTCCTCAGCTAAGACGGGATTCCTGCAGTGTCTCCGTGGAGACAGGATGCGCTGCGCTGGACGTCGTCGGAAGAGATCACCCATCGCTGGACCCCGGAGAAGAGATCACCCATCGCTGGATAGCAAGAGTGGATAACCACCGCTGGAATCTTTTTTTGTTTTTTTGTTAATGAAGGACTTTTCCCAACGGTGTCATGCCCCGTACACACAGTCGGAAAATCCGACCACAAAATCCATCGGATTTTTTCCAACGGATTTTGTCCGACACTGGTGTTGCATACACACGGTCGGACAAAGTTGTCAGAAAATCCGATCATTCTGAACGTGGTGACGTTTGTTGCCTATGACGGGACTACGTAGAGGCTAGTACCCAATAGCTTTGGTCTTGTAATGTGATCTGAGCATGCGTGGCACTTTGTCCGTCGGAATTCGCTACACACGAACGGAAAAAGTCCGATAGGACTTTGTTGTCGGAAAATTTGAGAGCAGGAGATAAAACTTTGTCCGTCGGAAAATCCGACGGAAAAAGTCCGATGGAGTCTACACACGGTCGGAATTTCCGACAACATTGTCCGATAGGACATTTTCCGTCGGAAAATCCGACCGTGTGTATGGGGCATCAGTGTGTTTTTTTAACAATTTTTTACACTTTCTTTGTGAAATGGTACAATTTCAAACAGGGGAGGTGGGATCTGGGGGTCCCCTTGTTAAAGGGGGCTTCCAGATTCTGATAAGCCCCCCACCAGCAGACCCCCACAACCACCGGGCAAGGGTTGTGGGGATGAGGCCCTTGTCCCCATCAACATGGGGACATGGTGCTTTGAGGGGTCCTCAAAGCACCCTTCCAATGTTGAGGGCATGTGGCCTGGTATGGTTCAGGAGGGGGGGCGCTCTCTCGCCCCCCTCTTTTCCTGCAGCCTGCCAGGTTGCGTGCTCGGATAAAGGGTCTGGTATGAATTTTTGGGTGGAACTCCACGCCATTTTTTTTTTAAATTTGGCGTGGAGTTCCCCTTAAAATCCATACCAGACCTGAAGGGTCTGGTATGGATATTTAGGGGGAACCCCACGTCATTTATTTTTAAATTTGACCCGGGGTTCCCCTTAATATCCATACCAGACCTGAAGGGCCTGGTAATTGAATTCGGGGGGAGCCCAAAGCATATTATTATATTTTTTTTTTTTTATCAATGACTTTCAATGACTGTTCTCTGTATTACGGGAGCCGACAAATTCATTAGCCGCGAGTGATTTTAAATGAATTTTTTCCTGCAAAAATGACACTTTGTGCAGGGACAGTTCTAAGCATGGGAAACATGCACCCCTTTACAGGCATACTATACACACCCCCAGGTACGAAATTTAAAGAAATATTACACTTTTATTGTTTCACTTTAAGCATTATTAAAATCACTGCTCCTGAAAAAACTGCCGTTTTTTAAAAGTTTTTTTTTGCATTGATACATGTCCCCTGGGGCAGGACCCAGGTCCCCAAACACTTTTTATGACAATAACTTGCATCATATAAGCCTTTAAAATTAGCACTTTTGATTTTGAATGTTCGAGTCCCATAGACTTTAATAGGGTTCTAAAGTTTACACAAACTTTAGGTCTGTTCGCAGGTTCTGGTGCGAACTGAACAGGGGGGTGTTTGGCTCATCCCTACCCTCCACCCACCTTCCCCTCACTACTTCTTCCACATGACTTATCTCTCTCTCTCTATCTCCTCGTTAGGGGCAGGCATCTCGCTCCACACTGTCTAGGCAGGAAAAAATTGCCAGGGGGGCCGAGAAGAGAGGGAAAAACAGGGAAAATCAGTCATGATCAAGGTTCATAATTCGACTCTTTATTCCTCTATAGCTAAAACCATTAGCAACTTTACTAGGGACCTTATGGATCCACTACCCCCCCTACCTTTATCATTCCCTGTCTCTTCTCCTAGCCCATCTCAAATGCACACTGTATCCAGCCTGCCCATATCTTCTTAAATTCCCCTTTTTGGTCCCTCACTACTTGAATCCACCTTTCAGCTTCCATTGTCCGGTTAACCTCCTTTTTCCAGAACTCTAGTGTTGGGCAGGTGATCTGTTTCCAAAATCTGGGGATTAATAATTTACCTGCATTCAATAAGTGTGGTGTAATGCTCTTCTAGTTTTTCAATCCATGGTGCAATTGCTGCCCAAAATGCTTCAATCTTGGGGCATTCCCACCACAAGTGGAGAAATGTACCCCTTTGCTCACACCCCCTCCAACACCGGGCATCTGCCGCTGGATACATCTGAGCCCCGTACACACGGTCGGAAATTCCGACCATATATATATATATATATCCAGCCTGCCTTTATAGCGCCTAATCCTCTGAAAATGACCCGTTGTGGTCGAAGCGCGTCAGTTTAGTTTAAACCACGTCACCATAGCTCTCTAATATTTCCTACATTGTGTTTAGTTTTATATATGTTGTTTTGCTGTTACCTCCTGGATCATAGCTCATATTTTATTGCTATTGTCACTCCTGATACTTATATGTTCTATTAAAGCTTTTTCTATTTTTAAATACTGATATATGTTTTTCCTAATTTGTTGCTGCCTAGAAAACCCCACTTTGGGGGACAATTCCCTTTTTCCTGTTCTCAACCCGATAACCACTGAATCACTTTCACCCTGTTCTTCTTCAGCAATGCAACAGTGGCCTTAGATGTGTGTTCTGGATCATTGTCCTGTTGGAAAAGTGCACGTTGGCCAAGGAAACAGAGTGATGGCAGCATCTTCTCTTTCATTATAGAGCAATAGATCTGTGAATTCATGATACCATCAATGAAATGCCACTCCCCCGTCACCAGCAGCACTCACACAGCTACACAGAAGGACACTGCCACCACCATGTTTCATCTTATCACCTTATCAACGCCATACAGTTTTGAAGCCATCAGTACCAAAAACATTTATGTTGGTCTCGTCACTCCACAGTACAGTCCCAGTAGTAGTAGTCTTCTTCTTTTTCAGCATGGGCCCTTGCAAATTCTATTTTGGGCTTTTTTTGTGCATGGGCTTTAGGAGAGGCTTCCTTTGTGGACGACGGCCATTCGTCGGCAGTGTGTGCCATGTTGTCATGGGAAACCGTCACCCCAGTTTGGCTTTCTACTTATTTAGCTAACTACAGTAAACTTGCATGGCTATTTTCTTTAACCCTTCTCATCAGAAGATGCTCCTGTTGAGGTGTTTACTTCTGTGGACGGCCTAGAAGTCTCTGTGAGATGGTTGCAGTCCCATGTTTATGGAGCTTGTTTTGTGTACTGGTGCGCAGTCATAATAAAAAAAAGTCATGTTGCAGTCATGTTGGAACTGGAAGGGGCCATCCCCAAACTGTTCCCACAACGTTGGGAACATGAAATTGTCCAAAATGTCTTGGTATGCTGACGCCATAAGTGTTCCCTTCACTGGAACTAAGGGGCCAAGCCCAACCCCTGAGAAAGAACCCTACACCATAATCCCCCCTCCACCTAATGATTTGGACCAGTGCATAAAGCAAGGTCCATAAAGACACGGTTGAGCGAGTTTTGGGTGGAGGAACTTGACTGGCCTGTGCAGAGTCCTGACCTCAACCTGATAGAATACCTTTGGGATGAATTAGAGTGGAGACTGCGAGCCAGGCCATCTCTTCCAACATCAGTGCCTGACCTCTCAAATGTGCTTCTGGAAGAATGGTCAACATTCCCGTAGACACACTCCTAAACCTTGAGTACAGCCTTCCCAGAAGAGTTGAAGTTGTTATAGCTGCAAAGGGTGGGCCAACTCAATATTGAACCCTACGGACTAAGACTGGGATGCCATTAAAGTTCAATGTGTGTAATATAGTGTGTGTGTATATATGTGTGTGTGTGTGTGTGTGTGTGTGTGTGTGTGTGTGTGTGTGTGTGTGTGTGTATATATATATATATATATATATATATATATATATATATATATATATATATATATATATATATATATATCGTGTATATTTTATATTTTATTGTATATAATTGTGAATATGTATGAATACTGGCTCAATCCGGGCTCGTTTTCACTAGCGTCGCTCTTTGAAGAGCTAACTACAGTGAATTTGACTGGCAGTGAGTAGGTGTTATGTTGCCTCCTTGCAGCTTGTTTTACACCTAAAAGCCAATATTACTGCAACGCAACCACAGTTGTTGTATGACCCCCATTCACTTGAATTTGTGTAATTTTCCAGGCAGGACAACCCAACTAACACATTAGCTGGGTATATTTTCTGTTGTGCCGTGATGTGTGTTTTTTTTTTCTTTTTGCCGAGTGTAGCATAGCGGTCACTTTATTAACTGCCGAGCTATACCATATCAGCCACACAGGGAGAGCGTTGTTTTCCGTGAATGTACCAACTCAGAAACTTGTCTAAAAGCACCATGTAACACAGCAAAGCAGGAAACCGTTGTGAGCAAATATGTCTGCCTCATGTATATATGTAATTGCAACCATTATATAGATAAAAGGTTTTTTAAATCTTCAAACACACGTTGATGGGATTATTTACATCATTGTGATCTTTTTTTCCCTTTATGATTATATCTAAAAAGTATTGAAAGCTTAAGCGTTCCCTGGAAACCGAAATGCTAATCGCAATCCCCAACAACCACTAAAGGGAGCATTTCCAATCTTAGCAAGAAATACCGTAATAAAAATCTGAAACCGCCAGGTAGGTGCAATAAAATATACATTCAGATTGATGTTTCAGGAATAACTCGATATGTACTTTTTGAAAAAAACATTATTTTTGTTTTATGTAGCACCATCATCCCTCTATTACAATAAAATGGATATTATGAAGGTGTGTAAAACAGATAATACAGTGGTGTGAAAAAGTGTTTGCCCCCTTCCTCATTTCCTGTTCCTTTGCATGTTTGTCACACTTAAGTGTTTCGGAACATCAAACCAATTTAAACAATAGTCAAGGACAACACAAGTAAACACAAAATGCAATTTGTAAATGAAGGTGTTTATTATTAAAGGTGAAAAAAAATCCAAACCATCATGGCCCTGTGTGAAAAAGTGATTGCCCCCCTTGTTAAAACATACTATAACTGTGGTTGTCCACACCTGAGTTCAATTTCTCTAGCCACACCCAGGCCTGAATATTGCCACACCTGTTCACAATCAAGGCATCACTTAAATAGGAGCTGCTTGACACAGTAAGGTCCACCAGAAGATCCTTAAAAGCTACACATCATGCCGAGACCCAAAGAAATTCAGGAACAATTGAGAAAGAAAGTAATTGAGATCTATCAGTCTGGAAAGGGTTATAAAGCCGTTTCCAAAGCTTTGGGAATCCAGCGAACCACAGTGAGAGCCATTATCCACAAATGGCGAAGACATGGAACAGTGGTGAACCTTCCCAGGAGTGGCCGGCCGCCCAAAATTACCCCAAGAGCGCAGCGACGACTCATCCAAGAGGTCACAAAAGACCCCACAACAACGTCCAAGGAACTGCAGGCCTCACTTGCCTCAGTTAAGGTCAGCGTTCATGCCTCCACCATCAGGAAAAGACTGGGCAAAAATGGCCTGCATGGCAGAGTTCCAAGGAGAAAACCACTGCTGAGCAAAAAGAACATCAAAGCTCGTCTCAATTTCTCCACAACACATCTTGATGATCCCCAAGACTTTTGGGACAACATTCTGTGGACCAATGAGACAAAAGTGGAACTCTTTGGAAGGTGTGTGTCCAAGTATATCTGGCGTAGAAGGAACACTGCATTTCAGAAAAAGAACATTATACCAACAGTAAAATATGGTGGTGGTAGTGTGATGGTCTGGGGCTGTTTTGCTGCTTCAGGACCTGGAAGACTTGCCGTGATAAAAGGAACTATGAATTCTGCTGTCTACCAAGAGATCCTGAAGGAGAATGTCCGACCATCTGTTCGTGTACTCAAGCTGAAACGAACTTGGGTTCTGCAGCAGGACAATGATCCTAAACACACCAGCAAGTCCACCACCGAATGGCTGAAGAAAAACAAAATGAAGACTTTGGAGTGGCCTAGCCAAAGTCCTGACCTGAATCCTATTGAGATGTTGTGGTATGACCTTAAAAAGGCCGTTCATGCTCGAAAACCCTCTAATGTAACTGAATTAGGACAATTCTGCAAAGATGAGTGGGCCAAAATTCCTCCAGGACGCTGTAAAAGCCTCATTGCACGTTATCGCAAACGCTTGGTTGCAGTTGTTGCTGCTAAGGGTGGCCCAACCAGTTATTAGGTTTAGGGGGCAATCACTTTTTCACACAGGGCCATGATGGTTTGGATTTTTTTTCACCTTTAATAATAAACACCTTCATTTACAAATTGCATTTTGTGTTTACTTGTGTTGTCCTTGACTATTGTTTAAATTGGTTTGATGTTCCGAAACACTTAAGTGTGACAAACATGCAAAGGAACAGGAAATGAGGAAGGGGGCAAACACTTTTTCACACCACTGTAGATCAAACAAACTGGTTTAAAGTAATAAGTAGTTGTATAGAAATGACAAAATACGATGGGAAAGGAAAGTGTAAAAATAGTGCTAAACCGGTAAGGTTATCTTGTTGGTAGTGGTTGTAAACCTCAAACATGAAATGTGAACAAAGTATATCCTTCTATAGTGTATATTTGTCTCAGTTAAAAGCATAAAGTGTCACTTTTGTCTTCTGCTTCGTTCGTTTGCTATCAGCATGAGTCACTTCTGACAAGTTTTGCTGACACCAAAAGAAAAATGGTGATGGGGAGGAACTTCCAGTTGATTGACAGCCTCAGCTCTGTTCCTATGTGCTGAGTGAAGGGGGTGTGTCTCTTCCCTCCAATCAGCTCTCAGAGCTCTCCTCACTGAGCGCTGCAGAATGCAATTTCAGCTCTTTTTTCTAACAGCTCAGACAAGCTTTATAACTTCTGGACTTTGAACAATGTAGGAGGATTTGTTTCAACTCTGTGAGGGCAGTCACTTCACTGGGTAATATGTAAGGGTAACGTACTGATGCTGATGTAAGTGATCTGGTTCCCAGGCAAGCGGCTTCTACAGCCCAGAGGATCTCTATGGTCTCCTTGGCTTATAGTGTAATGCAACAAAAATTTTAATTGAAATGCCACACCAATGTTAAAGGGTCCATATCAAACTTTATTCCAATAAAAGTCCAATAAAAAGTAGCCCACACATTTTTTGGGTCTAAAAATGCCTCCTTCATTTGGGTTTGATTGAAACCAATATAAATAGTGTAGAACTGAACTTTCTGCCAGGGTGATTATAAGCTCTCTGCAGGGGAGACAGCTTACAGTATTGATGGCTAATGCCCCTTTCACAGGGGTGGACCGATTGGGTCCGCCGGGCAGATTTTTAGGCAGATCTGATCGGACCATTCATTGCCCACTATAAAACAGCAGGTGTCACCCACCGACATCCAAACCTATCTGCTAAAAACAGACGTATGGTTCCCCATCCCTCTAGTGGATCAGTTCGGATGGCTGTGAGGTGCAAATGGACAGGCGGTCTGTTTACGTCCGACCGTCCATAGAGTAAAGCGGCTGTGTCTGTGTCCACTTTGCATAAGCAGAGTGGACACAGACAAGCCACCCACCTGCTCAGTGGGGATCAGTGGATATATTCTTGGCAGAGTCAGCCCCTTGTGAAAGGGGCCTAAGGGGTAAAGGAAGGAGTAGGATATGTATGTGGTGACCACATATGTCTCATCAAATGGCTAAGAGGAATCCCATTCTGGATCTGTGATTGAAGAGAATAAACTAGCCCAGATCATATGCTTGCTTGAAGAAGTTTCGATTTAGTGTTTTCAAAAGATGGCAGATGTAGCAAGGATTCCCAGAGAAGGGGTAAAGCTCTGGAAAACTCCTGGATGCAAGATTATGTGGCAATAAATAAAGTGATTTAAAGCAAAATGTTGTTCATAGTGTCGGTTGTATTGTGCATGGTGTATGGAGGGACCAGACTATGAGGAGCTTTTGTTGGCGGCAGTAAGTAGAGCATTTGACCATTTTGGTGGGACAGAGTAAAAAAACATTAGAGGAGCTCATTCTACTTAAAAAGAAACCTTTAAAAAGTTCTCTAAGCCTAAGTGATAAACCCCTAGTTTGCACTGCCTGTACCATTGCAGGGATGGTCCCTTGGTGCTCCAGTGGGTTTTCTGCATTGGTGATATACAGTATTTTATGCACTTTCTTCCTTTCCCCTGTCCTGGTGATCTTGGAAGCTTCAAGAGTTGGAGAGTTCCAAAAGGCATGTAGAAGTAAATTTTAGGGCTGTAGAAATTAAAGATTAATTCCTCGATTAATTGTTAATTTTTTTGATCGATCACATTTTTTTGATCGATTAAAATTCTTTTGATCGGTACTCACCTCTCCGCCAGATTCCGGGTCTACAGGGAAGTACAGGCGAGGAGCTACGCATGACATCACCCGATGCTGCCCTACGGAACTAACGCGATTGGCAGCTTTACATGCTGTGTTTTTGTCATCTTTATGTGAGTAGTTTGTGTTTAAACACAAAAATTAAATCTTATACTTAAGCGGTGAGCATTTAGATCTTTTCTTTCTACCCATGACCTGGTGTCCTTGCTGAGATCTAAGGTGACGTGAGAGTCTGTGTTAACCCTTTTGATACCCGCTTGCATGACCACCTGTTTGCACAGGGATGCATGCCATAAGGTGAGAGGGATTGTCACGCTACTGTGGAAAAAAAAAAATACTTACGTCAGTGCTACAGTTTGAATTAAAAACGTATTTGTGTGAACTGTGAAGTTAAGTCATGGATTGTGGAAACTAACTAGTGTCGGGTGATTGTATATATGTAGTGTATACCACATTTAACACTGACTAATGCAGAGTTGCAATGCAAGGAGATCAGCTAAAAGTAGTTGGATCTGTATGTGCGTTATAATTAATCGAAATTTGTAGATTTAATCGATTTAAAAAAAAAATTGATCGAACACGAAAATTTGAATCAGTAACAGCCCTAGTAAATTTTAAAAAAGGGCTAAAGCTTGGGAGAAGTCCTCAACACTAGAGTGTGAGGGAGCACATATTGTGATCAATAGCAAAAAGTCATGTATAGAGGAGATTGCGTTTTGGATGGTATAGGGAAATTAGAGACCAGACTGTGCAGGGATAGGATAGTCCCATTGGGCTGCCATGTGTTCCTGACATTGGTGCTGTTTTCATGCAATTATGGTCTTGCCTATCCCCTGTGTGCTCTTTCCACTGACAGAGGCCATGGTGCCTTTCTTTATAATAGGCCTTGTTAATAATTTTAATATAGGGTGTAATATCTAGTATATTACCATCATAGTCTTGCCTCCCAGAGCTACGTTTGTATCACACAATACATATACAGAGGAAGTGGTTTCATAGTACAGGAGGTGGTTACGTTTTACTTCACCAGTACACTTGAAGCATACTAAACCAAAAAGGGCAGGGTCTGTCTATCCTTGCTTCCTATCTCTGCCTTTTGAAAACCAACTTCTGCAACAATACCACAAATGCCTTTTTTAATGGCATACAAGCCCATGCACCAAAAGGCTCTGTTCAGATGATTTGAAGCTTCAGCAGAAGCACTTTAACGCCTGACGCTAGTCGTGTTGCTTGAAGCTTGTCACTTGAAAAGTACCCAAGCTTCTTTTGGTGCAGAGTTGCATGTTTTTGGCCTCAAAAGTCTAATAGGAACACCTAAAAAAAAATGCATAATGTCCATGTTTCACTAGTTTCTTGCCCAGTGACTGGCTTTCTGTTATTAAATAAAATACAATTAAAACAAAATTGGCAGACCAAATGCTGAAAAAGCCAGATAAATAACCAAAGATACTCCAGTCAATGATGAATGGGGCCTAAGACCAGAGAGCATACAATGTGAGCCTGAACTCATTGTTGTCATAGGAAGTTCAGTCAGAAAGGGTGGAGTTATAGAGAATGGTGTGAAAAACAATAGGAACTTTTAAGGTGCCTTGCTTGTGCACCGCTATTACTTTATAGTTTATTTTTATTTAAACATGTTTGATTTTAAAAACGAGTTCAGGAAACGGAGTTCTTTAAATTGCACAGCATCAGGAGAAATTGAATGTGTGCTAACATCAGAAAGTCCAGCTGACCTTTAGGTGTATGCATATCCACTGCAGCCACGCCTCTTAGGGATCATGCGGGGAAGGACTGCAAAATCTTGTTGTGTGGGTGAGGCTGCAGTGCGTTCTGTTGGAACCAGCTGTACAAAAAGTGTCTACCACACCAACCTATAACCAGCCTTTGCAGTAAGATGCACATGGAAGGGCAACGCACATCAAAAAAATATTTCCCAGTGCACTTACCAGCCAGCCTGCAAAACAACCAAATTGACCCTGTCTAACAGAGAGTTTTTTTTGCAGACATTTTCAAATCTATGCGTAAGCTGCAGTGCCTACGTCAAGGCTTCTCTGCTTGCTGCAGTCCTAGCTCTATAATTTTCGGAGACCAACTGCACAGAAAAGTGGCAACCACCCCAACTTGGAACTAGCCTTTGCAGTAAGGTGAACATGGAAGGGCAACGCACATTACTTCATGTGCACCTTACTGCAAAGGCTAGTTATAAGTTGGGGTGGTTGCCAATTTTTTGTGAAGTTGGTTGAATTGGATGCGGATATGCACTGGGTGCCTTTAGCTGCCGTTGTGCTTTTGCTAGGTGTCCCATGCATCCCTGTGAATTTGAGTGGTGGTCTCCCTCCAGGCACATCTACCTTTTAATCTATCCATTTCTATATGTGCTCCAACTTGAGAGACTCTGAAAATGTATTATAGCGTTAGGACCGCAGTACACAGAGGAATCCTGACGTAGGTACTGCGGCTTATGCATATATTTGAGTGAACCATGAATGCCAACATGTACTGTGACAATCTGAAGCAGAGCATGATCCCCTCCCTTTGCAGACTGGGCCACTGGGCAGTATTCCAGCATGATCACCAGTTGCGGCTGGTGAGCTTTTCTTCTGGGGGGGGGGGGGGGGGGGCGGCAAACAACCAGCCCTGAGCCCACCCTATTTTGAAGCCTATTGGAACCTCTGGCTCTAATCAGGTGCTTCAAAAATCACTCCCCCCGCCCACCCCCGCCATAGGAATACTTGTGTCCGGCGTCCAGAAAGGGGCCGGCACATGGATAGGGCAGGCGGCGGAGGTGTTAGGCGGGCGGCGCCTGTGCATTGTCCACAATGCACGGGCCACCACTGATAACGACCCTAAAAACCCCTTCAAGACGACCACAGCCTTGCTAAAGAAGTTGAGGGTAAAGGTGATGGACTGGCTAAGCATGTCACAAGATTTAAACCCTATTGAGAATTTGTGGGGCATCCTCAAATGGAAGGTGGAGGAGCGCAAGGTCTCTAACATCCACCAGCTCCATGATGTCATCAGTGTGAGGCGAGGAGAGATGGTTTATGGCACTTCCGCATTTAGATGTGACCGCCTGTGATTGGACACAGCCGATCGCATGGTTAAAGAGTTAGCGGCTCTTTACAGAGATCGAGGTCGCGCCATGTCCTAGCAACACGGCGCGGCTGTTCTGGTGCGCCATCATGAGGTCCACCCATAACGAGACCTGTACCGTCATTTGACAGTGGGCGGGCGGCAAGTGGTTGAAGTTGTAGTCTTGAGGTTTTTCACCTTCCGTGCTGCAGGAGCCCCCCAGAACACTCCTTTTTCTTACCTGAACCAGATCATTTCAGCGTCTAGGACGAGCCCAGCATCTCCAGCCACTGTCTCTGGTTCTCATTGAATAGATTGATAGCAGCAGGAGCCATTGACGCTCACTGCTGTCGATCAAATCCAGTGACACGGGAGCTGTGGGGCGGGGCTGAGTCCTGCTGTCTGTCAATGGACACAGCAGCAGGACTCGGGAGCGAGTTTCCCCATGGAAACCGTGGGGGCACTCGAAGAGGAGGGGCCAGGAGCAGCGCTGGGGGACCACAGAAAATGAGGATCGGGGCCGCTCTGTGCAAATCCCTTGCACAGTGCAGGTAAGTATGACATAGTTTTTTTTTAAAAAATAAACAAACAACCTTTACAATCACTTAGGCCCCTTTCACACTGGGGCGGGGAGCCGCGGTGACGGTAAAGCAGCGCTATATTTAGAGCTGCTTTACCGTCGTTTTAGCCGCGGTTTTCGGCCGCTCGCGGTGCGGTTTTACCCCCCGCGAGCGGCCGAAAAAAAGGGTTAAAGACCCCCGCACAGCGCCGCCGTAGCGGCGCTTTGCAGCGGTGTTGCCGCGGTGTTGCCGCGGTATCACTGCGGTGTCCCATTGAAATCAATGGGAAGGAGCGGTATAGGAGCGGTGAACACACCGCTCCTATACCGTTCCAAAGATGCTGCTAGCAGGACTTTTTTGACCGTCCTGCTAGCGCACCGCTCCAGTGTGAAAGCCCGCCGGCTTTCACACTGGAGTTAAAGTGGCCGGATTTTTTCAGGCGGTATACAGGCGCTATTTTTAGCGCTGTACCGCCTGAAAAACGCCCCAGTGTGAAAGGGGCCTTAAAGACTATCTTGTGGTTCTTTAATCCTCTTATTGGAATTTATGTCCTAGTCTTGAGGATCACACACAGCGACTACTATAGACTGTTTCAGGACACACAGTGTAGGGTGTATGTCTATATATTTTCACCCTTAACTATATATAGTGAGAGGGTGCAGCCTTTTTGTTTATAGATGTGTCTGAGTAGCTGGTCTGTTCCAATAGACATGAAGGGGACTGCCTGCACGAAGACATCTGTGCATCCCATGCAGGCGAAGATGGCCCTTCACTCTACCCATACCTCCCAACTTTTTGAGATGGGAATGAGGGACACCTATCGGCAAAAGTATGCAGGCATAGAACACACCCCTTGCCACGCCCCCTTAAAGGAGAATTGTACAAAAAAACAAGATTGGGTAAACCCACAGGTGCTTTTTTTACCATTTACTGTTCCTTTAGAGTGGCTTTTGGAATTTACAAATGCAACCATTTAGAAATCAGATGAAAGGTTTAGCTCTGGAAAACACTTTTTGATAGATAAAAAGTGCATTTTATAAACAGCGATATAGATCAGACCAAAATGAGGGATAAATGAGGAGTAATGAGGGACAGAGGGACATTGCTCCAAATCAGGGACAGTCATTTAGGGATGGCACACTTTAATATATCCTACATTATTTTACTGATGGTGGCCTGAACATACTCCATGTTGACTGATGGACTCATATTCTAGTAGGAAACAGGCAATTATTTAGAAACGTCTCAGCTTCCTGCGGCTGTGACGATCATTGGACGTCCATGAAATGGCCAATATATCAGGGAGATTTGTGTGTGCGCAGGGTACTCTGCACTCCCATCACTCACTGACTCGCTGTGAAGTGAAATCAATGGGCTTAGCAGGGAACTCTCATGCCTTCTTCTCTGTAGTGCCATTACATTTTTATTTGCATGAATGAGATCATATTTATGGCTGGGGGAACACAAATGAATTCAGCACAATTTACAGTAATTAGACTACGGCAGCTGGTTTTAAAGACACATTTCAGGAAAATATATGATAACAGCCTTTGAATTCACCTAAGTATTCCCCCTGTGACACCCTGGGGGTTGTTTAACTCAAATGTAGTGCTCACCGGTGAGTTCAGTTCATTCCAGATATGCCTTTTCAGGGCTTTTAGGCCCACTTTTTTTTTTTTTAAATACCAGGGCTTTTTTTCAGTGGGAACGTGGGGGAACGCAGTTCTGGCACCTTCACCACTGATTGTATGTAATGACAAGGGGTTCTGGGGTGTGCTGCAGTGTCTATTGATGCTCACAGCTAGGGGATCTGTTCTAGCTGGAGGGGATCCATTTTTGCAAGGTGGTCTATTGTTGCTGGGGGGGACCTATTGTTGGTGGGTCTTATATCGCTGGGGGGGTCAGTTGTTGCTGGGAGAGATCTACTGTCGAAGGAGGGGTCTATTGATGCTGGCTTTGGGGAGATCTATTGTTGCTGGGGGGTGTTTTTTGTGGCAGGTGGTGCATTGTAATGGGGATCTATTGTTGCTGGCGGGAGCTCTGTTGTTACTGGCTGCAGGGGATCTATTTTACTGCTTTTCTTGTTATAAGAATCAAATTCCTTACAAATTATTTAGCACCACAAAATGATACTTGGTTCTGTAGGGCAATACTTGGAGGTGGATAGGGGGGTGGAACCAAAGAATGGTGCCCGGAGGTGGGTAGGGATGGAAAAAAGGAGTGACTTAGACAGGGGGAGTTCCCGCACCTATTCTCTGAGAAAAAAAGCACTGTTTTAAACCGAAAGAAAATGTTTACAGAAATCGGCTTCTATCACAGTGGATTCCACCTTCAACACAAAAAAATCATCAATGTTCAACCTCCTGGCTCTATTTAACAGCATTGTTGCTCAGGCCTCTGTCCCAGACGGCACCATGCTGACATGCACACTTGTCTGGCTGCACCCTTGCAACCTCACAGACTTGTTGGTAGAGTGGAGCCCTGAAATATGGTCCTAAGGGCTTCGAACACCTGAACGCTCAGCTTTCTGGTTACTGGCAAAAAACAGACCTTGGGTTTGAGAAACGTTGTCACTTTCTCCTTGCCCTACCACCCCCCCAAAACCTATGACCTCACGGGTGCAATGAGTGTGCCCTCTTGATAAGAGTGTGAATGGAAGTGGGGAGGAGGGGATTCACTGCTTGCATTATTTCAAAGAGTCTAATGAGTCCTCCTAGTTCTTCTGTTGTACTATGGAACTGCTCACCCTATGTTGTGAAGATGAGAAGAGGGGAGGTGCTCAGCACCAAATGATTTGGACCAGTGCACAAAGCGAGGTCCATAAAGACATGGATGAGCAGGTTTGGGTTGGAGGAACTTGACTGGCCTGAACCTCAACCCGATAGAATACCTTTGGGATGAATTAGAGCGGAGACTGCGAGCCAGGCCTTCCTGTCCACATCAGTGCCTGACCTCTCAAAATGTGATTCTGGAAGAATAGTCAAATATTCCCATAGACACACTCCTAAACCTTGTGGACAGCCTTCCCAGAAGAAGCTGTTCTAGCTGAAAAGGGTGGGTCAACTTAATATTGAACCCTACGGACTAAGACTGGGATGCCAGTAAAGTTTATGTGTGTGTAAAGGCAGATGTCCCAATACTTTTGACAATATAGTGTATAACCTACCCAACGATCACAAAGGGGTTGATTTATTAAAACTGGAGCACTCAGAATCTGGTGCAATCGGCTTCTAACTTCAGCTTTTTCAATAAAGCTTTCACAATAAAACCTGGAAGCTGATTGGTTTCTTTGCAGAGTTGCCCAGATTTTGCACCCTCCAGTTTAAGCAAATCTCTCCCAGTATGTCAAAAACAAAGAAAGAAGATAAAATGAAAAAAACTGAAGAGCAAATACTCCTCAGTATAGAACATAATACACCATACTAAAGCCCCATACACACGGTCGGACTTTTTCATGGATTCTGTCCGATCGGACAATGTTGTTGAAAAATCAGACCGTGTGTATGCACCGTCGGACAGTGTACGTCGGATTGTCCGACGGACAAAGTCTTATCTCCTGCTGGAAAGATTTGCCGACAACACGGTCCGATCACACCAAATCCGATCGTGTGTACGGTTGTCCGACCGGACAAAGTGCTACGCATGCTCAGATCACATTACAAGACCAAAGCTATTGGCTACTAGCCTCTACGTAGTCCCGTCGTAGGCAACAAACGTCACCACGTTCAGAATGATCGGATTTTCCGACAACTTTGTCCGACCGTGTGTACGCAAAACCAACATCAGACAAAGTATGACGGACAGGATCCGACCGACCTGGTCCGCGGATTGTCCGACCGTGTGTATGGGGCTTTAGTCTAATAGTAAATCAATGACGAAGGATTGTACGTTCCCTTTTAAACAAAAAGCCTACCACCAAATCAAAGGGGCTTAAGCCTGGCATGTCCTAGCCATGGAGACCATACCATCTCAAAGTTGTCTGCATACCCTCTGTGCTGGTATATATAATTACTGTTCAAGCCTAAGCACCTCTCCCATTTGTTGTATCCAATTTGCTGAATATGTTTATGTTAATTTTGCCCTGATGTGCACTTTAATCTATATCCTTCACTGACTGTTCCCGAGAAAGCACAGACCATTGGCTGCTGGTGCCCAAGGGGCCTCACAATAGGTACTAAAGGGCCACGTGTGACTGCCACAAGTCCGGTGTGTGTGTATCCTGCTGTTCCAGGCTATGGGGTGTGTATCTTATTATTCCACGTTATGCGGTGTGTATATTGTTCCAGGTTATGATACCATCTGTTCTGGTCTATCTGCATTTGTCTAGATAAACAATCCTGTGCGTCACATACTAGGAATTGTACTGCTGCACAAGACCATCAATACGGTCAACGGCTCTGCTGAAGACCAGCTGCTGCTTGGGTAACGGGGGTATAAAGTATCGGGTTCAGAAAGCATTTGCAGAGGATTTACCAAACTTAGAAAATTCCCTTCTTTGCCAATTAGGAGTTGGGGTTTTCTTTAAGGCTGGGTTCACACTGAAGCACGGAGTCCGGGGTTCCGTGCGTCCCCTGTTCACCGTTTTCAGGTCCGAATTTAGTCCGAATGTTTGGCTGAATTCGGACCTGAAATGGACCAGAAGACGCACAGGACCCTTGTGCAATTTGCACCGGAGCCGCTACAGAGATGTGTGAACCGGCTCCATTGAGAGCCAGTCACAATCTCCTGACATGCGAATTTGATGCAGATAAACCTGCATCCAATTTGCCGTAGTGTGAACCCAGCCTAAAGGGAAATTAGAATTGTTTTGGGGTACATCTGTATTGAAATTTATTTTATTTTTATATATATATATATATATATATATATATATTACAGTATCTCACAAAAGTGAGTACACCCCTCACATTTTTGTAAATACTTTTTTACAGGGCTTTTTTCTCAGAGAATAGGTGCAGGGACTCCTCCTGTCTAAGTCACTCCTTTTTTCTGTCCCTACCCACCTCCGGGCACCATTCCTTGGATCCACCCCTATCCACCTCCAAGTATTGCCCTACAGAACCAATTATCATTTTGTGGAATTTGTAAGGAATTTGATTATTATAACAAGAAAAGCAGTAAAATAGATCCCCTCCCGCCAACAACAATAGATCCCCCATAACAACAATGGATCACCTGCAACAATAGACTCCCAGCAGCAACTATAGATCTCCCCACAGCCAGCATCAATAGACTCTTTGGCAGCCAGCATCAATAGACCCCTCCTTTAACAGTAGATCTCTCCTAGCAACAACTGACCCCCCCCCCCCCCTAGCGATATAAGACCCACCAACAATAGGTCCCCCACCAGCAACAATAGACTTCTTCAGCAACAATAGACCCCCTGCAAAAATGGATCCCCTCCAGCAAGAACAGATCCCCTAGCAGTGAGCATCAATAGACACTGCAGCACACCCCAGTAACCCTTGCCATTACATACAATCAGTGATGAAGGTGCCAGAACTGCGTTCCCCCACGCTCTCACTGAAAAAAAGCCCTGCTTTTTTATATCTTTTCATGTGACAACACTGAAGAAATTACACTTTGCTACAATGTAAATTAGCGAGTGTACAGCTTGTATAACAGTGTCAATTTTCTGTCCCCTCAAAATAACTTAACACACAGCCATTAATGTCTAAACCGCTGGCAACAAAAGTGGCTTTGTTTGATTGAAAACTTTAAATTAGTTGTCCAGTGAGGGAGGGGTCACTACTCCCTTAACGACTTAATTACTTGAATGTCTAAATTTCAGTTTGCGCTATTGATTTCTGTAAACTTATTTTAAATGGTAAGGAAACAGAGGCAAACAATGTGAAAAGTCTAAAAGCTCCACCTACTTGCTGAATAGAAGATTACAATATTTCATTTTTATCAGCGTAAAAAGCAACTATATCTTAGTTGTTAGAGGGGGTTGACCATAAAATAAATTCTACAAATCTGCTATATGTACACTTAGCAGGCAGATAGTAAAACTCTTTACATATATATAGTTGCATCCCTTACAATGTTATCACCAGCATTGCCGGTGATTTTTTTTGATTTTTTTTTTCGGGGGTGGGGGATGCTAAATAACCAACAATGGGGGGTCTTGTGGTCAGTTGGTCATCCAGCACCATGCTTACCCCATCTAGGTTGCGGGCGGGCAGCGATCCTGCGGGCGGCGTCTCCTCTGCATCACGGTAGCTTCCGCCGTGCGTCTCCTCCCTCCTCCTCCTAGGCATCCAATAGGATCACCTGTCCTTTCAGCGGGTGACTGTCTCAGGACCCGCTTTCTGATTGGCCGGGAGGAGGATCTGTGTGACAATAGCGAATATTCATTCGCTATTGAATAAAAAGAGAGAGAGCACTCACATTGCCTCATCCGTAAATAATAGGGAAATAATAAAGAAAAGACGTTCCAAAAGAAGAAAACCTATGATCGGATTTTAAAGGCACAACAAACAATGGGAGTATACAAAAATATTAACATTTATTGAAAAATACATGGAATACAAAAAAACGAAACATGAAAGAAATATATATAAAAATCATATATACAAATGACAATCTATGATGTGAGCCCTAATGCGTTGACGCAATTCGTTATACACTTCTTCCTGACACATTTGGGGTTCAGTAGTTGCAAGGAAGAGAAAGGGGTCTCACTATCTTGCAGAGGAGTCACGTAATACGTGTTAATCAATCAGTGATCAAACAAGGGGGTCGTTTCTGATAAAGGAAAAAAACACTGAATGGCTCAAAAACAGAGCAGATCACAGAGCGGAAACATATAGGAGCCACATGTGGACTAATTATGAGCTTCTAGATGTGATATTATCAAACGGGATATCATATGAAAGTAAATTCCTATGGGAGGCAGGATACAAGCCATAGACCATGATATAAAAATCATAGAGATCCCTCAGTCAAAGACAACCGCAAACAGAAGCCTGACTGCCTATCAAGTATAGTGGATCCAGATCCAAGCTGCCATCATCCAGAACAAATAGAGATATGATGGTATAACGAAGATCCCTGGGTAGAAGACTTCTACTCTCTCCCACAGATCTTCGTTATACCGTCATATCTCTATATGTCCTGGATGGTGGCAGCTTGGATCCGGATCCACTATACTTGATAGGCAGTCAGTCCCATAGGAATTTACTTTGATATGAGTAACGTGTATTACATGACTCCTCTGCAAGATAGTGAGACCCCTTTCTCTTCCTTTCAACTACTGAACCCCAAATGTGTCCTGAAGAAGTGTATAATGAAACGCGTAGACGCATTAGGGCTCACATCATATATAGTTTGTTGTTTGTATATATGATTTTTGTTCATATTTCTTTCATGTTTCGTTTTTCTGTATTCCATGTATTTTTTAATAAATGTTAATATTTTTGTATACATAGGTTTTCTTCTTTTGGATCCTTTTTTCTTCATTATTTCCCTATTCATTCGCTATTGTCACACAACTGTGTGGGCTCGGAGCGCAGTGCTCTGCGCCCCTAGCCCACCCTTTTTTTGAAGCCTATTAGAGCCTTTGTGCTAAAAAAAATAAAATAAGTCCCCCTCCATTGGAATCTATGCGTCCAGAGCCCTGCATATAGATTAGGGGGGGGCGGTCACATGGACAGGAGGGGCGGAGCCCGTGCTCCCCTAATGGATGGGCCGACGCTGATCACCAGGACAGAAATTTTAAGGGAAATCTTTCCCGAAGGACTTCTTCAGACATGCAAGCTGTTTGACAGATGATGAGAAGACAATATATAGTGCATCCTCACCTTAGGTTTTAAAGTGTTTGTAAAGGCTGAAGGTTTTTCACCTTCCTTCATTCTAAGCATGAAGGTAAAAAAAAACCTCTGTGCAGTAGCCCCCCCCCCCCAATACTTACCTGAGCCTGATCTTGCTCCAGTGCTCCTCCCTTCTCATTAGCTGAGACCGCATTGACTGTCAATCACAGCCAGTGAGCCAATGAGAGGGGGTGGGGGCCGAACCACAGCTCTGTGTGTAAATGGACATGCAGAGCTTGGTTGCCCCCATTGCAAGCTGCTTGCTCTGGGGGTCCCCCGGCAGGAGGGAGGGGTCAAGTGAGCTGACGAGGGACCCAAAAAGAGGAGGATTGGGGCTGCTTTGTGCAAAACCGCTGCACAGAGCGTGTAAGTATAACATCTTTGTTATTTAAAAAGAAAAAAAAAGGAAAGCCCTTAACATAAGTTTAACCTTGTAAATGTGGCATGTGTACACTGACATCCGACTGACTTTGGGGGGGCGGTAAAAATGTGTCTCCACCTCCCTGTTTTTATCAAGCTCCTCCAGTGTACAAAAGTTATTAAAGTGGAGGTACATGAAATATGAACAAAGCATGTCCCTCTATAGTGTGTACTTGTCATAATCAAAAACACTGGTGTCATTTCTGTCTGCTGCCTCCTTTCTCCATGAGTCACTCCTGACAAGTGTTCCTGGCACTAGAGCTGCACGATTAATCATTTTAAAAATCGCAATCTTGATTCAACCCCCTCACGATCTTAATACAGCATTTCCCCGATTCAGTGCAGAGAGTTCTCTGCTTACTGCTGACAGCTGTCAAAAAAATAAAAAAAAATAAAACAAAACAGTAAAGTTAGCCCAATTGGATGTTGCCAACGTCTATGACGGAAGCAACAATAATAGTTTTACATAAGGAGGGGAAGGACCCGCTAGAGACCAAGTCTTACAGACCTATTTCCTTGCTCTGTGCGGATGCTAAAATACTTGCGAAAGTTATGGCAATCAGACTAAATAAAATTATTCCTAGACTTATACACCCGGACCAAACAGGATTTATCCCCTGCAGATCCACCAGTATAAACATCAGGAGGCTGTACCTCAATATGCAGATACCAACAGAGGATACAGGGACAAGGGTGGTTATGGCCCTAGATGTGGTCAAAGCTTTTGATAGTTTAGAATGGGGATACCTATGGCGTGTTTTGAGGGAATTTGGATTTGGCCCCTCATTCATTGAATGGATTAAAACCCTGTATACGGGTCCCAGCGCTAAAATCAGGGTTAATAATGATTTCTCTGACAAAATTCAATTAGAGAGGGGGACAAGACAGGGGTGCCCACTGTCCCCCTTGCTTTTTGCTCTGGCAATGGAGCCGCTGGCCAGCGTAATTAGATCAGATACGAATATACAGGGGTTTAGAAGAAAGGGGGGAGAAGAGAGAATCGCATTGTATGCGGACGATGTCCTCCTCTTCCTGGGGGATGCGGAGCAATCCCCCAGGCAGGTGATGAATATCCTCAAAGATTTCGGGAAAATTTCAGGGCTGACCATAAATTGGGAAAAATCTGCACTAATGCCTATAGACCCCCTAGGGAACCAGAGGACACCGGATAGCCTACAGCTAGAAGTGGTCGAACAAATTAAATATTTAGGTGTAAATATAAAGAAGAACCCTAATAATTATATCAATGATAATATCGTTCCATTACTAGCTAAATTTAAATCTAAAATTGCAATCTGGAGACGCCTCCCATTATCGGTGGCGGGGAGATGTAATTTGATTAAGATGCTGTGGCAGCCACAGCTTTTGTATCTGATGCACAACTGCCCGACATGGATAGATAAAAAATGGTTCAGGAAAATCGACACGCTGTTTAGAGAACTCATATGGAAAGGAGGCCAGCCTAGGATAGGTTTACAAATACTACAACTAGGAACAAGAAAGGGCGGGATGGCACTGCCGCATCCAAGAAGCTACTTCTTAGCCGCCCAACTGCAACATATAGGGGGGGATGGAGGAGGTAATAAGGATCTAATGATTGCAGGCACTCCGCACAGATCAATAATAGAGGCTCTTGAGGCAAACTCATTTTGTTATAGAAACCCCACGGTGAGGCTTGGGTTAAAAGTCTGGAAAGCACTAAAAGCAGTAAAAGGGCTGGAGGGTATGACAAAATACACCCCCCTCTGGAATAACAAGAACCTGCAGGAAGTAGAGAAGATAGGGAAGATTAAAGAGTGGGAGATAAAGGGGATAGTTAAGCTAGCTCAGCTATACGAGGGAAAGATACTAAAGACATTCACCGCATTAAGAACAGACTATGACCTACCGAAACACTCATTTTATAAATATCTACAAATTAGGCACGCCTTAAATAGGCAATTTACGAAACAAGGACCAAACTGGGTTAACTCTCCGGTATATCAAAGAATAGGCTCCCAAGACAAGACCAAAGGATTCATAGCAGAAATTTATCCATATATATGTGAAGGCAGTGTAGAAAGCCCAGTACGACTTAAGAGCAGGAGGAAGTGGGAAAAAGAATTTGGAACCCTGTCAGATGAACAATGGCTGAGAATACTTGAGAAGGGACACATGGTGTCGGTCTCGCCCGCACAAAGGGTCTCATACCTGATGTTATTACACAGGACATACTACACTCCTAAGAGACTCTTTGATTTCGGGTGGAGAAAGGACGCCAGGTGCCCCAGGTGCCAAGACACTGGGGACCTAGCACATATGATGTGGAAATGCCCGAAATTGTTTCGTTACTGGTCAGATATTCTCGATACGCTGAATACAGTGTACGACGCGAGGTTAGAAATGAGTCCCAGACTGTGTATACTAGGTCTGGACGAAGGAATAGTAGGAGGCCCCTGGGTAACCAAAGCAGTGATGAGATGTCTATTCCAGGCAAGAAAGCTAATAGCGCAAAGATGGCAGGCTGAAAAACCCCCAACGGAAAGAGAATGGGCGAGATTAATAACAGAAACAATATGGAGGGAAAGAACGGTATACACGAGGAGAGGAAATATGAAAGAATTTGTAAAAATGTGGAAAACATGGATGGATAAGCAGGGATGCCCAATGTAATGGATAAGGGGGTAGGAGACTAAACGGGGAAGATTACCGTATAGGGGATAGAGAGAGCAAAAAGGTAAGGGGAATGAGACAGGGAAAAAAAGGGAATACAGTAGAAGTAATAAAAGAAAGGTGGGAGGTACAAAAGAACTACAGGTTAATGGTAATTTTTTTAGCAAACTGTGAGAAAATGAGTTTATGGAAACTAAATGTGTGTATTTATTTTTTGCTTTTTTTTGTATGAAGAAAACAAATAAAGATTATATAATTAAAAAAAAAAAAGTTAGCCCAATTGTTTAGTATAATGTAAAAGATGATGTTACGCCGAGAGAATCGTGATCTTTATTCTAAGAAAAAGAATTGTGATTCTCATTTAGCCAGAAACGTACAGCTCTACCTGACACCAAGAGAAAAAAGGTAACGGGGAGGGATCTTTAGCTGATTGACAGCCTCGGCTCTGTTACTGTGTGCTGTGTGAAAGGGAGTGTGTCCCTTCCCTCCAATCAGCTGTCAGATCTCTCCTCACTGAGTGTAACTTCAGCTCTCTGCCCTCCTTCCTTTTTTTTTTTTTTGACAACTCAGAAAAGCTTTTTAAATTCTGGACTTTGAATGGCTGTAGAGGAAAGAAGACTGCAGATAAACAAGTACAACTTATGTAGGAGGATTTGTTTCATCTCTGTGTATCACCTGAGGCCAGTCACTTCACTGAGCATATGTAAGGGTTTACAACCACTTTAATGGGGCCACGCTGCAAATGCCTGCAAAAGCGTATAATGCAGGTTGTGGTAGAATAGCGGTTAGGCGTTTTTAAGGCTAAAACAAGCAGTGGGGAGGTGTGGCATGGGTTGCGGCACATGAGATCAAGCCCTAGGGACACATCAGTACTAAATACATGTTCTTAGTAGAGAGACTGTTTTTTTTCTTCTTGCTGTCTGATTCTCTGTGTCCCTCTTCAAGATGTCCTCACACTTCCTGTCCCTGTAACATTGTTGTCACTGGAGCAGGAAGTAATGGGAAATCTCTCTTGTGGGGCCACAAACGGGTAAAAATGAGAGGTTTTATTTAGACGTTTTGCACCCTCTCCAAAATATTGGCCAGACTTTTACTTTAAGAGCATAAACTGCTCAAATCCTGTCTTTGAAACATGTTCCTCGTAAAGTCCACCGCCTCTCTTACTTCCAGGAATCAGTACATTGACAGCTAGGAAGAAAACAATGTATCATTTATTTAATACTTTTGTCTCTCTCTGCTACAATGGGACAAACTGACATTCCAACACATCTCTCCTTGACTCCTTCAATGACATTCCTCCTACAGTCTATATCAGGGATACGCAATTAGCGGACCTCCAGCTGTTGCAGAACTACAAGTCCCATGAGGCATAGCAAGACTCTGACAGCCACAAGCCTGACACCCAGAGGCAGAGGCATGATGGGACTTGTAGTTTTGCAACAGCTGGAGGTCCTCTATTTGCATATCCCTGGTCTATATAGTGTATATCCTATACCTCTCACAGTGAGCTGTCAGTTAAAGCCAATGGCAGAGTGCAGATGAGATTGCATGCCTGAGGTTGCTGATATCTGGATTGTTCATAGCAACTTTTACATTCCTAGGTGCTATATATTCTATTCTGTAATGGATTTCTGTCTCAATCTTTTCTCTCCAACTGTCACTCTGCAGCACAAACTTGTTTTTTATTGGTTGCTGTGGAGCAACAGCACAGCCACGGCCTTATTTATTCATCTCTTCTTTATGAGAACTGCCTGTATCACTCCATACCAATCCATCAATTTCAGACTTTCCTTCTCCAACTGTCATTTTCCATCGCACTTAGGATGTGATTGGCTATTATGTATCAAGACAAGATACAGACTTTGAATTATGAACCTAAAGTGGAACCACACTCTGCAGATGCCTCTGTTGCAGCCATTTCACTGTTAACCTAACCATACACTATACAATGTTAAAGCAATTGTAAAGGTTTGTTTAAAAAAAAAAAACACAAAATAAACATGTCATACCTCCTCTGTGCAAGGGATTTGGACATAGTGGCCCCGATCCTCGTTCTGGGGTGCTCCTGGCTCTTCCTCCTCATCGAGTGCTCCCACAAAGAGGCACTTTCCATAGGATTACCCATGCGGTTGCGCTCCTGAGTCCTGCTGCTGCGTCCATTGATACAGACAGGAGGACTTGGCCCCACGCCCCGGCTCCAGTGTCACTGGATTTGATTGAAATCAGCGGGAGCCAATGGCTCCTGCTGCTATTGATCTATCCAATGAGGACCCGAGACAGTGGCTGGAGCTGCTGGGCTCCTCCTCCATCACTGGAACGAACTGGTTCAGGTAAGTAAAATGGGTGGGGCATTGGGGGGCTGCTGCAGCACAGGAGGATGCATTAAGGTGAAAAACCTTGAGACTTTACAATCCCTTTAAGGCTTTGTGCACAGTAGGTGTCAAACATGATTCTTTTAACCACTTGCCCCTGCGGTTTTTATTTTTTGCGCTATAAACAAAAATAGAGCGACAATTTTGAAAAAAATGCAATATTTATTACTTTTTGCTATAATAAATATCCCCAAAAAATATATAAAAAAACATTTTTTTTCCTCAGTTTAGGCCGATACGTATTCTTCTACATATTTTTGGTAAAAAAAATCGCAATTAGCGATTATTGATTAGTTTGCGCAAAAGTTATAGCGTTTACAAAATAGGGGATAGTTTTATAGCATTTTTATTGATATTTTTTTTTTTATTAGTAATGGCGGCGATCAGCGATTTTTATTGTGACTGCGACATTTTGGCGGACACATCGGACATTTTTGACACATTTTTGGGACATTTGTCATTTATACAGCAATCACTGCTATTTAAATAGCACTGATTCCTATGTAAATGACAGTTGTAGTTAGGGGGTTAACCACTAGGGGGCGGGGAGGAGTCAGTGTGACGTGTTGTGTTTTTTTTTTACAGTAGGCGGGCGTGGCTGTACGTCTGACGTCATTGATCGGCGTTCCCGATGACAGGGAACCGCCGATCACTGACAGTCAGTGTAGGAAGCGCGGGGAGAGGTTTGTTTACATAGACCTCTCCCCGTTCTTCAGCTCCGTAACCCGATCGCGGGATACCAGCGGCGATCGGGTCCGCTGGTCCCGCGGCCATGGTCACGGAGCTCTCGACCGGGTCATGCGCGCGCCGCTGGCGGCGCGCGTGCGCCCCCCGGGCAGGCAAATTAAAGGGCACGTACAGGTACGTGCTTTTGCCTGCCCGTGCCATTCTGTTGACGTATATCTACAGGAGGCGGTCGGGAAGCGGTTAATCACTGCCGTGTTTTTATTTTTTGCTAAACAAATGAAAAAATCTGGAAATTTTTAAAAAACAAACATTTTTTATAGTTTTTGTTATAAAATTTTGAAAACCGGTAATTTTTCTCCTTCACTGATGTGCACTGAAGAGGCTGCACTGATGGGCACTGATTGATGGCACTGATGAAGTGACACTGATAGGTGGCACTAATGAGGCGGAACTGGTGGGCACTGATGATGAGGCATTTAATAGGAGGCACTGATAGGTGGCACTGACGAAGTGACACTGATGAGCAATGATGGGTGGCACTGATGATGTGGCACTGGTGGGCACTGATAGGTGGCACTCATAGGCTACACTGATACAGTGGGGCCAAAAAGTATTTAGTCAGCCACCAATTGTGCAAGTTCTCCCACTTAAAAAGATGAGGCCTGTAATTGTCATCATAGGTATACCTCAACTATGAGAGACAAAATGTGGAAACAAATCCAGACAATCACATTGTCTGATTTTTGAAAGAATTTATTTGCAAATTATGGTGGAAAATAAGTATTTTGTCAATATCAAAGGTTCATCTCAATACTTTGTTATATATCCTTTGTTGGCAATGACAGAGGTCAAACGTTTTCTGTAAGTCTTCACAAGGTTGTCACACACTGTTGCTGGTAGGTTGGCCCATTCCTCCATGCAGATCTCCTCTAGAGCAGTGATGTTTTGGGGCTGTCGCTGGGCAACACGGACTTTCAACTCCCTCCAAAGGTTTTCTATGGGGTTGAGATCTGGAGACTGGCTGGGCCACTCCAGGACCTTGAAATGCTTTCCCGTTGCCCGGGCGGTGTGTTTGGGATCATTGTCAAGCTGAAAGACCCAGCCACGTTTCATCTTCAATGCCCTTGCTGATGGGAGGAGGCTTACACTAAAAAATCTCATGATACATGGCCCCATTCATTCTTTCATGTACAGGATCAGTCATCCTGTTCCCTTTGCAGAGAAACAGCCCCAAAGCATGTTGTTGCCACCCCCATGCTTCACAGTAGGTATGGTGTTCTTTGGCTGCAACTCTGCATTCTCTCTCCTCCAAAAACAACGAGTTGTGTTTCTACCAAACAGTTCTACTTTGGTTTCATCTGACCTTATGACATTCTCACAATCCTCTTCTGGATCATCCAAATGCTCTCTAGCAAACCTCAGACAGGCCCGGACATGTACTGGCTTAAGCAGGGGGACACATCTGGCACTGCAGGATCTGAGTCCCTGGCGGCGTAGTGTGTTACTGATGGTAGCCTTTGTTACGTTGGTCCCAGCTCTCTGCAGGTCATTCACTAGGTCCCCCCGTGTGGTTCTGGGATTTTTGCTCACCATTCTTGTGATCATTTTGACCCCACAGGGGTGAGATCTTGCGTGGAGCCCCAGATCGAGGAAGATTATCAGTGGTCTTGTATGTCTTCCATTTTCTAATTATTGCTCCCACAGTTCATTTATTCACACCAAGCTGTTTGCCTATTGCAGATTCAGTCTTCCCAGCCTGGTGCAGGTCTACAATTTTGTTTCTGGTGTCCTACGACAGCTCTTTGGTCTTCACCATAGTGGAGTTTGGAGTGTGACTGTTTGAAGTTGTGGACAGTGTCTTTTATACTGATAACACGTTCAAACAGGTGCCATTAAAGCGGAAGTAAACCCATCGATTTAACAGTTTAAAAAAAAAAGGCATGCCGGGAATGCTAACTGCACATTGGCTGTGCTCTCAACCAAACAGTCAAACCATCCAATGGCTGGTGTCATAACGGATCACATGTGCAGCACTGTGGCAGTTGTAGATTAAACAGAGGCAAAGATGGCAGCTTCCTTGGCTGAAAACGATAGGGGGGTTTACTTCCACTTTAATACAGGTAATGAGTGGAGGACAGAGGAGCCTCTTAAAGAAGAAGATGCAGGTCTGGAGAGCCAGAAATGTTGCTTGTTTGTAGGTGACCAAATACTTATTTTCCACCATAATTTGCAAATAAATTCTTTCAAAAATCAGACAATGTGATAGTCTGGATTTGTTTCCACATTTTGTCTCTCATAGTTGAGGTATACCAATGATGACAATTACAGGCCTCTCTCATCTTTTTAAAGTGGTGTTTCCACCAAAAAAAACAAAATTGCTTACCTCTAAATGCCTGTTGCTAGGGGGTCCCTCGTAGCCTGCCTCCTTCAGTGCCCGGGCACTGACATCACTTCCCCTCGCCGCAGTCAGTCATCTGGGACACGTGACAGGTTCCAGATGACTGCGCGGCGTATCACGGCGCCGCTCGCGCATGTGCTGTAAAGCCACAGCCGTGTGCCCACAGTAAGAATGCCGGCCGCCGCGAGCGGAGCAGGGAACGAGGGGGGGCTTAGTTCCCCTGTATCGCTGGACCCTGGGACAGGTAAGTGTCCGATTTATTAAAAGTCAGCAGCTGCAGTATTTTAAAAAAAAAAACATTTTTAAGGGGCACCCCACTTTAAGTGGGAGAACTTGCACCATTGGTGGCTGACTAAATACTTTTTTGCCCCACTGTAGGTAACACTGATGAGGAGTCACTGGTGGGCACTGATTGTCGGCACTGGTGGGCACTGATTGTCGGCACTGGTGGGCACTGATTGTCGGCACTGGTGGGCACTGATTGTCGGCACTGGTGGGCACTGATTGTCAGCACTGTCGGGACTGAACTGAAATCAGGATACTGATAATCAGTGCCTTGATTATCAGTGTAGATGGCCCTTTAACAGAAGCCAGTTATCGGCTCTCCCCTCCTCTTTTCACACTGACAACGTGAGGAAAGGAGTGCAGATAACCTTCTTGTGTTTACATCCGTGATCAGCTATCATTGAACACAGCTGATCACGTGGTAAAGGGGTGCTGTGATTGGCCCTTTACCTTGATCTGTGATCGCTGAGTCATAAAGGGGTTGTAAAGGTTAATTTTTTATTTTTTTTAAATAACAGACATGTCATACTTACCTCCACTGTGCAGCTCGTTTTGCACAGAATGGCCCCGATCCTCCTGTTCTGGGGTCCCATGGCTGCTCTCGGCTCCTCCCCGCGATAGCTAACCCCCTTTGGAAGCTCTCTCCAGAGGGGGTTACCTTGCGGGCACGCTCCCGTCTCATACACTCTGCCTCCATAGACACAGAGGGTATGTCTCGGTCCCGCCCCCCCCAGCGGCCGCGTCATTGGATTTGATTGACAGCAGCAGGAGCCAATGGCTGCGCTGCTATTAGTCTATCCATTCAATGCCGAGACTCCGTGGAGAAGAGGACGCCGGGGACGAGCTGAGCAGGTAAACGGGCTCTGGTAAGTAAAACGGGGTGGGGGGCCCGTCATTGCCAGGTGTTTTTTCACCTTAATGCATAGGATGCATTAAGGTGAAAAAACATGACCTTTACAACCCACTTTTGAACAACCTAGTCAGCACTGTAAAGAGAATACATAACCTTACCCCCTGTATCAAGTAGGGCTAAGCAATTTATCAATCTCCAGGGAATAATACATCCAACCCGACCAGATGTCCGATCAGACTTTTTCCGATCGTGTGTAGAGAATTCCGATGCACAAAGTGCCACGCATGCTCAGAAGAAATTTGGAGAGAAAAGCTATTGGCTACTGGCCTCTACGTAGTCCCGTCTTACGTGTTGTACGACACCTTGTTCGGAACGATCAGATTTTCCGACAACTTTGTCCGACCCTGTGTGTGCAACACAAGTTTCGGACAAAATCCATTGAAAAAATCAGACGGATTTTGTGGTCAGAATGTCCGACTGTGTGTACGGGGCATAATTCATCCCAAAGGTGTTCTATCAGGTTGAGGTCAGGACTCTGTGCAAGCCAGTCAAGTTCCTCTACCCCAAACTCGCTGATCCATGTCTTTATGAACCTTGCTTTGTGCACTGGTGTGCAGTCATGTTGGAACAGGAAGGGACCATCCCCAAACTGTTCCCACAAAGTTGGGAGCATAAAATTGTCCAAAATGTCTTGGTATGCTGACACCTTAAGAGTTCCCTTCACTGGAACTAAGGGGCCAACACAATCCCACACCATAATCCCTCCTCCTCCAAATGATTTGGACCAATGCACAAATTAAGGTCCATAAAGACATGGATTAGCGAGTTTGGGATGGAGGAGCTTGATTGGTCTGCATAGAGCCCTGACCGCAACCTGATAAAACACCTCTTGGGATGAATTAGAGGGAAGACTGCAGGCCAGGCCTGCTCGTCCAACATCAGTGCCTGACCTCACAAATGCGCTTATGAAAGAACGGTCAAAGATTCCCATAGACACACTCCTAAACCTTTTGGACAGCCTTCCCAGAAAAGTTGAAGCTGTTATAGCTGCAAAGGGTGTGCCAACTCAATATTGAACCCTATGGACTAAGACTGGGATGCAATGAAAGTTTATGTGTGTGTAAGGGCAAACGTCCCAATACTTTTGGCAATATCGTGTATTTTCTGCCCAGAATGCAGGTTCATGCTGGCAGAGCTAACAGAAGATCCTGCGTCAAATACACGCCTAAATTACTCTTGTTATAGATTTGATTAGACAAGTACAGGGTTAACAAACGTACAATTCTTTTAATCGCTTTTTTCTTGTATGTGTCCACATAAAATCAGCAGATATATAAGGCCCTTGGATGCAGCTGTGTCCTTTTTTTTTCTTTTTTCTTTTTGCAAGCTACAAAATTCATCGCACTTTTTGCTGTATGTGGCCCACACTGATTCTTATAGCGCTGTCTTTTATATGCGTGCAAAACTATACAGTATATGCATGTAAGCGCCGGGTTTTAGACGTCCGTTTGAATGAGCCCTAATGCTTTCTTACATACAGATACACACAGAGGGCAGATTCTTGCTGGCAGAGCTAGCAGAAGATTCTGCGAAAAAAATATGCACCTAAAATGCATACAATTCTGCTAATGGCTTCTAATGCGTTTGCATGTGCTTACACGTGTACATGCATAAAATCTACAGATGCATATGGCCTCAGGCGCAGCTGTGTCCTACTTTCTTTTTTTTTTACACACCGCTGTTGGTATACATTCTCAGTAAAAGTCATACATATTTTAAAATGCATGACACAACCTCATTCTTAAGTCATGTATGCACACACACGCACGCGGTCATAACGCTTTATGTGCAGTTCACTTGAGTTGACAAAATTTGTTTTTAAAAACGATAACAATATACCAGTCCAGAGTAAAATCTTTTACAGATAATAGCCTGCAAAATATTACTTCCCAAGATGCATTTAATAAAAAAAAGTAATTTTTATTATATATTTTATATTATTATTAATGTTTATTTTTTAATATACTTATTTTTTTGTATTGTTTAGCATAGTTTTTGTGTTGGCGTCCCATGGGCAGGGCCGGCGCTACCATAAGGCAGCTTAATTGCTTACCTCTAAATGCCTGTTGCTAGGGGGTCCCTCGTAGTCTGCCTCCTTCAGTGCCCGGGCACTGACATCATAAATCCGGCACTGTATATTGCTATGTTTTGATACGTGCAAACAGGGCAGCCGATGGGGGGGATACCACCGGGCCTCCTGTAGGGGAATTAGTGTGGCAGAATGGGAGGACAATTAGAGAACAATGCACTGTGTCTTTGTCTCCCTCCAGCAACTGAAAGGCGGCGGCAGGGGGAGAGGGAGAAACTGGCTTTTGGCTGCTGGAGGAGGAGACAAAGGCACAGTACACTGTTCTGGAATTGTCCTCCCGCCCTGCCTCACTGATCCCCCTCGCTGTGCTACCCACATCTAAAACCTCCCTGTGTGCCCGGGCCCCCCTCATCCCCTTGCAGTGCCACCAGCTTCCCTCTGCTGCCGGTGTCTTGCCGAGAAAGTTCCCCCGGCGGATAAGTACCCCCCTGTACTGCGCAGGCGATGCGCTTGCGCAGTACGAAGCACAACGGAATTTCCGAAAATAGCCGAAGATCAACACAGTCAGTCAGCTGTACACGGCGCCTTCGCACTACATTCTAACCTATGTCCAGGTTTGAGCCCCACCATCCAAGTGGACACAGAGTTAGAATAAAAATATGCCGAGCGCAGCGAGGCTGTGCCCGAAGCGCGGCGAGCGTAGCAAGCCCGCAAGGGGCCCTGTTACAGAAGCCGTGTACAGCTGATTCACTGTCTTCGGCTTCGGCTATTTCCGGCGGCTTCGTTGTGCTTCGTACTGCGCAAGCGCTGCGCCTGCGCAGTACAAGGGGGTCCTTATCCGCCGAGCGGAACTTTCTCGGCAAAACACCGGCTGCTGTGGGTACACAGGCAGCGGGGGAAGGGGCCGGTAAATATTTAATTTACCTGCCCCTACCTTTTCTGAATTGGGCACAGTGATCGATTGATACGGATCGCTCATGTGTCCATTCATAACTGAGCATAGTAAACTGTGTAACTTAAGTTTAGGAATGAACAGGAGCCTCTGTTTTCTGTTCATTCATCTTCAGTGCAGCTGAGGCTATAGAGAAAGGAATTGAAAAATCTGTGTCCTCGATTCTTTTCTCTGTCTCAAAGGTGAGATGTTTAGAGGTCTGTTTAGACCCCTGATATTTCATCCAAACCCTCATTTTCCCTCAACAGCATTGTAAAAGGGAATTTTTTTTTTAAATCATTAAAAAAAAAATAAAAAAATGAATAATAAAAATGTTTAAATGGGGGGGAAAAAAAAACATTTTTAAAAATTGGAATAAATAACCTTACAAAATTTTCATTTTTTCAGGTAGGCTGTATGGGCCCTGTGATTTCTAACGGCAGCCCATGCGTACAAAATGATACATTCTATTTATCTAAAGATGGCATTTTAGATGCCTGTTTGAATGAGCCCTCATACACACCCTCTAATAGCTCAGCCTGTAATAGGTCAATTACCGAACTGTGTGCGGTCATTCTGGATCCCTTTCTCATCCATCCCACACTACATTCTCCGGCAGATAAGAACCAGGAGACAAAGGAGCAATTCTTGGTGTAGAGGGCAGCTGGCTTTTGTACTGCTGCATTGCTCACTCACATGATATTTTGTTTTACCAGTTGAATTCTGTACTCCCCGCTTTTTTCTTTGGAATTGACCAATTTAACCACTGCAGCTCTGGAAGTCTTACCCCCCCCCCCCCGCCCCTCCGCCCCCCCCCCCCCCCCCCCCCCCCCCTTCATGACCATTTTTTGCGATAAGGCACTGCGTTGCTCTAACTGACAATTGTGACGTTGTGACCAAATAAAATTGATGTCCTTTTTTTTCCCCACAAATAAAGCTTTCTTTTGGTGATATTTGATACCCTCTGCGGTTTTTGCTTTTTGCGCTATATACAAAAAGAGACCGACATAAATATGTATATATTTTACTTTCTGCTATAAAACATTCCCAATAAAAAAATGTAAAAAAATCTTATTTCTTCATGAATTTAGGCCAATATGTATTCTGCTACATATTTTTGGTAAAAATAAATCCCAATACATTTATATTGATTGGTTTGCGCAAAAGTTAGTCTCTACAAACTATGGTACCGTATATTTTTTATTTTTTTTTATTTTAATTTTTTTACTAGTAATGGCGGTGATCAGCGACTTATAGCGGGACTGCCACATTGCAGTCGTCAAACCAGACACCTAACTGACAGTTTTGACACTTTTTGGGGACCAGTGACACTAATACAGTGATCAAAAATCTGAAAATCTGCACTGTACTGTACTAATGACACTGGCAGGGAAGGGGATAACATCAGGGGAAATCAAAGGGTTAAATGTGTTCCTTGGGAGTGATTACTAACTGTGTGTGTGTGGGGGGGGGGGGGGGGGGCTTTGACTGGGGGAAGACAGATTTGTGTTCCTGCTTAGCAGAAACACAGGATCAGCACATTCCCCTCTCACAGAACAACCGTCTGCCTTGCTTACATAGGCAGACCGCCGTTCTGCCTTTCTCTTAAACAATCGGTGGTGTCCAATCACAGCGGGATCGGGTCAGCGTGCACGTGCCCCGGACCCGGAAGTGTCAGATCACGTAGAAGGTACGTGATCTGGCGCAGAGCGGCCGCCCTGCCACATTATATATATAGTGGGCGGTCGCTAAGCGGTCAAGCATTGTTAGTGACAATGTGATCTTGTGGGTAAAAAGGTATAACGGTTTCTGAACCTATGGACCTGTTCACCTCTTATGCAGGGGGCCATACTGGGCAGCCTTGCCCAAGGCAGAGACAAAACAGCTTGCCTTGAGTCTTGTGAGTTCAGTACACACTATTGTGATGCAGTGCTGTGCGTTGAAAAAAGACATGCATTACTGTTTTTCGGTTCAGCGCGTTGTGACGCGGTACACTTCTTCACAACCCGCAGCAGTGAATAAAGATGAATGGAATGTCCCTTTGTAACATTTCAATAAAGTTAGAAGTGTAAACTGTGGGATCAGGGCTGCTGTTAAAAATCACGGGGCCCCATACAACCTACCTGACAGGGCCCCCTTCCCCTGGCCGACAGTGACTGAGGACATAGAATTATCAGTCCTTTTCTCTGTAGCCTCAGCTGCACAGATTAGTGAATAGGAGGAGCTCAGAGGTTTTCTGCTCATTTACAAACTGAAGCAAAGTAAAAACGGTTTACTATGCTTCAGTGATGAATGGACACAGGAGTGATTGGTACCGATCGCTCACTGTGTTCATTCAGGAATGGAAGAGGCCAGTAAATTGCATATTTACCAGCCCATCCCCCCCCCACTTTCCATCCTGAAACATCCCCCTGTGTGCCGCAGCAGCTGCCGGCAGAAGAGGAGGGAAGCCAGTAATGCTGCGGGGGAAAGGGGCACACAGGGGGGCCCGGACAGCAGATGGAAGGGGTGCATGTGCTAGAGGCAATCCCCCTGCAGTGCAGCTAGAAGGAGAAAGAAGAGGAGAAGCTGGCAGTGCTGCAATGGGGGCAGATAAGGACTGGTGTATGCACTAAGACAATGCAGTCAGACCTCCTGCTTAGCAGGTGCCTGGGCCCCCCTTTTGAACTGATGGGGTCTGAGCCCAGTACAGGAAAATTGGATGTGCTGCCTTATCAGCGGCTCTGCGTGGGATAACTAGCATGGTGTACACCTTCCCAGTGCACACCAGTGCTGTGAAGACCAGAAGTGCTTATGTGTGAACCAGGTGCTTGCTAATAGGAGGAGAGATGAGGATAAAAGAGGAGCCCATTAGCCTGCTGCTTCTCCTTTCACTGTCCAGTCACAGGGAAAGGAAGGGACAAGACCTGTGTTACTTTACTTTTCAGGTCTTCCCCCTTTAGGGCTCGTGCACACCGGAATGTGGTGTAGGAAACTCGCATTGCATGCATGTTTCCCACACCGCATTCAAAATGCACTGGGTGTGCGATCGACTGCGGGTGTCAATATTTTCCTAACGACATCCCAAATGCAGATTTTGTCTGCACTATATCACATGGTACTGCAGAACCATGCTATTTGGAGCAATGCGTTTTTGAAAAGTAGTGTATGCCCTCATTTTTGTGTGATCCAGTGCGATTTTTATCCCTACGCGTTTTGACCAATGGGTCTTCAACAGGGGATATGTCCTCCATATCAGACAGCGTTTTACACTTTGATTTTTCATTACCCCGTGTTGGAAGATCATTTTGTGTTGGACTATACTCTATACACTTTTTTGCACTGGTTTGAATCACATATCTTCCAGTGCTCATTGGTGTTGGGTTATATTCACCCATATCGTTTTTTTACATACATTGGATACTTTGTATATTTGATTTGTTTCATCACTATCAATCATCATTCCTCATATTCATCTATTTATGTTCATGGGTTAGCGCTGCATTTTTTACCATTTAAATCCTATTTATGTTTGTCACATTGTTTATGTAGCTGCTTATCACTTATTTATCCTGGGTTTAGCGCAGTAATATCCACATCCCACAGCATATTTCAGCCTGTCATAGGCTGTGACGGGCTGCAGGCAGTGGGGCTGGACGCTGCACCTGTGCCTCCCAGGCATACAAAACGTCAGGATTGGATGCACAGAGGCGAATTGTTTATGGGGCCTTATTTACATCCTTGTACAATTCCAATTGTGACTTGTTCTTAAAATTACAAATCGGCTTCTGTACCACTTTATTGGAAATTAAGTGTTTTTTTTTATATATCTGGAGGATCCTTTTCAGCCTCTGAATATAGGATGTGTGCCTCCTTCTAGTTAGAGACGATCCCCTGAAAAACAAAAGTAACATTTTACCCTCGTCTCTTTTCTGTGGGCCTTATAATGGTACTTGGCATGAAATGGATCGAGTATAAAACCCTTTTTCTTTCCGGACACACATAGCCAGTGTCTGCCCCACCATGTTTAGCACAGTGATTGTCATAATCAGCGCCTTGTTCAGAATAAGGCCTGCGCTTCTCTGCCAGTCTGGACATCTTTGAGTTATGTTGTCACATACACTATATTACCAAAAGTATTGTGACGCCTACCTTTACACTAGGGGTGCAACGGATCAAAAAACTCACGGATTCGATCGATCCTTGGATCAGAGTCACGGATCGGATCATTTTTCGGATCAGCAAACAATAATTGAATTTGCAAAAACTTGTGAAAATTCCACCACCATATAGTCCCCATTGTAATATCCACAATCTCCCCCACTGTAATATCCACAATCTCCCCACTATAATATACATCTCCTCCACTGTAATATCCACGTCATCTCCCCCACTGTAATATTGGCTGAACATGGCTGGGTACGGCTGAGCATGGCAGGGTATTGGCAGGGTATTGGCAGGGTATGGCAGAGTATTGGCAGGGTATTGCAGAGTATTGGCAGGGTATGGGAGGGTATTGGCAGAGTATTGGCAGGGTATTGCAGAGTATTGGCAGGGTATGGGAGGGTATTGGCAGAGTATTGGCAGGGTATGGGAGGGTATTGCAGAGTATTGGCAGGGTATTGCAGAGTATTGGCAGGGTATGGAGGGATGGCTGTGACTGCAATTGTCACAGAGCAGTGCTGGGGGCACTACAGATCCAGCCCACAGCACTGCTGCCATCCGATCTCTCCCCTCCACTGTACAGATCTGTTCACAGAGGGGCAAGAGGAACCGGCGTCATCTTGACGCCGGCCTGTTTACAAGTGATCTCTCCGTCATTTGACGTAGCGATCACATTGTAAATGGCTGACGGGTGCACCAAGATGGCCGTTACTCCGGAGCTAGGCCGAAGCCGCGGCCTTTCCTAAGGCCAAGGGCACGGAGCGCTCCGCGGAGCGCGGCGTGTGCCGATCCGAACAGGGTGACCCGTTCGGATCACAGATCGGTGACGATCCGTTGCACCCCTACTTTACACACACATGAACTTTAATGGCATCCCAGTCTTAGTCTGTAGGGTTCAATATTGAGTTGACCCACCCTTTGCAGCTATAACAGCTTCAACTCTTCTGGGAAGGCTGTCCACAAGGTTTAGAGGAGTGTGTCTATGGGAATGTTTCACCATTCTTCCAGAAGCGCATTTGTGAGGTAAGGCTCCGCTTTATTTCATCCCAAAGGTGTTCTATTGGGCTGAGATCAGGACTCTGTGCAGGCCAATTCCTCCACCCCAAACTCGCTCATCCATGTCTTTATGGACTTTGCTTTGTGCAGTCATGCCCGAACAGGAAGGGGCCATCCCCAAACTGTTCCCACAAAGTTGGGAGCATTAAATTGTCCAAAATGCCTTGTTATGCTGATGCCTTAAGAGTTCCCTTTACTGGAACTAAGGGGCCAAGCCCAACTCCTAAAAAGCAACCCCACACCATGATCCACCCTCCACCAAATGATTTGGACCAGTGCACAAAGCAAGGTCCATAAAGACACAGATGAGTGAGTTTGGGGTGGAGGAACTTGACTGGCCTGCACAGAGTTCTGACCTCAACCCGATGGAGCACCTTTGGGATGAGTTAGAGTGGAGACTGCAAGCCAGGCCTTCTTGTCCAACATCAGTGCCTGACCTCACAAATGCGCTTCTGGAAGAATGGTTAAACATTCCCATAGACACACTCCTAAACCTTATGGACAGCCTTCCCAGAAGAGTTGAAGCTGTTATAGCTGCAAAGGGTGTGCCAACTCAATATTGAACCCTACGGACTAGAGCCTCGTACACACAATCGTATTTTTGTCAGGGAATTGATTCCAGAGGCCATTGTGTCTTGTAGACATAGGACCTCTTTTGTGTACAGAGTTCTGAAATACGCCAGATACTTACAGCATACCACCCAACTTTTTGACATGGGAACGAGGGACACCAATTAGCAAAAGTATTTAGGCATAGGACACACCCCTTAAAGGATAATTATACAAAAAAAAAAAAAAAAATTAGTTAAACCTACAAGTGCTTTTTTTTGTTACCACTACTATTCCTTTATATTGGCTTTTGAAATTTAAAAATGCAGCAATTTAAAAATTGGAGGAAAGGTTCAGCACTGGGAAACACTTTTTGAAAGATAAAAAGTGCATTTTATATACAACTATATGGATCAGACCAAAATGAGGGACAAATGAGGAGGAAAGAGGGACAGAGGGACATTGCTCCAAATCAGGGACAGTCCCTTGAAATCAGGGACATTTGGGAGCTATGCAGACAGGTTATCCACATGGTGGCACAGGAATGGGGTCACTGTCTTTCATGAGATAGGTGGTGATAGAATACCCTTGCAGCGTGATTTGGGTTGACTTAAACAGGAAAAGAGCCCAGGGAAGTTTGTTTTGCTCTTATATAAAGTATGTTGTAACATGGCAGTTGTCTCTGTATCTTTTCACATGGTAGAAAACTCTGTGCTGGATACAGGGGTGTAACTAGAAATCACAGGGCCCCATAGCAAAATAGTGTATGGGCACCCCCCCCTGCAAACAGCCCCCTGTGCGTTTGGGCACAGTGGCTGCGTTTGGGCACAGTGGCTGCGTTTGGGCACAGTGGCTGGGTTTTATGGCACAGTGGCTGCGTTTAATGGGCACAGTGGCTGCATTTTGTGGCACAGTGGCTGCATTTGATGGCACAGTGGCTGCATTTGATGGGCACCGTGGCTGCGTTTGAGGCGCACCATGGCTGCGTTTGATGGGCAACGTGGCTGCATTTGATGGGCACCGTGGCTGCGCTTGCCGGGCACCGTGGCTGCGTTTGGACACAGTGGCTGCATTTGACGGGCACAGCAAGGCTCCGTCGGGCAGCTTTTTTCAGAAACGCTCCTCTCGCTCTGCTCGCTCCCCTCCCTCTGAGCCACGCTGTCTGAAGATGGCAGAGGTGGGTGGAGCCGAGCTCGTTTTCCAGCAGCGTGCTATGAATGCTGGAGCGGCCGCAGCCTCTGACGTCACTGGTTGCTAGGCACCGGGTGGCCGGCAATTCTAGCAACTAGTGCAGTCAAGTGGCGTGCCACAGCTTCGGCGGCTCAGTGCCTCTTCTCTGCGGAAGATTACAGCGCTGAGGCGCGCACCCGCCTAGGATTGGCCCTGCTCACTGGGCCCCATAGATTTTGGGGGTATGCTGTTGTATATTATTTTTGCAGGGCGATTCAGACACATGGCTAGGTCTACATACTAGTTCCAGGTCAATGATTTAGAAAATACCAAATGAGGAAATCGGTATAATAGCCAGGCAAATTGCATTTCCAGAGGCTCTCTTTCAGTCTTTTAGGGCCAGTTCACACCATAGAAACACTTGATATAAACACTGGAACAGATGCGTTCCAGATGCTTTTCTGCATGTGCGTTTTTGATGCAGTCCAGCGCATTTTTCCCCCCTCTTTTTTTCTTAACCTTTAAATAAGGACACGTTTGTTCCAGTGCTTTTTTTGGTGCATTCCAGTGCGTTTTTGATGCTTTTTACAGCGTTCCAATACAGTCCAGGTCCGGAAAAATGCAGCATGTTGTACTTTCTTTTTTTTTTTTCTGGAACTGGAAGCACTGGTGTGAACTGTGCCATTACAAACCATATGACCTACTTTCCATGCGTTTTTGATGCAGAAAAAAAACCACACTGAACTGCATGTGGTGTGAACTGGCCCTCAAGCAATCTCCTGTAACCTTCAACAGTCTCTGGCAGTGTTTTGTAACTTTTTTTAGCTGTCTCCTTATTCCTAATTCACAGCAGTCCTCAGCAGCCCCCTATGATTTAGCAATTGACACCAGCAATGTTCTCAGTCACTGCTACATTGTATAATAATAGTGACTGGTCAGCACCGTGTTTTGTCACAATGTAATATTTACTAAATCAGGAAAATGTTACATGTATCTAGGGATCTGCATCAATAATTAATATCTGTTGTAATTATAAAACTGTATCTGTTTTATTTTCCTTTGTTTTATTTATACTTATTTACACATAAATAAAGTTGAAAAAGAAAAAAATATTAAAGTTGTATTCGCGCTCGATCGTCCCAGAACGCCGTGAGATTAACCCGCGTTCTGTGCATGTTTCTCACACCATGTTCAAAACACACTTCATCCAGAGTAGGGGCACTCTAATACAGGAGGTGTGTTACTGGCCAGACCATCAGGTGAAAACAGAGGGGAAAAAAATGCCTAAAGAAGAAAACTAATGCAGCCACCACATTGAAGGATTGGTAAGCTGTAATATACGGTACTAAATTTCTGGTTTTGGATTTAATACCGCTTTCATTTGTAAGACAGGGTTTTTATTAAGCCTTCAAATAACTATTCTGTATTCACTTCTACCTTTGATGCCCTTCAGTCTTTACATACAAATTGTTTATAGACCTGATGAAGGGAGCCCCACAACATGTTGGCTTGTTACCTTTGGACTTCTATGATGAAATATATTCTTTTGGACTCCTAAGCTTTTATTATGGTGCTCTCATTTTTTTCCTATACTGTACTGCATTGACCCGAAACACCTTTGAGGACCCTTTTGTCTTCACTATGGATTTCTCTTTATATTGAGATGCAAATCCAACTCTGGCTCCATCATCTGCCACTCACACATGCTTGGTTTGTTGTAATGTGGCAGCAGTAAAAGTAGGGTGATGGGCAGCATTGCCAGCACTGATTGGCACTGATGGGGCTGCACTGATTATCAGAACACGTGCCCCGATGATTAGTGCCCCGATTATCAGTGTAGATGTCCCCAGTCAGGATTGCCGGTTACCGTCTCTCCTCTCTTCACGCTGTGACAGTGTGTGAAGAGAGGAATGCCGATAACCAGCAATTCTGTTTACACTGTGATCAGCTGTGATTGGACACAGCTGATCACGTGGTGAAGGGCCACTGTGATTGCCCATTTACTACGCTCTGTGATCGGCTGTATCCCAAGGACACAGCGATCACAGAGCGTGCCGAATGCAGAGGGGTGTGGTTCCGGGAGGACATCCATGGACACCCTTCCGGAAAAACAACAGAGCCACGCTCTAGCCATCTTTCAGTTAGGAGGGGATTGAACAAATCCTCCTGCATAAGTTGTATCTGTCTATCTGTAGTCTTCTCTTCTCCACATCCATCCGAGTTACACTCTGCAGAGCTCAGTGAGGAGAGGTCTAAGAGCTGATTGGAGGGAAGGGACACACCCCCCTTCACACAGCACACTGGAACAGAGCTGAGGCTGTAAATCCGCTGGAGGTCGCTCCTTTGTCACCATTTTTCTCAAATCCTCCTGCATAAGTTGTATCTGTCTATCTGCAGTCTTCTCTTCTCTACATCCGTTCAAAGTCCAGAATTTTAAAGCTTGTCTAAGAGTTCACAAAAAAAAAGGGGGGCAGAGAGTTGAAGTTACACTCTGCAGAGCTCAGTGAGGAGAGGTCTGAGAGCTAATTGGAGGGAAGGGACACCCCCCCCCCCCTTCACACAGCACACAGGAACAGAGCTGAGGCTGTCAATCAGCTGGAGGTCCCTCCTTTGTCACCATTTTTCTCTTGGTGTCAGGAAAACTTGTCAAAAGTGATTAATGCTGATAGCGGAGGAAAGCTGTAGACAAAAGGGACAAATTGGTGCTCTTAATTGAGACAAGTACACGCTATAGAATGATATACTTTGTTCATATTTCATGTCTCAGGTTCGGTTATGGGTGCAAGCAGGCTCAAACTCCAGTTGAGGTTTAGACTGCAGGTGGCAGGTTCTGTTTAATGGAAAGTCAAGTTTCTAGTTCCGATTGCCTGTGACCACCAGAAAGGATTGAAAACCTGGAAAAAGGACGAGGGACTTGGCTTAGAAGAAGTGTGACAAGTGATTGCGTGGGTTTCCTCCGGGTACTCCGGTTTCCTCCCACACTCCAAAGACATGCTGGTAGGTTAATTGGCTTCTGTCCAAAAATTGGCCCCAGTATATGAATGTGAGTTGGGGACCTTGGCTTGTGGGCTCCTTGAGGGTAGGGAGAATTGTAGACACGCACCCACACTCACTCAGGTTGAACTGGATGGACTGTTGTCTTTATTCAACCTTACTAACTATGTAACTACGATTGTATGTGTTGGGATTGTTAATGAAATCTGAAGGTCTACTAGGCCTGTTAATGAGCTCTCATTTTTTGTGTAGCTTACTGTAAAGTCATACACGGTGAGAATTGAATTTGACATTTATTCTTTATAAGAAAGTTTAACAATTTTATAATCATTAGCGGGATTCAAATCGACATTCGTTTTCGACTGTAGAGAAAATTCGAAGGAGCAGGATGACATTTTTTTTTTCTAACTAATTTCTAACAAGGAACATGGTTTTCATTCGAGCAAATCCATTCGTTCCAAAATCGATTGTTAAAAGCAGACAAAATGTTGAAGTCGTTTTTAATTGACATTTGTCAAGTCAGATATTTTGAGAGCTTTCCTACAAACGTTCGTTCAAAAATCTAGCAGTGTAAAGCCAGCCTTGGCCCTGCACCTGCCTCCTTTCTGGGTGTCTGGTCCTTGAATGGTGGTGTGGGCTCCTCATTGTGGAGCATGTCCCGGAGACATTGATATTCCACATCTGTATTGTCTCCCCTCCCTGCGGTTGGAGGAGAGCACAAATTGACTGTCTGCTAAATGGGTCATAGATTCCTGCAAACCCTATGAGGATTTATCAATGCTACTTGTCGATCCTTGCCGGGGGGGGGGGGGGGGGGGGTGATGGCAGAAGCTCGCTCGCTCTCTGCGTCACAGGCTCTGTGGGTGGAAGGGGCTCTGATCAGAGTACAGATCCGGCACACGGTGTCTTAATGAGTCTCCCAACATCTGCTCTGTTTACCAGCTTAGGGTGACTGTCTGCCTCCTCCATGCAGAGCTGGAGACCTCAACCTCACTAGAATATTTACTATATATGCTAAAGGAACACCCTTTGTCTGCCTTGATAAACATATGCATAATGTGAGCTGCTTTCTATTATGATTATTTCAAAAATCTTTATATTACTGTTCTGAGTTTTATTAAAGTGTTACTAAACCCACAACAGTAAAATCAGTCTGTATATGCACTAAAGCATGCTTCTTGTACTCACTGTGGAACCTAAGGGGTTAATCCTCTGCATTGTGTAAAAAGGCTGTTTATTCCTGTCTTCTCTGATCTGCCCCTTCTTCTACAGTCCCCAATCCATCCCCTGATGGAACAGAGCCTTGGGGGCACTCTGCACATGCTCAGTTTGGTGTGTATTGCTAAGAGTTTTCTTTCTATTTTTGGAAGGGTGCATGTGATCAACACAGGGCCAATCAGCACTGTCCAAAGTCAAGGGTCATGCAGCCTCATATAAGGCTACTTTCACACTGGAGAGACAGGAGAGGCTCTTTACAGGCGCTATTTTTAGCGCTGTAGCGCCTGTAAAGCGCCTCAGTGAAAGTAGCCTAATGCCCCGTACACACGATGGAAAATGTGTGATAGGACCTTTGTTGTCGGAAATTCCGACCGTGTGTAGGCTCCATCACACATTTTCCATAGGAATTTCCGTCACACACAATTCTGAAATCTGGTTCTCAAATTTTCCGACAACAAAATCCGTTGTCGGAAATTCCGATCGTGTGTACACAATTCCGATTGCACAAAGTGCCACACATGCTCGGAATCAAGCAGAAGAGCAGCACTGGCTATTGAACTTCATTTTTCTCAGCTCGTCGTACGTGTTGTATGTCACTGCGTTCTTGATGTTCAGAATTTCCGACCAACTTTGTGTGACCGTGTGTATGCAAGACAAGTTTGATCCAACATCCGTCAGAAAAAATCCATGGTTTTGTTGTCGGAAAATCCTATTGTGTGTACAGGGTATAACAGTCAGAGCAGAATGAAAACCCCTCCTACAAGCTTTAACCAGACACTGATAGAAGTCACAAGACTGCTATATACTGCTGATGAGAAAATGTACTACCGGTAGCAGTTTATATTTACCAAACGAATTGCATTTCCATGTGCTGTGTACTGTGGGAGACCAGATATAGTGAACACAGGTTCCTGGTGTGTTTAGTAACACTTTAACCGCTTCAGCCCCGGAAGATTTTACCCCCTTCCTGTTTACCCCCTTCCTGACCAGAGCGCTTTTTGCGATTCGGCACTGCGCTGCTTTAACTGACAATTGCGCTGTCTTGCGATGTTGCACCCAAACAAAATTGACGTCCTTTTTTTCCCCACAAATAGAGCTTTCTTTTGGTGGTATTTGATCACCTCTACGGTTTTTTATTTTTTTGCGCTATAAACAAAAAAAGAGCGACAATTTAGAAAAAAATTCAATATTTTTTACTTTTTACTATAATAAATATCCATGTGGTCTTGATTGGTAGATACTCTATAATGCCGCTCCTAGAGTGACTAACCACACTTGCGCCAATAATGTTGACCAATGTGCAGATAGATGTGTGTGTGATACACACCACCTATAAAATCCCTAAATGTGAATAAACACCTAGCAGCCACTTTAAGAATGTGTAATCATAAAAAAATGTGATTATAATCAAACTAGTAATGACAAGTGAAAAATATAATCAAATGGCGCTTAAAAAAGAAAAACATAAAAACAAAACAAAATTATATGTAAACTGTCAAAATATATAAAACACCACGTTAAATAGTGTCCGTGAGATGATACAAAAACCAATCTTCATTAATATTTGTGTAAATTCAAAGAAAAAATGTGATTCAATCTTCCAAAGAAAAAAAGGAGTCCACCAACAAATCTTCAATAGAATAATCAAATATATCTTCCACCACACCAACTCGTGTTCCCTCTCCCAATGAGACCGCACTCACCGGATGGTATTGCCTCGCACTCTCGTGGTTGGCAAATATAGCGATTACCCAACCTGGGTTATTTGTGCGATCAATCCAAACTTGCAAAAAAAACACAAATGTGATAAAGCCAAATCCAGCACACAATCCACTGCAACTTTTGGATATCAGATGAGCCGACAGAGCGCACATGTGATCACCAATGGGTGAAAACAACTAGGTAGAAAACTGGGTAACAAGTGATCTCACCACCCCTCGCAGCTCTGCTCCTGGTGTGGGTTCTTTCTCCAGGAGTCACTTCAGTGAGGTTGCCGGGTAGTGATCTCAAACAATAGTAGTGGTGGAGGAGACCACACACCAATTCAAACGATTTAAACACAAAGATTGAAAAGTTGAGTATCTCAGTGTCCGTGTGGCTACACCCTTGACATGTTTCGTCGGTATGACTTCTTCAAAAAGGGGAGTTGGCCACACAGACACCGAACGCTTACCTAAATGATGATGAAAACGATCACATGATCGCAATGGACCAATTGCTTGTAGAAAATCAGGTGCGGATGATTCTCTCAATCATGCCCCCTTGCTCGTCCCATAGGCCCAGCTGGATCATGTTCATCTCTATCCCAGGGTCTAAGGAGTTCCTTCCGGGTGACACTGCTGTGTGTACACCCGTGATGTGTAATTACGCATGCACCGTATACCCAGGGTCTAAAGAGTTCCTTCCGGGTGACACTGCTGCGTGTACACCCGTAATGTGTAATTGCGCATGCGCCGTATACCACAGGTCGAGTGCGCGCGCATATCCTGCGCGCGACTCCCTATCATCTGTCCGCGCATGCGCAATAGAGGGACGCCAGCGTGCATTGATTAGGACGCATCTGACATTGCGTCTTAGCTAATCATCAGAGTGCGCGCGCCTATCCTGCGCGCGCCACTCAAACTCCCGCCCGCGCATGCGCAGTAAGGAGACGCTGGCGTGCAGTGATGTGTGCGCATCTCCAATGGGCCCAATGCTCTCCCCCTGCATATCACCGTGACCTAGCGATGATTAATCCGTCACTCATGCCAGTGCAGACGGAATACTGAACAGATAAGGTCCCATATCTCCATTCTCCCTAAGTAGCATCTATGTCTGTTTATAAGTGACTCCCCATTGCGATCTCAGTGCGCTCAGTCACCTCATCCATTTACATTCATTGTATGGACTAACATGGCTCAACCCATATCTTCCATAATTTATATGTATTATTTAAAAACATATAAAAAAAAAGGGTCTGCATTGAAATATCTAAAATGACATAATTCATATGTGTTGTTAACAAACATATAAAAATAAAGAGTCTGCATTAAAAAAATCCTACAACATATAATTGCTGCACTCAATGCAGATATTATCTGCATGGTGCAATTACATATGTGTGACCATCACGTGACATAGATCTTAGAGATTGACCTTACAGTATCCGTCTACCCAAAGGGGGGGGGGGGAGACGGGAGGGGTAGATAAATCTATACCAATCTCTGACCCAGAGAAAGATGGTTGGTAATCATCACTACTTATGATATAGGTAAAAAATATATATATATATATACAGGAGTATGCGGCTAGAACATCATACTCCCGTATATATCCATACATGGATGTAATAATAAAAATAGGCGTAAGAATATCCATCTGACACCTACTATAAATAAATAAAAAAGATAAAAGGTGTATTGGAGACTAGATAAAAACCAAGAGTCTATAGTATATACGATCTGTTATTCAACCCGATCATATACCAACTAATTGATCATGATCAGATGAGAACATGCAGTGGTGGATCAAACCTCTAGCAGCAAGGAAAATCGAAAAAAATATTGTTATTAATAATCAAGCAAGATAGACCATATTGCGCATTGGCAATAACCCTGTCATCCTTGGCTGACCTTTTTGGGTCAAGCTCCAACTTCAGAAGTTGTTAATAAAACAGTTGAGGTCCACCTCGATATTCAACCCCCTAGGGCTCATACATTTCATGGAGAAAATCCAGCGGGTCTCCCTCTGTGATAAATCTCTCACCCTATTGGAGCCCCTCCAAGATGGTTTTACTGTGTCTATTCCACAAAATTGAATCAGAGATGGATCACGGTTGTGCTTCTCTCTGAAGTGTAAAGACACACTATGATAGCGGAACCCTTTTCTGATGTTAGCTAAATGTTCCGCTATCCGTATTCTGAGAAGCCTTTTGGTCCTACCAACATAAAAAAGTCCACACGGACACCACATGAGATAAACAACATGCGTTGTGTTACACGTGATAAACTCATTAATGTCGAAGGACTCACCCTCTCTGTTGGAAAAATTGAGTTTCCCTCTATTACTGATATTCACGGTCCTACAGCAAATGCACTTTCTACAGGCATAGAATCCCTTGAGGTCAATTTTTGGACCTTGTTTATCTGGGGGATCCAAAATTTTCTTAACAATTTGGTCCCCAAAACTCGGGGCACGCCTATAAATGAACCTGGGATATTGATGTAATAGCCCTCCTAAATGCCTATCCTGGCGCAAAATGTGCCAATGTCTTTTGTAAATGCCCTCTACTTCCTTATACTGTGCATGAAAATTAGAAATAAACCCTAATTGGTGTTGGTTCATGTCACCTCCACTAGGCTCTTTCTTTTTTAAGCACTCGTCTCTAGGTATTTCTGACACTTCCTGGATGATTTGTTTCAAGGACTCTTCTTCATACCCTTTTTGTACAAATTTGCTCTTCAATATTTCTGCTTGATTATGATAATCCATGATATTACTACAATTCCGCCTTACTCTTAGAATCTGTCCCTTGGGGATATTTCTGATCCAGGATGGGTGATGGCCGCTTCTAATGGACAAGTAGCTGTTCCGGTCTGTCGGTTTAAAATAAACCTTTGTGTTCAGCTCATCCTTATCTTTGAAGATGACTAAATCTAAAAAGTTGATGGTATGATCATCCACATGATGGTCCAATTGGATGTTATTATTATTACGATTCAACCCCTCCAAAAACTCCAAAACGGATTTATGGGATCCCTCCCAGATGAAAATTAAATCATCTATGTACCGTTTATAGAATTTTAATTGAGGAAGTTGATCTCTGAACACATACCTGTCCTCCCATTCAGCCATAAACAGGTTGGCTAGGCTGGGAGCGAACTTCGCTCCCATTGCCACGCCAACCTGCTGAGCATAAAAGTGACCATTCCACCAGAAGTAATTATGGGTCATGCAAAAATCGAGCACATGACCCAAAAACCTCTTCTGTACAAATGGGATATCATCCCTCTTGCTCAGGGCCCAATTCAATGCCAGTGCAGCGTCTTCATGCTGAATGACAGTGTATAAGGAGCGTACATCGGCTGTTACTAAAAATGTATCAGCCGTTGTACTAATTTTAATATCCTTCAGCAGAGATAGAAGATCCGAAGTGTCCTTCAGATAAGCTCGCATACTTTTTACACTGGGTTGCAAGAACTTATCCAAATATTCACCCAATCTCGCCGTAACGGAACCTATACCGTTCACGATCGGGCGAGGCGGTGGTACTTGGCTATTCTTATGGATTTTGGGCAGAGTGTATATTACAGGTATTCTTGATGTACTAGGTACCAAGTACCTTTTTTCCTTAAGATTTAAAGCTTTAATAGCATAACCCCATTCAACCAAATGATCTAACTGAATCCTATAAGGATCAGTGGGGTCTGCCGTCAATTTGCGGTAAGTGTTGGTATCTCCCACTAAATTGTCAAGCTGTTCAATGTAGAAGGATCTGTCCATCAGTACAACTCCCCCACCCTTATCCGCTGGACGGACGATGATGTCCTTTCGTTTTTCCAGGGATTTAATCCCGTCCTTAATATAACCAGGATTAATGTTTTTCTTTGGAACCAAGGCTTCAATGTCTTTTAACACCAAATTTTTAAAAACCTCAATGTAATGGTTGCTGTAATGGTAACTTTTATGCTCAGCAGGTTGGCGTGGCAATGGGAGCGAAGTTCGCTCCCAGCCTAGCCAACCTGTTTATGGCTGAATGGGAGGACAGGTATGTGTTCAGAGATCAACTTCCTCAATTAAAATTCTATAAACGGTACATAGATGATTTAATTTTCATCTGGGAGGGATCCCATAAATCCGTTTTGGAGTTTTTGGAGGGGTTGAATCGTAATAATAATAACATCCAATTGGACCATCATGTGGATGATCATACCATCAACTTTTTAGATTTAGTCATCTTCAAAGATAAGGATGAGCTGAACACAAAGGTTTATTTTAAACCGACAGACCGGAACAGCTACTTGTCCATTAGAAGCGGCCATCACCCATCCTGGATCAGAAATATCCCCAAGGGACAGATTCTAAGAGTAAGGCGGAATTGTAGTAATATCATGGATTATCATAATCAAGCAGAAATATTGAAGAGCAAATTTGTACAAAAAGGGTATGAAGAAGAGTCCTTGAAACAAATCATCCAGGAAGTGTCAGAAATACCTAGAGACGAGTGCTTAAAAAAGAAAGAGCCTAGTGGAGGTGACATGAACCAACACCAATTAGGGTTTATTTCTAATTTTCATGCACAGTATAAGGAAGTAGAGGGCATTTACAAAAGACATTGGCACATTTTGCGCCAGGATAGGCATTTAGGAGGGCTATTACATCAATATCCCAGGTTCATTTATAGGCGTGCCCCGAGTTTTGGGGACCAAATTGTTAAGAAAATTTTGGATCCCCCAGATAAACAAGGTCCAAAAATTGACCTCAAGGGATTCTATGCCTGTAGAAAGTGCATTTGCTGTAGGACCGTGAATATCAGTAATAGAGGGAAACTCAATTTTTCCAACAGAGAGGGTGAGTCCTTCGACATTAATGAGTTTATCACGTGTAACACAACGCATGTTGTTTATCTCATGTGGTGTCCGTGTGGACTTTTTTATGTTGGTAGGACCAAAAGGCTTCTCAGAATACGGATAGCGGAACATTTAGCTAACATCAGAAAAGGGTTCCGCTATCATAGTGTGTCTTTACACTTCAGAGAGAAGCACAACCGTGATCCATCTCTGATTCAATTTTGTGGAATAGACACAGTAAAACCATCTTGGAGGGGCTCCAATAGGGTGAGAGATTTATCACAGAGGGAGACCCGCTGGATTTTCTCCATGAAATGTATGAGCCCTAGGGGGTTGAATATCGAGGTGGACCTCAACTGTTTTATTAACAACTTCTGAAGTTGGAGCTTGACCCAAAAAGGTCAGCCAAGGATGACAGGGTTATTGCCAATGCGCAATATGGTCTATCTTGCTTGATTATTAATAACAATATTTTTTTCGATTTTCCTTGCTGCTAGAGGTTTGATCCACCACTGCATGTTCTCATCTGATCATGATCAATTAGTTGGTATATGATCGGGTTGAATAACAGATCGTATATACTATAGACTCTTGGTTTTTATCTAGTCTCCAATACACCTTTTATCTTTTTTATTTATTTATAGTAGGTGTCAGATGGATATTCTTACGCCTATTTTTATTATTACATCCATGTATGGATATATACGGGAGTATGATGTTCTAGCCGCATACTCCTGTATATATATATATATATTTTTTACCTATATCATAAGTAGTGATGATTACCAACCATCTTTCTCTGGGTCAGAGATTGGTATAGATTTATCTACCCCTCCCGTCTCCCCCCCCCCCCCCCCTTTGGGTAGACGGATACTGTAAGGTCAATCTCTAAGATCTATGTCACGTGATGGTCACACATATGTAATTGCACCATGCAGATAATATCTGCATTGAGTGCAGCAATTATATGTTGTAGGATTTTTTTAATGCAGACTCTTTATTTTTATATGTTTGTTAACAACACATATGAATTATGTCATTTTAGATATTTCAATGCAGACCCTTTATTTTTATATGTTTTTAAATAATACATATAAATTATGGAAGATATGGGTTGAGCCATGTTAGTCCATACAATGAATGTAAATGGATGAGGTGACTGAGCGCACTGAGATCGCAATGGGGAGTCACTTATAAACAGACATAGATGCTACTTAGGGAGAATGGAGATATGGGACCTTATCTGTTCAGTATTCCGTCTGCACTGGCATGAGTGACGGATTAATCATCGCTAGGTCACGGTGATATGCAGGGGGAGAGCATTGGGCCCATTGGAGATGCGCACACATCACTGCACGCCAGCGTCTCCTTACTGCGCATGCGCGGGCGGGAGTTTGAGTGGCGCGCGCAGGATAGGCGCGCGCACTCTGATGATTAGCTAAGACGCAATGTCAGATGCGTCCTAATCAATGCACGCTGGCGTCCCTCTATTGCGCATGCGCGGACAGATGATAGGGAGTCGCGCGCAGGATATGCGCGCGCACTCGACCTGTGGTATACGGCGCATGCGCAATTACACATTACGGGTGTACACGCAGCAGTGTCACCCGGAAGGAACTCTTTAGACCCTGGGTATACGGTGCATGCGTAATTACACATCACGGGTGTACACACAGCAGTGTCACCCGGAAGGAACTCCTTAGACCCTGGGATAGAGATGAACATGATCCAGCTGGGCCTATGGGACGAGCAAGGAGGCATGATTGAGAGAATCATCCGCACCTGATTTTCTACAAGCAATTGGTCCATTGCGATCATGTGATCGTTTTCATCATCATTTAGGTAAGCGTTCGGTGTCTGTGTGGCCAACTCCCCTTTTTGAAGAAGTCATACCGACGAAACATGTCAAGGGTGTAGCCACACGGACACTGAGATACTCAACTTTTCAATCTTTGTGTTTAAATCGTTTGAATTGGTGTGTGGTCTCCTCCACCACTACTATTGTTTGAGATCACTACCCGGCAACCTCACTGAAGTGACTCCTGGAGAAAGAACCCACACCAGGAGCAGAGCTGCGAGGGGTGGTGAGATCACTTGTTACCCAGTTTTCTACCTAGTTGTTTCACCCATTGGTGATCACATGTGCGCTCTGTCGGCTCATCTGATATCCAAAAGTTGCAGTGGATTGTGTGCTGGATTTGGCTTTATCACATTTGTGTTTTTTTTGCAAGTTTGGATTGATCGCACAAATAACCCAGGTTGGGTAATCGCTATATTTGCCAACCACGAGAGTGCGAGGCAATACCATCCGGTGAGTGCGGTCTCATTGGGAGAGGGAACACGAGTTGGTGTGGTGGAAGATATATTTGATTATTCTATTGAAGATTTGTTGGTGGACTCCTTTTTTTCTTTGGAAGATTGAATCACATTTTTTCTTTGAATTTACACAAATATTAATGAAGATTGGTTTTTGTATCATCTCACGGACACTATTTAACGTGGTGTTTTATATATTTTGACAGTTTACATATAATTTTGTTTTGTTTTTATGTTTTTCTTTTTTAAGCGCCATTTGATTATATTTTTCACTTGTCATTACTAGTTTGATTATAATCACATTTTTTTATAATAAATATCCCCCAAAAATATATATATAAAAATATATTTTTTTCCTCAGTTTAGGTCGATATGTATTCTTCTACATATTTTGGGTAAAAAAATCGCAATAAGCGTATATTGATTGGTTTGCGCAAAAGTTATAGTGTCTACGAAATAGGAAATAGGAGAGTTTTATGTCATTTTTATTATTTTTTTTTTTTCACTAGGAATGGCGGCGATCTGCGATTTTTGTATCAGGACTGTGACATTATGGCGGACACATCAGACTCTTTTGACACATTTTTGGGACCATTGGCATTTATACAGCGATCAGTGCTATAAAAATGCATTGATTACTGTAAAAATGTCACTGGCAGGGAAGGGGTTAACACTAGGGGGCGATCAAGGGGTTAATTGTGTTCCCTAGTGTGTGTTCTAACTGAAGGGGGGAGGGGACGTGACAGATTGCTGTTCATACTCTGTATGAACAGACGATCTGTCTCTTCTCCCCTCAGAGAACCGGAAACTGTTTACACACACAGATCCCGGTTCTTGGTGTATCAGCAGTGATCGCGGGAGCCCAGCGGTGATCGTGACTGCCGGGCACTCGCATCGGCTTCGGGGGAGAGCAGCGGGCACGCGCCCCTAGTGGCCACAGGGAGAAGCGACGTAACATAACGTCGTTTCGCCCAGCCGTGCCATTCTGCCGTAGTAAATCTGCGGCGGCTGGTCGGCAAGTGGTTAAGCTACCTGTCTAATGGAAGGTTACATTTAAAGATGAACTCTGTAGAGGCAAAGGTACCCCTGCAATAGGTCTACTTTTCCTGGCAAGGGGGTTCATTTTGTCTAGGGTCTCCAAACTCTTGCCCATGGGCCAAATCTGTCCCACCACAAGATTTTAACTGGCCCTCTGATGTAAAGATGGATTTTGATAGGGACTCTGATGTAAAGATGGATTTTGATAGGGACTCTGATGTAAAGATGGATTTTGATAGGGACTCTGATGTAAAGATGGACTTTGATAGGGACTCCGATGTAATATGGACTTTGAAAGGGACTCAGATGTAATATGGACTTTGATAGGGACTCTGATGTAAGGGGGGGGTTGGTTCTGAGGTGGGAAGGACTTTGATGGGAACTCTGAAATGTATTTGCTTTTGTTTCCTGAAGTTTTTTAATGTTGTTCTACAATTTATCAAGCGGATTACAAAAAAAAAACTCCACGTAAAACCTATTCATTTTAAATTTGATTTGTTCTTTCATAAAAACTTTTTTTCGGCCTGTGGAAATTTGTAAAAAATAAAATGTAGCCCTTGTACAGAATAGTTTGGAGGCCCCTGGTCTAGGGAGTTAAGAATAAGGAGACATCTTTACCTAATTCCTCATTTTAAGACTGGCCCCTTTTGAAGCCTTTTTCTCTTAGCTGCCTGAATGGTCGCAGCTTTCTGACGTCATCCCGTACAATGCAGGATCAGTGGTCAGTAAACCCCCACCCCAGCCCCCCCTCCACCCTACCCCTGCCATTCACAGGAAGCTTTTTTTTCTTCAGAATGAGTACAAAGCTTCATTTGATTGGCTGAGGTGGAGATTGTGATGTCATCTGCCTACTTCTCCACCTCAGCCAGTCATAGGGAGCCTTGTACTCATTCAGCTTCCTGTGAATGCTCAACAGGGCTCAACCTGCCTTGGTTTTATTTTGGGAGTGGGATGGGAAGTCTTCGTACAGCTGGCAGAACACAGTGCTGTATACTGTATGTACAGTTTATACAGCGCTCACAGATGGCACATCTGTTAGTGAAGGTGAAGTTTTATCTGGAGCAGCTTGGTCCAAATGAACTATATTAAAGTGGCAGACGCTGAAGGTTCGTAGATGATATAAGGCATGCTAAAGTGGTCTCTCAAGCAGTGGCTTGATGGATCAGGGTAAATGCAATTTAATAACACAGTGCTAATCGCGTTTTCTGTAACCCCCCCTTGTATTCGAAGATTAGATAACGCCATAAGAAGCTGCAAGATTTTCCCCAACTGTTTGTAGGACTGCGAGAAGGGTGCAAATATTATGTACAGGAAGTTACGCAGGATGGTTACATTGTGAAATGTTTAATATGTAGGCTTGTTTTGATCATGAATTAAGACGCATTTACTGTGTGTTTGTTTTATGTTCATTAAGCCCTGCAGCGATCTTTGTAACCAGGATGTTTTAATTATGTTAGCCAAAGATGTGCCTTTGTTATAAGTAGGTCTTTTGAGCACATAATATTCATAACATTCTCCTAAAGCAGAACTAAAGGTAACTAATAAAAGTAAATGCCTCTTCTGCAGTAACAAACACTTACCTGCCTGCTCACAGTCTTCTGTTGAATGCACGCTGAGCTGTGCATGCGCAGCGCACCGTGCATTCCCAGCACGTTCCATTTGTGCAGGAATGACAGACTCCCATGTGCATGCGCTGGATGACATCATTCAGTCATCGACCAATCAAGAGGCTAAAAACCTGGCACCCGGAGTTGGCTCCGGGAGAAGATAACTGCGGCTGGCAAAGGATTTACCGTCGCCTCACTGCAATTTGGAGGTGAATATTGCTTTCAGTTCAGTTCTACTTTAAAGTGGAGGGCCACCCTAAAATAAAAAATAGCATTAATATTCTTAAAAAAAGAAAAAAAAACCTTTGAAAAAAATATTTTTTTTTAACTTACCAGAAACCCCTGTTGCTAGACAGTCTTCCTAATCTGCCTCTTCCTATTCTGCGGCGCTTTCTCCTCTTCGGCGAGTGGCCCCGTTGACTTCTGGGACATGTGTGTGTCCCAGAAAACAACAGGGCCATTCACAAAGCGCCGCGCCACTCGCGCATTCGCAGTAGGAAACGGGCAGTGAAGCCTCAAGGCTCCACTGCCTGTTTCCCTACACTAAGATGGTGGCGCCGGCAGCCGATCCGATGGACGGATCAGCCCAAAGGGGGGGGGGGGCACATTACGGGCTCGCTGGACTTATTAAAAGTCAACAGCTACAGTATTTGCTGTATAACGCGGCCGGAGCGCCCCTTTAAGGCTGGACTCCAGGAGTTATCTATATTGCATACTTATTTTGGTCCAGGTTGGCACAATGTAAGTATGTACTGTATATGTCATACCTGATGGGCCACTGGGAAAAGTGATAATCACTGTAGTAGTCGGTACTAATTTAGTGATCTTCCGGGACCTGTTGGGATTCTCAAGGCTGCTATTAGAAATCATGGGGCCCCGAATGGCCTACCTGATAGAGCTGTAGATATATCAGTCCCTTTCTCTGTTGCCTTAGCTGCACAGGTGAATGAATAGGAAGCGCTCTGAAGCTTCCTGCTCTTTCACAAACTGAAGCATAATAAACACAATTTACTATGATTTAGCGATGAATGGACACTGGATTGGTACCTATTGCTCACTATGTTCATTCAGGAAAGGAAGGGACCAGTATACAACGTATTTACCAGCCCCTTCCTCCCGCTCTCTATCCTGAAACATCCTGCTGGCAGGAGAGGAGGGAAGCCATCGGCGTTACAGGGGAAAGGGACACACAGGGGGGCCCAGACAGCAGATTGAAGGGGCGCATGTGCTATAACCAATCCCCCTGCAGTGCAGCTGGATGGAGAAAGAGGAGGAGAAGCTAGCAATGCAGGGGGATGCAGAATAGGATTGCTGTCTGCAATAAGACCGTACAGCCAGCCCTCCTGCTCAGCAGGTGCCCAGGGACCCTTTTAAACTGAGGGGGCCCGGGCCCAGTAAAAGAGGGCTGGCTGTACTGCCTTATCAGGGGCCCTGGGGATTCTGTGCGAGCAGCTTTCCCTCTGCACAGACCACAGTGAGCAGTCTGCTTCTTCATAGATGGGCTGCTTGCTCGGCATCACCACCACCTACAGAACATCTTTTTTTTTTTTTTTTCAATAAAACAAGGCATTATCTAATTGGATGAGGTGGAGAATGTGATGTCACCCCAACTTTCCACCTCGTCCACTTAGAGAACCCCTTGCATCCATTGAAAAAAAAATACTTTATGTTTTATGAATGGTGGCAGTGCCAAGTGAGTGCACCCCTGTGGTCAGTTGCTCCTACTACAGTAAACCTCACTGTCTTTCAGTACCTATGCCAAGTGGCTGCCCTGCTGCATAGTAACCACAGGGGGTTGATTGCCTCACATGGTGCCATTTACCAAGCAGGCAACCAACTGTGGTTACTATGCAGCAGGGCAGCTGCACAGATTCTGCACTTCCACAGGGATCAGCCAGGTATAGAATTTGTATAGCAAGAAAGACAAGCAACAAAGGGTGCACTGGCCTAGTGCAGTATTACGCGGATACTTCATTACAAGTCCATAAAAAAAATATATGAACACACAAACCATTTAGGTTCTGAGCACATCAAGCAACTAGCCCGTGGCACAGTTGTAAGCTCGACCCAGAGTGTTCCAACACCAAAGAGACACTGTCTAGGATCCAAATTGGCTTACACATTTCAAGGGCGAACCCTCTTCTTCAGGGTCAAGTGGAATTTGTATACATTCATTGGGCCAAGCTGGACTACTGTAATTGTGCAATGCAGACCTGGAGAAAGTGATTGTAAACCCATATTTTTTTTTTTTAAATAACAAACATGTTATACTTACCTGCTCTGGTCAGTGGATTTGCACAGAGCAACCCTGATCCTCCTCTTCGCGGGTCCCTGGCTGGCACACCTGGCTCTGCCTTCCTCCCAAGTGCTCACCATAGGAAGCTGTTTGCTATGGGGGCACTCATGCGCGCTTGCTCCCGAACCGTGTGACATCTGTCCATTGACAAACAGAGCACGGCTTGGCCCTGCTGACTCCTTACTGGCTGTGATTGACAGCAGGGGAGCCAGTGGCTCTGAGCCTATGAAGAGGGAGAGAGCCGAGAGAGATGCTGCTGTCGTGCACAGCGCTGGATCGACATCAGGCTCAGATAAGTATAAGGGGGAGCTGCACTCAGAAGGTTTTTTTACATTAATCCAGAGAATAAATTAAGGTAAAAAACCTTCAGCCATTAGAACCACTTGAACTGTGACATGGAGAGGCCAAGGAACCTTGTAAATCAGGAGCCCAGAGTCTGCCTTCACCCTATAGGTTAAATGCTCTTTAATTTATTGGCCAGCATGGTAGTAAATTGTTTAGAACCTTCACCATTACTTTTTTCATAGTCTTCCCCCATATCCATGACATGATGTTCTTCGTCTTGTGTTTCAGTGGGTGCTCGCGTTTGAGATCTTCATCCCTCTGGTGCTCTTCTTCATCTTGCTTGGACTGCGCCAAAAGAAGCCCACCATCCCTGTGAAGGAAGGTAAGAAGTTCAGCCATGTCGGCCTTGGCTTTAAGCGGTTAAAGCGCCTGTCACCTGCCAAGGCCATTCCTGTCTTCACATAAGGAAGTGCCGGTCAAAGTTCGTTGTCAGGATGGTGTAATAATCTAGTTATTGTGACAGCGGCTCATAAATCACTGGCTGCCGGCAGGTGACGGCGCAATTCTTGTCTCCTTGGCTGAGAGTTATCCTTTTATACTAATAATCTTGCCTAGAAATGCTGGAGCAGAGAAGAAAGCTGTTGTTGGTAGCAACCAACCAGGCTTCAGATTTTATTCTAAACTGCCAAGGGAAAATGAGATGTTATAGCAGATTATTGCTAAGGGTAACAGCTCAAGAGCTGTGTGGGACAGTTTTTAAACGGGTTGTACATGATACAAAACCATAATAATATTTTATCTTTTACAGGCACGCTCCAGCTGAATAGGGAACTATGTATTTAATCTTGAGGAGTAACACTGCAAATTTACTAGCAATCAGTTATGTAAAGACAGGAAGTGATGGGAAATCTTTCCCAAGGGGACACAGGCCAAAAACAATGCTGGCCGTACACTACCTAAAGGAAAACCAAAATCTGCCATCTATGCAACAGTGCAAATGGACAAATCCCCCTGCTGGGCTATTCTATTCTGACAGCTTTCAGAATACCCACACAGTGGCAGCATCTGATTGGATGCAGCCACTGGTCGGTTGACATTTTTTTGCAAGGCTCCATTGAATTTTCAGTCAAAGGATGTCGGGGGGAGAGGTTGACAGGACCACCCATTAAGCAAAATTCACAGTGTATGGCCAGTCTAATTCTTAGTAGCATGGCAGGGGTTAGAATCTGAGTATGTATTTATCAGTGTCTGTGTCTTTTTTTCCATTTCTTGTATGGGTGTCACAAGTAAAGTGAATATCTCCTTTATGGCGTCACAGACAGACAGACCGAGATAAACACCTGACAAAAATGTTAAACCTTCCTCCCTCTATCCTAAACTAAAAAAAAAAAAAAAATAAAGATTTTGCTGGAGTTTAGAACTTATTAATTAAAGCAGCTGTCATTAAAAAAGAGTTAAATACATATTTGTCCTGCTGCCAGTGTTGCTGGGAGTTAAAGACCTTGTACAATCTTACCCTTCCCGGGGTCTTGATTTCCTGGTCCCCTGCCGCACTCTGTGGTTCCTCCCTCCCAACCCCTATGTTGCTGCAAGACACAGTAGTGACATAGGGGGTTGTGGATCGAACCACTGAGCACAGCAGGGGGACCAGGAAACTGACTTCTTAAAGTCTCATATTCTGCAGGATATTCAGCCACCATTTTTTTTTTTTATATAGTACTCCAGTGATTTTCAGTGTTGGCAAAAGGATAGGTGACCATTCCATGCCTTCTTCCTAGGGGCACAGTCCTTTTAGGCCTTACATACTATAATACAAGGTGGTAGTTCATCACTGGATCCTATTATATGGCAGGTTTCATACTAGTTTAACCTAAATATTGTCTGCCATCAATGCATGGAGTAATAGGTTCTCTTTAGTGAACAAAGGCCTAAAACATTTCTTGTGTTTCCTTCTAGTACTGAATTAATATGCCTGTATGCAATAAACATATTTGCTTATTCTGATTTCTGATATTTCCAACATGACTGGTCCTCTTTAATATTAAACTGGAAGATTAGCAACATATTAATAACATTTCTCTTGAATGTCAACTCTGTACAGGATAGGGTTATTCCACCCACAATTGACATTTTAATTCTGGCTTGCTGCTGGCTGATTAAACTTTCACCCATTCCCTTGTATCATGGCAGATCCACAACCTCCTATATGGAGCATTGATCAAGAAATGTGTTCATGCCTTGCCAGCTTTTCTGAGTATTGTTAATAATCTACCAGGAGATATTTTGTATACAGAGCTCCCAGCATGAATATGTTATGTATTGTATCATGGAGATCGGATGAAGTTCCATTTGGAGGCCCTGGATTTAGACAACATAAAGCAGCAGGCTCCGACCTTCAGCTTGAAGACATATTTCATGGGGTGTCAGTCATTGATGTATTTACCAATACTCACAGCCAGGCTAAGTACACATGCTCCTCAATTTAGAGATAGGAGTAGACTTCCCGTATAATCACTCTCCACATGCAAAAGCATTTTGTCTATAACAACCAATCAGAATTTTCCTTTAATTTTCAGTTTGCTTTACAAAAGTCAAAACCATAGCAAGATAATATCCAGGGTCACCGTGCCATTGAGTAGGCACATCGACCCAAACTACTCCAGCGTAAAGAAGTGCGCTCATCTTGAGGTTTTATGCCCGTTTTATGTGCTACACCCTAACAACCTATCTCTAATTGTGACGGAATCAACTCTGGAATGTCTAATTTCCCAGTTTTTTATAGATGTATGTGGGCATCCTCTATGTTGATAAACCATGTTTTCTTTGTAATACTTTATTTACTGATTTTACCCACAAAGAGTAAGTTGGATGAGCCATAGAAATCCATCTCTGTGCTATCAACTTTCTTGGACTCCATCAGGACCTTAGTTCTTGACACTTTAATAGTATCCAGGTCTAAGGTTCAATACCTAACCAACTATATCTCCACATCATATGCATTAATGTACCAACATCCCTTTCACATCGTGGACATAGAGTGGTATCCCTCTTATGCTACTTAATGTTTCTGAGGGTTATAATAGGCACGATGTATAATAAAAAGTTAGGTAAGTCTCTGAGATGCAGAAAGAGGTACTTGTCCTACATTATTAAGAACATCGGACCACTTCTCATCACTAAGGGGGCCAATGATTGTTTGCCAATATGTCCTCCACCTCAGAGAATTTCGATGTTTTTCATTCTCTGTAACAGTGCACTATACAGCTTTTGTTATTTGTCCCTGCTTAGTAGTTGCTACTGGACTAGACCACACCGCCACCCCACACCACTACCACCACCACCTACCCAACCACCAAAAAAATCCCACGACCACCCCATCAAAAAAATAAATAAAAATACCACCACCCCACCCCCAAAAAAAACAAGGGTCAATCTTGACTGTGTTTGAATAGCATGACGGAGCTGTAAAGATTGAAAAAAGCCCTTTGTGGGCAAGCCAAATTCCTTCTGCAAAAGTGTGAAAATCTTTCAAAAGGTGACCATCATATAACGGTGAGATGTACATTAGACCTCGCTCTGACCAATAATTAAATCCTTCAAATTTAATAACTCAAGGTCATTAAAGTGTAATCAGTATACCTGTTATAATGACAATGATCTTTAATCCTTTTCCATACCTTTTGTGTATCATGACTATCATTGGGTACTGCCTAAACTATTCTAAATTCACATGCTTTTAAACAATCTATCAACTTTTTACCTAAAAGTACCATAGACAATATTTTCCTAAATGGATCAACGCTCGGATCCTCATCCCACCCCGTTAAATGCTAAAGCTGCAATGACGGATAATATAAAAATGGGTGGAGAACAGCCAGCCCACCATTCTCTTTAGCTCCGTCTTGTGATGTTTCTAGCTTAATATTACGCAGTGTTGCCAACCTACCAGATTGAAATTTACTGACACAACACCCAAAATGTACTGGCACAGCCAAGTTTTTACTGGCGTTTCCAAAAGTTACAAAATTACAGTTTTAAGTGCAAATTAGAGTATTTAGGCTACAAACAAATACAATGTGCAATTAGCAATATGATTTAAGGTAGATAATAAGGCAAAAAGCATATTTCTTATTTTATTTTCGATATAGTAAGTAAGTAGCTCAGGGACAGGAGACAGGAGGGCAAGAAATTAGAAGGGGCTCACACACACATAAAACTGACTTTCGCAGTGACACTGACAGCAGTGTGCAGCAGCACAGATGATGACATCTCAATAACACAACACGTCCCCTCCTGAGCCACAGTGACAGTCTCTCTCCAAGCCAAGTAGTCCCTCCAGTCCACTCCAGTCTAAACAGCACTAGTGGTCTTGGTCCCAGCCTGCCTTGCTCCCATACCACAGACCTGCACACGAGGCTCTGGCTGCACTGCTTGGCTCCATTGCACCATGACATCACACAACATGCTCAGGCTCCAGCAGAGCCGCTCGATCACACTGTAGCAGGCACTCGGATGGTCTCAGCCAGCTCCCAACCAAGCCGAGCGTCACAGACATATTTTTTACTGGCAACCTTTTACTTTTACTGACAGGAGACTATTGCCTGTTTTTTACTGGCTGCCAGTAAAAATACTGACGGTTGGCAACACTGATATTACGTCAGTTACTCTTTTTCCAAATGAGCATATGAAATCTAATCATTTAAAAAAGGTCATAGGAAGCCACACCGGAGCATTATGTAAAACATATATCAATTGTGGCACCCATATAATTTTAACCACTTGCCTGAACAAGCAAATTGTGGGATTCCGCTATGGCCCCCTGCAGGAGAAGATAATGCTTTACGCTGATGACACCCTACTTATGTTGGGAGATACGGACGAGTCCCTGCGGGAGGCCATGGCAACCATTACCAAATTTGGGATATACTCCGGGTTACAAATCAATTGGTCAAAATCTGCCCTTTTGCTACTAGATGGCGACGCCACACAGGTAGTGGCTCAGTCATGTCCCATACCTGTCACCGCATCATTTAAATACCTGGGGATCCAGGTTACATCTAACTTGCGTGACTTCGGTCGGTTGAATATTTCACCACTGCTTCAGAGGTTTAGAGAACGAGTGCGGACATGGAATGGCCTGCATATGTCAGTGGCGGGTAAAGTAAACTTGGTTAAAATGATTCTCATGTCCCAGTTGCTTTATTTTCTACATAATACCCCAGTGGTAATACCCTTAAAAATATTTCGTATGGTTAACTCCATCTTTCGCGCTTTATTGTGGAAAAATAAGCCCCCAAGAATAAAGTTGGAACATCTTCAGAGGCCCAAAGACGATGGCGGATTGGCATTGCCCAACCCGTGGTTATATTACCTTGCCGCTCAGTTACAGCACCTAGTAGGGTGCTTTGGGACAGAGCCGGCTGGCTCCTCCCGGACACTCATGCTACACACAGTAGGAGCAGACTCCATCCCCATGGCACTGGAATCCCTGGCATTTGCCAGACCCAACAAAAAGTACCCCACATACAATCTAATACAGAAGGTTTGGAACAAGTGCAAATACCTACAGCAGGCCGAGGGGTATACTGTATATAGCCCTCTGTGGCATAATGATACTTACACAGAACTAGCTAAAATACAGGACGGGGCTAGATGGATAGTACACGGAGTCACCCATATTAAACAGGTTTTTAGGAATGGTGTTCTGAGGACTTTGAGGACCTGCAGGCGGAATTTAGCCTGCCCTCCTCAATGGTCTTCCAATACCTTCAGCTGCAACACGCAGTCCGGGCGCAGAGTAGGTCAAATGAGTGGCGCTTGTCGCCTACTCCGGTGTTTGACATCATCAGAGATGCCGACACCTCGAAAGGATTCATCTCGCAAAGCTATACTGCACTCTTACAATACTTCCTGGGGCAACACCCCCTGAAAGTGAGAGAAAAATGGGAAAGGGATGTGGGGCAAATGGACGGTGAGGAATGGGAAGAGGTATTTCAGGTGGTGAGTGTCTGCTCTCTAAATGTAGCCCAAAGGCTTACCCAACTCTACATTATCTTGAGGGTGTACTATACACCGCACAGACTAATGCTAATGGGCTTGCAATCTGAGGATACGTGTACAAGATGCCGTCGAGACCATGGGGATCTTATACACCTTCTGTGGCGCTGCCCCAAACTACATTTGTACTGGAATGAAGTGGTGAACCTGATTAACTCTGTATTTACGCTGTCATTACCGGTGGATCCCAAGGTGTGCCTCTTGGGGGTGGTGGAGGAATTTGTGCTGACAGTTCACACCAGGGAAGCGGTAAATAGAGTACTATTCCAAGCCAGAAGGTTGATCATGCTTTATTGGAAATCTGAGACACCCCCGACCTCGAGGGAATGGATAGGCAAAATAGGGGAAATGCTACGCATGGAGAAACTTATATACCAGCACAGAGGGAGTACTAGGAAATATGAAAATCTCTGGGCCCCATGGCTGGACACACCGGGGCTTGCCCCGGTGGATCTGGTCATGGACAGGCTGCTTGGATAATAAAGGGATGAAGTAATTGATTGTATTGGTAATAACCACTTGCCTACTGGGCCATTTTACCCCCTTCCTGCCCAGGCCAATTTTCAGCTTTCAGCGCTGTCCTACTTTGAATAACAATTGAGCAGTCATGCAACACTGTAATCTTTTTCCCACAAATAGAGCTTTCTTTTGGTGGTATTTAATCACCACTGTTTTATTTTTTATTTTTTTGCTAAACAAATGAAAAAGAACAAAAAAAATAAAAAAAATAAAACTTTTTTTTTAAAGTGGTTTATTATAAAAAAATGTAAACGTGTAATTTTTCTCCTTCACTGATGTGCGCTGATAGGCGGCACTGTTAGGTGGCACTGATGGGCACTAATAGGGGGCATTGGGCACTAATGGGTGACACTGGGCACTAATAGGTGGCAATGATAGGCACTGTTAGGTGGCACTGATGGTCACTGTTGGGACTGCACTGATAATTAGGACACTGATAATCAGTGCCCTGATTATGAGTGTAGATGTCCCCTTAAAACAAACCTCCTCTCCACGCGCTGACATGAATGCCGATAACCGGCTTGGGTTTACACCATGATCAGCTGTCATTGGCTAATCACGTGGTAAAGGGCCAGTGTGATTTGTCCTTTACCCCGATCTGTGATTAGCTGTGTGCTAAGGATGCAGCAATCACAAAACACGCTGATCAGCACGATTGCCAGGAGGGCATCCACGGACATCCTCCCGGCAATGTAAGCCCGTGCTGAGGGGGCCAGGTTTGCTGCCCCCCGAAAAAATTTAGCACCAGCCACCACTGGTGAATAGCCTTCTTTCCCACAGCTTCAGTTCACTGCTGTGTTGTGGTATACACCACAAATAGGACATGTTGCATTTCAGCACAACTCATTGCAACAGGCTCTAAAGGCAATCGTGGGTCCTTTTTAAAAAAAATAAAAATAAGAGGATACAAAAGTCTTTGCATTGTCCCTAGCAGGGAAGTAGAACATGTTTATTTTTAAAAAAACAATATTGTTTACAACCCCTTTAAGAGTTCATTCACAGTACAGAGTTGCACTTCATTGCCCAGCATAGGTGAATAGCAGTGGAGGCCACTCATAAGGGGTGCAGGGGCACCGCCCCCCTAATCCATGCGCCCGGCCCCCAATCTCCATGCAGGGCATGGACGCATGGATGCATGGACACATGGATTTCAATGTTGTTGGTTTGCTTTTTGTTTTTTAAGCACATGATTAGAACTGGAGGCTCTAATGGGCTTCAAAAAGGGTGGGTCCGGGGTGTCACTTGTGTGACATTAGTGAATTTAATATTCGCTAATGTCGTCCTACTTCTCCTCCCGGCCAATCAGGAAGCAGGTCCTGAGACCCGATTGGCCGGGAGTCCTAAGACCCGATTGGCCGGGAGGACAAGCGACCGCGGGGACTCGGGAGGAGATACAGGGGGAAGCTGTTGAAGACGCAACCTGGATAAGGTAAGTGCGAGGCTGGTGGGAGTGAGGGGGCCAGGTTTGCTGCCCCCCCCCCCCCCCCCGAAAAAATTGAGCACCAGCCGCCACTGGTGAATAGCCTTCTTTCCCACAGATTCAGTTCACTGCTGTGTCGTGGTTTACACCACAAATAGGACATGTTGCATTTCAGCTCAACTCATTGCAACAGGCTCTAAAGGCAATCGTGGGTCCTTTTTAAAAAAAAATGGATACAAAGAAAGAGGATACAAAAGTGTTTGCATTGTCCCTAGCAGCCAATCAATTTCTACGTATCCGTTTGCTAGTCAAGATTACAAAGTAGAAGGAAGCATCTGGTTGCTGTGGAAACGCAGCTATTCTCCCAGTTTTTATAACTCAAGGTCCAGTGAGAAGGGCTAAAGTGCCAGTTGTTGCTTGGCAACAGAAAAAGCAGCCATTTTGTAGGGTAAATCTATTTAAGATTGTTTTTACATTTTGTTCTCATTTGTATGTACTCTATAAAAGCACCTTGGCACACCTGATCTCTCTGCCTTTTCTTGCATTATGTAGACAGCGGGCCTGAGGCGTAACCTGAGAGCGGCAGGCATATGTGTGATCTGAGATCTGCGACAGTCCGCTCTTGCAGGAGCAGTGACCAGAGTCTCTTATATGTCACTGTTTAATATAATTACAAGGGCGCTTTGCCATTCAGTGAGTCAGTACATGTTGGCGTGTACTGTACATGGCTCTGGTATGCCATAGATAAATCTATCAGGCGCTTCATGAATATTTAAAAATCCCTAAATTCAGATTTGACGAGAAGTACATTTATAGTGAAGGTATTTTCTTTTTTTTTTAGATTTGGTATTTGTAGTGTAAATACTGTATGCACTAGGTATATAGTTTCGCATCCAAATCAACAACTCCCAAAGGAAAGTTAGGACATCAGGACAGACTTTTAAGGTGCTCAATACACAATCTATTCCTTAAATATAAATTTACCCCTGCTGAGCCATATCTACCCTACGACCTCCAGTCAGTGCTGGAGATTCTCCAACGACCTGGTACCCATCTACACATTGGGATTGGGATTGGGATGTCGGGTAATCTTACCCTTTCTATGTCTACAAAACTATGCTAGGGCCTCTCCCCAGGTAGCTCTGTTGACGATGATACCAGGTTCTTTATCAAAATCAATAATAAAAAAGGGCATCCTGAGACACTGCCTCTTGGTGGCTTGGGTTGCAATCTTGGGTCATTGGAAATCAGCAATGCCCCCTCCTATAGAACAGGCACAAATGCAAAAATGAAGGCCCTGGTTTCAACTCACAGGAATGATCCTGAGGAAATTCACCATGCTTGGACCTGTTGATTGGTACATTCGGAATCTGTCCCATGCAAGGCCTTGATGAGCCGATAACCATTGAGTTTTTATATCCTCATACATAGAAGGCTCTCCCCTTCTGATTTATAACCCCAGGGGTTTCTACAATGAGGAAGAGACTCTAAATCTGAATTGCGATTAACGCTTTGATTCTGAGGAAATCCACCATGCCTGGTCCTGTTGATTGGTCCATTGGGAATCTGTCCCATGCAAGGCCTTGATGGGCCATTACCATTGAGTTTTTATAACCCCATGCATAGGAGGCTCTTCCCTTCTGTTCTCTAACCCCAAGGGCTCCTACAATGAGGAAGAGACCCTGAATCTGAGTTGTGATTACCGCTTTATGTTCTGTATAAAGAAAGTTTTTTGAAAGACTAAAAAAGCATATTGTGGCATGAATAGGCTGTTTTTTGCTTAAATCTCCTAACCAGGGTAAATGGTGGTCACATACAGTAGTTATAGGATATAATCCTAAAACGGCCTATTCATGTTGCTATGTATTTTTATACTGTACTTTTGGTGGATTTTAGTATATCCCTCTTTAAAGAGGACTTACTGAAAACCTAAAACATGTTTTTATAGTAATCTGCTGTCAGACCCACCAGTATTGGAGTAAAGGGTGCTTTATTGGTGATTGTGCCCAGTTTCCAGCCTGCCACATAAAGGGCAAGGGCACCAATGTGTAGTTCACTTTTATGGTTGAGCTCAACTCCAACCAAAACTTTTAATTTAGTTTAGTGTGTTTAAAACCAAAGCCTTTTTTTTTTTTTTTTTTTACATTTTGGATAGAGTAGGAAAAGATTAAAACCCAGGTCAGGTGTTTTTTTTGTTGTCTGTTTTCCCACCAGGGGTGGCCCGTCCATTAAGGGCGCACGGCATCGCCTCTCCCTATTCATGCGTCTAGTGCCTTTCAGGACGCCGAATGCAAGGATTCCAGTGCTCTAATAGGCTTTAAAATAGGGTGGGCTCGGGACTCACAGCCTACCCAGGTGTGTTACAACAGCAAATGAATATTCACTATTGTAACACTGATTTTGATACCCGTCACCTGATTGGCTGAAAGGACAGGTGATCCTTTTGGATACCTAGGAGGAGGTGAGAAGCCACACACTGGAAACCGCCGATGTAGGAGAGGACACGGTCCCGCTACCCATCTAGATGGGGTGAGTGCCGGGCCGACCGGCAAAGAGCAGGGTGGGGGGGGGGGTGGTGCCACTGGCTGCTCGGGGGGGTGGTTGTTTGCCGCCCCCAAAATACCATTTGCCACCTCCCTCAAGAAATACATGTTCCACCGGCCGCCACTTGCTTTCAGGGTCATTTGTCACAGAGGAAGGAGAAGAACAGATGTTCCGCCAGCCAGCCGGTGCTTTGTGTTGCAATAATCGCACCACCAATGCACACCATCCAGCACACATTATACAGAGCATCATGCATACAGACTTGTGTGAACAAGCCCTAAGGCAACACAGCTCCAGTCCACATGCGTTCAGCATGCCATAACGCACAGTAACACTGCCATTTGATGTGCTGCATTGCCAAAAATTATGCATGCCTGTTTTTTTTTTTTTTTTTTGATGCTTTGCCAATCAATACATATAAATGGGCTACCTTTTAATCTGACACAAGTTTAATACATAAAAAAAGAAGTGTTCAGGCACGTGCATTAAAAACACACCAGGAGGCCAAGGTCCGATTAGTGCCTAAAAACCTGACAGAGGTTCTAATCGTTTCTCGTTCATTCAGAAAAATTGTATACCTGTGGAAGGATTTTGCCTCATTTCCTTGAACGGCCATCGAATAGACAGGAAATGAGAGGAGCATACTGCTGACAGAAATTGTAGCCCTCCATTTTCTGTACAGAAGCAGGAATCCTGCCCTCAGCCCAAAGCTTGTCATTATATTCCCGAGTGTAAAGTTCTTTCCCGTTTTTAAAATACAACCAGTCGCAGTTCCATGTTTTCTCACTGTAGTTAGCAGGGAACAGATGAAGAACACAGCGTCTGTTTTCCCTCAGTCTTCATTCTGTTTTTTATGCCCTGTTCACATTTTTTTCAGTATAACACACATCTCCATGGAAACGCCATTACTTTATTTTCTGTGGAGATCACAGCCTGTGCTGTGAGAGATACATGAGCTGCCATTGCAGACTTCTCCTTGTGAATCTCTACTTGCTTGGCTGCCATGTTGATCCCCTGGCTTTGATACCTTCTGAGGCACTGACCTGAAAGGAGAATGCAGGTCGGAAACCCTGAATGAATTAATTTGCTGTGTTTTTTTTTTTTTCTTTTCCTGGTCAGTACTGAGACCAAAAGCAGCCAGATAATTGGCATTTTCAGAAGAAGGCCAGCGCAGGTTCTCATGCACTTGTAGGATGCAAGGAATAAATAGTAATGCAGAAAAGACAGGTATCGTGCATTGTTGTGAATTTTTAATGTCCATGTTGTGGAAATATAATTGGAAAGGAAGACACAGATAGGGCAAAAAAAAAACGGATAAAATGCGTGGCCGAGGAAGAAATGTATTAAATGCTAAAACATATGAGAAAATTTAGATCTGCACACATTTTTGGAGTGCTAATGTTTGAATTTTTATAAAAAAAAAAAAAAAATAGAATCACGAGGCCAGCGACACTCCTAGGCAGGTTATATATCAATAGAAAGGCAACGCTAGTAGGGAGACTTAAGCTGATGTTAGACGGGCAAATCTGCCACCAGAGACAAATCACCAAAGGCATTATTGCCAAAGAAGCTGCCTATCAGTCCCTATGGAATGCCTCCATCTGTAGTCAGAAGCAGCAAGATGACTGTCGCTAGGCCGAATGCTGCTGAATCTCAATCCGTCACAACGGGAACAACATCTCGCTGCCTCAGCTACAGAAGGGTCGATTTCCATAGGGATAAATAGGCAGCCTCTTGGGTTGGGTCTTTTGCTGACGCTAACGCTATAAAAACGCGATTAAAACACATGCGTGTTAGCGCTAATTTTACCGCAAAAACGTGGTAATAACGCTAATCGTTTTTACCACGGTTTTGCAATGCCTCAGTGTGAAAGGGGCCTTAGTGATCTTGCCACTGGTGATTTCGCCAAATTGCCAGAGGCAGGATCACTAGCAGAATCGCCCGCGAAAGAGTAGTGTTGTAAAACATACATACTCTTTTTATTTCAGCAATAACCCAATGTATTTTGTTAAAAACTTGTAATGTTGTCGCTACATGTTAAACCAAACTCTTAACCTTTATCCTCAAAGAAGCCATGAAAATAGTTAAGATCTCGGGTAACCCCTAAAATACTTTTCATCCACATCTTGCAGTACATTAGTGTGATCAGTAAGTTGTAGATCTAGCAATAAATATGTAGATCTAACAAACACTAGTAAAATAGAAAAAAGAGCTGCATGCCAAGTTTCTGAATGACAAGTTATGAAATACACTGAAATTGCATTGGCGTTAAGTGGTAATACTAACTTTGTTCTGGTGCACATTGCAAAATTCCAATTTTGCATTGCTGTTCAGGAATAAATGTTAACTTTGCATTGTAGTTTAGGAAAAAAACATTAGTGTTCAAGGAACAACCTCAACTTTGCGTTGTGTTCAAGGAAGGACCTTGACTTTGTAATGGTGTTCAAGGAAGATCCTTGACTTAGCATTGGTGTTTAACCACTTCCCATCCGTAGGACGTCATAGGACGGCCTTGACTTCCCCGGTGTATATCTGAATGATGCCTGTAGCTACAGACATCATTCAGATGTTGCCATTTTCATCCGGCGATTCCCTGCACCATAAGAACGATCATAGCGGCGTCCCCTCCCGCCGCCCTCCGGTGCTTCTTCCGACTCACCGCTTCCATTGGTGAGTCGGACACAGGATCCGCCGGCCCCCGGATGATGACCATAGAGATTTCCGGCGGACCAGATGGTCGCCGGAGTCTCTATGATCGTTCGGAGGCCCGGGCGCGATGTTATGACGTCACGCCCGGCCTCTGCATTCAAATAACAGTGCCGCCTCGGCTGGGAAGCGGTGATCGTTTTTATTTTTATTTTTTATTTTAGGCTTCCCAGCCTAGAGGTGAGATGTGGGGTCTTATTGACCCCATATCGCACTGTAAATAGGTCCGATCATGTAATATTCCTATTACAAGGGATGTTTACATTCCTTGTAATAGGAATAAAGTAATCAATTTTTTATTTTTATTTTTTAAAGTGTCAAACTAAAAAAATAAAAGTAAAATTAACAATAATAAAAAATTTTTTTTTTAAAGCGCCCCTGTCCCCGTGAGCTTGTACGCAGAAGTGAACGCATACGAGCGTGTGCAATTTTGAAGCGTGACATGTTGGGTATCTATTTACTCGGCGTATCTTCATCTTTCACATTATGCAAAAAAAAATTGGGCTAACTTTACTGTTTTGTTTTTTTTTAAGCATGAAATTGTTTTTTTTTCTGAAAAAAACGTGTTCGAAAAATTGCTGCGCAAATACCGTGCGAGATAAAAAGTTGCAACGACCGTCATTGTATTCTCTAGGGTCTTTGCTAAAAAAACATATATAATGTTTGGGGGTTCTATGTAATTTTCAAACCAAAAAATTATGAATTTTACATGTAGGAGAGAAATGTCAGAATTGGCCTGGATGCGAAGTGGTTAAAGAAGGACCTTACAGTGGTGTGAAAAAGTGTTTGCCCCCTTCCTCATTTCCTGTTCCTTTGCATGTTTGTCACACTTAAGTGTTTCGGAACATCAAACCAATTTAAACAATAGTCAAGGACAACACAAGTAAACACAAAATGCAATTTGTAAATGAAGGTGTTTATTATTAAAGGTGAAAAAAAATCCAAACCATCATGGCCCTGTGTGAAAAAGTGATTGCCCCCCTTTTAAAACATACTATAACTGTGGTTGTCCACACCTGAGTTCAATTTCTCTAGCCACACCCAGGCCTGATTATTGCCACACCTGTTCACAATCAAGGCATCACTTAAATAGGAGCTGCTTGACACAGTAAGGTCCACCAGAAGATCCTTAAAAGCTACACATCATGCCAAGACCCAAAGAAATTCAGGAACAATGAGAAAGAAAGTAATTGAGATCTATCAGTCTGGAAAGGGTTATAAAGCCATGTCCAAAGCTTTGGGAATCCTGCGAACCACAGTGAGAGCCATTATCCACAAATGGCGAAGACATGGACAGTGGTGAACCTTCCCAGGAGTGGCCGGCCGCCCAAAATTACCCCAAGAGCGCAGCGACGACTCATCCAAGAGGTCACAAAAGACCCCACAACAACGTCCAAGGAACTGCAGGCCTCACTTGCCTCAGTTAAGGTCAGCGTTCATGCCTCCACCATCAGGAAAAGACTGGGCAAAAATGGCCTGCATGGCAGAGTTCCAAGGAGAAAACCACTGCTGAGCAAAAAGAACATCAAAGCTCGTCTCAATTTCTCCACAACACATCTTGATGATCCCCAAGACTTTTGGGACAACATTCTGTGGACCGATGAGACAAAAGTGGAACTCTTTGGAAGGTGTGTGTCCAAGTATATCTGGCGTAGAAGGAACACTGCATTTCAGAAAAAGAACATTATACCAACAGTAAAATATGGTGGTGGTAGTGTGATGGTCTGGGGCTGTTTTGCTGCTTCAGGACCTGGAAGACTTGCCGTGATAAAAGGAACTATGAATTCTGCTGTCTACCAAGAGATCCTGAAGGAGAATGTCCGACCATCTGTTTGTGTACTCAAGCTGAAACGAACTTGGGTTCTGCAGCAGGACAATGATCCTAAACACACCAGCAAGTCCACCACCGAGTGGCTGAAGAAAAACAAAATGAAGACTTTGGAGTGGCCTAGCCAAGTCCAGACCTGAATCCTATTGAGATGTTGTGGTATGACCTTAAAAAGGCCGTTCATGCTCGAAAACCCTCTAATGTAACTGAATTAGGACAATTCTGCAAAGATGAGTGGGCCAAAATTCCTCCAGGACGCTGTAAAAGCCTCATTGCACGTTATCGCAAACGCTTGGTTGCAGTTGTTGCTGCTAAGGGTGGCCCAACCAGTTATTAGGTTTAGGGGGCAATCACTTTTTCACACAGGGCCATGATGGTTTGGATTTTTTTTCACCTTTAATAATAAACACCTTCATTTACAAATTGCATTTTGTGTTTACTTGTGTTGTCCTTGACTATTGTTTAAATTGGTTTGATGTTCCGAAACACTTAAGTGTGACAAACATGCAAAGGAACAGGAAATGAGGAAGGGGCAAACACTTTTTCACACCACTGTAGCTTTGCATTGGTGTTTAAAGAAGGGCCTTAGCTTCGCATTGGTGTTTAAGGAAGAGCCTTAACGTTTGCATTGGTTTCAATAAAAACTGTTTACCTTTGCATTGGTGCTCAGGGAAAAAATTATTTTTTTGTAATTCCTTCATTTAACTATAAGTTGCATTATGCAAACCAAGGTGAGGGTAATGCAAGATACAATAAAGTAAGTATGCTGGTAACATAAACGTCATCAGAACTTCAAAGGCAGCTCAACAAATCGGTGTATACACAAAACGATGTGTTCCAAGTCAGTCAGGTATAAATGTATTTGAGAAGGCGCAGTGGAAGCCATCTCCAAAGTTCCCAACATATATAAAACAGCCCTAACTTAGTAATGCACCCTTGTGGGATATAGAGAGTAGAAAAAATACCGGGGTCAGGAGAGATACCCTGGTGGCCAGTATAATCCAATAAGGGAGTGTCATAAACTGTAAAATCAGATCGAGACAGAAGTACAGTTAAATCACACTTGTTTAATAATGAAAGTAAATAAAACAAACGTAGTCAAAACATAGCCAAAGTTCGGTAACCGGAACGGATAGTCAGCCAAGCCAGAAAGACAGGGATCAGTGTAGTGGAACAACAAGCAGGATCTGGAGCCAGAAGGGATGTCAGCCAAGCAAGTCTTTAAACAGGAACGCAGGAGAGTTTCTGTGATGTTGACCAAGGCAAAGGCAGAGATCCTCTAGGCAGGACTGACGAGCAGGATATCATCAACAGGTGTGTACAGGTGTGGGGGGCAACTGAGTGTGCAGGTGTGTGGGGGGGGGGCAGCTGAGTGTGTGTGTGGCGGGGGGGGGGCAGCTGTGTGGGGGGGGGGGTGTAGAGGTGTGAGGAGGGCTGAGTGCATAGAGGTGTGAGGGGCACCGTAGAGGTGTGACAAAGGGGCTTAGTATGTACAGGTGTCTCACAGGGACATGTAGAACCAGGACCTGGGACTAGGAAGACCACCTTACAAGTGGGGGGCCGCGAGTTCAAGTGGAGGGAGGATGCTGTTTGTGTATAGGAGAGGGGCAGCTGAATGCGTACAGGTGTGTGTGGGGACAGCTAAGTGTGTACAAGTGTGTGGGGGGGCAGCTGAGTGTGTACAGGTGTGTGTGTGGGGAGAGCAGCTGAGTGTGTACAGGTATGTGTGTGGGGGGGGGGGGGCAGCTGAGCGTGTACGGCTGAGTGCGTACAGGCATGATCAGTGAAGGGGGTGGCAGATGGGGGGGGGGGGGTGCCCCGTGTGCCAAATTCTCTAGGTACGACCCGCCTCAACTGTAAAACTTACATTTTAAAAACATTTTTACAGAATTACATTTAAGGTACATTTTACTGTAAATCTAGGACACTCTAGTTCTAGTATATCTGCAATGTGCCACTCAGATGCACGCCATACACTATTGAATTTGAGATTAAGAAATAATATGGTGTGTCAGCCAGAGCCATCGACTGGTGACGGCATAAGGCCCACAAGCTTTGGATTTACCTGGAACAGGACTACTCTCCTTTCCCTTTTAGCATGGGCTCCATGGGAAGGGGCGAGTGCTTTCAGTGCAATGTATAACAACCCACTTATTGGCCTCACCTTGTGTGAAATCGGTACGTTTTTTTTAACTTCTATAACTTGCAGTTTCCCACCCCTTGTAGCACCTGTAATAGGACATCCATAGTTTACAACCACCTACACAGACAGAAATTTGAGTAAATGGTCAGAGGCAGACTTCATGAAAGTAGACATGTTTATAACTTCTACACGTTAGATGTTGCTGACTGACCTCTACAATAACCTTGATATTCTTCCTTTTGGACAATAGGAGACAACTACAACTCTCTTAATTTAAATTTTCACTGCCTAAACCACACTTGTTCACCAGGCTCATATCCCTCTTTGACGAACTTTGCAAGAGTCATGATACCCTTGCAAAATATTCTCTCCACCGTAGACCAAAATCTAGTAGACACTAAATCCCAACCAGAGGCGTAACTGAAACTTTCAGGGCCCCAGTGCAAGAAACCATGAAAGCTCCCCCGATCCCCAGCCAAGAGCACTTATCTCCGAGCTTGGGGTCTTACCTTCTAGCCCACTTGTGGAATGCCGGGGCCCAGTTGTAAGTCCGACCCTGGTAGTGCCGCCACTGGTGTCAGTATTTTTTTATCTTATTTATTTATTTATTTTTTGACCCTTTTATTTAATTTTTTACAATATTTTTTATTTTATTTTTAGGAGCCCTATTGGGGGGCTTTGGTGAAATATCAGGGCAGTCATCCATGTCTTTATGGCCCTTGCTTTGTTCACTGGGGGTAGGGGGAGGGGGTATTATGGTGCGGGGTTGGCCTTGGCCCCTTGGTTCCAGTGAAGGGAACTCTTAAAGCTTCAGCATAGTAGGACATTTTGGACAATTTCATGCAATTTAATGCTCCCAAATTTGTGGGAACGGTTTGGGGATGGCCCCTTCCTGGTCCAACATGACTTTGCACCAGTGCACAAAGCGAGGTCTATAAAACATGGATGAGCGAGTTTGGGTTGGAGCCACTTGATTGGCTTGCACCTCAACCCGATAGAACACCTTTGGGATTAATTAGAGCAGAGACTGGGAGACAGGACTTCTCATCCAACATCAGTGCCTGACCTCACAAATGCGCATCTGGAAGAATGGTCAAATATTCCCACAGACATACTCCTAAACCTTGTGGACAGCCTTCCCAGAAGAGTTGAAGCTGTTATAGCTGCAAAATGTTGGCCAACTCAATATTGAACCCTATGGACGAAGACTAAGATGCCATTAAAGTTAATGTGCGTGTACAGGCAGGTGTTCCAATACTTTTGGTAATATAGTGTATACTGTATGTGCCCCTTGCCTGCTTCTTCTGTGGTCTTAAGCTGGCCATACAGAACACATTTTGGCCAATAACTACTGAATCAGAAGAAACCTGAGCTTTGGACACCATTCGGCCCAACGAAAGTGGATTTGTTAAAATTTTCCTTGACAAACCTCTCTCCAACTGCCATATACTTGCCTTACCAGCATTCCCACGCTTCATGTGATTTCTCACTTCACCCCTACATGGCTTCAATAAGTCAAAGAGGCAAAATAGCTTTCAATTGATATATGCATTTGATCTCCTATTGTAAAGTAACACAATCAAAACCTCCTGCATGGTGGTTCCGATCTCATACAATAAAGGAGCATGTACAGTTGCTGAAACCTAGGATTGAACCAAGGACTTTTAGACCTAAAATCTGCTACTCTAGCTCTTTCAGGTTCTTATGAGCCTCTTCATGGTACATTGGCCAGGGTGTGAAGAGATTCTCCTGGTTATCTGCTGATGGGAAAAAGCCATGTGGATCAGGGGAACACAGGTGAGAGATGAACTCTTGAGTGCTTCCTACAAGGCTGGAGCTTGGTGACAAACTGTACAGTCTAGACTGGCTTTCCTTCAAGAATCCACATACTGAGAGGCCGCCATTACTGACTTTAGCCATTGCTAGTTGCCTGGCTGTCTCTGACCTTAAAACTTTGAGCCACTGAGTCCGAACACATCTACAACTAGCAAGACAGAAGTCAGGACTCCTGATCTACATACATCTTCCAGGATGGGAAGTCAAAATATGGAAGTCATTGGGCCACCTTAACAACAAGACAAAACTAGTATTGTAAAGATTTCCCTGCACTAGTGGTCTACGCTTCTTCTCTGTCCAGTTTTCCACAGTTCCCCCAGGAAGCATTTTGTAAAGATGCCACAATGCACTGTCTGCCAGTGTGCATGTCTTCATATATTCCTTCACAAAGTGAAAACTTCAATGTCTATAAAAAAATATATAGTCCTACAATAGTATGGGAATGAAAATAATGTATTGAAATGCTGGAAGAATCCTAATTGGCTGGGTGTCACCGTGGGGGAAGTTGGGGCTCCTGAGGGGGTTAGGGGACTCTGCAGCAGACTTGGTGGCCCTTTAGGAGATAAGGTTTCTGGGGGTCTGGAGGCTCTTTACGTGGGTGGTGGGAACTGTGGGAGGTTTAAGAACAGTGGTGGACACTAATAGTAGGTTGGGAGCTCTAAGGGGGAGCTGGAGGCTCTGCAGGGGGCTGGGGGCACTGCGACAGGTCAAAAAGCACTGTGGGAGTTTGGAGAACATGGTGGGAGGTTGGCTGCAGTGAGGGACACTGTTAGTGACTGGGGGTGCTATGGGGGTCTGGAGCAGTGTTGCCAACCGTCAGTATTTTTACTGGCAGCCAGTAAAAAACAGACTATTTTCTCCTGCCAGTAAATGCCAGTAAAAGGAAAAATTTGCCAGTAAAAAAAATGGCTGTGATGTTCAGCACGGTCCAGAGCCAGCCAAGACCATCCAAGTGCCTGCTACAGTGTGTTCGTGCAGCTCTGGTGGAGGCGGTGCCCGAGCATGTCGTGTGATGTCATGGTGCAAGGGAGCCAAGCAGAGCGGGCAGAGCCTCGTGTGTGGGTCTGCAGGAGAGGAGCAGGGCAGGTCAGGAGTGGGACTGTCAGTGCTGTTTAGACTGGAGTGGACTGAAGGGACCACCTGGCTTGGAGAGAGACTGTCACTGTAACTCCGGAGGCGGACATGTCTTTCCGGTGAGAAGTCAGCATCATCTGTGCTGCTGCGCACTTCTGTCATTGTCACTGAGAGAGTCAACAACATGTGTGTGTGTGTGTGTGCCTTCCTATTCTAATTTCTTGCTCTCCTGAGTCCTGTCCCTGAGCTACTTACTTACTATATCGAAAATAAAATAATATGTTTTTTGCCCTAATATCTACCTTAAATCACATTGCTAATTGCACATTGTACTTGTTTGTAGCCTAAATACTAAAATTTGCACTTAAAACTGTAATTTTTGGAAATGCCAGTAAAAACTTGGCTGTGCCAGGAAATTTTGGGTGTCGTGTCAGTAAATTTCAAACTTGTAGGTTGGCAACACTGGTCTGGAGGCTCTGCAGGGGGCCAATGTGGGAGGTTGGAGAGCATGGTGGCAGGTTGGCGGAGGGCAGTATGGGAGATTGTTAGAGGTTGGGGGAACTGTGAAGTATAATGCAGACTTGTGTCCTCCTTCTGGACAAAGCGCAGCACACAATCTAATATATTGCCTTGTATGCAGTTATATTTGTATCATTAATGTCTTTGGCTCTGTAATTTCTTAAGCTTTTGATATGATCTGTCAATGTTTCTTGTCTTTGTATCAAAGAAACTGATGAAGAATAAAAAAAAAAAAAATCATAATAAGGCATTATTTCTAACATTGTAATTGGCATTGGTATTATTACAAGGGTTTCCTCTAAGGGATAGTTTGCACTTCCACCCTCTGTTGTGGAAACACCCTCTGGAATAAATCCCATCTCTTACCCAGGTATGTGGGTACAGGCACAAGTCCCACTGCCCATACACGGGTGCATACACGCTAGGGTTGTCACCTTTCTTATCGTACATCACGGGCCACATTGCCATAGTAGTTACTATGTGGGTTATAGGCCACCTTCAGGTGATGGACACTGACACACCCTAAAACAAGAAGTCCACTCCCTATATAACCCCTCCCACTACTGGGAGTACCTCAGCTTTTTCGCCAGTGTCTAAGGTGTTGGTCACAAGAGAAGATGTGCTGTGCTGAGCTCCACTGGAGCAACCCTTGCTGGGGCTAGCTATGCAGCCGGATCCATTTAAAGTGTCTTTTAGGCCGAATTGAATGGTACCCGGGCCTTGTGTCCAAAGAAACAAGGTTTTGCCTGTAACGCTTCTCTTTTTAGAGAGCTGGACCCCGGGATCCAGTACTTTTGGTATTAAGGCCATAAAATTTTACTGGAAGGGCGCTATTACAGGTCCAGGATTGTGGGTTCCCCGAGGGTCCCCAGTTCCTGAAGGTTTGTTAACGGAACCCACCGTGAAGGGTGAAGATTGGGTCTGTTGGTTTTTACCACAGAAAACCCTGCGGTGGGAAAGGTAAGTGGAGTTTTCTAAGAAATTTTTACATTTTCTTATGAAATGTCTCCTTTACGTCGTAAATGTTGTAATGCCTAAGTGTCACCACCGGGGGCTGTAGAGAGTACGTACCTTCTCATGCTTCCCCAAGAGATCACGCTGTGTCCGGAGCAGCAGGCTTCTTTTTCTCCAGCTGGCAGGCAGACCTCTGGTAAGTCTGGGGGGATTTTCCTCTTCACCAGACACCCCCCACCTGGGCTGTACTATCCCCCTCTTCACGAGGTGAACGTTAGGAGAGAGCAAAAAAAAAAAAACACTGCCCCTACTCTGCGGCGGCTTCCAGGGCCCCTTTTCGCCATTCCTTCCTCACAGAATGATCCTGTAGGATCAGAGGCCCGTGGGAAAACTCTTTTTTTTTAAAAGAGGAGGGGGCCGAATGCGACTAAGGGGGCGGGGCTTAGCGCAGCATTGGCGTTCTCCAACATCCAGCGCGGGAATATGCTTTTTAAAAAACTAAATTTTTGCTGCTGCAAGCTGACGGAGGGACACAAAAGCAAAGAGGGGCATGAAAGGTGTTTGGTGACACGGGCATTTTCCTATTGACACATTTACTATTGCATCAGGCTGAGCATTGCAGCGGCAGGGCTGGACTATTGCTCAAGCAGTGGATGCATTCCTTCTGGTAGTACCTCTGCTTCGGGCTATGGTTGGAAGGGGGGGTAAAAACACCTAAAAAAAGGGCTATAGAAAGACTTCTACAGCCACAAAAAAGCCTAGAACCATCTCAAAAAAGATGGCATCCTCCCCTGAGAGTAAAATGGCTGGTCAGAATGAGCCATCAGGGCCATCGGGTGTTGCAGCTGCTCTTAACACTGCAGCCCCTGTATATATTACTGAAGAGGTTTTTTCCTCAACCATTTTAGGCTTGGAACAAAAGATTGATGCGTTAATCGCATCCCAGAGTGGGACTAAGCTTGACAGGTCCCCTTCCATTACCCAGGACCCTCAAACTGAGGAACAGGGGGCGAGAGATGACAAATTTCTCTCAGGCGACCAGGTAGAAGCTGATGACTCCTCTTCTGAAAAGTCTAATACGGAAGGATCAGGTTCACAATCTGGTCCGCTCCACATGTTTGCTGCCAGTGGCGGAATCAGTCGATGAGCCCACTTCTTGTTTGCATCCATGCTTTTCCTATCCATTCATTGCTAAAAAAAACTTATGTATTCTGAGTGGGAGCACCCAGATAAACATTTTTTTCCTCAAAAAAGTTTTCAACACTTTATCCTATGGAGGAAGAATTTAATAAGAAATGGGGGATTCCAGCAATTGACGCTGCTATATCCTCTGTGAATAAAAAATTGACAATGCTCAAATGGTGAAGGATCCAACGGATAAGAAGTTGGAATTCCTATTTAAAAACAATATTTCTCTGGCAGGTTCAGTGGTTCAGCCTGCACTGGCAGCGATCGGTGTATGTCACTCCTTAAGAGACCAGTTTAAACAGGTGCTCAAGATTATTCCTGATCAACAGGCCCAAGATTTGGCCTGGATACCAGGGGCGTTATGTTTTATAATAGACGCTATAAGAGATTCTATTCTCCAGGCCTCACGACTTATGCTCGGGCTGGTGCATGTGCGTCAGCCGAAACGCCATTGAAAAAAGCTCTTGGCTAGTTTTCCATTTTGCAGTGAACGCTTGTTTGGGGACGATCTGGATAAATACATCCAAATAATTTCTAATGGAAAAAGTTCCCTTTTACCAGTTAAGAAGAGGTTTAAGCGTTTTTCTTTTTTTTTTCTTCTTCTCCAGTGCCAGGAGCATCAGTCTCCAGGCAGTCACGACGGCCTCCACCGTCAAGTTCAAGAGGTAAAACTCAGGGTCAACCCCAGGGACAAAAGAGGACCTGGGGAAGGAAACCCACAAAACAAGTTACTAAAACCTTCTCATGAAGGGGCGCCCACTCGAGTGGGGGGAAGACTTCTGCAGTTCTCAAGGGTCTGGCAGGAACAGTGCCGAGACAAATGGGGGCTTCCTAAATATTTTTAGGATACAAACTAGAGTTGCGAGAGTTCCTGTCTCCTCGTCTTCTCAGATCAAACGTTCCCAGAGATCCCGTAAAAAAAAAAGTCTCTAAACCGGTTTTTGAATTCCCGCTCTTTTCGCATGGAGTCAATCCAGTGGTCTCCATTCTACAAGGTGGAGAACTGCTAGCGTCAATCGACATCAAGGATGCTTACCTCCATGTACCTATTTTCCCCACTCACCAGAAATATCTACGCTTCAAGATAGAAAATCTTAATTTTCAGTTTGTCGCTCTGCCTTTTCGGTCTAGCTACTGCACCTTGAATGTTTTTCAAAAGTCTTGGCTCCCCCTTTAGCCAGATTAAGGGCTCAGGGTATAACGATTCTAGCTTACTTAAATGATCTACTCTTGATAGATCAGTCGGTAGCCCGCTTAAACCAGAGTTTGGTCACCATGGTCAGCTACCTGGAATATCTAGGTTGGATTCTCAACCTAGAGAAATCTTCCTTAAAACCATCAAGGAGATTGGAGTACTTGGGTCTGATCATAGATACAGCTCAGAAGAGGGTGTTTTTGCCCCAGGCAAAGATCAGTTCCATAAGGGAACTGATTCAGGTGGTCAAAGCAAAGAAGAATCCTTCTATTTGACTTTGCATGAGATTGTTGGGAAAGATGGTGGCTTCATTCAATGCCGTTCCTTATGCTCAATTTCATTTGAAACTGCTGCAAAACAGTATCCTATCAACTTGGAACAAGAAGGTCCAAGCTCTAGACCTCCCAATGCGTTTATCCCCAAAGGTGCGTCAAAGCCTCAATTGCTGGTTGATAACCAAGAATCTCTAAAAAGGAAAATCCTTTCTACCAGTTACCTGGAAAGTGGTTACAGATGCCAGCCTTCTGGGCTGGGGAGCAGTTCTAGAAGAAGCGTCTGTCCAAGGAAGATGGTCCAAATCATAAATGACCTTGTTCATCAATATTCTAGAGATTCGGGCAGCACGCCTGGCCCTGAAGGCCTGGACGCTCAGATTACGGAATTGTCCTATCCGGATCCAATCCGACAATGCCACAGCAGTGGCCTATATCAATCACCAGGGGGGAACGAGAAGTCGTGTGGCCCAGAGAGGTGAATCATATCCTAACTTGGGCAGAGAACAACATACTTTGCCTAGCGGCAGTCTTCATTCCAGGAATAGAGAATTGGCTGGCGGACTACTTGTGTCGCCAGCAGTTGTTCCCGGGAGAATGGTCTCTTCCCCCAACATCTTTCTATCAATATGTCAAAGATGGGGAATTCCGGACGTAGATCTGTTTGCGTCCAGGTTCAACAAAAAGATCAACAACTTTGTCGAGGACAAAGGATCCGCTGGCATGTGGACCAGATGCCTTGGTTTTCCCGTGGGATCAGTTTTCATTGATTCATGCGTTCCCTCCTGTTCTGTTGCTTCCACGACTTCTTCGCAGGATCAAGCAGGATGGGAAGTCAAAATATGGAAGTCATTGGTCACCTTTCTGGACCCTACCACCACGGCCAGACCTTCTCTCGCAAGGTCCGCAGAAGAACGGTCACTACATTCTCTTGATGTGGTGAGAGCGGTCAAGGCCTACTTAAAGGCGACTGCTCAGATTCGTATAAAGGAAAAGGATGTTTTGTTTGTGTTGCCAGAAGGCAACTGCTCAGATTTGTATAACAGATGTTTTGTTTGTGTTGCCAGATGGTCCTAAGAGAGGCCAGGCAGCATCAAAATATACTATTTCTAAATGGATTCGTCAAGTGATTGTTCAAGCTTATATTTTAAAGAGGAAAATTCCACCTTTTCATATTAAAGCGCACTCCACCAGGGCTGTTAGTACTTCCTGGGCAGTGCATCACCAAGCCTCCATGGCTCAAATCTGCAAGGCCGCAACTTGGTCTTCAGTCAATACTTTTACCAGATTCTATCAAGTAGATGTAAAAGGTCACGAGGATATCGCCTTTGGGCGCAGTGTACTGCAGGCAGCAGTATAAGTCCTCTAGTCTCTTGGTGCCCTACTTTTGTTGTGTCTCCCTCCCTTCAGTTGGCATTGATATGGGACATCCCACATAGTAACTACTATGGCTCTGTGTCCCGTGATGAATGATAAGAAAATAGGATTTTTAAAACCGCTTACCTGTAAAATCCTTTTCTTTGAAGTACATCACGGGACACAGACGTCCTTCCCTTCTTTCTGGTATTCACGTGTATTGCTTTGCTACAAAAACTGAGGTACTCCCAGTAGTGGGAGGGGTTATATAGGCAGTGGACTTCTTGTTTTAGGGTGTGCCAGTGTCCATCATCTGAAGGTGGCCTATAACGCACATGGTAACTACTATGGCGCTGTGTCCCATGATGTACTTAAAAGAAAAGGATTTTACAGGTAAGCTGTTTTAAAAATCCTATTTTTCTTCAAGCCAAACCTGAACACTTTAGCGGTGCAGGGCATTTTTTTTTTCCAGTAGTATACACTATAGTATTATAAAAAACCTGGGACACCCTTGGGTGGCCCCAGGATAGTATTAATGTAGTGCGCTGTGGCAAAATTGCTCTTGCTGAGATCATCTCCCCACCCCACAGTGAGGCTGAAGCTGCCCCCAGACAACCGCCCACAGTTCCCGGATGGCAACAGATATTTATGTGACTATCTTGGTTACTTGGGGAGCCACAGCCCTGTCTGAATAATGTGCCCGCCTCAAACCCAGACACATGATTCAAATTCCTGACTGTGCGGGTGAATCCTGTAAAGGTGTCAACCCTAATGCACCCACTGGATGTGCTGTCTCATGCTGGACCAGGATGCCAATCCTGTGGGGGATACACAAGAAAGGTGTGGAGACGCCCTCTGCTTAGCTGGAGGTGACAGGCTCCTCCTCCCCTGTATTGGATGGGATTGTGGCCTGGTATGTTCCTGGATCAAGTGCTACAAACTATTTTCCCTGCACATTGTAAATAGGTATGAAGATTGTTTAACTACCTGAGATCCACGCTATAGCCAAATGACGGCTACAGCGCGGATCTATTGTGCCGGGACGACGTCTATTGACGTCGTCCCGGCCATGAGCTGCCTGCGCGCCCCCTGAAGGGCGCGCGCGGCACGCTCTGTGATCAGCAAGTCTGTGAGACTCGCTGGATCACAGATCCGAGTAAGGGGTCGATCCCGACCCCTTACCACGTGATCAGCTGTCAGCCAATGACAGCTGATCATGTGATAAAAACAGAGCCGGTAATCGGCTTTTTTTCCTGACAGCGCGAGGAGAAAAAAAAAAAAAGCCGATCACCGGCGGCAGTGAGAGAGACATCAGTCCCTCTCACTGCAATGTGCCCAACCTATTGTGCCCACCTTTGCCCCATTAAAGTGCCGCCTACCAGTGCCCACACTGCCATCTCTCAGTGCCCACAGTGCCATCTCTCAGTGCCCACAGTGCCATCTCTCAGTGCCATCTCTCAGTGCCCACAGTGCCAGTGCTGCACATCAGTGCCACCTGCCAGTGCTCATCTGTGTCACCTACCAGTGCTCATCTGTGTCACCTACCAGTGCCACCTATCAGTGCCCATCAGTGCCACCCATCAGTGCCACCCATCCGTGCCACCCATCTGTGCCACCCATCCGTGCCCATCAGTGCCATCTTTGCTGTCCCCATCAGTACCGACTTATCTGTTCCCACCAGTGCAGCCTATCAGTGCCCACCAGTGCAGCCTATCAGTGCCCACTAGTGCAGCCTATCAGTGCCCACCTGTGCCGCCTCATCAGCGCATATCAATGAAGCAGAAAAATTACCTCTTTGCAAAATTTTATAACAAACTATTAAACATGATTTTTTTTTTTTTAATTTTCCATCTTTTTTTGTTTGTTTAGCAAAAAATAAAAACCCCAGCTGTGATTAAATACCACCAAAAGAAAGCTCTATTTGTGGGAGAAAAATGATAAAAATTTCATTCGGGTACAGTGTTGTATGACCGCGCAATTGTCATTCAAAGTGCGTCAGCGCCAAAAGCTGAAAATTGGTCTGGTCACGAGGGGGGTTTAAGTGCAAAGTAATCAGGTGGTTAAGCATCCAGTATGCATTCCTTTATTTTACCAGCCTGCATTAAATTACAATACACAAGTGCCATATGATCATTGAACGGTGAGTAAATGTTTCTGTCCTGCCTTGATGATCACTAATAGTTTATTACAGAGGCTAAATATATATAATTCACCATAGGGAATATTGCTTCAAACTTGTCAGGTAGTTCCCAATATAAGTATGTTACCGACTGAGTAAAATATATGATCTGGAACAAGATGCTCATTGCCTCTCGTTACTTTAAAATTTCATTAAAGGTCCTTTATGAACAGCATATGCTCTGAATATGTAAAGAAGAAGTAAATCTTTTTGCACGGAACACACGAGTGAATCGGCTATTATTTTATTTCTAGAGACAATAAAGCAAAACATAATGAGCATGGTTTTGTTTACTTGCACTATTGTTTATAGCGTAACATATTAATTCTGCAGATTTGATTGAAGATCTATTTTTGGTTGTCCTTAGTGTCTGATACTTTCCTAATTGTCCAGGAGACTTGACTATTAATAGCCATATTGTAGAGCAGCCATTCTCAACCAGGGTTCCGTGGAGCCCTGGGGTTCCTCCAGAGGTTGCTAGCGGTTCCTTGAGCTGTGGCTGAACCAGCTTTTTGATGGTGCCTACAGAGGTTCAACATCACTTAGCAAAGCCAGCAGCATGACACAAAATATATTTTTAGCTGTCTTTAAGGGTGGCATTCTGAGCCCCACTTTAAGGCTCCATGCACACTGGAGCTCAAAAAAGCTGTTTCTGGATGCCAGATTGCTGGCAGAAAACGCTGGTTGAAAAACTTGATTTTTATCAGCTTTTTGCATTGCCGCTAATGCACGTTCAGCGGCGCTAGCTTTTAGCAGTGTTTCTCTGCCTCTATTCAAAATCAGTGGTTCCCTAAGGGAGCCCATTGATTTGAATAGAAGTCGCACCAGAAGTCGGATCATCATGACCTGACTTGCGGTGCGACTTGTGTGCTGAGGATGACGGAGAACCCCGCCAAAATTTAAAAAAAAATTGGCGTGGGGTACGCCCCCCCCCCCCTCGGACGATACCAGACCCTTTGGTCTGGTATGGATTTTAAGGGGAATCCTCTTCACCGAAAAAACGGAGTGGAGTCCCCCCAGAAATCCATACCAGACCCTTATCCGAGCACGCAGCCTGGCCAGTCAGGAAAGGGGGTGGGGACGAGCGAGCGCCCCCCCCCCCCCCCCCCCCCCTGAACCGTACCAGGCCGCATGCGCTCAACATGGGGAGTAGGTGCTTCTGCTTCGGTGCAGGGGGTCCCATGTTGATGAGGACAAGAGCCTCTTCCCGACAACCCTGGGCGTTGGTTGTCGGGGTCTGCGGGCGGGGGGCCTATTGGAATCTGGGAGCCCCCTTTAATAATCATGCTCGCTCGTTCGTCCCCACCCCCTTTCCTGACCCGCCGGGCTGCGTGCTCGGATAAGGGTCTGGTATGGACCCCAGAACGTTTTTTCGTGGAAGAGGGTTCCCATAAAATCCATACAAGACCAAAGGGTCTGGTATTGTCCGAGGGGGGGAACCCCATGCCATTTTTTTTTTTCATTTTTGCGGAGTTCCCCTTCATCCTCAGCACACAAGTCGCACCGCAAGTCGGATCATGATGATCCGACTTCTGGTGCGACTTCTATTCAAATCAATGGGCTCCCATAGGGAACCATTAATTTTGAATAGAGGTAGAGAAACGCCGAACGAGGCTTTACGCTCTTTTTACAGCATTAACCCTCATTTAACACCTTTTACCAGCGTTTCCAGTACTGCTCTTGAACGCGATTTTATGGCGTTCAGAAAATAGCCCATTAACTGCACTGCTGATAAATGTCCAACAACATCCATGTGTGCATGGACACATAGGATAACATAGAGTGGAGTTAAAGGGCTTTTAAAAAAAAAAATGCCCAAACTCCAAAAAACGGTCGTTTATGAGCTCCAGTGTGCATTGGGCCTAAGGGGAACATTCTTCCTATTGACCACCAGTATAAGGAGCATTGTTCTTATTGACCCCTAAGGAATTGGTTTTAGTAAGTGTTCCTCGAGGGTTTAAAAGGTTGAGAAAGCCTGTTGTAAAATAATATTAAAAACAACCTTGGCTTCCTCCATTGGCTTTGGATTTTCTTCAGTCTGGGTTCACACTGCTGCCGGATGCAGCTCGCAGCAGGTGGTCCAGTGCATTCCTGTTCTCCATTTCAGGGACAAATCGGGGGCCGAATTTTTGCTTGAATTTGGCCCTAAAAAGGAACTTCACAGCCGCAACGGAGATGTGTGAACCGGCTCCATAGAGAGCCAGTCAGTCTCCTGTAATGCGAATTTGACGTGGGGAAACCCCTGCATCCAATTCGCACTAGTCACACCCAGCCTTAATGATGCTCCTTTCTTCAGGTGACCGGGGTTGGGCTTGATCTCCACTTCTTTACAATTATTACAAAGTGTTCTAGTGGGTGAGAAATAGTGTGTGTTTTATATTGCGTATATATGCATTGTACTCGTACTAAAGTCTTACTCTTTGGTTCCCAACCCCATCTTCCAACCCAACGTTATATGGGAGATTCCTTACAGTAATGCAACGATCAGCCTTAAAGACTAGCCCTCCCTTCATGACCAGGCCATTTTTTGCAACACGGAACTGCATTACTTTAACTGACAATTGCGCGGTTGTGCAACGATGTACCCAAAAAAAATTTATGTCATTTTTTTTTCCACAAATGGAGCTGTCTTTTGGTGGTATTTGATTGCCACAATTTCTTCATAAATTTAGGCCAAAAAATCCCAATAAGCGTATATTGATTAGTTTGCACAAAAGTTATAGCGTCTACAAACTATGATATATATACTGGAATGTTTATTCTATTTAATTTTATTTATACTAGTAATGGTGGCAATCAGCGACTCTGCGGGACGGCAATATTGTGGCAAACATTCTGACACTGTGGGAAATAGTGACACTAATACAGTGATAAAAATTTGCACTGTCACTGTACTAATGACATTGGCTGGGAAGGGGTTAAACATCTAGGGCAATCAAAGCGTTAAATGCGTGCCTAGCCAGTGTTTTTGTGTACTGTGTTTGGTGTTTTTACTAAGGGAAATTGTGGATTTTTTAAAAAATCCATCACTTTCCCTCTGTCAGAACAGAGCTCTGCTTCGTTTACAAAGGCAGAGCTCTGTCCTATGTCTCTTTCACACGATCGTGCCGGCGTACATCCATTGGCTGGCACTCACTGATCGGCTTCTGCTGTGACAAATTAAAGAAGCGGTGGTGCACCCCCTACCTGGAAGTGCAGAATCACATTTTATATATATATATATATATATATATATATATATATATATATATATTAGTGTGTGTTATTCTGCACAGCGCAGCCACCCTGCTGGCAGTCAGCCATTGGTTTACATTTATGACCAGTGACAGGTAAAGTGAATAACACTGATTATCTAATTACAATGGTATCTGAAAGTTGATGGGATATATAAGACAGCAAGTGAACATGTTGCTCCTGAAGTTGATGTGTTGAAAGCAGAAAAAACTGGGCAAGCGTAAGGATTTGAGTGACTTTGACAAGGGCCAAATTGTAGTGGCTGGACGACTGGGTCAGTGAATCTCCAAAACTGCAGCTTTTGTGTGATGTTCCCGGTCTGCAGTGGTCAGGACTGACCAAAAGTGGTCCAAGGAAGGAAAACTGATGAATCAGTGACCGGAACATGGTTGGCCAAGGCTCATTGATGCACGTAGGGAGCAGAGGCTGGCCTGTTTAGTCTGATCCAATAGAAGAGCTACTGTAGCTTATATTGCTGAAAATATTAATGCTGGTTTCGTCATAAAGGTGTTCAAACACACAATGCATCGTAGCTTGCTGCATATGGGGCTGCGTAGCAGCAGATGGGTCAGGGTGCCCATGCTGACCCGAGTCCACAGCCAAAAGTGCCTACAATGGGCATGTGAGCATCAAAGCTGGACCATGGAACAATGGAAGAAGGTGGCCTGCTGTGATCAACTCAGGAATGGTTTTGAAGAACACAACAACAAGCTCAAGGTTTTGACTTGACCTCCAAATTCTCCAGATCTCAAACCAATTGAACATCCGCTGGATGTTCTAAAAAAAACAGTGTGAGCCATAAAGACCCCCCATGCAACTTACAGGGCTTGGTACCAGATACCACAGCTTACCTTGAAAGATCTAATGGAGTCTTTATCTCGATTGGTTATGGTGGGTGGTCATAATGTTATGGTGTACATGTTTGGGGATGGAGGTATTGAGGGGATTCTGTGTGGCAGTTGGTTGTCTGTAATGGAAACTTATAATTATCAAGTCTGTTTGTAATATTTTGTGGGTGTTTTTGGACAATTAGTTTTAATTAATGAGGGATTTGATGCTATGACCAAACATGCCGTTGGGCGATGGACAATCATTATCTAACAGGTAAACATGTAAAGTTGATCTCTTAACACCAGTGCAAAGTTAAAGTTTTTCTTTGAATGTCAATCCCAATACATTTTCTTTTCTAGAGATATATGCTAAATGTATGAATGTAGACTGATGTTTTTCTTTTATGTCCAGTAAAGAAAAAGACGAAGCACTAATTCTGGCCATGCACCTTAAAATTAAATTGTACAATCCCTTACAAAATGTTCGTACCTACCTAAACAATTTATTGAATTTGCATCCTATTTGGCAGACCCTTGCACTTGATGGTTATTGGTAGGTCTAAGGGAGGTTGTACAGCCATATTGTAACATACAGTATGTTTAGCTTTATATTTACCAATGACCATGTAATGTGAGTGTCTGCTTAAAATATAACCAAAGGTAAAACTTTTTTAGTTTTGGATAGAGGGCGGAGAGATTAGGAGATTCGCCCTATTTGTCCAGTTTACCTTTCTCATGAAAGTGAAAGAATGTGGCATGTAAGGTGGCGAGGAGTGCTTAAAGCGGAAGTTCCACTTTTGGGTGGAACTAGGCTTTTAAGCTTCCCATGCTGCACTAGAAGCAGGAAAGGAGAATCTGCTTGTATCGGTTTCAAGATTAGAGACACTCAGGTTCCAGAGATGTGCAGTAACCCTTAGCAACCAATCAGCAGTTAGCGTTTAGTGCCTAAAGTAGACAAAATGTATCACTTATTGGTTGCTACTGGTCATCACTGCTCTTTACACCCATGCAAGTCACAGGTTGCCACCCTCCCTTAAATCCGTGACCTCTACCACTGAAAACAAATCATCTTTATCTGTCATTGGCTGTTTATGATTTTAATATTTATTTTATTTTTTTCCTTTTTTCTTCATGTTTTTTTTTTTTTTTCGTTTTCATTCCTCATCACCGTCTGACTCCACATCGCATGCTGCAGTCTGTAAGTGGTCCAGTGGTTTACTGGTTAAAACTGTGTGTAGCAGCCTATGTCTATGTTGTCTCCTCTAACCCTTTCGTTCCACGTCAAGCTGTCTCTGTGTCATGTGCTATGGTCCAAACAAAACCACAAACCTCGCCTTTTGTACACATAATAAACCACAGGTCATCGCCTCTTGTCATGTTGGCTATGGAGGAATAATATTGAGTAATCTGCTGACAGATTCCTGTATGCAGTGCATTTAAAGTACATATCTAGCCAAGTCTTTTCTTCTTTTTTTTTTTTTTGCAGTTTTGGACAGTGTAATGCCGCGTACACAGGATCGGAATTCTCGTCAGAAAAGGCTCTGACGGTTTTGGACAGTGTAATGCCGCGTACACAGGATCGGAATTCTCGTCGGAAAATACTCTGGCGGTTTTCCCGATGGAATTCCACTCAAACTGTCTTGCCTACACACGGTCACACCAAATTCCGACCGTCAAGAACGCGGTGACGTACAACACTACAACGAGTCGAGTTCAATGCTTCTGAGCATGCGTCAAATTGTTTCCGAGCATGCGTAGGAATTTTGCGCGTCAGAATTGCTACAGATGATCAGAATTTCCAATAGAAACCTTTTCCGTCGGAAAAATTGAGAACATGCTCTCAATTCTTTGCTGTCGGAAATTCGGCCAGCAAAATTTCCGATGGAGCCTACACACTGTCGCATTTTCCGATGAAAAGCTCTCATCTGTCTTTTTCTGTCCGGAATTCCGATCGTGTGTACACGGCATAAGAATGTTAGAACTCCTTTCAGCTGTCTGTGTACTTTCCCTTTTTGTTCAGCTGACGTCCAAAAATTGTACTTGTGTGATCGGAATGGGAGGTGGGGGTAAACCTTCCAATGGGGTTACCTGTTTTGGTGACCATTTTTAAAGAGAGGATTCCCCTCATATTGCAGAGATTTCATCACACTTCCTTTTTTGTCTTCAAGACAGGAAGCAAATTCAAATATCAATACAACAAATAAAAAAATATAAAAAAAAGTTTGGGGTGCAGATAGCTTTCGATGCAGAACCCCACCAATACGATATGATTCTGAAAAAGTACTTTTTCAGAATATTTCCAGGCCTAAAGCCAAAGCTGAAACCTGCCTGGGACAAAATTGCTGTATGGATATGACAAACATTTGCTCAACCACAATGCAAACTAGAAAAAGTTTGTGCAAAAACTATGATTCCTACCTATTATTGTAAGTGGCATCTAGTGGCCATAATGTGGTATCTTCCTTATTGAGATATTATGACATTACGGCTACTAGATGTTGTCATTGTTGCGCATCGTTGACAGCGCGGTGCGAGTTTGATTAGCCATTTGTCACAAGTTGGTGTCACAGATGGTGCTTAAAGTGTTTGTAAACCCTCAATTTTTTTTTAAATAAAAAAAAAAAAACAAGCCAATACTTACCTGCTCTGTGGAGTGTTTTTGCACAGAGCAACCCTGATCCTCTTCTTCTGGAGTCCCCTGCCGGCACTCTAAGCCCCTCCTCTTCGTTGGGTGCCCCCATGGAAAGCTACTTTTCATGAGGTCAGCCATGCAGGCTCACTCCCAAGTCCCGCTGCTGCGTCCATTGACACAGACAGTGGGACTCAGCCCCGCCCCCCACTCCCGTGTCATGGCTTTTCATTAGGTAGGAAAAAGGAGGGGTCTGGGGAGGAGCTGCAGCACAGGTGGTTTTTCACCTTAATTCATACAATGCAATAAGGTGAAAAACCTTACGGCTAGGTGCCACACTATGTGCGGAGCGGGGCACAGCAGGGGGTCTGGTGCGTCCCCATACACCATTTCAGGTCCGAATTAGGTCAGAATTTTTGCCTGAATTTGGACCTGAAACGTAGCCAAAGACGCACAGGACCCTTCTGCTGTGCGCTCCTCAGCCGCCCCGGAGGTGTGTGAACCAGCTCCATTGAGAGACAGTCACACTCTTCTGTCATGCGAATTGGATACGGGGAAACCTGCATCCAATTCGCATCTGTGTGAACCCAGCCTGAGAATTTAAAACCACTTTAAGATCATAAAAAATAATAATGTTACAGAAAATACAGCAATATTTTATTGCAGTTGTGTAAATGTTTCGTACAAGGAATGTTTGTCACATTCATACAGCGAATTTTCTATAAATTGACCCCTATGATTCTAGATGTTAAGAATGCAGCTGTGCATTGCATACAATTACATTTTTTCCATCTCTAAATTCCAAGATTTTATATATATAAAAATAGCCCTTATAATGCCCTTATTGTATTCAAGGGCATTATGTTAGTATTACGTAAGCTTATTGTTAATTTTTATCCTGACGTAAGCTCTGCCCTTTTTAAGATGTTATTTTTCATATGATTGAATAAAGCCATTTTATTTTAAAAAATTCACATGCATACTACATGTACCTATATGGTACTCAAAAAGACCTGAGCAGGCACAAAGACTAGCTAACATGGAGGTGCTTGTGTCTTCTCTTGTCTAATTAACACGGAACAGATCCTCTGGACCGGTGCAATATTCAAATCTTTGGAGGGTGCTCTGCGGGGGCGGAGGCTTGCTTTGTGTTAGAGGCGGGTTTTACACTACCTATCTTGTATCTGTATGCAGTAAAGCCCTTTCTGGATGCAGGGCAATGCCTTTGCAGATAAGGGTATACTGTACTTTCCTGTCTTCTCTTCTATGAGTATACGGTATGAGTATACAGTGGCTTCTCCTCTTCTATCTTCGTGTATTGCTGTAGTGACTTCTCTTCTTCGCTAAGAATAGATGATACCAATGTGATTCTCTCTGTGATCATTTTACCCAGGATTTGGCTACTAAATCCGAGGTCTGGATTCATGTTCCTTCTTCCATCTAACCTGTCTTTAAACCCTTCTGCTGGCAGACTTTCATGCTCACGAGAAGATCTGTTACATGTTTTGTCTCTGGTCCCGTGGGAAGGGGAAAGATGACTAATACTAGTACTAGGACTAATTATACCTGTATTGTTTCTCCTTTTTAATCCTTTGTCATTTCTCTTTTAAAATCACTGATCTATCCTCCTTGCATATAGTATAAGGGCTATTTATAAAGCATTGCCTAATCGTTTTTGCTGATTTTTGAGCATACTTTTATTCTAGTTTCCATTTTAGTTGATTTTTCCTATACAATGGAATGAGATTAGTGAACACGTGTCCAAAATCAGTAAACTTCTGATTGCGTCTCTTTATAAATGGCCCCCTTTTTATGTTTCTTATTGAATTGCTGTGTCAATAACAATATCTTAAAGTATAACTCCACTCATCTCTAAAGTCTGCTGATTTGAGGCAGGACAGTGATGTGACCAACGTATTGCTTGCCTTTTTTTCATTCTGCCTGTATGATCTCTTGAAGTATCCATTTTACCAAGTGCAAAATACTGTAGGTGTGTTAGTGGCCATGTTGTCTATATCAACTGGTGAATGTTCACATTCATAAAACATGGGGCTAAGTCAGGGGTGCCCAACCTTTTGAAGAGCGAGGGCCACTTTAGTGAATTGGTAACTGGTCGCGGGCCACAATAAGCGGAGTCGGAGGATGACAGGACCGTGTCCACGGACACAGCCCACTCTACTCTATGGGCCCTCTGATCCAATCCAATTCACCCAGATGGAAGGGGCAGATCCCTTTCTATTTTTTTTAGGTAGGCGGGTGTAAACAGACACAAGTCCGTTTACATCTGCTGCTCCATAGAGATGAATAGTAAGTCCGATTGGGTCGGACCAATCATGTGAAAGGGGCCTAAGGCTGCTTTCACACTGATGCGCTGCGATTTGCCCAAACCACGGGTGCAGCGCAATGAACCTGTGGATTTTCTGCGGGTTATCTGCTCTTTGCTGTAAACTTCTATTATATCCTGCAGGTGTGGCGCACTTTCTGAAGGCGCACCAAACCTGCAGGTAATAACAGAAGTCTATAGCTCAATGCAGGTAACCCGCAGCTGCTCTGCACCTGCGGATCAGTTTGAAAGCAGCACAGTAACCACTGAAAAACAGATATATCCATACAGGTCCTTCTCAAAAAATTAGCATATTGTGATAAAGTTCATTATTTTCTGTAATGTACTGATAAACATTAGACTTTCATATATTTTAGATTCATTACACACAACTGAAGTAGTTCAAGCCTTTTCTTGTTTTAATATTGATGATTTTGGCATACAGCTCATGAAAACCCAAAATTCCTATCTCAAAAAATTAGCATATCATGAAAAGGTTCTCTAAACGAGCTATTAACCTAATCATCTGAATGAACTAATTAACTCTAAGCACATGCAAAAGATTCCTGAGGCTTTTAAAAACTCCCAGCCTGGTTCATTACTCAAAACCGCAATCATGGGTAAGACTGCCGACCTGACTGCTGTCCAGAAGGCCATCATTGACACCCTCAAGCAAGAGGGTAAGACACAGAAAGACATTTCTGAACGAATAGGCTGTTCCCAGAGTGTTGTATCAAGGCACCTCAGTGGGAAGTCTGTGGGAAGGAAAAAAAGTGTGGCAGAAAACGCTGCACAACGAGAAGAGGTGACCGGACCCTGAGGAAGATTGTGGAGAAGGACCGATTCCAGACCTTGGAGGACCTGCGGAAGCAGTGGACTGAGTCTGGAGTAGAAAAGTCCAGAGCCACCGTGAACAGGCGTGTGCAGGAAATGGGCTACAGGTGCCGCATTCCCCAGGTCAAGCCACTTTTGAACCAGAAACAGCGGCAGAAGCGCCTGACCTGGGCTACAGAGAAGCAGCACTGGACTGTTGCTCAGTGGTCCAAAGTACTTTTTTCGGATGAAAGCAAATTTTGCATGTCATTCGGAAATCAAGGTGCCAGAGTCTGGAGGAAGACTGGGGAGAGGGAAATGCCAAAATGCCTGAAGTCCAGTGTCAAGTACCCACAGTCAGTGATGGTCTGGGGTGCCATGTCAGCTGCTGGTGTTGGTCCACTGTGTTTTATCAAGGGCAGGGTCAATGCAGCTAGCTATCAGGAGATTTTGGAGCACTTCATGCTTCCATCTGCTGAAAAGCTTTATGGAGATGAAGATTTAATTTTTCAGCACGACCTGGCACCTGCTCACAGTGCCAAAACCACTGGTAAATGATTTACTGACCATGGTATTACTGTGCTCAATTGGCCTGCCAACTCTCCTGACCTGAACCCCATAGAGAATCTGTGGGATATTGGGAAGAGAAAGTTGAGAGACGCAAGACCCAACACTCTGGATGAGCTTAAGGCCGCTATCGAAGCATCCTGGGCCTCCATAACACCTCAGCAGTGCCACAGGCTGATTGCCTCCATGCCACGCCGCATTGAAGCAGTCATTTCTGCAAAAGGATTCCCGACTAAGTTTTGAGTGCATAACTGAACATAATTATTTGAAGGTTGACTTTTTTTGTATTAAAAACACTTTTCTTTTATTGGTCGGATGAAATATGCTAATTTTTTGAGATAGGAATTTGGGGTTTTCATGAGCTGTATGCCAAAATCATCAATATTAAAACAAGAAAAGGCTTGAACTACTTCAGTTGTGTGTAATGAATCTAAAATATATGAAAGTCTAATGTTTATCAGTACATTACAGAAAATAATGAACTTTATCACAATATGCTAATTTTTTGAGAAGGACCTGTATATACTGTGAATTTAGTAGTAAACTTACCTTTAATAACCGTCTTCCATTCTGGTATCGCTGGCTGTTGCTGTCCCAGGCTGAGTGCATTTGGTATCACTCCGCCTGTGACAGGAGCGGCACTATACAGGAAAAATTGGCTTATGTGGCTCTGCTCCACAGCCACTTACTTCCACTACCAGCGGCTTCATTCACAAAACTGCTGCTCTGGGATAGCGGGTCAGCAACCCGTGATCTGGGCTTGCCAACCTGCCATCTTAGAGCAGGAGGTCAAGGGCCACATCAGAGGGCTCCGCGGGCCACTGGTTGGGCGCCCCTGGGTTAAGTTATGCAGAGTGGAGCAGAAGCAAAGAAAGTAACAGTAAAAGCAAGTAACCACTCCATTCAACTCCTAGTTTTTATTAGCTCCTCATTAGAAATTAAGATTTGTTTGTTAGTTGTCAACTACAAGATTTATGGACACTCAAATGCAGGGCTGGGACAGGGGGGCAGGAGGGACGGCTGCCCTGGGCACTGTGGTATCATGTGATGTGGGGGGGGGGGGTTACCACAATGAGGTTAGGGGGAAGAGATTTGTGTTAGGAGGGGGGATTTGGGTGGCGGCAGGGGATATGAATTGGGAATTTGGGAAGTGGTGATTTGAGGGGATTTGTATTGGGAGGGTGGATGGGGGGGGGGGGGGGGGGTGAAGATTTGTGCTAGGAGGGGAATTTTGGGGGGTTGTGTGCTAGAAATTCGAAAAAGGTAATAGGTAGGGGGGAGGAGATTTGCACTGGGGGGATTTGGAGTGTGGGGAGAGGATTTGTGTTCAGAGGGGAAACTTGAGTAGAGGATTTAAACTAGAAGGGGGGAATTTTTTTAGAGGGGAGGTGGATTTGTACTGGGGTAATATAAGAAATGAGAGGATTTGAGCTGGGAGGGGGGATTTAAGTAGGAGGCAGATTTGTACTGGGAGGAGGGGGGATTTATGCTTAGGGGTAAGCATGCATATAGTGGGGGAAAAAAAATCGGAGAAACTTCTGCAGATGAATTGGTCCACGCTGTCTGCAGCTAAAGAGGTCAGTAAGGGCAGTTTATTCACTGTTTGTTAAGAATATGTAAATATTTAAATGTCCGTAACCTGGCTACACTTGCCATAAACTCACAACTCATCCTCCACATTCCAAATAGGTGCATTCTGCTGCCCCCTGAATGCCATATTTTGGTTTCACATAACCAAAGCCCTGAAAGTTTGATCTCCCGTTGTAGTGAGCTGAAAGTCTAGCGCAGCCACTCTCCACGTTGCATCACATATCTAGTAAAAAAAAAATTAAAAATTAAAAAAAAAATAAAGATTTTCAGTACATACTAGTGCTGGGGTAGGAAGTGTTTCTGCTTTTGTTGTAGTTTCTCTAAATAGAATATATAATGGCTTTCTACTTATTTATTTTTTTAAATTATAGTCGTTTACGCCATTTATTTTTCAGCTAGGTAAATTTAAACAAAAGTATATTATTATTATGCAGTGTACTGGCCAGGCAAAAGATGGAGTACTAATCTTCTTTACACATATTCAGCTATTTCAACCCTTAGCTCTGTTGATAGATGTTTGTTATAAACAGGACTCAATGATTCATCAGGGCAGTGACCCTTCCCCTATACGATGGCTTTGTAGAACATTTCATTTAGACAAAGGGAGCTGCAAAGCAAGCCGCATTGTGTGTGTATACAGTATGCTGTCAGGGTGTATATGTGTATTATTTTTTTAATACATAAAAAGCCATGTTTGCCATAAAAAGGTTATAAAACCGATTCAGATCCATTACACATTCTGTTTTAAGCACAATGGATACTTCAAAAGACAGGGCAGACATAACAGAACACGATGACCAATATATTCTTTTACCTTCGTAATATAAATATATTTTTATTCAATTTAAAAAATTTTTTTTTCTTGATATGCTGTCCTGCCTCCTCATGTCAGAATTGCAGAGAAAGGTGGAGTGATATTTAAGGACAATACAGAGTTCACCTTTTTCCTATCTTGGCTTAATAATCGAATTATCCCCAACCCTTGTCTCGTGTCTTCAAGTCACTGATTTTATTGTCTTGTCTACCCTGCTTTGCAGCCTTCTACACTGCGGCTCCACTTACTTCTGCTGGGATACTGCCAGTTATGCAGTCCCTGTGTCCGGATGGCCAAAGAGATGAGTATGGCTTCCTGCAATACACCAACTCCACGTAAGTAGAGCCAGTCCCTTTAGAGTGAAATATATTTTTATTGTGTTTAACAAAGTGAAACAACATAATATACATTTATATTTGATGTACTCTTGGCTATAGGCCGATGAAATATATGGGTGTGACCTTTTGCTAGTAGGCGTCGGCTTAACCCGCCCTGTATTGCGAATCACCTTATGGAGAGTGAGGATGAAAACTTTCAGATCTTAGTCATTGCAATATATAATTGGGGGGAGAAGAAAATGAAAAAGATATGGGGGGGGGGTGTATTGGAAGGTTGGGAAAGGAAGGTTGGGAAAGGAAGGGGGGGGGGTCAGGGACATAAGGTGCGTTTGGCTCAGTTGAGTGGAGTTAATAGGGCTTTCAGGAAATCAGAGGTGGAGTATTTGATCCAAATGAGCCAGAGAGTTTTACATTTATCGAAGGTATCATTGTCCAAGGCCATCATCTCTTCTATGCACATAATGTCGTTAACCACTGAGACCCAGGAGGACAGGGGAGGGTTGGTAGTGGTTTTCCAAAAAAGGGGTATAAGTTGTCTAGCGGCTGATAGGAAAAAGTGTAATAGAGTAAGTTTTTGGAGCCAGTCCCTTTTAAATTTGATCAAACTACCACTTCATGTCAGTGATGATGAAGCTCAAAGCACAACTCCAGGCAAATATCAAAATTTTTCTTTTCACTGAAGGCATTCTGTGATTCGAAGAGGGCACAGATGAATGTCATAATCTCCCCTCCAATCACAGAATGGCTTGTATTTGGTGAAAAGACATGAATGAAGGACCTGCTATGAGAACTGTACTCCAGCCGGCATTGTAAGTTTCAGTGCTGGAAGTTCAGCGTTTACTGCAGTGTACGGGAGTAGTGAAACTAGCAGTTCTAGCAAGCACACCAGTAGCCTTACATGAGGCATACATCATTGGTAACTTATTCTTACAATGCAAATGTCCAAAAAAAAAAAAATATATATATATATATATATATATATATATATATATATATATATATATATATTTATTTTTTTTTTTTTTATTTTTACTGGAGTTCAGCTTTAGTTTTCATAATTCACAAGACAAGCACTGTGTTTTTATTAAAGCAGATCTAAAAGAAGATCAAATCTTGAGGTTTTTGTGCTCCCTGCAGGCACAGCTGTAACATCCAGCCCCGCTGCCAGCAGCCTGTCAAAATCTATGACAGGCTGGAATACATGGCACCTGGACATGGCTGGACGCTGTACTGAGCTGTACTCACCTGTAGGGCTGTCAGTATCCCCTTTCCTGGGGAACTGATGTGAAATCTCAAGACCAGACATAAACAGATACACATATATTTAGCAAGGATTGGAACGTTGGACAAAGTTTGTATTGCTGTCTGTGACATCCTCTCCCATTGACAATAAGGACCGAAAGTCACAGACAAAATTTTTTAAAAAGACAAACGCTGTCATACATATCTGTTTGACTGATTTTGTTTTGAATTGTCTGAAATGTGAGCCATGCCCATGTCGGCACTACCAGGCTTGACAAACATTGATTGAAAAACTGACTTTTATGGAAGAAGGCAGGTGGAAAAATGTTGGCCGAACAGCGCCTGGACCCAATCAATTGCAGGCACTGTTCGGGTATTCTGACAGCTATAGGGTGCTGGGTGTCAAAATACAATAGCCGACAAAAGCATACCACCCAACTTTTTGAGATGGGAATGAGGGACACCTATCAGAAAAAGTATGCAAGCATAGGACACACTCCTTGCCACGCCCCCTTAAAGGAGAATTGTACAAAAAACAAGATTGGTTAAACCCACAAGTGCTTTTTTTTACCACTACTATTCCTTTATATTGGCTTTTGGAATTTACAAATGCACCAATTTAGAAATCAGATGAAAGGTTTAGCGCTGGAAAAAACTTTTTGATAGGTAAAAAGTGCATTTTTATATACAACTATATAGATCAGACCAAATAGAGGGACAAATGAGGAGGAATGAGGGACAGAGGGACATTGCTCAAAATCAGGGACAGTCCCTCAAAATCAGGGTCAGTCCCTAAAAATCAGGGACATTTGGGAGCTATGCAAAAGGGATTCATCCATCAATGCTGTAAAGCTTAGAGAATCTGTTTGATTTCTTTTGCTCAGCCCACAGACAGAACAAAAGAAATCCAGGAGTGTCTGTCTAGCTTTACCCTTCTTTACTCTATTCAAAACGAAAGAAATTTGGCTGGCGGTAAGGCGGAAGTTACTTCCTAGAGGAGTTGGCTCTGTTTCAATACACACTCCCCAAGCAGAAATGTGGGATTTAAAAAAAAAATGTATTCTATTTTTGTTGGCCCGGTCTCCACCGCCCATCAGGTCTAGGCCAGAATTAAGTGTCACTAGTCCTGCATCCTCTTGGTATATTTACGTCACATCTCCCAGGAGGCTGCAGGATTGGCTCTCAGATCGGCCGGGGGCGGGACCCATACGTCACGGGGTTAACTGCCTGCACGCAGTAGGGATAGCCAGCTGAAGAGGTCAAAATGGAGACACTGTATAGCACCCAAACAGCTTATCGCAGCAGGATAACACTGGATTTACTGTGCGGGTGATTAGGTGTTTTGATAAAGTCTCCAGACTACAGATAAAAGGGCAAAAAAAATGGGGGGGGGGGGGGGGTTGAGTGATTCTTTAAACTTTATTTGATTAATGAATGCATAAATGCATTAATTGGTATTGTTTCATATTTTCCTGCAGATCCGTTTTAAAGGAAGCAGAGCTTGTTTGTCGCCATAGGTGTGCGCAGGGGGTGTGCCAGGTTTCCCTCCTCTCCCCTGGCTAATGCGGGGGATGTTTCAGAATAGACAGTGGGGGAAGGGGCTTGTAAATATGTAATTTACCGGACCCTTCCTTTTCTTTTTTCAATCAACTGATTTTTATTGGATTTTTTCACATAATACAACAAGAAAAGAACACTTATAACATTACCATCACATTACACCTCTCAACATCTGTGCATAAACCGTAGATTTTTTTATTCGTTTCCCTTATCATTAAGATATTCGTTTGATTGTTGATTAGATTAGACACTAACCGCCAATGCCAGATCTTTCCAAATTTCTTAGGACAACTCCTGTGTTTATAGGTCAGTTCCTCTCGTCTTAAATTGAGATTAATCTCCCTAATCCATTGATCTGTCATTGGTGGCCTTTTCTAAATGAACACAGTGAACACACTCCTCGCTCACTGTGTTCATTCATAACTGAAGCATGCTTCAGATTGTGAATGAACAGGAAACTGCATAGCACAGATCACTTCCCATTCATTCACTGCCCCAAGAAAGGCGTGTGTGTTTGAGCTTTGGGGAGCACACCCTAATGCAATAGGCTGTGCACACCTATGTGTTTCACTCAATCTTTCGATAAGGAATATTTTGGAGGATTTCGCCATTCTCCTGGTATTGGGCTATCTAAGTGTATCTTGCCTCTCTATTACCTGCAGGGTCACACAACTCCTGGAAAGACTTACGGAGGTGGTTGAAAATAGCAACCTGTTTGATAGAGACCGGCCTGGCCTGGAAGAGGAGCTGGAATCCCTAAAACATCATCTGGAATCTCTGAGCAGTGATCACAGTTCCCTGGAGAATCACTTCCACTCCCAGTCAGGTATAACCTGTCTGATACTCATCTCTAGAGTAAGACCACATCTACTAGGCATACAAAATTATCAGTCGTAGCCGTCCATGGGAGAGATCCAGAGAACTCAATACAAGCACCATACAGTTTGTTCTCAGAACTACTTGAGTATTTCTCCTTCTCACCTGGACTGGACATGTCTTGGCTAGCAGTGAAACATGACTTCCTAAATCAGTCATCCCTAAACCCAAAGCATATCTGTACCCAAAGAATTGTGTTTTTTTTTTTCTAAAGTTTTGGTGAGAGATAAAGGATAAGAAACTGTTAGATTTGTATCGCTGTCTGTGTCTCCAGTTGGAAGATTCCCATCTTTGTTTGTCCTTGGGCCATTGTTACCTGGACAGAAAGTGATGGAAAATCCAAAATGTATACAGCTGTCTCCAGGTATAGAAGACCTCTTCCAAAGGGAACACCTCTTTCAGTGGCAACTGTCTAAAAGGGGATTTCCTCTTACTTTGGAGAGAACTCCACTAGTTTCCACAGTTTTGTTTCTGGGAATAGGAAGCAAAGGGAATATATGACAGAGCTTTTAACAATTATATTTTTTTATTGAAAGTTTTGGCTGTAGATGCACGTTAAGGTTCAACTCCAGGTATGTTTTCTTTGCATAGTTACATTGACACAGCTTGGACCAATATAAAAATACAGTCCATACCTTTAAGTCTGCTGTCCAAGCAGTGGATCACTTTAGTAGCTGTGGTTACTGCAGTGACCACCACTGTCTTCTGAGTCCTGTGCCAATTGGCTGCCCTTTTAAATAGTAAAAAATAGGGGGTCACAAGCTCAGCATTGCCGTCATTCACAGAAATCGTTGTATTTATTTCAATGAATATAAGGCATTCTCTGATTATACATTTAGCACCCTGGGGTTTAGTCATGGAGCTCTTTACAAATTTACTTGCCAAGAGTAGTCATCTTTGATAGAGATCCATTGATTTCTCCCTAAGTTTGGCCTTGTTGCACTTTTCTCCTCTACCACTAGGTGGCCCGGAAACTAGGTGGTACTAAATATGAGAAGGGCAACCCAAGGTCAGGTTATGGGTATATGGGGTTTCGCAGCCAATGGGCAGGGGTTTTCTTTAATCCATTGGCCTGCTGGGAGAACCTATAAATTCGGGTGAGGTCAGGTGATCGCTGCTCTGTGCCACCTGGACGGCTGTCTGGATGGATGTGTGTCGTACACCCTGGGCTGCTAGGCTGGATATTGGGCCTATCCCGGGGGCATTATGTTGCCAGGCTGTGTGAGGGCCTATCTAGAAGTAAGAGAGCAGCGCAGGGTTGGTACTGCAGCTTGCAGTCCAACCGAAAGTGATGTTTCTGTCGGCCGGAGAACCTGTCAGTGGTCGAAGGTAGAAGGAAAGCTGTCGCCACAAAGGGGACCAACCACCTTTACCAGGGACCACAGTGAGTAACTGAAGAAAGCACCGGAGCAGCATTCTCACTGAATGGGCAAGGTGGAGAATCTGGAAACTTCAGACGGTGATCAAGTCAGGGACCCAACCAGTGGAGGTGACACTTGCAGAGCAGCCTTGTGAATCAAGCTAGGGGCCGAGCTGGTCAGCCAGGGTGAAGCTTGAGAAGTATCTGGAGTGCCAATCTAGGGACCCAGCAGGGAAGCGTGGGTGATGCTTGAGGAAGATACCACCGCCAACCTTAGAGGAGCTCAAGGGATACAGAGTCCGTGAATCAGAGGGTCTAGTGAGAGACCAGGAGCTCAGTGTTGAACTACAAGAAGCAGTTGTAGTGGAACTGAAAGAACTGTTGCGTTTGAGTTGGGAACTGTTAAAGGACTGTTGCCATAGAAGACAGCATTCCTGCATGTGCCGAAGTGGCGCCTTGCTGGGGCCTTTCCCTGCACGGCTGTCCTATTGAAGTCTTGGAGTCTGCCAATTGAATCTATAACCACTTAAGGGTGTCCTGGCCCTAACCAACCTGGTCTCTCCCCAAAAATACAAAAAGGACTGTCAAAAGAAATAAAACCTCTTTTACATCCAAGAAGTGTCTGGCGCCCAATGACTTTCACCATCTTTGCACCCACTATGCCTCACAGCCCACTACATATTGAAGAATGTCCGCTATCTTTGGCCTTGGAGGTCCTCATTAGACTGGACAAGGCTTTCTGTAAATTACAGCTATGCAAAGTGAGCAGTCATCTGTGTTAACTATGAAGCAGTGCAGCCACTTGGAACAGAACGCAGAGTACCGTGGCAGCCACTGTGATCACTACTATACAGCGATTACTGCGATAGCTACTATAGTGATTATCAACTTTCAAAGTGGTTCCACGGGTATAGAATATGTATACTTTCATTGGCCCAATCTCTAACTATGCAGGAACAAAAAACATACTTGGAATTCAATTGAAAGCTAATCTGTAGTCGCTTGCACCATTGGTGCTGACTCACATACCCCTGATTCATTTCTGAAATACGATGAGAGCTTGGGAAATCTGAGATTTCTTGTATGCAAATGCTGATTTCAAATAGTTGTTTCTTGGAACCACTGCTTCCTATGCATATTCTGTCTGCTATACAATAACATGGGCATAGATGCCAGCATTTTAAAGCTCAACTGAACTATCATTCCAATTCAGCTGAATATGCTGTGCATTAAAACAAAAGGGTGCAAAGTTTTAAAGTCCATTTTTTTTAGAAACCAGCCACAGCTTGAAGGGAAAAGCCTGCCCCCTGCCAGCATGCTTTAGAGAAAGACCCTTGCTCTTTGTGAAATCAGTAGTCTCTCTGCAGAAGTCTAATACTAGAGGCTTCAATCAGCAGGGAGTATAAGCTTTGCTGATTGTGGAACTATAGTTCTGACTCAGCAGGGTCATAGTGTGTGTTGAACATTTGCAGAGAGACCACTACTTTCACAGAAAGCAAGGGTCCTCCGTGCAACATGATGGCAGGTGAGAGTCTTTTCTATTAAAGGGGTTGTAAAGGTAAAAGTTTTTTTACCTTAATGCATTCTATGCATTAAGGTGAAAAAGCATCTGACTATACTGGCCCCCCCCCCACCCCCCGTTTTACTTACCTGACCCCTCGAAAGTCCCGCGCTCGCCCCCGACATCCTCTTTGCCGCTCACCCTGGCCGTTGATTGGCTAGAGTGGATGGATTGAAAGCAGCGCAGCCATTGGCTCGCACTGCTGTCAATCACATCCAATGATGCGGCACGCCGGGGGCGGGGCCGAGTGATACAGCGAGCGGCTATAGCCGCCGGCTGTATCACGGGAGCGCGCCCGCAAGTACTCCACACCATACGAGGGAGCTTGCATTTAGGTGAGAAGTACTTGCGGGGGGGAGCCAAGACAGCTGCAGAGGGACCCCAGAAGACCAGGTTCGGGGCCACTCTGTGCAAAACGAGCTGCACAGTGGAGGTAAAAATAACATGTTTTTTATTTTACAACCCCTTTAAGGCTGAGGCTTCTTTCTAAAGATAATGAACTGTAATGGCCCGTACACACGATCTGGAAATTGGACGACAGATCGTCCGTTTTTTATTTTGCATGCTAGTCGCATATCGAACATGGAGAGGTTACGAAAATTCCCATAAGTGATGTCATGTGTTGTAGTGTATTTCTGTTGTACTGATTAACCGAAAATGTACTGATTAAACGAAATTCGTACGATTTGGTATCATACGGGAAAAAATTTTGTTTTTGTCCGATCAGATAATATCAGATGAACTGTCGTGATCGGCTCTCGAAAACTTTGCACTAACAATCCGATTATCTTACGATCGATTCGAAAGCGGTATTTTTCGTCTGATTTTCAAATCGTGTTGCGGGCCATAAGACTCTACACTGCTTTGTTTTATGCAGCTGCACTGTATTCAGCTGATTTAAATTGAAAGTTCAATTGGCATTTCAAATAATTTTTTTAGGAAACTTTACCCCTGGACTGAAGTGTGTTGCGTTTGCCACATACTCTGTAGACCACACTTGACTATAATAACTTAGTTATGCATTTATAATATATAATCTTTTCTTTTTGCATTTCCATGGTTCAGGTTTTACTGTGGACTCGGTGGTTAAAAACAAGACAAGTTTTCGGGAATTCCTTCATTCAAACCTTTCTTTGCCCAATAATATTGTTGACTTATTGGCCGGATCCAGCATCAATTTACAGGAGGTGAGCTATTAATGTACACAACATATACCGGGTACATGTATATGGATTGGGTCAATTCTCAACTCCAAATCGGGTATATTCTCGGGTAACCTTATAAGACGAAGTTGTCTGCCAGTGTCACCTCCTGGTGTGTGAATGGGTAGAGGGGTCCTGATTGCCGCTACAAATATTAGACGCAGCAAACATCACATCGGCATTACCATATATTTTCCCATTCCACAGAAAATATATTGAGGCAGTCAACATACACAACATTTTTTAATGCACACTGAGTCTGGTGGAATAGATTCTGGAAGAGATAGTTATTAGAGTCAACAGGGAAGGCAAAATTATGGTGGTTTAAAGTGTATTTCCACTTTTGCAGCCAAATTGGAATAATACCTACTTTATACAGTCAGGTGCATAAATATTGGGACATCAACACAATTCTAAACTTTTTGGCTCTATACACCACCACAATGGATTTGAAATGAAATTAACAAGATGTGCTTTAACTGCAGACTTTCAGCTTTAATTTGAGGGTATTTACATCCAAATCGGGTGAATAGTGTAGGAATTACAACAGTTTGTATATGTGCCTCCCAATTTTTAAGGCACACAGTGGCCGTGCCGCGTAACCGGGAGATATTTGTAATCCGGCGGTGCTGGGGACTTATGGTCAGCCTAGGCTAGTGGCCAGCAGGACCCACTGGTCATTGGCCAGCAGGAATCACAGGCCATTATGGGCAAGGTAGGTGAGGTGTATGGGAGGATCGATCCTGTAGGGGTGACCGTGTCAGGGTCTCTCACCTTGCTCAGCAGACTCAGAGCTCAGCACTCAGCAGCTTACAGTCAGACATGACACTTTCTCCTAAAGCCCCGTACACACAGAGCCAAATGTCGGGAGACATCGGCCGGTTCAATAAAAGCCTTCCGACATTCGGCCCGTGTGAAAACCAACAGCCAATGACAAAGAGCACTGACCGGAGTGTTCTGGCGGGGTAGGAACACAACAGCTCAGTGGTAGAGATCGCGGTACTAACTTTATATGGTTAGTACAGCAACTCTGACCAGAGCTGTCAATTTATTTTTTTCATTCAACCCAGCGGTTTGAAAAAATAAATTGTACTTTGTACCAGGCATTAGAAACATCTAAAGGATAAGAAATATTTTTATATATATATATATATTTTTTTTTATGCTGTGTGAGTGGGAACATACAGTATAAGAAACCCATAATGGTGTTTTTCTCAAAATTGATTGCAGCAGAATTACTTTTTAAGGTGATTTTAGGGTTTTCTAACTTTAAATGTCTTTTTAAATGCTTTGTGTTCTGATTTTGTTTTTAACAGCACCTTAAATGCAAAGAAAAAAAAAAAGAGGAAAAAAAAATCAAAATAAAAATCATGTACTACCCTCTTTACAATTTTCAAGTTGCTATTTGGAAAAGGCTTTGAAGACTTTTTGTGTAATTCTTTCATGTACGTTTAGGGTATTTTTGTTTTATTTTATCACATGTAGGGTGATGATCACTGATCATGATCACACGTGTTATTAAAAAAAGGGTAAAGAAAATAAAAGTAGCAAAGTGAAATTGGATGGCATTGTTTGCCCGTAGTGCTTTGGGAATCCTTTTATCCTGTACAGTATTGTCTTAAAACAAGATTGCATACAGATAGTAAAAAGGAAAAGAAAGCAATAGGTTTAAAGGTGACAGAAAAAAACAATAAAACTTTTAAAACACCTATAAATGGGAGCCAGTGTCTACTGCTGTTTTGTATGTGACATATAAGCTATGATATATGACGCATAAGATGCATGTGAATAGCAGAGGCATTTAGTCACAGGCTGCCATCTTACTTCTACATGTAGTGGTGGGCGGGTGGGGAGTAATGAGCTAGCCTTGTCCACAAGTATATAATATATTGATATTAACCTGCTGGAGGCTCTGACCTTCTAACCCCTGTATTGATAATCATTACGTTGTGGTATGTTTCTAAGGAACTAGTTTGTATGAATCATATATCTTTAGAAGATTGTGTAATGGAAATCTATCACTAGGCAATAAACATTACCCAGAAGCCTCTGATGGAAGCTGCAATTTCTCAGCTTTGCATTCTCGTTCCAAGGCTGTAGGGATGACCCTATGCAGCAATAATTAGAAGTTGAGGAATAGCAACTTCCACCAGAGGTTTCTGAAATGGTGGTTTAGATTCTTTAGAGGTTAATTATAATGATTTTTTTGTAGCATCTTTATTTTGCAAACAAACATTTAATACATGGTGCACCCATGACACTCAATTAGCAAAGCATGCTGGCCCTTCTAAGATGGAATCCCAGAGCAGCCTGTATGTTTGGAAGTACACTATATAGCGGAGTTAGATAAGGGCATCTAATATAAAATTAAAAAAACTGAACGATTGGTTAACTTTTAAAGGGCGAGGCAGTGTCATCCTGATTGTGGATTAATTACCTAGGGAGCCATTGACCCAGAACAAGCATGTAGGGCAGGGATTTATATCAATACTTTAGTAACTATGCTTTTGAAGGTCATTGAATCCCTAGGTAGTGAAGCCTGGACTGTGATCACAGCCCTGGAGCCTACAAAAAATTAGTCAAAATGCAACCCCCATATTTCTATTGCCACAGGTTCACTTTAATCCTGGTTGGAAGAGGATGAGGGGTGTGTTCTTTCTGTATAAATCAATCTGCTGTGTGTCTAATCTGATCTCCCTTCTTTTTACTGCTGAAAATGTTAACTGATCCACCTGAGAGCTGGTGCTGTCTATCTGAGTTGAATGTTTAGATGAGCTTGGATGCATGAAAACGAGAGTCTCTAGAACCCTTTCTGCTTTAACATAGCTAAAACAATTTAACTTCTTCCTTTCCTGGCACTTTACAGCAATTACAAACCCAATATTTTTTTTCCCCCGAAACCATCCTAAAAATTTTTTAATACAAACAATTTTATTGTAGAAAATAAAGAGTAGTAACAATAAGCATCAAATACAGAAGGTGGTACAATGTATGTAACAAGTTATGCAATCAGTGAAGTACATATAGCAATATTTGGTGGTCTTTGGTGGTACATATAGCAATATTTGGTGAGTCTACTCAGCTTCAATCTATATTGTCACATATGTTGATCAGCTAAGAGAGTCAGCCCAATGAGAGGAGCCCAAAATCTTGCTAAGGGTATAGCGGGCGTCCCAAGTTCACATTGACACTTCTACTACAGAAAGGAAAGGTGGAAAGGAGCAAACAAGATACAGAACCAACAAACCATTAAACAAAAAAAAGAAGTAATTACGGGGAACCTTAGGATAAGGGATGTTTACAATGCAGTATTATCTGGGTCGTTTTCAATGGGAGAGCAAATATAATCACTTCCACTTCCCATCATAAATGGGCATGGTGTCCATGATAGTATGGAATACTTTCTCCATGAGTTGTATGGCTGCCATACGTTTAAGGATTGGTCCAATGGGACCCCAGGAGCACACCAGAACAAGGCGATAGTTCAGTGGACCGCACTAAATAGAGTATGTGCCAGTTTTTGTTCTGGGGTATTTCTGCGAAGAATAGACACATCTGGTGTGTCAGGGTCGTCAAAATACCCGTGATCTCAGCCACTTTAGAAGCCAAGTTTTGCCAGATCTGCTTAAGTGCTGTACAACTCCAGAAGATATGCAGGTCTCGCGAGACAACCTCTGAAGCAGTTTTCAGAGACAGCGGGGAAAATGTGTTACTTTGAGGGGGGTGTAATACCAGTTTGTGTGTAATTTCACCACTGTTTCCTTCACCGCTATGGATTTAATGCATTTGTGCATGTTAGAGATCTTGTCTATCCAGAAGACTCTTGACCGGTCTCTGCCTCCCAGCCGAGCATAGCTGCGGGATAGCATTCTAAATTTTAAGTTCTTCGTGTGATGCCAACTACACAAACCCATATTGTGGTAGGAAACTGGCATCAAGTTGAGGTGAACCTGGCCGCCATTGGGGTTGATTTACTAAAACAGAAGAATGCAAAATCTGGGTGCAGCTGTGCATGGTAGCCAATCCGCTTCCAGGTTTTATTGTCAAGGCTTAATTTAGAAGCTGATTGGCCACCATGCACCAGATTTTGCACTCTTCAGTTTTAGTAAATCAATCCCCTCCTGTTCCGTATACATGGAGGCTTCAGGTATTGATAGGTCACCAGTGGCAACTAGCAAAATCTGGAAAAGTGGGCATGGCCAGAAGCAAACATTAAAATGTTCTTAAATGTGTTGGGAAGATTAAAAAACTAAATTGGAAAAAAAAATCAACAATAAGGTTACAGGTAGAAAAACTCAGAAATGTAAACTTGCTTTTTCAAAAGACATTACTTGGGTAGTTTAGGTCAGCATTCACCCAGAACTGTTTTTTAAAAATATCTAATGAGCGGTAAAACAAACTGGCATTTCCTCTTTTGGAGCAAAATGCCCTTGTCCTTTATGTTTCAGAACAGCTTACCACACGTGTTACAATCTGACTGCTCGATCTCCTTTATGGTGGCCTGCAATATCAATATGTGGTTCAATCAAAAAGATCAAATTGTCATACAATTGAATAGTCATGATTCCTTTCCAGTTGATTTGGACCGGATTCATGAATATGACCGTATTTCAGTTGATCAGATTAAAAGACTGCATGGTGGTAACATTGATGCCGTTGATAACTTATGATCATATCTTCAAACCTTCGTTCGAAATTCACATTCCCGTATGGGTCATATTGTTTGAATAGCTTGTCAACTATAAATCAAGTATACTTGTCGGAAAAGATCAGTTGGAAAAAGTAACTGATCGTTTATCAAAGCTGCATAACCACCATTAGGTCTACCAACAAGTATGTAGTACAAGGGCTTGTCTGGTTGCATTCAAATTGTTTAAATAGTTACGTTTTGGTAGATCTCAGGATGAATGTAGAATGATTATATGGTCAGATTTTAATGTGTGTGTGTGTGTGTGTGTGTGTATGTGTGTGTGCGTGTGTGTGGTAAGCCTGATGGTATCTTAAGTAGTTTTAGTAACTATAATATTTAAATATAAAAGTATTTTTCTGCACTAAACTTAAAGCAGAACTACATTAAAAAATGTAAGTACCACTGGTTACAATTTGGAGGGGGGGGGGGGGGTGCCAGTATCGATTATTACCTCGCCTAGGTGCAAATGACACCACTTGCCCCGTCCCCTCCCCTCCTGCACCCTCGCCTCCTGCTACACATGTTCCAGGAGGCTGCAGGACCATTCAAAGAGCTCCATACAGGCTCACACACGTGAAGTGAGGAGCCAACTGAGGTTCCTTAAGAAAACACTGCCAGTTCCTTTATCCAAGATGATGGCGCCGTGGACCTGCAGTGGTAAGAACTGGCTGCAGGAAGACAGCGCTGAACTCCAAGAACTGGTAAGTACTTGATTTTTAACAGTCAGCTGGCACAAAAACACACCATAAAATTCCTCTTTAAAGCATAAAATAGAGGAAGTTCTGCTCTTCCTCCATCTCTCCCCCACCCCCTCCTTCACATTTGGCACATATTTTTTGGGGGGCGGGAGTCAGTACCTGGTTTTGATCCCACTCCCCGACTTCTGGTCAGATCGCTGTATCGATCTGAGCGGATGTTGGGCCCTGTCTCCTTCCTTTGAAGCCTTCTGAGACATGTCACAGGTCCCAGAAAGCTGTGGGACCAATAGGATGGCTCACGCATGCACAGTGAGCAGCTGGCTGTGAAACCACAAGCAGTCACATCCGGCTGCCTACACTTAGTATGCCAGGGCTGAAGCCCAGTGAAGAAACAGAACACTGCTGGATCCTGGGACAAGCGTCTATTTAATAAAAGTCAGCAGCTACAGTTTTTTTAGTTGACTTTTTAATTTAAAAAAAATATGACTGAAGCACCTAAGGATGAGTAGTGATGAAAAAATATCAGTGGGCTTAACCAATTTTTGTCCGTAAATTCTTAGTCTGTGTAGCTGAGGGTGTGGCGTTCTTTGCCTCCATACTTTGTGCTAAAATGTGATAATTTTTCCCATCTCAGAAAATAGCTTGGAATGCCGTTAGTACTCATTTTAGGTATTTTCAGATCTCTGATTTTATCATAAAGTACCTCCATGTACAGGCTCTGATCAACATGTGATATTACTCCTCCAGGTCTACCATCTGCTCTTCAGCTCCTCGTACCTGTCTTCTGATGACCTGCCAGCCAGGAACCCTTGGGATGCGGCCACCACAGCAGGGGGACAGATCCTCAATCTCCAGGTGAGTATCAACCCACATTCTATTTTTTATGGACAAATTCTAATACAATTCCAGACAACTGAACTGTTCCTGGGACATAACATAGTTCCATCATTGAACTGCCTACAGTGATATTATGATTGAATTCTTGGCAGCCTTCCTTTTATTATAAGATACATTTTTTGTTTAAGAGTCTTAACATCCCACTATAGAGAACTGTGTGACCTATAAAGTGCTCCCTCGTTGTACAGAAGGCTACTGCCAAGTACATTAGCCAAATTAAATGTGATATAAACACTACGGCTGGCTTTCTATGGACCTTGACGTGTATCTAAACCCAAAAAGTAACGTTTAATACATTTAGTCCTTAAATGTGGTGGCTGCATTTGTCTTTTTTTTAGAACCTTTTCAGGATGATTGTAGAAATATTATATGGTCATATTGTAATGTGTGTGTGTGTGTGGTGAGCCTGATGGTATCTTTAGTAGCTTGAAGATATTTGTTAAAGTGGTTCTGAAGCCTAAATACAGGAGATGCTCCCATAACAAGGGCATGCTATGGGGGCACTCAGGAGGGAGGAGGAGCCAGGAGCATTGGCAGGATACCTGAGAAGAATGGGTGCAGGCCACTCTTTGCAATACCATTGCATAGAGCAGGTAAGTATAGGGCCTCATGCACGCTGGACTCTTTGGCTATCTCTCCTAGATGCCTTTCCTCCTGGCAGATTGTGTATTGGCAGAAAAAATGCTTGCTGTTTGTTTTAAGCCTACATTTCTGGTCTGGGGTTTAATACTTTTTCCAAAATCATCACATTAAAGGGTCAGTCCACCTAAAACTGAAACTCCTGTTTTTAGTAGATACTGGGAAGTTAAACTACCAACTGCTTCCTGTATATCTTGGTGGCTCTTTTGGTGAGAGCTCTGCTCTGCACTGAGTTCCCAGTTCTACTCAACTGCTATGACCATTATGATGGGTTTCCATTCTTGCTGCTGTATCTTTTCCTTTATTTTATATTATGGAGAATTTTACAGGGATGGCTGGAACACAAAAAGGTGGAGAAGAGCACCCATAATTCCCAAATGGACTGCAACAGAGTCAGGGCCGTCTTTAATATTGATTGGACCCTGGGCAAAACTTTTCTTGCCCCCCCCCCCCCCCCCCCCATGCAGATTAGCTCTCCACCTACTCTGAGACATAAAATAAATAGCAGCTAGACTCAAAATCAGTTTACTGAATCAGATCAGGCAGCTATTGCGATTGGTTGCCAGAGGTATCATTACCGCTCACTGACTGGTTGCTAGAGGTTACAGAACACATTGCAGCTCACTGGTTAGTTGCTAGAGGTTACAGCACATGATTTCTGCTTGTTGATTGGTTTCTAGAGATTACTGTGGATACTCTGACCTCAGAGGGGCATGATATACATATCAATGCCGCTGGCCGCTGCTATTTACATATGAATGCCGCCACTATTTACATATAAATGCCAGTAATTTACATGTAAACACAGGGTCTGCAGGTGAGTCATCTGAACACAACAATAGGGCAGAGCTGGGCAGCATTAGTAGCAGCACTTCACACTGATATATTGGGACACAGCACAGGACTAAAACCTCAAGGGGCGAGGAAATTTAAACCAGGATAGTTGGCAAGTATGAGGCAACTGCTTTGGGCCCCACAACAATGACAGGGCCCAGGGCAGCTGCCCCTTTTGCCCTGCCTTAAAAACGGCTCTGAACAGAGTCAGAAATTATATCAGTGATATTATAGAAGAATCCAGGGCTAACCCAGCCCACCAATCTCCACTTTACAGATAGAACTTGTTGCTTTTAATGTCATATTTTCAAGTCTTAGTTCAATTTGTTATGTTATTCTAGGGGAACGTTTTAGGAAAATTGAAATCTTTCCCAGAAGGTTTGATCCACAAGGCTCTGCGAGATCCCAGAAAGTCTGCACATAGACTGGCTCTGCTCCGCCTCCTGACTCTGGCCCTTGGCCTTGCGATCCCCAATACATCTTCTGACCGCTATGATCCTCAGGCTATGGTGAAAGAGCTGGAGGTAGGGATTGCAAACTGAATTTACTGTATATGTAATATTGTCTACAAATGTTTGTTCGTTAACCAATTCAAGAGCAGTGGGGTAGAGCAAGATGCTGTAACAGCAGTGCTACAGCGGTAACCATTTCCTTTCAGATATTCCAAGCAAGGAGGGGGGGGGGGGGGGGGGTGATGAGTCTTTGCTCTGTCACATATAGCTAGGTGTGTCATTTTGAGAGTTTTAATTGCAGATCTCTCTAAACAGGCTTTTTTTTTTTAGCTTAGCAGTTAAAATTAACCTGGGAAATGTGAAAGACTACAGAACGTCATATTTTGAGTAGAAATACACATATGAGGGACCAAATCAGTGTCCTCTGTTTCAGTGGTTGCAAACCTTTCAAACCTCACATATCACTAATCTAACAACTTTGAATCCTGTGGACGACTAACATGAATTTTACGTGCCTTATACACACAAGGTCTCCAGGTCTCTGCCCCCCTCCCCCTGGATCACACTGCTGCCTTATACACACAATGCTCCGGGTCTCTGCCCCCCTACCCCTGGATCACACTGCTGCCTTATACACACAATGCTCTAGGTCTCTGTCCCCCTCCCCTGGATCACACTGCTGCCCTCTACACACAATGCTCCGGGTCTCTGTCCCCCTCCCCTGGATCACACTGCTGCCTTATACACACAATGCTTGGGTCTCTGTCCCTCTCCCCCTTGATCACACTGCTGCCTTATACACACAATGCTTAGGGTCTCTGTCCCTCTCCCCCTGGATCATACTTCTGCCTTATGCACACAATTCTCTGGGTCTCTGTCCCCCTCCTCCCTGGATCACACGGCTGCCTTATACACACAATGCTCCAGGTCTCTGCCCCCCTCCCCCTGGTTCACACTGCTGCCTTATACACACAATGCTGTGGCTCTCTGTTCCCCTCCCCCTGGATAATGCTGCTGCCTTATACACACAATGCTACGGCTCTCTGAAGTCAGTATTGACTGTCATTGAGAACAACAATGGAAACAACATTGGGTGGTTTACATCCACCACAATGTTTATTTGCGGCAGAACCCCTGAGAACCACCAAAATTTTCTGAGGACCACTCCTTTGCGACCGCTGCTCTGTTTGATTTCTGTCCCTGAGCGTCTATCCAAGCTGACCAGAGCATATCACTTTTCTTTGGGAACAATTTCTACTCTCGTAGGTTAACTTATACAAAGTCAGTACAATGTTAATAGCGTTTCTTTAGGAAGATAAAGTAGGAGTGTGGAGTTTCCGCAGAGCAATTTCTCGTCTTGCATAGAAAGTTGCATAAGCAATTATACCCAGTAGGAACAGTAACAGATCGGGTCCCAAAGCAAGATCACACATATAATTAAAAGCATCAACCACTCATTCCCAGAATGGGTAAATCAAAGGGCAAGACCAGCGCCACTGATAAGCCAGTACAACTGGACCTGTTGTACCCTGCACGGGCCAGCAGGGGGCCCCCGGGCAATCTGACAGCAGAATGCATGCAGAATAAAAAAAAAGATCTCCAACCAGTGTCTAGTACTCTGCTCCGACTTATTTGCAAGCTTTTTTTTTAGTTTCTGGGTCCCTCTGTAGATGTTCTTGTGGATGTGTGGAAGGGGAATATTTCTTGTGTTTCGGGTGGAAGGTCACCTCCGTGGCCGCCGCATGTCAGTGCTGGCTCAAGTCCCGGCCAGCCTTCCCTGGCGGAGTGTTTCATCTCTCTCCACTCTTTCATGGGGAATCTCCCGCTGTGTTATGGAGCTGGAGTCTGAACTGTTCGGCGGCCATCCACTTACTGTAACAAAGCCCTGTCTCCTAAACTGTGATAGACAGAACACTGATCCAATGCTGGGAAATGGGATCAGTGTTCCATCTATCATGGTCTAGGAGGCGGGGCTTTGTTACAGTGAGTGGACGGCCGCCGAACAGTTCAGACCCCAGCTCCATAATACAGCAGGAGATAACCGCTCTGTGTTAGCAGGGTGCTGACAAGGCTGCATCGATGAGCAGGGATGAGGCTGCAGATGGACACAGTGGGACTGCATTGGTGGCACGGATGAGGCTGAAGATGGGCACAGTGAGGCTGCATTGATGGCACTGATGAGGCTGCATTGATGGCACTGATGAGGCTGCATTGATGGCACTGATGAGGCTGCATTGATGAGGCTGCATTGATGGCACTGACGAGGCTGCAGATGGGCACGGACAAGGCTGCAGATGGGCATGGACGAGGCTGCAGATGGGCACGGACGAGGCTGCAGATGGGCACGGACGAGGCTACATTGATGGTCACTGAGAGGCTGCATTGATGGTCACTGTGGGGCTGCATTGATGGTCACTGTGAGGCTGCATTGATGGGCTCTGGTGAGGCTGCATTGATCTCTTGTATCATGTCTGCAGACTCTGACTATCTCTTGCATTATCACAGTATTTCTTTTGGATAATCAAACTTATAACTGTCTGGAGAAAGATAGATATCACTTGAAGACAAACTTGCACTTTGTTTCAAGGCGGGGTCTGGGGAGGGGCCAGGGGCAGAGGGGGGTAGGACTGAAGGAGGAACCTGAAGTGGGCCCCATCAGGTAGGCTTCTATCAGCAGCCCGGGCAGGACCATACCATGTGCACGAAAGTGCCAGTAGAGGAACTATATTTTGTGCATGGGGAGTTTAAGTGAGGGTAAATATTAGCCAGATGTTGCGGAGTATAATAAGCACTGTGGAGAAACTTCAACTATATGAAGTCCTTGGCAGATCTAATAGAGGTAACATAGGTGGAAATACAGGCATCCCAGTCTTCTTAAGAAAGCTCCCTTCTCCTCCGCTCATAGGTCAGAGTCAACTTGGTGGCATGGGCTACTGAAAGACGAAGGTAGAGGGAGGACAGCCTATAACACGTGAGGTGAGCAGGCATTCAACAAGATCAGACTCCAGAACAATGGGCTCAGGGAATTTGGCAGTGACTGCATGAGGCAGCTATAGATACAGAGAATCTTTTATTTTCAAATCCAACAATAAAAACCTGTTTGGTTTCCTAACTCTTGCTTCTAAACTTGTCAGGGAGTCGAGGTCTGACGCCTAACGTCCAAGCCTGTCTGACACCCTGCATTACCCAACACCTTCCTTTCCAACCAATCTGTCTTAAATAGAACTTCTGGAAATGACATCATCACACTGCCACCACATGACTCAGACGTGTTTTTCAGTATTGTACGTGAGTCAAGGCTGTATTAAAGGGGTTGTAAACCCTCGTGTTTTTTCACCTTTATGCATCCTATGCATAAAGGTGAAAAAACACCCGGCAGTCACTGGCCTCCCCATTTTACTTACTTGAGCCCCTTCATCTCTTTGGCGGGGATGCACTGTCCCTCTCTCCACGGGGTCCTGGCTCTTGATTGGATGGATTGATAGCAGCGCAGCCATTGGCTCCCGCTGCTGTAAATCAAATCCAATGACGCAGGGCCGAGTCCGGCATTCATGTCTGTGGACGCAAATGCTGGACTCTGGAGTGCGCCCGCAAGGTAACTCCCTCGGGAGAGCACTTCTCCTAGGGGGTTATCTGATGTGGAGAGGAGCCGTGAGAGCCGCCAGGGGACCCCAGAAGAGGATGTTTAGGACCACTCTGTGCAAAACAAGCTGCACAGTGGAGGTAAGTAGATATGTTTGTTATTTAAAAAAAAAAAAAAAAAAAAAACGATCCTTTACAGTCACTTTAAATCCTCTGACTTTTTTTGTTTAGGACATTGAGTACAATGAAATAAACTACTCACTACTCACCCTGGGAAACCTGGGGCAGTGGTCATGGTACCAGTTTAACGGGAACATAGGAAAGGATTAAAAGATACAAAATACTGAGTAAGTGACTAAATCAGTTGCTAAATGTGCTTAAAAACTGCCCCTTACTACGCTCACACACAATACCTTTGCCTATCTGCAATGTTTAGTAAGTCGCCCTGTTCATGGGACATGTAGTCCCAGAGGGAGGTGCCATCAATGGTATGTTACAGGTGTCCAATCTCTCCCTCAGCCTGATGACAATTTAATGGTTAATGGTGTTATTTTACTGTAAATGTTTCACCAATTTAAAAGAATATAAAGGCCAAAAGAATTAAAAATGTGAAAGGAGAGCTGGGGGGTAAAGCAGATTTTATGCTGAAGATCTGCTCTGAGTCGGGGTGATCATCAGATATACAGATGACCACAAGGGGCAACATTTACCAATGTGATTATTAAATATTTAAATAAAACTATGGCAAGCAAGTAAAATGTGAATATCAAAGATTACTTTGGTGTAAATGTTACAATATTTATTTAATTTGGTCTCCCTACCTCCAGGAGATTCTTTTCACTCCAGCAGCCCTGGAATCTATTACATGTGAAGGGAGTTTGGATGAGCTGAGTAATATCCTTGGAGTGTCGAAGGCAAAGAGACCCTTACTAACATCTTATAGGAGTATTATATGTGTTGAGAATGAGCCAACACGTATGGAGCATTTCAAGGAACTGGCTGGGGAGCTGAAGGAACAAGTGGATGTCCGTAAAACCGTCAGCCAAGTAAGTTTTCAACGTTCAGCAGAAACACTTTATTCTTTTCAACTTAACCACTTTAAGACCAGCCTCGTTTTGGATTTTAGGTGTTTACATGTTTAAAACAGTTTTTTTTGCTAGAAAAAAACTTAGAACCCCCAAACATTATATATTGTTTTTTTTCTAACACCCTAGAGAATAAAATGGCGGTCGTTGCAATACTTTTTTTCACACCGTATTTGCGCAGCGGTCTTGCAAGCGCACTTTTTTTGGAAAAAATTCACTTTTTTTAATAAAAAAATAAGACACCAGTAAAGTTAGTCCAATTTTTTTATATATTGTGAAAGATAATGTTACGCCGAGTAAATTGATACCTAACATGTCACGCTTCAAAATTGCGCCCGCTTGTGGAATGGCATCAAACTTTTACCCTCAAAAATCTCCATAGGCGACGTTTAAAAAATTCTACAGGTTGCATATTTTGCGTTACAGAGGAGGTCTACGGCTATAATTATTGCTCTCGCTCTACCGATCGCGGCGATACCTCACATGTGTGGTTTGACCACCGTTTTCATATGCGGGCGCTACTCACGTATGCGTTCGCTTCTGCGCACGAGCTCGTCCGGACGGGGCGCTTTAAAAAAAAATTTTTTTGTTTTTCTTATTTATTTTTCTTTATTTTATTTATTTTTACACTGTTTTTAAAAAAAAATTTAATTGGCTCACTTTTATTCCTATTACAAGGAATGTAAACATTCCTTGTAATAGAAAAAAGCATGACAGGTCCTCTTAAATATGAGATCTGGGTCAAAAAGTCCTCAGATCTCATATTTGGACTTCAATGGAAAAAAAAATAAAAAAAATGTCATTTAAGAAAATGACATTTGAAAATTCCTCTTTAAGAGGTATGGGCGGAAGTGACGTTTTTGACGTCGCTTCCGCCCTCCTATGGTATAGAGATGAGTGGCGGCCATCTTAGCGTCACTCATCTCTATGCACAGGAGGGGAAAGGACCCGATCGCCTCCGCCGCTGCCGACGGTTCCGGTAAGCGGCGGAAGGCGCGGGAGAGCGGCGGGAGGGGGGGGCACCTCTCCCGCCGCCGATAACAGTGATCTTGCGGCGAATACGCCACAATGACCACCATTATCGGAATGCCGACCGGCGCCTGAAGAGATGGATATCTCGGTTGTGGCAGCAGCTGCTGCCGTTACCGAGATATCCCTCTTCAAAAAAGGGACGTACATCGTCGTGCGCCGGTCGGAAAGTGGTTAAAGTGATACTAAAGTCGTGTTCTTTTGATCAAAAGTAACAAATATGTTGTACTTACCTGCTCTGTGCAGTTGTTTTGCCCAGAGCAGCCCGGGTCCTCCTTCTCGGGTCTTTCCTGGCTCCTCCCTCTTGTTGAGTGCCCCCACAGCAAGCAGCTTGCTATGGGGGAAACCCAAGCCAAGCCATAGCTCCCTGCAATATTATGTAAAGAAAAGTCACTGATGTTAAACCCAGTAGGCAGGCGCAGTCTACTTAGAGTGGTTGTAAGCCCACATGAAAAAAAAAAAGACCTGCAAGACAAAGGCATAATGAGCTAGTATGCATAGCATACTAGCTCATTATGTAATACTCACCTGAGATCGAAGCCCCCGCTGCGGTGCCCGTACACAGCACCGGCCGGCGACATTTCTCCCCGGAGCTACTTCCGGGTATCACAGCGCCGGAGCTGCGGTGACGTCAATCCCGCACATGCGCGTGGGAGCCGCCGGTAACGGCACAATCCCTAAAGCTGACGGCACGTACGTGCCATTGCTTTATTGCGTATTTGCCAATGACGTTAAGCCTTATTATAGGCTTATCTGTAGCAAAAAGTGGATTGTAAGGGTTTACAACCACTTTAACTGCTCGTCCACAGTGGCATTGCAGTTGGCGAGGAAGTCAAGAGGAACATGGTTCCTCTATGGTTTTCTGGGTCATTGGGGAAGCTATCCAATTGGATGCTGCCGCCCCATGTAACTCTGGCAGAGCCTATATAAGGCCCTTGCTCCCAGGCTTGACATGCATTTTTGCACGTGGATAGAGTAGGGACAGGCACCCGCCTGGTATGGACAGAACTAGCAGCAGGGAAAGGTTCCTGATGAGGAGGGAAAGCGTAGGGCTTGCAACTTCTCTGGACATCTTCCTGCTTGGGCACGAGACAGCCAGGCTGCATTCTGCCCTTCCTAACAGGTGCTGTCGGCTCGGCTGAAACCTGCTGTCTACACGCTGCTGTCATGTGAGGGTTCCCGGGTTGGGTTGTCATCCCAACGGGTTTATTGTGAACCAGTGGCAGCCTGTAATGCAGGGGCGCCCCCCCTATTCTATGCGTCTGACCCCCTAATTTACATGCGAGGCGCCAGACGCATGAATTCCAATGGGTTTTTTTTTTTTTTTTTAAAACGTGATTAGAGCCAGAGGCTCTAATAGGCTTCATAAAAGGGTGGGCTCGGGGCGCAGAGCACTGCGCCCTGAGCCCGCCCGGTTGTGTGACAACAGCAAATTAATATTTGCTATTGTCTTCCTGATTCTCCTCCTGGCCAATCAGGAAGCGGGGCATGAGACCCATCACACGATTGACCGAAAGGAAAAGCGCTCCTATTGGTCGCCTAGGAAGAGGAAGGAGGTGACCGACCGGACTGGGTGGATCCGGGTGTGACCCACCAGTACCACCAGCCCCCACTGTTGTGAACTGTCTGTGCATTATTTCCATACAAGTTATTTCATTACACTTGGACTGTGTGTGTTATTGCCGTTGCACCCCACCTACAACCCTTGTATACTTTACAACCAAGCTAACTGCCATCTTAGCCTCTGTTTGGTCTGCAGTTGCAATGTTGCTACACATGTGACCAGCTATGACCTCAGCCATTTGATGGCTTGATGGTGGAGGGCACAAGCAACTGTGAAAGTTTTCATTCACGGTATGCCTTGAATGTAACTGTTTTGGGAAATCATTATTGGATGGGTTTAGTTCCTCTTTAAAGCAAACCTGTGTTTTGCCCATTCGGGGCAAAGCAACAGGTTTGCTTTAATCCCTCTCCCCTCTCCTGTATATTCTTATCTTTTTTTATTCCCATGCTGCTCAGTTTAGCACAAGGGAATATTGGGTATTTCCAGGTTTAGAGGACAATGTGACTCACTCCATGTGACAGTACTGGGCCAATCAGCACTGTCATACTTACAAGTTCAATTCCCTATGTAAGGTACACCTCTGGTGACTTGTAACTTACACTTTACTTTTGTTCTTCGGCTGAATGGAACAGAGTGGGAGCAAAGGAAGAAACATATACTATATTACCAAAAGTATTTGGACTCCTGTCTACACGCACATGAACTTTAATGAAATCCCAGGGTTCAATATTGAGTTGGCCCTCCCTTTGCAACTATGACAGCTTCAAATCTTCTGGGAATGCTGTCCACAAGGTTTAGGAGTGCGTCTATGGGAATGTTTGACCCTTCTTCCAAAAGCGTATTTGTGAGGTCAGGGCACTGATGTGGACGAGAAGGCCTGTCTCCGCTCTAATTCATCCCAAAGGTGTTCTATCGGGTTGAGGTCAGGACTAGTCAAGTTCCTCCACCCCAACAGTAAAATCAGTCTGTATTTGCAGTAAAGCATGCTTGTTATACTCACTGTGGATCCTAAGAGGTTAATCCTCTGCATTGTGTAAAAAGGCTGTTTGATCCTGTATTCTCTGATCCTCCCCTTCTTCCACTGTCCCCAATCCATCTGCTGATAGAACAGAGCTTTGGGGGCAAGCTGCACATGCTCAGTTTGGTGTGTATTGCTAGAAAGGTTTTTTTTTCTGGGAGGGTGCATGTGATCAGCACTATCAAGAGGGTCAGGGGTCCTGCAGCCTCATAAGTCAGTCAGAGTGGAATAAACCCCCCCCCCCCCTACAAGCTTTAAACAGACACTTATAGAAATAATAAGACTGCTATATACTGCTGATGAGAAAAGGTATTTAGCAGTGTATATTTACTAAAAAAAAAAAGCATTTCCATGTTCTGTGTACTGTGGGAGACCAGGTATAGTGAATGCAGGGTCCTGGGTTTAGTAACACTTTAAGTTTATGACCCACATGTGGCATATAAGGTCATAAATAGACTGTGCCCCCTTAAATGGGATGCTTTTTAATCCAACTATTTTTTTCTTTTTTACACTGTTAAAGGGGTTGTAAGCAAGTGTTTTCACTCCTCCTTTCCACCAGGTTATAGCCACAAAAAGAGAGAACTACATAGTGCTTTAATATTCCAAAAGGCAATTTAATGCCCAATTCAGAAATAATTCACTCACGCTTAAATGTGCATGAGTTCACTACTTGTTCTCAACCCCAAAATATATTCTGTCCGGTGTAATGATGTCAGCCAAGAGCTCCAGCCCAACTTGTTTCGTCACTGGATCACGTGACTTGGGAATCTTGTTTTATACTGGGTTTTGAATCAGCAGCACAAAGGGGTGTTTTGGAATTTGTCATTATTTTGTTTTAAATGAGCCTCTGTTGTATTACAGCTTCACCTGGATGAGGTAAATGCCACTGAAACACAGCACAGGCTGCGCTCTCTCCTGGAGGATCTGCTTCAAGTAGAGAAGATCCTAAAGGATGTTGATATCCTCTCAGCACTGGCCAAGCTGTTACCGAAGGGGGCCTGCGCTAGCAAGAGTGCCCCAATGCCTATCAATTCTACCAGCTGGAATTTCAACTCCACTGGCAGTTCGAACTCTACAGGAGAGGGTGACGATGGCAGGACCCAGGAGCATGAACCAGATGAAGAAAACCCACATAGCCAATTCTCAGCCTTTGTCCAGCTATGGGCTGGCCTGCAGCCCATCCTATGTGGCATCAACCGGTCAGTGCCAGATATATTAATTTGTAACAACAAGGGTGTATGTTCTATATCAGGAATGTGACAATCAATGATACTGTATTTCTTAACTGAGATAACATCATTATTCATAACTTCATAACCTCATCATAACTTCAAATGTACATTTACCTTTGCTCCATGGGAAAAAAAAGAAAAAATTCCCTGAGGAGTCATCATCCTCTAGGTTTATGCTGAAAAGTGTATGTTGTAATGTTAATCCACGTTTCCCTATCCAAATATGTCAACATATCTATATACCTCTGGGACCAAAGGTTACACTGCCCAAGTCTGCTGCTGCTCCCTACAGGCATCAGAATCCTGCCCATGTATCGGGCGTGGCAATAAAAAGAAAAAGCTGGCTATTGTCCTCTATGACCAGGCTTGGTACAAGAGCAGACTTTTTGAGACTTTATTTCCATGTTAACTGGTTGCCGTTGTGTTTTTGCACTGCTGTAAAAAAGGTCCTAAAGGCTGAAGGTTTTTTACCTCAATGCATTCTCTGTACACATCTCCCCAGCCCCTGCTTATAATAACCTGAGCCTGATCTTGATCCAGCGATGTGCATGAGAGCAGAGGATCTCTGGGCTCTCTCCCACCTCATTGGCTTAGACACGGCAGCAGAAGCCAATGGCTCTCGCTGCAGTCAATCACAACCACTGAGGGTGCAGTGGACAGGGCAAAGCCCGCTCTGTGTGTCTTATGGAGCGAGCCCACACAAGTTCCTCCATAGCAAGTGGCTTGCTCTGGGGGCACTCAGCTGGGGGGAGGGGCCAGGAGCGCTGGCGAGGGACTCGAGAAGAGGAAGATTGGGGCTGCTCTGTGCAAAATGATTGCACAGAGCAGGTAAGTATTTGTTTATTTTTTTTTTAAATTTTTTTTAAATAAACCTTAATACTTTACAAGGGTGGGATCCTAGACTTCTCTTTTAAAGGTGCACTTATCTTTTGATGTATATAACATTCTTCCATATTTATGTACCTGTGGACTCTCAGGTGTGATAAACCGTTTATAAAGTTTGGTACACGCAAGTAGAATTTAATTTGAATGGAAGTCGTTCATTTAAGCATTCTTCCTTTGCAATATTGAGCCAACTTACCGTATTTCATTCAACCTGGAATATGAATGGAATCCCAGACATATTAAACAGATTTCATTACAATACGTATGATTTTTAAAACCACATTTACAGTTATGCCCCGTACACATGTATGGAAATGTCTGATCGGACCATGTTGTCGGAAAATCCACCCGTGTGTGGGCTCCATCGGACTTTATCCGTCGGACCTTCCAACAGAAAAAATTTGAGCGCAGGATCTCAACTTTTCCGACAACAAAATCCGATCTGACTTTTTCCGATCGTGTGTCGAGAATTCCGACGGACAACGTGCCACGCATGCTCAGATCAAGTTACGAGACCAAAGCTATTGGCTACTAGCCTCTACGTAGTTCCGTCGTACGCAACGAACGTCACCACGTTCAGAATGATCGAATTTTCCGACAACTTTGTCCGACCGTGTGTATGCAACACCAGTGTCGGACAAAATCCGTCTGATTTTTTCCACATTTTGTGGTCGGAATTTCCGACCATGTGTGCGGGGGCTTCGAATTTCATCCACTCAAAAAAAAAATTTTCATTCTACAATTTTGCATTTTATTGTCTGTATGGTCAAAAAAACTAATGTTGATTTGACCCCACTAACCATTAGAAAATTCCACAAAAGTTCCAAAATCAATCTTTTTCAAACAAAATTCCTCTTGTTTGTACTCACCATAAGAGTGTAGAGCAAAGACTTTTACGGTAATTAAAAAAAATGATCTAGCATCATCTTTACGGAAAGATTCTTTTTTTGATGGATCCTTTAGAACTATCGAACCGGAAGCCCTAAAACAGGGAAACATGAGCTCTTTGGGATTTACTAATAAGGAACAGAGAAACTTGGGGCTCCTTGTACACCTGATGACCAGCAATCCCAAGATCCTTTACTCTCCAGTGGGGACAGAAGTTGACAAAGTTATTCGGAAGGTGGGTATATTAACAGTTTCATATACTGTATGTATTGGTTTCCTAAAAGATGCTACAAGTCATTTTGGGGATGGTTGAGTTTACTTTGCATGAAGCAATACAATATTAATTGTAACTATTTTTTACAAGTTAGTTTTGTTGAGGTAAAAAAAATATATATATTTTCACTGTAAGGATTTTGCTAATTTTTCAGATCTTGCCTCCTTTTTTTCTATAACTATAGAAGTAGGCCTTGTCAGTGCCTACAGAAAGGTAATGTTTTTAATGTTAAAGGCTAGGTTCACCTTTTTTTTTTTTAAATGCCAGCTCCACTACGTACCAATATAGCATTTTTGGTGCGAGTGCCCGGCGGCCGCGATGTCCGCCGGGCACCCGCGATTGCCCGTTAAAACAACGGGACCGGGCGGGACCGTGGAGCTGTGTGTGTAAACACACAGCTCCACGGCCTGTCAGCGGGGAGGAGACCCATCAAGTGATCCCAGTACAGAGGATCACATGATCGGTCTCCTCCCCTTAAGTCCCCTCCCCCTACAGTTAGAATCACTCCTATTAGGGACACACATTAACCCCTCCAGCGCCCTCTAGTGTTAACCCCTTCCCTGACAGTCACATTTACACAGTAATCATTGCAATTTTATAGCAACGATCGCTGTGTAAATGTGAATGGTTCCAAAAATGTGTCAAAAGTGTCCGAAGTGTCCGCCGCAATGTCGCAGTCACGAAAAAAAAATCGCAAATCGCCGCCATTACTAGTAAAAAAAAAAAAAAAAAAAATTCAATAAATCTATCCCCTATTTTGTAGACGCTATAACTTTTGCGCAAACCGATCAATATACGCTTATTGCGATTTTTTTTACCAAAAATATGTAGAAGAATACGTATCGGCCTAAACTGAGGAAAAAAAATTGTTTTTTTTAAAAAAAATGGGATATTTATTATAGCAAAAAGTAAAAATTATTGTGTTTTTTTTCAAAATTGTCGCTCTTCTTTTGTTTATAGCGCAAAAAATAAAAACCGCAGGGGCGATCAAATACCACCAAAAGAAAGCTCTATTTGTGGGAAAAAAAGGACGTCAATTTTGTTTGGGTGTAACGTCGCACGACTGCGCAATTGTTAGTTAAAGCGACGCAGTGCCGAATCGCAAAACAGTGCTCTGGTAAGGAAGGGTGTTAAAAGCCCTGTATTGAAGCGGTTAACCATGTGATCGGCTGTGTCCAATCACAGCCGGTCACATGTAAATACAGTTATGCCGTTAATCGGCACGCCTCGCCTCACACTGGCAGAGTGTGAGGAGAGGGGAGCCGATCAGCGGCATCTCCTCACAGGGGATAGCTAGGTATGTAATCAGGGCACTGTTTATCATTAATTAAGTGCCCACCAGTGCCAGCAATGATTGCCCACCACTGCCAGCAATCAGTTACAACCAGTTACAACCAGTGCCCACGATTGCCACCATTCCAGCAATCAGTGCCCACAAGTGCCAGCAATCAGTGGCCATTAGTGATGCCAGCCAGTGCTGGCTATCAGTGCTGCCCATCACTGCTGCCCATCAATGCTCATCACTGCTGCCCATCAGTGCCGCCTATCTGTGCCCACCAGTGCTGCCTATCTGTGCATAGGGCCACCTATCAGTGCCCATAAGTGCGGCATATTTGCATCTCCTCATCAGTGCCCATAAGTGCCACCTCATCAGTGCAGCCTATCGGGGCCCATCAGTGCTGCCTCATCAGCGCTCCTCAGTGAAGGAGAAAAATTACTTATTTACAAAATTTACTGACAGAAACTAAGAAAACATTTTTTATTGTTTTTTCAAAATTTTTGGTCTTCTGGGTTTTTTATTTCTTGTGATTAAATTACCACAAGAAAGCTCTGTTTGTGTGAAGAAATTATAACAATTTCACATGATTACAGTGTAGCATGACCGCGCAATTGTCATTCAAAGTGTGACAGCGCTGAAAGCTGAAAAATGGCCTGGGCAGGAAGGGGGTGTAAGTGTGGTTAAACACACTGCTCGATTACTTCTGCCTTACTACCTGAACAGACTTTAGGTCATGACACAGGAAGGAGTTGACCAGCTGAGGGTATATGATGCAGGGTGTGTGCTAATGAGGTCAGCTGGTCAACTCCTTCCTGTGTCATGACCTAAAGTCTGTTCAGGAAGTAAGACAGAAGTAATGTGGTAGTGTGTTTAAACAGCTATGAAGAGAGTGAGGTAAGCTGATGTAGAATTAATGGAAAGCTGTTTTATTTTTGCAAAATAAGTACATTAATGCTATATTGGTACGTAGGGGAGCTGTAATTTACAAAAAAAAGGTGAACTTAGCCTTTAAAGTAGAACCTCATTCTTCTTTTAAAATTGGGGATATAGTGGGGAAAGTTTAAGCCTCTGTCAGGCCTCTGTTACCATATGTATACCATTTAGTTGCCCCCCCCCCCCCCATAGTTCCCGGACCAACCCAACCCAACCCAACAAAGGTTCTTACCCTCCTGCTCTCTATCAAAAAATAAGGGGGGAAAAAAATCGTCAGGGGTTTCACTATTGATCATGAAATGACTTGCTTAGTGTTTTAAAATGTTCTAGCCATCAGAGCTTTAAGCTTTTGAGTTTCCATTTTCAGGAACAATAAATGTGTTGCAGATGTTGGCCAAAGTGCTGAGATAATAAAAGTGTCACCTGCTCATTCAAAGAATAGCCTCATACCTGTTACACCATAAAATATATTTTGTTCAAAGTTCAGAGTACATAATGATGCAATAATCCAGTTTATGAGACAGTTGTTCATTATTCTGTAATAGAATGGCAGGGTTATAACTTCCTCAAGATCAAGGGTCTGGCTCCAGGGCTGTCCCACTCACCTTTCCTTCTCTACTTGGTGAGTCACTGACCCAGAACATGTACCCACCCAGTGTCAGTACAACTGGCAGGCACATATTTGTTCTGGGTTGGCAGCTCATTAAGCAGTGAAAGAAAAGCAGCATAGAGATAAATATGCTGCTATCCTTCTTGTAAAAATTGTAGCAGCCTGGCTGTCTCTCTTGTTCCAATACTTTCTAAACTGATGACCTGGAGCAAGCATGCAGCTAGTGAAGTCAGACTGAAATCAGAACTGATCGACGGGCTTGTTCTAGGGGAGTGACTCAAAGTATTGAAGCCATTGGATTATCATGATAGAGAGAAAATGTCAGCAAAGACATCCTTGAAAGTGGTTGTAAACCTCAGACATGAAATATGAACAAAGCATATCTCTTTATAGTGTGTACGTGTCTCAATTTAGAGTGCTAAGTGGCATTTCTGCTGCCTCCTTCCTCCGCTATCAGCATGAGTCACTTCTGACAAGTTTCCTGACACCAAGAGAAAAATGGTGACAGGTGGGGGCCCTCCAGCACACAGTCTGTGACTGATAGCCTCAGCTCTGTTCTGTGTGCTGCGTGAAGAGGGTGTCCCTTTCCTCCAGTCAGCTGTCAGAGCTCTCCTCACTGAGCTCTGCAGTGTGTAATTTCAACTCTCTGACCTTTTTTTTTTTTTCTGACAGCTTTATACATTTTGGACTTCAAATTGATGCAGAGAAGACTGCAGATAGACAGATTCAACTTATGTAGGATGATTTGTTTCAACTCTGTGTAAAATCTGAGGATTATGTAAGGATTTACAACCACTTTATTCTCTCTGTCCATATGAGCTGCCATAGGCTGTCATAATATCTTCCCTGGTTCCCAGGCCACAGTAATATCACTGATCCTGCTTTTCCATTTAACAGGCAAATGAGACGTTTGCATTTGTGGGCAATGTGACTCAGTATGCCAGGATGTGGATGAACATTTCAGCAGAGATCCGCAGCCTTCTGGAAGACGGCGTGCTGCAACAGCGCATTCAGTGGTTGCAACAGGTGAGCAAACATTACTAAGCTCCTAAGGATCACCTTATTCCATTATTTTAACATTGAAAAAGTCTCGGACGCCGCAGTGATCTGCTTTTAAAGTGTAACCGCGGGCAAAATAATAAAATGACTTGAATGCTGCAGTCTATCACTAGCATTACTAGACCAGCTTTTAGTTTTTTTGAGTCCACCATAGCAAAGTATAATTACCTTTTGAGCCTGCCGGTATTTCCATTATTTTTCCACTTCATGTAATGGGGTGACAACGATGTTTCTTCTGCAGTAAAATCACACAGCAGCGATGTCACCCTGTAGACTGAGCTATCTCCATGGACTACAATACACTTCCACCCTATGTTATGAAGAGTGGGAGGTGTTATATAGTCCCACACACTACCTACCTAGGATGACAATGCTGCTTCTCCGAGGTACAGCACGATTGTCACCCTAGGACAGGCAATGTGTTCCCGGCAGAATCACCAGGGGAAAATAAAGGGGGGAAAAATGTGAAAAATAAACAAATTCATCCACACATCTAAGGAAAGGTAGGCTACAATGCATAAAATGTTTGTTCTTGGGTTTAGATACCCTTTAAAGTAGAATTAAACTTCCCAATCCTTTTCAGTCATGGAAGCTGCCATCTTAGCCTTCGTTTGACCTGCAACTGTCATGATGCTGCACATGTCATCAGTTATGACACCAGCTATTTGATGGTTTGACAGTTTGGTTGAGAACACAAGCAATCCCAGCAGGTTCCGCGTTAAGAAGCTACAGCATCAGGTTTCTCATTCTTAAAGCGGGTGTAAACTTAAAAAAATAAATACAAAGGTGTCCCCTTGCAAGTTTAAATCATAATGTGCTAGTATGCATCGCATACTAGCACATTATGTCAGACTTACCTATGAAACCGATCCCTCCAGCGGCACGCTGTCACCATGATTCCATCTTCACCCGGTCTTCCTTCCAAGTTCGTAGGCTCCAACCGCTGGAATGGCTGAGCCACAATGACATCACGTATTCACACAGGAGTCACAGCCACGGCACAGTCCTCTGAAGGGATGGCATGAGTATGTTGTCCCTTTAGAGCAGGGTTTTCAAAGTATTGGCCCGCTGGCCATTTACGGTCTGCGGACCAATTACAAATGGACCGCAGGCAGGGCCAATCGTGGGCGGGTGCCTGGGGTGCACCGCGCAGTGGCTGGGAGCTTTCTCTCTCTCTCTTTCTCTCCTGTGTCCTCTCCCCTGCATGCTGCTGCAGCCCAGCGCACACAGCAAAGGAATCAGACACAGCACAGGAGAGCAGAGAAAACCGAGCGGAGGGAGGATCCGTCCATCGCCCCGCCCACCTAGGCTCTGATGATCGCTCAGAGCTGTGCTCCCTCGGAGGCTGTGCCCGGATCCAGGGTCCTGCTGCCACCTCAGGGCGGAAGATCGTGGCGTTCTCGGGGTGCCCTGCCACTAGGTCTGTGTTGAGCCAGGACCTGACAGGGGTAGAGGACTCAGGAGGCAGAAGATCAGGCCACCAGCTGACTGCCAAGAGGAGAGGTAAGTGAGCCACCACACAGAGGTTGAGCAAAGTCCTTAGTGGGGTGACTGGGGTTGAAATTTGTGAACAGGGGTATTTGTGAAGTGGGGGGGGGTTATTTGTGGAGTGTAGGGGGTAGTGCTGGGGGTTAATGGCACGTCCGCTGACACCAGTGCTGCAGGTTAATGTCGCGTCCGCTGACACCAGTGCTGGGGGTTAATAGTGCGTCCGCTGACACCGGTGCTGTGGGTTAATATCGCGTCTGCTGACACCAGTGCTGAGGGTTAATAGTGCGTCCGCTGACACCGGTTCTGCGGGTTAATAGCGTGTCCGCTGACACCAGTGCTGCGGGTTAATATCGCGTCCGCTGACACCAGTGCTGGGGGTTAATAGTGCGTCCACTGGCACCAATGCTGGGGGTTAATAGTGCGTCCGCTGACACAAGTGCTGGGGGTTAATGCTGACACCAGTGCTGGGGTAATAATGCGCCCCCTGACACCAGTGCTGGGGTAATAATGCGCCCCCTGACACCAGTGCTGGGGTAATAATGCGCCCCCCTGACACCAGTGCTGTTTTTGAAGTTTGAAAGTTTGCATGCGGCCCCCATTGGATATGAAAACTTGTCTTGTGGCCCTTAGGTCATTTGAGTTTGAGACCCCTGCTTTATAGCACATGCTTTTCAATCTCACTGGAATATCTCCTAAATGAAAGCATATAAGCTTACCTGTAGAAAAAAGTTGCTGCCTTTACTATCACTTTAAGGGAAAAAAATAATAGGTGTCAGTTGTCATTGTATATATATGCATCTTATATGTCATTTTTTATTTTGTCTGATCTTTAGGTAAACTGGTGCAAACAAGATTGATAGCTAATACATACAATATTTATTTATATATATATATATATATATATATATATATATATATATGCATTTGCGAACTTGGTTGTCTGCAAAATTATTTCTAATTCTGTAGTTTTTGTCATTCACACGCCTGTCATGCTTCCTGCCAGGATGGTAAAACTACTTCCTTTTACAGCTGAAGAGGAAGTGAAATCAAATAAGTAAAATTCGTGGCAACAAATTGTAATCTGTTCAGCCAGTTTTGATATCTAAACATCTCTGTCAAGACAGCTTGGCCAATGACTGTCTTGTCTGTGATTGGATAGTACAGGAGCATCAGACTGATCAACCCTGTGATCTGCTTACCTTCTCCCCTAACCTTCCCTGCAGTGGGTTTACATTGCTGCCTCTTTTCAAAATCCACACTGCATCATGCTGCATTGGTGTGAAAGGGCACCATAGAGAATATTATTATTATTATTATACAGGATTTATATAGTTTGCGCAGCATTTTACACAGAATAATGTGATTTTCATTGTCATCGATTGATTGCATCGTGACAGCAGATGCAGGAGAAATTGCGCTAGTGTGACCGGAGCCTAAATCATGCCGTGTAGGGAGCTGCAGGAAGCTAATGTAGAAAACAGACTAAAAGGTTTAACAATGCATAAAGGGATTTTAAAAATAGATAACTGGATTAAGGTAAACAATGGTGCATTTTCAGTGAGCATCTGTTTTGAGCTAATATTGTAACTGTAATAACTATTTACTTTTCCATGTGCCTTTCTTATCTTTATACTCTTATTGGTTCATATGTTTGACTGTATTACAGTATGACAGAGGTAGACAAACACACAAATAGACAGCATTCAGCAAAAAGCAGTCAGTTGCAGCCCATAAAATTGAAAATGTCACATATAATAAAAAGTGATTAAGGAAAAACCTTATACCCTTTATTAGCCCTAGAAATGTCAGCCAGTTGTGTCTGCTGGCACCCATGGATAATGGATTATTGCCTGGCCCAACTTTTGTTCTTTTGTGTTTTCTGGTACCTTTGCTTTTTCTTATGTAGCACCATCCTAGATAGGCTGCTAGGGTTACCTAGGTAAATGTAGTGCTGTGGTTTTTTTTATAGCTCCAGCCAATCCCTGGGGAGGTGTGCCCAGATGGTGGTTGGGGAGTGCATAAATAGTTTTGAGCCTCAGAGAGCATGATATCTTCCTTAGAGGAGAGCCCTTCCTGGCTATCCTGCTGAGGGTCAAGCCTGCTCATTGAGGTCCCAGCTGTGCTTAGCTGGGGGGCGTATCTTTCTACAAGTCCTTGGGAGCCAAAGAGGGGTACATGTATACAGAAAATTGTGCTGTAAAGCATAAAAGCAGCTTGCACAATTGATATAAATTGCATATAAATAAATGGTAAACCTAAAGTGTCATGCTAAAAGGTAAACCTATATAAGGTATAGACATACAATAAATGAGAAATGAATCCAGTGCTAATACACTGTAAGATAAAAAAATAACAATAAAATATAGTCCCACAGAGAAATATCAGTGATCTGAGTAGTCCCAAAGAGGGAATCTTGATCCATACAATTAGTTGATGTTCCAAACACCACAGCGCCCTAGAGTGTACCACCACCTCTGTGTAAAATAAAAACTCCTACCAGAGTTAGTGGACTCTTTAACTAAGAAAGAGTAAAAAAGACACATGAATCTCAATAGTCGTTGGTATGGGAGATGGACATCTTCTGAGTCACCACCATGTCCTTATAAGCATCACATCCGCAAACAGAGATACCCTATGTCAACATGTAAAGAACCACATAGCATAAAACTGTATGTAATATCTATTAAAATCATGTACAGACTACTTACAAATTCTGAGGTAAAAAGCGGCTAAACAAACGATCAATCCGGGGGGAGATAATCAAATCACTTCCTGCTTTTGAAAAGCATGAAGACGTCACAAGCGATAGCTTTGCCCTGTTTTTTTCGTCACATCTGACGTCAGGGGCAGCAGATGTGACGAAACGTGTAAGGTGACACAATCGCTCATGGCGTCTTCACACTTTTTGAAAGCATCCTCCTCCCTAATCCTTATCCAGTTTTATCTGCAATAAACTTTTAAGAAGGAAATCCCTAGTCTGTTTCTTGAGCCTGAGGAGTGAAAGCTGCTGTTGCCTGGCGGTTGATGCATTGGCATAAAGACACCCCTTGCACTTACTAGAAGTACTTACCGATTTACCAAAAAAAAAAAAGGGACTGTACTTGTTTTTATCTCAGCAGTCCGTAAGATAGATTTCTGACAAATTGAGCGACAAACCCGTAAAAATTAAAAAATTACACGTAGAGAGAAGACCTTCCAATCAAATCATTCAGCAATGAGAGAAAATATGTACTCATTGAAATTAACGTATAGGTTCCCTTTTTAAATCTGAGTTGCAGACTTCACACGTCTGCTAGTTCACATGTTAACAGATACAGTATGACCGAACTCAGCTTCAATGTTATAAAAACGACATGATAAGTTAACAAGAATGGACAGGCAGGTAAAATCATTTCCTGTATGAGGACATTTCAGGTTGGGCAGAATGTCCCCAGCCAATGTCGCAGACGCGTTTTACAGAAACCCTGGCACTCGTCCCTTGTCTCTTGTCACTTTCATTCTCACACTGTCTGATTCAATTTATCACAGTTTACCAGCGATCTGCAGAAACACCCCGAGCTCCTAAATGCCTCTGACAGCGAGCTTCTCCGCCGCATTCTCAGCTCCAACTTCACCGCTCTCAACACCAGCACCTTGCTGCAGCAGCTGGATACCATCGACAACGCGGCATGTGGATGGACACACTTCATGTCCAAGGTAATACCAAGACTCCTGGACACCATTTTACATATTCAGTGACTTGTCTAGAATGACCAGCTTGCCTTTTTTTTGTCTTAGGTGAGTGTGGACATCTTTAAAGGTTTCCCCAACGAGGACAGCATAGTGAACTACACCCTGAACCAAGCGTACCATGACAATGTGACTGTGTTTGCAAGTGAGTTCCTCAAATGCCATTAAAGCAGAACTCCATCCACATAACTTTACATGTTTATGGCATGTTCACATGTGTTACCTTTACTGCCATCAGCACAGATCGCTTTTTGGAGAGAATTTGACAGGTGGTGAGAAGGTGATATGTTGCTTCCTCACTGACTGCTTTACCCTCATAATGCATATCCACCGCGTCACAGCCACCTGTATTCCACGTGATTACAGGGCAGTTGTGGCATGGCCTCAATCACTTGAATGGATGTTGTTCGGTGGCAATGCGACATACACTATATTGTCAAAAGTATTGGGACATCTGCCTTTAGACCCCTTTCACACCAAGCCGCCTATAGCGTCGGCGGTAAAACGCCGCTATTTTTAGCAGCGTTTTACCGTTGGATTTGGGGTGCATTTCGGCCGATAGTGGGGTGCTTTTACCCCCACTAGCGGCCAGAAAGGGTTAAAACCGCCCGCAATAGTGGCGTTTTGCCAGCGGTATTACAGCGCTGCCCCATTGATTTCAATGGGGAGCAGCGGTGGAGGAGCGGTAAACACACCGCTCCAAAGAAGCTGCTGGCAGGACTTTTCCTGTCGTCCGCTGCAGTGTGAAAGCCCTCTGGCTTTCACACTGGAGATAATGGTGCAGCTGTTTTAGGGCGGATTCCAGGCGCTATTTCTAACGCTATAGCGCCTGCAAAACGCCCTTGGTGTGAAAGGGGACTTACACGCACATGAACTTTAATGGCATCCCAGTCTTAGTCCGTAGGGTTCAATATTGAGTTGGCCCACCCTTTGCAGCTATAAGTGCTTCAACTCTTCTGGGAAGGCTGTCCACAAGGTTTAGGAGTGTGTCTATGGGAATGTTTGACCATTCTTCCAGAAGCTCATTTGTGAGGTCAGGCGCTGATGTTGGACAAGAAGGCCTGGCTCACAGTCTCTAATCTAATTCATCCCAAAGATGTTCTATTGAGTTAAAGGTCAGGGCTCTGTGCAGGCCAGTCAATTTCCTCCACCCCAAACTCGCTCATCCAGCCCCTAAACTTCAGATGATGATGTGATTTACTCACCCCTATTATATCATATAACTATGAGGGCACACCACTAGTCAATGTATTCTGCCGCTTCCTGTGCCACTTTCCTGCTTCCACCCTTGTCGTTGGATTTTAAATGAACATGGAACTTACTGGTGAAGTCCTGTCAGTGATCATCCAGTTCTCAGTCTGACTTCTGATGATCAGGTGGTTATGGAAACTAAAAGATTACATTCAGACAGATAAAAAAGATTACCATTCAAGCTGAACCCCAGGATAAACAAATATTGTCTACATACAAGTGGCCTGTGTATTCTTGCTTGCGTCTTAACGTGCTTTGTGTATTTCTTCCAGCTTTGTGCTATAATCCAGTGTGAAACGTTGCTTCTGTGTAGGAACTTCCTGTAATAATGACCAGTCACTTCTGCTGTCTATCCTTGTGCAGAGTGACTGGTCTTGTCCCCACCCACTGCTGTAATTTTCTGCAGGCGACCTGTAGTGGGCGCTGCTGGGCCCCTCCAACAGCTTTGCTCTCTGCATAGGCTATGTACAACAGTGATGTCACTGCTACTTTAATATAATAATATCTGGGTTTCAAATGTGCTGGGTACACACAAAGTGGATATACACTCACCGGCCACTTTATTAGGTACACCTGTTCAATTAGTGTTGTGAACCTCTGCACTATGTGTATGGGATCAAGTATTGCAAAGCTGTCAAATAAATAACAATTCAACAAATATGAATGCAACCCTGGATTGTATTCCCACAATGTGACAAGATAATAGTGTAGAATAGGGTTGCGCAACCTAAAAAAATCTGTGAAAATCAATATATTAAAACCATAAATAAACAAACAACATAAGTGCAAGTATCAAGTCTTCATAAAAGTCGAAGATAAAGTGCAAGTGCTTATAGTGCCTTTAGTGAGGTCATATATAAGTACTGTAGACTGTTTGAGCAGAAGAAGGTGGTTGATATACAGCACCTTGGGAGCATGGACCTTATTTCAACATCTATATGACCTCACTAAAGTCACTATTAGCACTTGCACTTTATATTGGACTTTTATGAAGAATTGATACTTGCACTTATGTTGTTTTATTTATTGTTTCAGTATATTGATTTCCATGCATTTGATTAGGGCTGTGCAACCCTAGTCTACACCAATAACACCTGTTCAATTGCTCGGTAACATAAATTTTATAATCAGCCAATCACATGGCAGCAACTCAATGCATTTAGGCATCTAGACGTGGTGAAGATGACTTGCTGAAGTTCAAACCGAGCATCAAATGGGGGAAGAAAGGGAAAGCTTTGAACATGGTATGGTTGTTGGTGCTGGTCTGAGTATTTCAAAAACTGCTGATCTACTAGAATTTTCCAGCACAACCATCTCTAGGGTTTACGGAGAATGGTCAGAAAAAGAGAAAATGTATCCAGTGAGCGGCAGTTGGATGAACAAAAATGCCTTGTTGATGTCAGAGGAGAATGGGCAGACTGGTTTGAGATGATAGAAAGGCAACAGTAACTCAAATAACCACACATTACAACCAAGGTATGCAGAATACCATCTCTGAATGTACAACACATCGAACTTTGAAGCAGATGGGCTACAGCAGCAGAAGACCACAAGGGGTGCCACTCCTGTCAGCTAAGAACAGGAAACGGAGGCTACAATTCGCACAGGCTCACCAAAATTGAACAATAGAAGATTGGAAAAACGTTGCCTGGTCTGATGCGTCTCGATTTCAGCTGTGACATTCAGGTGTTAGGGTCAGAATTTGGCGTAAACAACATGAAAGTATGGATCCATCCTGCATTGTATCAGTGGTTCAGGCTGGTGGTGGTGGTGTAATGGTGTGGGTGATATTTTCTTGGCACACTTTGGGCCACTTAGTACCAATTGAGCATCGTTTAAATGCCACGGCCTACCTGAGTATTGTTGCTGACCATGTCCATCCCTTTGACTATCTTCCGATGGCTATGTCCAGCAGGATAATTCACCATGTCACAAAGCTCAAATCATCTCACCACTGGTTTCTTGAACATAACAATGAGATCACAAATCCAATTGGGATGCCATGGAATCGCATCATGGATGTGCAGAAGATAAATGTGCAGCAACCGCGTGATGCTATCATGTCCATATGGACCAAAATCTCTGAGGAATGTTTCCAACACCTTGTTGAATCTGCCACAAAGAATAGGGGCAGTTCTGAAGACAAAAGGGGGTCCAACCCAGTACTAGCAAGGTGTACCTAATAAAGTGGCCGGTATATCCTTTGTGGCTATTGAGGAATGTATTTGAATGAAAGTTTTTGTGTCCAGAGTTCAGCTTTTAGTCCAGTTATATATTCTTAAATACAGCTAGTTTAAATTCAAAAATATGTCCATCTTTACTGTTCATTGAGGAATATGGCATAGTAGTGATTCATGGCTATATGAGTTTGTACTGCCACCTAGAGGAGGTTTGGACACTGGCAAACAAAAAAATGTAAAGAATAAATTCATGTTAAAAAAAATAAATGCACATGGTTTTGCAGGAAGAAAATTGCATTCAGATGGCCATGTGTATTTGAAATGTGACAGCGGCTGCTGGGTAAGGTATCCTTGCCCGCTGTAAAGGAGAAAAGGGGCAAGGGGTGAGAGGGTGCTGTTCTGGAAAATGTTACATGGTACCAGTGATGTAAGTAACTGAGTTAAAATAAACTGAGTTACCTAACGCAGTTACTTTAGAGGGTAACGAGTAATCTAACTGATTACTTTTCCCCTCATGGTAACTCAGTTCCCATTACTTTGGCTTAGTTACCCCAATTACATCTACCGCCACTAGATGGCAGTAGTGTAATTTCGGTGTCCTGACGAAAAAGTTCCCCCGCCGGATAAGGACCCCCTGTACTGCGCAGGCGCAGGGCTTGCACAGCACGAAGGACTACGGAGCTTCCGAAAATTGCCGAACCTAAACAGCTCTGAGTGAACTCTACACCGCGCAGGTGCAGTTAACATGTAATTGTACGAGGCGATGCTGCACGCTCCTGATGCCTGTGCTACTCTGCAAGGGGCGTCTATCGTGTAAGTAAGGGGCGGGTCTAGTATTACTGTAACCAAGGGGCGCATTTATTATTATTGTTATATATCGAGCTCTGCCCATTAATTTAACATTCGCCCTCTTCTGTAGCCATCCGCCCCTTACACGATATAATAATAGACCCGCCCCTTGCTTACACGCTATAACAGATCTAATAGTAGCAGCCCCTTGGTTACACGATATATAACTATAATAATAAATGTGCCCCTTGGTTACAGTAATACTAGACCCGCCCCTTAGTTACACGTAAAGAATATTTAAAAGTCAGTTACTTTGGTGCGTAACTAATTACTTTTCCAATGTAGTAACTGAGTTACTGACGCAATTACTTTTTGGGAGAAGTAATTTGTAACTTAACTAATTACTTTTTTAAAGTAAGATGACCAACACTGCATGGTACACCCCAAGTACAGGTGTAACATGTTCTAAAAGACGAACTTAACCTTTATAGTTGAAGAAAAACCTAGGTCCAACTATTCTTAAAAAGAATGGCGGCTGGTGGTAATTTTTTTTTTTTGGGGGGGGGCAGCAAACCGTGCACCCACAGCCGATCCTGGTCAGTTGGCCGGGTCTGGAGCACTTACCCCATCTATGGTGGGTATTATGGGTGGCGGGCATCACAGGCAGCTTCCCCTTCTCTCCTCTGTGGGCATCACGGGTGGCTTTCCCTTCTTCTGCTCAGCGGCTTCCTTCTCCTCCCTCCTCCTCCCTTCTCCTTGATTGGCGAGGAGGAGATTCAGTGCGAAAATAGCGAATATTCATTCGCTAATGTCACACAACTGGCTGTGCTCGGTTCGCAGTGCTCTGCACCCTGAGCCCACCCTATTTTGAAGCCTATGAGAGCCTCTGGCTCTAATCATTTGCTTCAAACCCCCCCCTCCCCCCATTGGAATTCATGCATCCAGCATCCTGCATGGGGGCCAGATGCATGGATGGGGGGCGGTGCCTGTGCGCCCTTAATGGATGGGCCGCCCCTGCTTAAAAATGTTCCCTCCCTTCTCCTACCTACCCTGTCTAGCCTATATTAAGAAGATCTGAGTATTTATCTATTTTAATCTGGTCTGATCTGGCCATGTGATCCTACAGCTCTTGCTGAGAGAGTGCTTGACAACAGCTGGGATTTCCAGGACCCATGTCGTCACCCGTGGGATCCCATAGCGCAGTCGTTGTCGGTGGTCCCTCCTCTTCTCTGCAGCAGCTGCTCACTGAGACAGGGGAGTTGTAGCTCTGGGATCACATGACCTGACCGGAGCAAATTAAAAATGGATAATTACACACTTTTATTTTATGAAGGTAAGGCAGCATAGGTTGGGAGGCATTTTTAAGACTAGTTAGACTTTTCCTTTCTTCCACTTTAAAAAAGATGTATGCCAAGTATTTGGTCACAGAAGTACATTTATTAATGTTCTCCAAAGACACCAGAGTCGGCTAATAGCAGGTAATTGCCTGCTGTCCGCTGACATAGCAGAGCTGCACCATGTTTTTAAGATCCTGACAGTGTGTCAGGATCCACTCAGCTGCATGATTGACAGCTGGGTCTGCTTTTCAGCGCTCGGCTGATGGGTTTTACTTCCTCTTTTTTTCCCCTGATGGGTTTTACTTCCTCTTTTTTTCCCCTGATGGGTTTTACTTCCTCTTTTTTTTCCCCTGTAAAGTAAAAGCATAGTGGGCTAGTATGCATCGCATACTAGCCCATTATGTTGCACTTGCCCGCAAACGAAGCCTGCAATGTCCCCGCTGGTGGCCGCATCCATCTTCACCCCTCTTCCTTCCAGGGCCACGGACTCCAGCTCGGTGACTGGCCAGAGCCGCGTGATGTCACTCCTGCGCATGAGCACGGAGCCACTAGTAACGGCACAAGCCCTTTCTTCAGTGCGCATGTGCCAATGACGTTGGCACAAGCGTATATGGTAAATATTTTCTAAACCGTCCAGTACCTACAGGTAAGTCTATATTAGTGGTGTAACTAGGTTTACAACCACTTTAAGCCGGCCATAGAAAAAGCGTTCGTCTTTCCTGCAACCACGGGTCACAGCCAGTGTTGATGGGGCAATCCCTCCTGGGGAGTCTTCCCCACTGGGAGATTTCTGGGTTTACTGCTAGTAGCTGATTGATCTATCAACTTGGGTAAATTCATCCTGCCCATACATGGTCTTGACTCTTGGTTCCTGCTGAACTGGACAAGATTCTAACCATCTATGGCCAGCTTTAGCCAGCCATGGTCGTCCCCTCCCCAGTCTGTCACTCCGGGGAGCACTGGAGAAGCAGAACAAGGTGCAGTGACTGATACAATGCCTTGAAAAAGTATTCATACCCCGTATAATTTGCACATTTTGCATTGTTACAACCAAAAAAGAAAATGTATTTTTATTGGGATTTTATGTGATAGACCAACACAAAGTGGCACATAATTGTGAAGTGGAAGGAAAATTATAAATGTTTTTCAAAATTCTTTACAAATATATATGTGAAAAGTGTGGGGTGCATTTGTATTCTGAGTCAATACTTTGTAGAACCTCCTTTCGCTGCAATTACAGCTGCAAGTTTTTTGGTGATGTCTCTACCAGCTTTGCACATCTAGAGTGACATTTTTGCCCCATTCTTCTTTGCAAAATAGCTCAAGCGCTGTCAGATTGAATGGAGAGCGTCTGTGAACAGCACTTTTCAAGTCCTGCCACAGATTTTCAAGTGGATTTAGGTCTGGACTTTGACTGGGCCATTCTAACACATGAATATGCTTTGATCTAAACCATTCCATTGTAGCTCTTGTTGTATGTTTAGGGTTGTTGTCCTGCTGGAAGGTGAACCTCCTCCCCAGTTTCAAGTCTTTTGGAAACTCTCTAACAGGTTTTCTTCTAAGATTTCCCTGTATTTGGCTCCATCCATCTTCCCATCAACTCTGACCAGCAGGGCTGGTGCAAAGAGTTTTGACATCCTAGGCGAAACCTCATTTTGCCGCCCCCCCTTGGCTCCACTCCTGAGTCCACCCCCTTTTCCCTGCCCATGTATACCTTTTTAATGAAGCGCCCAAAGCCCACCAGCACCCATTAAATGCAGCCTTACCAGGGCCCATCAAATGCAGCCTTTTCAGCGCCCATCAATGCAGCTTCTTCAGCGCCCATCAATGCAGCCTACAAGTGCCCATCAATGCAGCCTACAAGCGCCCATCAATGCAGCCTACCAGCGCCCATCAATGCAGCCTACCAGCGCCCATCAATGCAGCCTCACCAGCACCCATCAATGCAGCCTCACCAGCACCCATTAATGCAGCCTCACCAGCACCCATTAATGCAGCCTCACCAGCACCCATTAATGCAGCCTCACCAGCACCCATCAAATGTAGCCTTACCAGCGCCCATCAAATGTAGCCTCATCAGCACCCATCAAATGTAGCCTCACCAGCGCCCATCAAATGCAGCCTACCAGCGCCCATCAATGAATGTTTGCTTTCTTCCATTCATTCGGGAGTCGGGACACAGACACAGTCATCTGCTGCCGCTGCGCCTCTGATACTAGAAAAGAAAAGAATCCCCACAACATGATGCTACCACCACCATGTTTCACGGTGGAGATGGTGTGTTCAAGGTGATCATGTGCAGTGTTAATTTTGCACCACACATAGCGTTTTGCTTTTAGGCCAAAAAGTTAAATTTTGGTCTCATCTGACCAGATCATCTTCTTCCACATGTTTGCTGTGTCCCCCACATGGCTTTCCACAAACTGCAAGCAGGACTTCTTATGGCTTTCTTTCAACAATGGCTTTCTTCTTGCCACTCTTCCATAAAGGCCAGATTTGTGGAGTGCACAACTAATAGTTGTCCTGTGGTCACATTCTCCCATCTGAGCTGTGGATCTCTGCAGCTTCTCCAGAGTTACCATGGGCCTCTTGGCTGCTTCTCTGATTAATGCTCTCCTTGGCCAGCTGGTCAGTTTAGGTGGACGGCCATGTCTTGGTAGGTTTTCAGTTGTGCCATACTCTTTCCATTTTGGATGATGGATTAAACAGTGCTCCGTTCAAGGCTTGGGATATTTTTTTATAACCTAACCCTGCTTTAAACTTCTTCACAACTTTATCGCTGACCTGTCTGGTGTGTAGAATTACAAACTTAAAAAAATGTTGTCCTCCTGGTTATGCTATGCAGCCATATAGAACAACCTGGCTGTCAAACAGTGTGTGCAATAACTCCCAAATGTTTGCCACAAAACACTATTACTAACCTTAGAGATCTTCATATGAAGTTCGCTGGAAATTGGCTACTACTGGTGTTGGTCTCCTGGGTCCCCCCACAGCTCTCACTTGTTCCTCCTGCTGACCTCATATCATTGCAGAGTCCTATAATGACGTAAATTGAAGGTCAGCAGGAGGAACCAGTGAGATACACTTATGGTCACACTTGAGGCTGTGGTTAAGGAACCAGTGAGAGCTGTGGAGGAACTAGGAGATCGACATTCCCAGATGTGTCGGTTTGGCAGTAGAATTCACATAAAGCCTTCTCAGATTCAAAGTGGCATTCGACTGTGTGGGCAACAGGAAAAATTTGAATTTACAATCTTTTATAGGTAGGACTTGCTTCACTTATGTTAGCATAGCGATAGGGTGTCATAATCACAATGTTTTACATTTATTTTACAGGTGTGGTATTCCAGACTAAGCCAGATGGCTCACTCCCTCCTCATGTCATGTACAAGATCCGTCAAAACTCCAGCTTTACGGAAAAGACAAATGAAATCCGTCGGGCCTACTGGAGGCCAGGCCCCAATACAGGAGGAAGATTCTACTTCCTATACGGCTTTGTCTGGATCCAAGGTCATTATTGCACATTCATTGTCTTTTCAAGTCTTTTCTTCTGTACTGAGAATATTAGTTCTTAGTAGTTAGTGGCGTATAATATTGAAGCTTAACGGAGACGTACAGCCAAAGCTCGTTTTGGTTGTACTTCTGTGGATTACAGGAGTGTAGTTCGTTCTGAACTCCTGTGACCTGTTTTCAGCTGACATCGGGCTAAAGCCTTCTGTCAAAGAGCTGGCCCAGGCTGGTAAAAGATCACAACTGTATGGTCGGGATCTGCCCAGAACCCTGGACTGGCACTTGGCTCAGCCTCTCAGTGAGCCGCTGAGAGCCTGAGCCAGCTGCTCACCCCCCTCCCCCCACAGCCCAGAACTCCAGTGAGCGCCGGGGGGCAGAGTAGACAGCGGTGACTGACAGTCACCAGCTCTCTGTTCATGGAGTACTGAGGACTGAGTGATCAGCAATGTTTGATCGCTCGGTTCTCAGTCTTAGCCCCCGTACACACGATCGGAAATTCCGACCACAAAATCCATCGGATTTTTTCCGACGGATTTTGTCCGACACCGGTGTTGCATACACACAAGTTGTCAGAAAATGTGATCATTCTGAACGTGGTGACGTTCGTTGCGTACGACGGAACTACGTAGAGGCTAGTAGCCAATACCTTTGGTCTCGTAATTTGATCTGAGCATGCGTGGCACTTTGTTCGTCGGAATTCTCTACACACGATCGGAAAAAGTCAGATCGGATTTTCTTGTTGGAAATTTTGAGAGCAGGATCTCAAATTTTTTCCGTTGGAAATTCCGACGGAAAAAGTCAGATGGAGCCCACACACGGGCGGATTTTCCGACAACATGGTCGATCGGACATTTTCCGTCTGAATTACCGTGTGTACGGGGCATAAGAGTCGGCGAGGGATAGATGCTGCCCCTAGGTAAGTATGGTATTCTTTAAAAAAAAATAAAAATCCCAAACTTCTCTTTTAAAGCATGACTCTGCCTTTCCTGGTACATCTCAAGCAGCAAGGTAGAATAATGTAATTAATAACGATGTAGGGGTTTTATAGCCTATGTTTCATTAAAGCATTTAGGAAGCCTAATTTGTTTGTTATAGTTTTGGAAAGGGTATGGAATGTCTGTGTCCTTTGAGGGAGATTTCCCTTTACTTCCTGTCCAAGAGACATGGCCAAAAGCAAGAGGAAATCTTTCCAAAGAGAGGGGCTATCCCCTAATAGATGTCACCAAAATAGGTTTACCTATTGGAAGATTTTTCTTCTCCTCCCTGTTACTGTCACTCGTGTTTCCCATCGTTTTCTGTACCTGAGACACAATGGTCATCAGGGCCAATAGTGAGGGGGAATCTTCCCTACAGGGACACAGTCAGCACGTTCTATACAAAACTAAAAAAAAGTTTTGGTTCTACATTCACTTTAATTCTGTATGGGTAAGTAACCACAACTGGAAGCCTTCTATTGTTGGCAATCTATAGACACAACATGTCTGCAAAACGTTATCCTTCAATGAATGTCAGAGCACATAGGTTAATAATAATAGCTTCTTGAAGTTCCTATCGGCATGTCTATGTATAAGACCTCAAATTACCAGTTTGGTGATATTTAAAAATAAGTAACCTCCTCTACCCATTCTCTTTGCAGATATGATGGAGAGGGCGATAATCAGTACCATTGTGGGTCGCGATGTGGTGGAACCTGGGAATTATGTCCAGATGTTTCCTTATCCTTGTTACACACGTGATGAGTAAGTGACTCAATGCATGTCCACACATGTGCATTTACTTGTGCTCAATGCAAACATTGCGTTGTGAATGGACCCAAAGTCACTGACCTGGAACAAGCTAATGCAAATGAGGTATTCCAGCACCTGATATGCACATGCTTGTTCCAGATCACTGGCTCACCAATTAGTGGAGGAAGGATAAAGGTGACAACTGTGGAGACCTGACAGGTGTCTCTCAATGAGAGAGGTTGACTTTGCTCATATACAGAGCTCCCTCTAGTGGTTAATTTGCAGATATTTATATCAAGCGGATCTGTACAACGATCACCGACAATTACACTTAATCACATTGATTATCTTGTGACAATTGTACTTGAAAGTGAGTGGGATATATTAGGCAGCAAGTGAACATGTTGTCCCTGAAGTTGAAAGCAGAAAAAATGGGCAACCGTAAGGATTAGGATAGACAACTGGGTCTCCAGAACTTCAGCCCATGTAGGTTGTTCCTGGTCTGCAGTGGTCAGTACCTAGCAAAAGTGCTCCAGGAAATGAAAACTGGTAAACCACTGACATAGTCATGGGTGGCCAAAGCTCATTGATGCACGTGGGAAGGAAGGATGGCCAATGTAGTCTGATCCAATAGACATACTACTGTAGCTTAGATTGCGAAAAAGTCAAAGCGGAACTAAAACCTCCTAACGTTTTAAGCCAAGGAAGCTGCCATCTTGGCCTCAGAACACACAGTGCATTGCAGTTTGTTACATAAGGGGCTGTGTAGCCGCAGACTGGTCAGGTTACCCATGCTGACCCGTATTCACAGGCAAAAGCACCTATAATGAGCACACGGGCATCAGAACTGGACCACGGAGCAATGGAAGAAGGTGGCCTGATCTGATGAATCACATTTTTTCTTTTACATCACGTGGATGGCTGGGTGCGTGCGCGTCACTTACCTGGGGAAGAGATGGTATCAGGATACACTATGGAAAGAAGGCAAGCTGGTGGGGGAAGTTTGATGCTTTGACTAGTGGCATCCATGCCTCGATGGGTCAGGGCTGTTTGGTGGCAAAAGGGGGACCTACTCAATAGTAAGTAGGTGAGTGGTCATATTGTTATGACTGATTGGTATATACAGTGGTGTGAAAAAGTGTTTGCCCCCTTCCTCATTTCCTGTTCCTTTGCATGTTTGTCACACTTAAGTGTTTCGGAACATCAAACCAATTTAAACAATAGTCAAGGACAACACAAGTAAACACAAAATGCAATTTGTAAATGAAGGTGTTTATTATTAAAAGGTGAAAAAAAATCCAAACCATCATGGCCCTGTGTGAAAAAGTGATTGCCCCCCTTGTTAAAACATACTATAACTGTGGTTGTCCACACCTGAGTTCAATTTCTCTAGCCACACCCAGGCCTGATTATTGCCACACCTGTTCACAATCAAGGCATCACTTAAATAGGAGCTGCTTGACACAGTAAGGTCCACCAGAAGATCCTTAAAAGCTACACATCATGCCGAGACCCAAAGAAATTCAGGAACAATTGAGAAAGAAAGTAATTGAGATCTATCAGTCTGGAAAGGGTTATAAAGCCATTTCCAAAGCTTTGGGAATCCAGCGAACCACAGTGAGAGCCTTTATCCACAAATGGCGAAGACATGGAACAGTGGTGAACCTTCCCAGGAGTGGCCGGCCGCCCAAAATTACCCCAAGAGCGCAGCGACGACTCATCCAAGAGGTCACAAAAGACCCCACAACAACGTCCAAGGAACTGCAGGCCTCACTTGCCTCAGTTAAGGTCAGCGTTCATGCCTCCACCATCAGGAAAAGACTGGGCAAAAATGGCCTGCATGGCAGAGTTCCAAGGAGAAAACCACTGCTGAGCAAAAAGAACATCAAAGCTCATCTCAATTTCTCCACAACACATCTTGATGATCCCCAAGACTTTTGGGACAACATTCTGTGGACCGATAAGACAAAAGTGGAACTCTTTGGAAGGTGTGTGTCCAAGTATATCTGGCGTAGAAGGAACACTGCATTTCAGAAAAAGAACATTATACCAACAGTAAAATATGGTGGTGGTAGTGTGATGGTCTGGGGCTGTTTTGCTGCTTCAGGACCTGGAAGACTTGCCGTGATAAAAGGAACTATGAATTCTGCTGTCTACCAAGAGATCCTGAAGGAGAATGTCTGACCATCTGTTCGTGTACTCAAGCTGAAACGAACTTGGGTTCTGCAGCAGGACAATGATCCTAAACACACCAGCAAGTCCACCACCGAATGGCTGAAGAAAAACAAAATGAAGACTTTGGAGTGGCCTAGCCAAAGTCCAGACCTGAATCCTATTGAGATGTTGTGGTATGACCTTAAAAAGGCCGTTCATGCTCGAAAACCCTCTAATGTAACTGAATTAGGACAATTCTGCAAAGATGAGGGGGCCAAAATTCCTCCAGGACGCTGTAAAAGCCTCATTGCACGTTATCGCAAACGCTTGGTTGCAGTTGTTGCTGCTAAGGGTGGCCCAACCAGTTATTAGGTTTAGGGGGCAATCACTTTTTCACACAGGGCCATGATGGTTTGGATTTTTTTTCACCTTTAATAATAAACCCCTTCATTTACAAATTGCATTTTGTGTTTACTTGTGTTGTCCTTGACTATTGTTTAAATTGGTTTGATGTTCCGAAACACTTAAGTTTGACAAACATGCAAAGGAACAGGAAATGAGGAAGGGGGCAAACACTTTTTCACACCACTGTATTTCCTTTTTCAAAGTCTATGCAAATCTAAAAGTGTAAAAAATTGCTGCGCTGCATTATTGATAAGTGCTGTAAACACTAATGATCTATAATGAGAATATATAAACAATCCTCCACCGTATTAATAAACCTAATAATAAGGAAAATAAATCGTACACCTTGCAACTCTATAGGACGAGCTATAGGTGCTGTAGGTTCAATCTACCATCTATCACCGCTGAATGATGTAGACTAAAATGGATTACATATAATGTAAAAAATAACTTTTTAAATGTGAACATCTATGTATGTCCAATAAGTGTCCAATCCACAATTGTGCACCGTGGTGAGAAATAAAACTAAGAAAAAAGGAAAAAAATGTCCACAATCAGCAAAGAGTATCCACAGTGTCCTCCATTAACTGGGGTGTCCTCATACACATACAATCCGATTTCAATGTGGAATCGTTCCTGCTCTCAGGTAATAGAATGTCACACTGCCTGAAGTAAGTAAGGATCCTTACCAGAAAAGGTGGACTCCCTTTGTAGCGGAGTCGTCAGCGCCAGCAGATACAACCCTCTGCGGGGATGGATGGCTCCTCAGTAATCCCAGATCCTGTAGTCGGCCACGCTTCTCCTCACAGACCGCTGGGGTCCCCGAATTCGACTGAAGTTCTCCGGAAGTTCCCGCTGGCGTGCTTGCAATCGCAGATAGAAGATTGACAGGGGGTTGAACCTATCCTGGCTGTCGCACAGTGTCTCTCCACACTAGGATCTCTCTAACAGAAGGTGATGTGCAGAGACTCCTCCGAAAGACCTGTGAAGAGACTCAACACTCGGGCCGGCCGGCCGCGAGTGAGAGAAGGGGGGGGGGGGGGGGGAACGACTCTAATCGTGAAAATCTTTTTAAAAAGGGGGGGAATTTATTGCATGGACGGACCAAAGAATTTCCTCAAGGTCACAAATAAAAAATACTTTTGCACAAAATAAAAAACGGTAAATTTAAGAACAATAATACACCTGTGCTGTGCATGTGGATAATGTGAGCGTGATGGTATCAACATAAACTGCCAGGGCAGGGCAGTTTATGTCCCGCTCTTGTGGATTGGACACTTATTAGACATATATATATATGTTCACATTTCAAAAGTTATTTTTTACATTATATGTAATCCATTTTAGTCTACATCATTCAGCTGGTGATAGATGGTAGATTGAACCTACAGCACCTATAGCTCGTCCTATAGAGTTGCAAGGTGTACAATTTATTTTCCTTATTAGGTTTATTAATACGGTGGAGGATTGTTTATATATTCTCATTATAGGTCATTAGTGTTTACAGCACTTATCAATAATGCAGCGCAGCAATTTTTTATTTTATTGTTCTTTTTCCATATAGGTATTTGATGGTGTTTTGCTGCTGCTTTTTTTCTTACTTTTTCTTTGTTTATATCACTATTAGCGCAGTATTTTTTCCATATCTAAAGCTAAAAGTGTGCCTGCATTTGGGTTTTTAAGTAATAATTTATTATTCTTTGATTTATTTTTTTCTGTACTTTTCTTTCATACTCTTGTTAATGTATTAAATGTAGAGATTTACGGTATTAAATGTAGAGATTTATACAGGCGGAGTAGATAAGGAAGTACAATGGATCTGCCAAATTGTTTAACAGCTGTTAAGATATCAGTCATGTAAGGAGTGGATGATTGATGATAATGAGTGATGATTTTCATGTAATCGTTGACCAGTGCACTTACATTGTGAGATATTACTCAATCATTATCTGTTCTAGCTTTTACTGGAGAGTAAATACTTAAGCCAGCCATAGATGGAAAGATATTTAGCCAGTTCAGCAGGGAAGGAAAAATTTAAAGGGAGGATTTCTCTGAATGTTTATTGGAGGACACAGCATCTATAGGGCAGGCTACTTGTACAGAAGTCAGTCTGTTGTTTTTTTTTTTTTGCTCAATCAGTGCCATGTGCTGTAGTGCAATAGCTCCACAGGAGGCATTCCCCTATCAGCACCAAGTGTGTCGATGGGGGAGTCAAAACTTCTTCTTTTTTTATTTTATTTTAATTCAACCTGCTGGTTAAATAAAATAAAAAATGTACCATCCAGTGGCAGCCCACCCTTTAGGGACGCCCCCCCCCCCCACCCATGCGTCCGGCCCCCTAATCTACATGCCGGACGCATGGATTTCAATGGGATTTTTTCTTTTTTTTTTTAAGCACGTCATTAGAGCCAGAGGCTCTAATGGGCTTTAAAAAAGGGTGGGCTCGGCGCGCAGAGCACTGCACCCTGAGCCCACCCAGCTGTGTGATAAATAGCCCACGAGCCCACCCTTTTTTAATATTCGTGATCTGGCACACAGCTACCAACCTGTAGAATTAAAACAGCAATGTGGCGGACAGCAAGTAGCTATGCACAGCTGCACCAGATTTTGCACTCTCCAGTTTTAGTAAATCTCTTTTGTGATTACAACCATAGTAATATACCAATGACATTTTAAAGTTCCATTGTTAGCTATACCTTAGAAGAAATTATGAGTGGTTCTCTGAGCATGTTTTACATAGGCTTCAAAAAAAGAATATGATTTTAAATGTCATTACAGCTTCCTGTTTGTGATTGAACACATGATGCCGCTGTGTATGGTCATCTCTTGGGTGTACTCGGTGGCGATGATGATCCAGCACATTGTGGCAGAGAAGGAACATCGCCTGAAGGAGGTAAGCTACTGGAAATGTGGCAAGAGTTTTACATAACCTCCCATCATTTACTGTATTGTTTGTTTCTTGTGTGACGTCTATCATATAGCCACCAATTAGGATAACTGAGATTTAGTGATGTGTAGTAACCAAAAAAAGCCAATCGGAACAACTTTTATTGTTCTGATGCCTGTTGGTAGAGGCGATATTTAGGCAAGCCTCGTAAACATAACATGCTAGCTTAAGCATTTTTTTAACACTTCATAGAAAATCAAAGTGCATGGTTAGGAGTCAGTAGAGGTAATAGGTTTTGTTTTTGGATAGCTGGGACAAGGTGAGCTAGAACTCCGAATTGAAGATTCTCATAACTATTTTTGCCAGGTTTGGTTTGATACTTTAGGACCTTCAGAGGTCATTTTCAACCACACAAAGAAACCATGGGCTACTTTAATTATGCCATGTGTTAGTAAGAACCCTTAGTTTTTCCCGTAATTGCTGCTCTTTGGACTCATTTAACAATTTAGATCTTTATTCAGTGTCGATGGCTGCTTTAAAAGTGTTGCAACTTGATTTTCTTCTGCTGTTCTCCTTCCAGGTGATGAAGATGATGGGACTGAATAATGCTGTCCATTGGGTGGCTTGGTTCATTACAGGCTTTGTCCAGCTCTCTATCTCTGTGACAGCTCTGACTGGCATCTTGAAATATGGCCAGGTTCTTAAACACAGCAATGTCTTCATCATCTGGCTCTTCCTCTCCATCTACGCTGTTGCTACCATCATGTTTTGGTGAGGAATGTCATGCAAGTGTTGACTCTACAATAAGGAGATATACATTAATGCTTGATGGTATCAATTGTGAATGTAGTTTACAGCAAAAGCCTAACACTACAGCATACACACTCCCCAGATTGTATCCAGGCCGTGTGGTGACCTTATATTTTTACCCTCTGTGCATCTGCTGTGCTGAAGTACATACCAGTCAGCAACTACAAGATGCTGATCTGTTTCTAATGCTCCAGACATTAACAGTTCCCTAACTGCACACATGGCCATATATTGAGATGCTACATGTCCATATATAGAGATGATGTATTAAAAATGGAGTTTGATTTAATTTTGCAGTAATTTCTGGTTCTTCTGGACGATGGCTCTACTTATTGTGGTAACAAGGTTGTCCTGTCTACAGCTGATTTCTCTCTGTTTAGTTGCATAATTATCTCAATAATTTCATTGGTCTGGTCTTGGGAAAACAGGAGATGAACTAACTTGAAATAACCTATTTAATGATGCTAATGGAACACATCACAAAATATGTTTTATATGATCTAGCCTGGTGCACACAATATAGCTTGGGTACCGCTAAACACTCATCATAACTTTTTTGCTTTCTGCAGCTTCCTGGTGTCGGTTTTGTACTCCAAAGCTAAGCTGGCCTCTGCCTGTGGTGGAATCATCTACTTCCTCAGCTACGTCCCCTATATGTATGTGGCCATCAGAGAGGAAGTGGCCCATGATAAGATTACAGCCTTCGAAAAGTGCATTGCTGTGAGTATTTCCTATTCTGCTCATCATTTACTTCTCTGTCCTGATATTGTACACAGCCAAGAAATGGAAGGGAAATTAAAACATTTCAGCCTCTGTCGGTCTTCAATTCTGCTTGTTTGCCCATTAGAGTGACTTCGCTTCACTGTCTGTGATGGGAAATCTCTTAAATGGCGACAGACAAATACACATTTTCAGAACCATGGGGAAGGGTTACAATTCCTAACAATGTCTTTAATGCTGGCCATGCCTTTCAGCCTTGGTGAAATTGGTGTGTCCAATTGGTGTGTCCAACCACAGGAAATTGGTGTGTCCAACCACAGAAGAACTGGGCTGTTACTTCATATGAAAGAGCCACGTCCGACTCTCTAGAATACTGCACCACTTTAATAAAAGATGACACTTTTACTGCATATGCAGTCTGGGTCCATTAAAGTAATAAATTGTTAGAGTTCATGTGGGCTTCTATCAGAAACTTTACAGCATGCCCTTGACCAGCTATTTCAGGTTATATATTGAATCTCTCTGAAGACAGGAAAGGACTTTGCACTGGAGAGCCAGTGATACACAGACTTACATACAGCTGAATGTAGCTGTACCAAGTACCATGCTGACCAAGTCACTAGTACTTTTTCCCTAAAAACACTCCATCCAGCTTACAGGTAAAGCTTGGCAATGGCTCTGATGATGTTAATACATGGACTGAAATGATGATTTTTATATCCTCAGTCTGCTAAAGCCTTTAATTGTGCTCTTTCCTACACAGTCTCTCATGTCTACAACAGCCTTTGGTCTCGGCTCCAAGTACTTCGCTCTCTATGAGGTGGCTGGGGTCGGCATACAATGGAAAACCCTCAGTCAGTCCCCGGTGGAAGGAGATGACTTCAACCTTATGTTGTCTATGATGATGCTTGTTATAGACGCAGTGGTGTATGGCGTTCTGACCTGGTACATTGAAGCTGTTCATCCAGGTAAACATTGGGCTTGTTGTCAAGTACTCTACCTGGGTTACATGTTTTTTTTTTTTTTATGGGGCTTGTGTCGTTTTACTAGTCAGAAGTAGAAAGTAGACCTAACTAAAATTGGTTGTTAATAGAAGCAAAAAACATAACATCCTCTAAAAAGCATGTTTCTGCTCTGATCTATGGTAGCTTCATCACTGGGACATACAGTATCTCACAAAAGTGAGTACACCCCTCACATTTTTGTAAATATTTTAATTTGATAACACTGAAGAAATTACACTTTGCTACAATGCAAAGTAGTGAGTGTATAGCTTTTATAACTGTAAATTTGCTGTCTCCTCAACATAACTCAACAAACAGCCTTTAATGTATAAACCGCTGGCAACAAAAGTGAGTACACCCCTAAGTGAAAATGTCCAAATTGGGCCCAATCAGCCATTTTCCCTCCCCGGTGTCTTGTGACTCATTAGTGTTACAAAGTCTCAGTTGTGAATGGGGAGCAGGTGTGTTAAATTTGGTGTTATTGCTCTCACTCTCTCATACTGGTTACTGGAGGTTCAATATGGCACCTTGTTGCAAAGAACTCTCTGAGGATCTGAAAAAAAGAATTGTTGCTCTACATAAATCTACAGAGGGCCTAGGCTATAAAAAGATTGCCAAGACCCTGAAACTGAGCTGCAGCACGGTGGCCAAGACCATACAGTGATATAAAAGGACAGGTTCCACTCAGAACGGGCCTCGCCATGGTCGACCAAAAAAGTTGAGTGCACATACTCAGTGTCATATCCAGTGGTTGTCTTTGAGAAATAGATGTATGAGTGCTGCCAGCATTGCTGCAGAGGTTGAAGGGGAGGGGGGTCAGCCTGTCAGTGCGCAGACCATACGCCGCACACTGCATCAAATTGGTCTGCATGGCTGTCGTCCCAGAAGGAGGCCTCTTCTAAAGATGATCCACAAGATAGCACGCAAACAGATTGCTGAAGACAAGCAGACTAAGGTCATGGATTACTGGAACCATGTCCTGTGGTCTGATAAGACCAAGATAAACTTATTTGATTCAGATGGTGTGAAGCATGTGTGGTGGCAACCAGGCGAGGAGTACAAAGACAAGTGTGTCTTGCCTACATTCAAGCATGGTGGTGGGAGTGTCATGGTCTGGGGCTGCATGAGTGCTGCCGGCACTGGGGAGCTACAGTTCATTGAGGGAACCATGAATGCCAATATGTACTGTGACATACTGAAGCAGAGTATTATCCTCTCCCTTCAGAGACTGGGCTGTAGGGCAGTATTCCAACATTCCTTAAACGGAAGGTGTTGGAGTGCAAGGGCTCTAACATCCACCAGCTCTGTGATGTCGTCATGGAGGAGTGGAAGAGGACTCCAGTGGCAACAGGTGAACTCCATGCCCATGAGGGTTAAGGCAGTGCTGGAAAATAATGGTGGCCACACAAAATATTGACACTTTGGGCCCAATTTGGACATTTTCACTTAGGGGTGTACTCACTTTTGTTGCCAGTGGTTTAGACATGATTGGCTGTGTGTTAAGTTATTTTGAGGGGATAGCAAATTTACACTGCTATACAAGCTGTACACTCACTACTTTACATTATAGCAAAGTGTAATTTCTTTAGTGTTGTCACATGAAAAGTTATAATAAAATATTTACAAGAATGTGAGGGGTGTACTCACTTTTGTGAGATACTGTATATAGAAATTCATAAATTAAAAGCAAGATTACCTGGAAGTTGTCCGATGTCTTCTTAAGCTAGCCAGCCATATTACAATTTGAGTATACAATCTCCTATAGATTTAAGGCTGAACTTCAGACAAAACCGCTAACGCGCAGCTTGTAGGCAGGTTGAAATGTGTTGGCTTTAGTGAGTTAGCGGCTGGCCCAGGCCAGGGGATAGGATTATTTGGTGTGAGCTCAGTTCTCTGGCATTTTGGTCCCAGCCAGCCCACCTGTGTTATAAAAAGGGGAAAGGCTGTGGTCCACAGTCCTTGGTTGGTTCTGTTCCTGCTTGTGGTATCAGTACTGCTGCTTTTTGCAGTCCACTGAAGGCACCAGGATTTTTGGAGGATATCCAAGCCATGGAGAATGCCAAGATAGACTATCCCCTCATAGAGGTATGCCTGGGCAGCCACACAACTGTAGTTAATTTAGGGACAAAGACGTTTGTATTAAATTGTTAAGCTGCAACCTTTTCAGTAAAGTTACATTACCTGGTCCGAACCTGATCTGAAGCTATTCAAAAGGGTGCATGTTGGTTCTGGTGTATCTAAAGAACCAGGGTCTCTAAAGCACAAAAGGGTATGAAGTAACATCACCACACTGGGTAACTTGGCAACACGAGGAAGGAGGAGTGTAGTTGCTAAGTATAACAAAGCACAGGTTCAATACACAAGCAGCCAGTCGTTGGGCATTGTACCTGGCTAGGTGACAGGACCTCCGGTAACCTCCCGACCTCCAAGGGGGGTCGTTGTTTTGGTTCCCTCCCTAGCGGTCAATTTCCAATAGCAACCAGAACTGAATCCGCGTTACGGAGATTCCTTGCCTGGTCACGAGGTACAGCTCTGCTAGGATGACACCACTTTTTCTGGTAGAGTTAAAAAATAAAGTGGTGTCACTTATTGGTCCACAACCTACTCATTGGACAGCAAAGGAGCAGCAATGCACTGATAAGCTATGAACTATATAGTGTAAAGGTCTAAATGATGGGATATAATTTGAACACGTTGTTTATGTAAGCCTTTATTAAACATAATTTTTAGTAAATCTAAAGAAGAGTGTAAAGGACATCAAATAGTAACGTGTGTAGCCAGTTTTGAAGGTACGGAGATTCATGATATGGCCAGACTGTCACAGGGTATGTGAAGATCCCCCATGTGTTTAATAGCAAATGTGACAAAGGGGAGAAAACCGTAATCAGCATAGTCAGTTTATTGCCAACAAGCGAGGTGCACACCGGAGAGGTAATTTACAGCCAATGCACAATGCAACATTCTACAGCATTCAGCCAACTTTAGGAAAAGGGAGCTGAACAAAATTTAAATAAAGCTTCTTTTGTATTTTCCTCGCTAGAAAAATAGGATTACGTTTTAGAGCTGAACTTCAAGATGACAAAAAACACAAATGAATATTCTTTTGTATTAAAGAAAATAAATATAAATAGATTGCTGAAAAAGATTCCTTGTATTATAGGGATGTATGGGCTTCCCCGGCCCTGGTACTTCCCATTGCAGAGGTCTTACTGGCTTGGGAGTGGGCGAATAGAAACATGGGAGTGGACGTGGCCTTGGTCCCGGCCTACTCGTCTTAGCATCATGGAAGAAGACCAAGCCTGTGCTATGGAGAGTCGCCGTCATGGTAAGAGAGTGGTTTTCTTCCATTATACTGATATTTAAAGAATAACGGTACACTAAAGCATCAGATGGTATTCAGGTATAATGTCTTGTAGTGCAAGAGTTTAACTTTTACATAATTACATTCATGTTTCTGTTCTGAGAATCTCCTTTTTAAATTCACAGTTGATTTAGAGGAAGTTTAGGTCATGTTTGCTTCAAATGGGGAAAACATTTTTACTCATTTATTGAGTACCTAAGGAATTCAAAGATCGTTGGGTTATACTGTCACCTACCTCCCAGCATTCCTCAGTTTCTTGCTAGTGTCCAGGAAGGATGGACGCTTTATCTGTGCTCAGCAGCAAGCTAGCTTCTATTTTTTCTTCAAACAAACAGTATTAAACCAAAAAATAATAATATATCAGAGCTTACCTATCCATAGATGTGGTGGCTGCATTTGCGTGTTTTTTTTAAAATTTTTTTAATTTCTTAGGTTTTTGTACCCTCTGTTTTTACCTGGTGATCTGGCCAGTAACACACCACGTATATTAGAGTGCCTCCACTCTGGATGAAGGAGCACAGGGGGCACCTTCAGACAGCAGCATTGTCAGTCTGGGAGGAGGCTAGCTGTACTAGCAGATTTAAATAAACAAATAAATTGAAGCTTACACTGCCGTTAACAAACAGTTACAGCTAAAAAATGTATTATTTTGTGGTAAAGGTTTTAAATTAATAAATAAAGCCTGAACTTTGTAAGCACCCCTGTCAACAGTAAATGGTTTGTCTCAACACTGTAACTGCTACATTTACAGGAGAGCATGTTCTGTTGAAAAACAGACTTACTGGCTGGATCACCAGGTAGAAATTTTTAAAAAAGCCTAAAAAAGAAAGCTAATTCATCCATTACATCCAAGAATTAATAAGCTACTTTTTTGCTTTTGGATTTAATACTGCTTTTAGTCAAGATTCTTGTTACAGTGCTGCTTGAAATGGTCCCTATCTGGATTAGTGTTTTCTCAGCACTGGCTTTGGAGGCTGTACCCAGACCCACCTGGACTGGGAAATTGTGGGGCTAACTTCAGATGTGACCTTTTGCGCACTGGGCTTTCCATTGTGGCACTTCCAGATCTGAATGTACTGAGTTAGCCACAGAGCACTCTCTAGGTCCAGAGCCGTGACACAACCCGAGTTGTGACCCTGCCTCTGAAGACACTCTGTGAGTAGACCTTGTTACTATGACCCTTTTGGCATCATATAAAATCCCCACTATTGGTATACCATGGAAGAGGTTAATACTGAGGGACTGAGCACTGACATCAGGGACCAAGTGCTGGGTGAATTGTCACACACATGCACGTGATCCCTTAATTGTAGAGTATTTAAAGCTCACAGCCCCCAGCTTTGAAATACTGCATGAACAGGTTGTTTTTTTCACTCCCAGACCTCAATTTATAAAGCCATGTCCTGGTTGGCTCCCAGTCTGCCTGCAACCCTTGGACTTCCAAGTCCCCCACACCCCATTTGCTCAGTTCCACCCCATACACACACAACTCAACATCTGTTTTTGTGGCCAAGTTAGGCTAATCCTTGGACTAACCGATTTGTCTGGCACTGGACCATGTTGCCATTGGCCTGGTGTCTCAAAAATCATTGAGAATCCAGAAGTCTCACCATAGCATGGGAGGTAGAAAGGATCCTTTCCTGAGTAGCACTTCATGTTACGGCCTTGCCAGCCATCTACCTCCCAGTTGTAGACGATTGGCAAACGGAGTACCTCAGCCAGCAGCACCTGCATCTGGGGTAATGGTCCCTATATAACCTGATCAGAATCCTGGCAGACGCTCAGAGTGCTCTCCCAAATTGTCCTGATCTTTTGTCCCAAGGACTGGTTTACCCCCTACTTCACTGTCCCTGGCTTTAATGCCATGGCTGTTGAAGCCCAGGTTCTAAGGCAGTGGCGGTGCGTGCATAGAGGGCGCAGGAGCGCCGCCCCCCCTCTCCTGCACCGCTCTATCACCAATAGATAGATTCATGCATTGCATGAATCTATCTATTGTCACCGCTGCCGCCCCCTATTCAGGTGTCCGGCCCCTGATCGGGCGCCGGGCATCTGAATTACAGTGGGGGGGGTGTTGCTGGAAGCGCCCCTATTAGAGCTGTAAGCTCTAATAGGGGACCCTATTAGAGCGGTGTGCTCTAATAGGCTTCCCTAAGTGTAAACAGCGGGCGCACGGCTGTGCGTTCGCTGATTACACAGTACTGTGTTAGAGAAGCGAATACATCGCTTCCCTAACACAGACCCGCCTCTCAGCCAATCAGGTTGCCAGGTCTGTTACCTGTCACCTGATTGGCTGAAGTCACAGGCGCTGTGATTGGACGCTAGGCGTCCAATCACCTAGCGTCCAATCACAGCAGAAGAAGACAGGAGGAGCGCGGGAGAAGACATCCGACGGAGACACCGCTCGTCGCCTGACGCCGTCACCAGCTGCACACCGGGACAAGGTAAGTGCAGAGGGCAGGCAGGGGGCACAGTGGCAGCACTTAAGGGGCACAGTGGCAGAACTTGGGGCACAATGGCAGCACTTAAGGGGCACAATGGCAGAACTTGGGGCACAATGGCAGAACTTGGGGCAGCACTTAAGGGGCACAGTGGCAGAACTTGGGGCACAATGGCAGCACTTAAGGGGCACAATGGCAGCACTTAAGGGGCACAATGGCAGAACTTGGGGCACAATGGCAGCACTTAAGGGGCACAATGGCAGCACTTAAGGGCACAATGGCAGAACTTGGGGCACAATGGCAGAACTTGGGGCACAGTGGCAGCACTTAAGGGGCACAGTGGCAGAACTTGGGGCACAGTGGCAGCGTTTGATGGGCACAGTGGCAGCGTTTGATGGGCACAGTGGCAGCGTTTGATGGGCACAGTGGCAGCACTTGGGGCACAGTGGCAGCGTTTGATGGGCACAGTGGCAGCGTTTAATGGGCACAGTGGCAGCGTTTGATGGCACAGTGAGGCTGTTTGTTTGCGCCCCCACAAAAATTTTGAGCACCAGCCGCCACTGTTCTAAGGGACAGAAGCATATCTGAATCATTAATTCCCATAATGCTTAAGGCTAGGAAGTCTACTTCCCAAAAGGTTTATTACAGCACATGGAAGGCATTCTTCACTTTGTGTGAGGTTAGCAAGTTCAACCCCGGGAATTTTTCAGTGGGACAAATTCTGACTTTTTTAACAAATGGGGCTAGACCAGCATTTAGTCTCAGTACCATCAAGTCTCAGTGCCTTGTTCCATAGACCACTAGCTTCCTACTCTCTGATTAAGTACAGGGTGTCTCCCATGGGGCTCCTCTGTGACTTTATTGTACTTGAATTTAGTTCTTTTAAAAACTCCAGAGACCGCTGTTTAAACTGATCAGGTATATTCCTTTTTGTCCAAGCTCCATTGTCTGGAAGACGTTCTTACTGTAGGTGACTGACTCGCTCTTTATCATTCCTGATGTTCCCTGTAAAGGAGAATCTGTCTCTCATTCCACCATTTCTCGGGTGGCTCAGACAGATTATCCTTCAGGTGTAGGGTCTCAAGGATTGGGTTTCACCCTTTATGGAGCACTCTACAAGATTTGTGAGTGCTTCTTAAACTATTCGGCATCAGGCTACCGAAAAGCAAGGTTGCCACCTGGTCTTCAAATATTCAGTATTTTACCAGGTGGATGTTTAGACTTCTGATCTGATGCCAGCTTTGGCAGTAAGGTTCTTAAGGTAGGCTTTTTTGATCTGTAGACAGTCCCCAGTTCTTTTTGTTTTTTTGTGGGCCTGTTATTGTTTCGTTGTTGTTGCCGACCTGTGTCCTTTAATGAACAAAAAAAGAAAATAGAATTTTTGTACTTACCATAAAATTTATTTCATGGAGTTCATTGAATGACATAGGTCGTGCCCTTTTAAGACTATGTTCATGCCCTTGGTACTTATCTTCCACAAAACTCAGGCATGCTGGGAGTAGGGGAGGTTTATACCGAGGTGCAAACAAATTATGCTAGTATCAAAATCCTCCTGTAAGCAGTAGTATAAATGTCACAGCCTCTGTATTCCTGTGTACCTCAATGCAGCTTTATCAATGTCCATCTGCAGCCTTGTCCATCATTGCAGCCTAGCCCAGTTTCCATCTGCAGCCTTGCCCAGTACCTTTGCAGCCAGTCTCTTCAGCATTTCCCTGATTTAAATTTGGTGCCGATTTCCGCTGACTGTGAGCGGAGAGGAGTGAGTGCCGCTGACATACAGAAAGCCGAATGTACTTTGGCTAGACTCGGCTCTGCTCACAGTCAGGGGCGGGACTGCGAGAGGAGCCGAGACTAGGCGAAGTACTCTCGGCTTTCTGTATGTCAGCGGCGCTCGCTCCTCTCGCAATCAGTGGAGGTGGGCGGGACTGGCCGAGTAAAGCCGAGTGTACTTCGGCTTTCTGTATCTTGGCTCCGGTCGCTCGTTTCATAACAATCAGTGGGGGATCAGCGGGGATCGGCATATAACACGCACCCACGATTTCCCCCTGATTTTAAGGGGAAAAAAGTGCGTGTTATACGCCGATAAATACGGTAGATTCATGTGTAGCTTCCGCCTGTATTCCAGAAATTTTGCAATAGGTTACCTTGCATATCAAGACTGTTTGTTTGTAGCAGGCACCATTAGCGTAGAAGAATATAAGGATACCATTTCTGATCTCCTTTTGAAAATATTAGTTGCCTGTCTGTTCTGCTGACCCTCTTACTCCAGTGCTTAGTCATTGACCCAGGAAATTGTATACCAGGTAAGAAAGCGAGAGACAAATTCTGATGTGCAAACCATTTCAGTGATTTAGAGTACTGATTAAGTCTTGGGTCAGCATGGCAGCCAGGCATCTATCATTTTCAAAAGGGAAAAATCAGCTGCCTCTGTGTTTTCTTAGGGATAGGTTTCCTTTAATGTCATAGTTCAAGTGAGAACTAATTTTATAACCTTTTCCACCTGTAGAGGAGACCCGAGGCATTGAAGAAGAACCAAGTCATTTGCCTTTGGTTGTATGTATTGACAAGCTTACCAAAATATACAAGACTGGAAAGAAATTGGCACTAAATAAACTGAGCTTGAATCTGCACGAGAACCAAGTAGTATCTTTCTTAGGCCATAACGGTGCAGGAAAAACCACCACCATGTAAGTCCGGCATATTCTCTCTCTCCTGCCTAACAGTGGCTAAGAAAGAATAGATATCGTAACATTGTTCCCCTTACAGGTCTATCCTAACCGGCCTCTTTCCCCCAACCTCTGGATCAGCCACCATTTATGGACATGACATTCGCACAGAGATGAATGAGATCAGGAAGAGTTTAGGAATGTGTCCACAGCACAACGTGCTCTTTGACAAGTTGACAGTTGAAGAACACCTATGGTTCTACTCCCGGCTGAAAGGGATGGCAGAGGAGGCAATACGCAAGGAGATGGGCAAGTATGTATTAACTGATCCAGCTGCAGGTGACTGATTTGCTCTATGAATATGCATAGACAATAACTCGCTTGACAACAGCCTGATGCATGCAGTATTTTTATTTGCTTGTGATATCTCCTAAATTATCTTCATTTTCTTTATCAATTCATTAACACGTTATTGCAAATATTGCCTGAAATTACTATCTGTTTACTTAAAACTGAAATCCAGCTAAATAATCTGATTACACCATTGAAATGCATATAGATAAGCTAATTTACTCATCAAAGAATTTGTATTTCTCTTCACCTAGCCTCGAGATTTACACAGTCGTGACACACAGTCAGCCTAGTGACCTGAGTTTTCTTTACTACAGTTTTTCCCGTGAATGGATAGTAAAAGAGTAGCAACAGACTGATGAGGTCATCTTTTTGCTCTGCAGGAGTTTAAAATTAAATCCAATTCAGGAGCTTACACTAGTTTAATTTTCTAGTAAATCATTTATTTTTTAATTCAATACTGCAATCATTGTTTTTTTTTTTTTTTTTTAATGCTTTTTTTTTATCTTCTTTAGGAACAGTCCTATTATATAAGGTTAATTACACAGTGTTACAATATTCTAGGCCAGGTTAGGATCAATAGAACAAGTAAAAAGGTGTATTGTTCAGCTACAGGCTTCAGTAGCAGGGAAATTTAAGGGAAAAAACGTACATTTTAAATAAAGAACTTTGAAGCTAATTTAGGGTCGCAGCTCATCAATGCACCCTGCTCAGTGCCCATCTGCAGCCTCTAAATTGCCCATCAATGCACCCTGCTCAGTGCCCACCTGCAGCCATTAAATTGCCCGACAATGCACCCTGCTCAGTGCCCATCTACAGACATTAAATTGCCCAACAATGCAGCCTGTTCAGTTCCCACCTGCAGCTATTAAATTGCCCAACAATGTAGCCTGTTCAGTGCCCAAATGCAGCCTATGAATTGAACAACAATGCAGCCTGTTCAGTGCCCATCTGCAGCCTCACCTTTCCCATCATTGCAGCCTCACCAGCGTTGGATTATCCCTGCTGTCTCAGAGGGAAGAGGAGGAGCGAGCGCCACTGAATTACACACAGCCGCGATCTCCTGTGTACCCGGCTCTCCTTCACTCACAGCCAGGCCTCCTGGCCCTGCTCATATGATAGAACAGTGGCCCAATGCGGAGCCAGGAGGCATGGCTGTGCGTGACAGAGCGCCGGGTACACAGGAAATCGCGGCTCTATGTAATTCAGCGGTGCTCGCTCCTCTTCCCTCAGAGACAGTAGGGATCGGTGTATATTGCGCACCCATGATTTTCCCCTGATTTTAAGGGGAAAAAGGTGTGTGTTATACGCCGATAAATATGGTATATATGAAGAGTAAGCAGATATTTGAGAGATTAGGATCTGTACATTCTTCTAGGGATAATTAGAAGTTTTCAATGGATGGTAAACTTGTCTCTGTTGGGTAGTTCCCTACAAATACAGGTCATTGTTTGAATGACTGCTAATGTGTTACCAACGTTATAAGTGGATATATCTTATATTATTTTAGGATGATTGAGGACTTAGAATTATCCAACAAACGACACTCCTTAGTCCAGACGCTTTCCGGAGGAATGAAGAGAAAGCTGTCAGTTGCCATTGCTTTTGTCGGAGGATCAAAAGCTGTCATTTTGGATGAGCCAACTGCTGGTGTTGATCCATACGCGAGAAGGGCGATCTGGGATCTTATTCTGAAATATAAACAAGGTAGCTATCAAACACCCGCTTTTATATTTTGTTATTGTCCATTAAACTGTAACCTACAGTAAGATATCTTGTAACCCGCAGGCCACACGATACTTCTTTCAACGCATCACATGGATGAGGCTGATTTACTAGGTGACCGTATTGCCATTATTTCCCATGGAAAGCTAAAATGCTGCGGATCACCGCTGTTTCTGAAAAGCACCTATGGAGATGGCTACAAATTGACTGTAGTCAAAAAGCAAAGCAGCCCAGGTTAGTAACAAGGGGTTCATTGGCTGGGAGGATATTTGTGAAAGAAGACCATGCAGGATTAAAGCTGAATTCCAGGTATGGATATTTTTACATAGTTACATTGGTTAAGCTTGGACCAATGTAGCTATGCATAAACCATAACTGGGCGATCCCTCTAGAACAGTGTTTCTGAACTACAGTCCTCAAGGCGCCCCAACAGGTCATGTTTTCAGGATTTCCCTCAAACGGCTGTGGTAAATACTAAGGCAGTGAAAATGATCAAATCACCTGTGCAAAATAATGAAAAGCCTGAAAAAACCTGAGGACTGGAGTTGAGAAACTCTGCTCTAGAAGCTGGAAATCACTGTAGTAGATACTGCTACTACAGTGATCTCAACTATCTTCCAGGTCCTGTGCCAAGCAGCTGCTTACTGCACACAGGGGTGCCATTCAGAAAGCGCTTTGCATTTGCTCAATAAAAGCATTCTCTGATTGGACGAGGTGGAGATCATTGTGTCACCGCCCCGCCCTCTCCACCTCATCCAATCAGAATGCTTTCTATTTAATTAGAAAACAAAAGCCTTCTCTTATTACATTATAAGATGGAGGGGGACTGAGAATTCCGCACTTCTCTAAATTCTATCAGGTGGCCCAACTGGCGCTACTCCTGAAATGCCAAGCAACCCGAAATGTACCACTCTAGGTTGGCCTGGAAACAATAGATTTAGACCTCCCTCAAATCGATAATTTCCTATCCACGATTATAAATCCAGTTACCCAACACTCTTTATCACTCTGGGACAGGGTGAAACGTGCATCAGGCTTACTGTCCCTGCACAATCCACTGCTCTTCTTCATGCGCAATCCAGGCTTCTGTCCTGCATTTGTCTCCCCCCAGCCTCGTTTCACGTCTGGCTCCAATTTGAGCTGATGCAATTTTACCACCTCAGGCTTCGAAACTGAACAGTTTCGCTACATGCAAATAAGACATTTCTTTCAGATGAACTTGCGAGCCCATGAAGAGCCCACCAGGAGATCCCCATTTGAACATTTATGCTTCTCTGACCCTCACGCCAAGGGTGTAATCTCACAACTTTACAGATGTCTATTATCAGGCCTAACAACCTCCCCCACTGACTTTTGTTGCTCTCTGGACAGCTAAATTATCTATAATCCTAATACCGGAGGAATGGTCTGATGCCTGCTTGGCCACCCATAAATCTTCGCAAAATATAGCAGCACAAGAAACCAATTATAAGGTACTGTCTAGATGGTACCTTGTCCCCTCAAGAATAGCAAAATATGTTCCAGGTTACTCCGCCCTTTGCTTCAGAGACTGTGGTGAACCAGGGACATATTTGTACACTTGGTGGACCTGCCCCCTGGTGAGATCTTTTTGGTCAGAGATCTTTTGAGTTCTCAACTGTTTATTTGGTACAACCCTGCAACCCAACCCTCATGTTGCTCTACTGAACCATAAAGTCCCAAACCTGATCAAAGCCTAGTTTAAACTTTTACTCCAAATCACAACAGCAGCAAAGCAAACTACTGTATAGCAAAATCCTGGAAAACTCCTGTCCTCTGTGTTTCGGCCGTAAAGCATAGAGTTACTCAGGCAATGAAACATGCCAAGATTTAAGCCACTCTGCATGACAAAATCCACACATATTAGAAGACTTGGCAACCCTGGGTAGACAACTTTCTTCCTCCTGATTTTGATATAAACCTGTTGGAGTCTTAACTCTTTATGTTGATTGCTCCTTATATTAGCACATTGGGCCATTTACCAGGCTAACCCAGCCTGCCAGATCTTACATGTAATTATCGCTAGCGGCTGGTATAGGCAGAATACAATGGCTCAGCAGGAGGGATTTCCCTGTTAACACTTTCTGTTTTGACTGGGAAATCAAGCAAATTTCTTTCCTGCAACCACGGGGTTGCAGAAAATAAATTTGCACCGTGTATGGGCTGCTTAAAGGTTCAGCAGAAACCAGCCAAGAATCAAACCATCTATGGCTGGTCTAAGCAAAAAACAGTACAAATTCTGGATGAACCTCTGCATACTGCTATATACTCCTTCCAGCAAACTATACAATGAAAAACAGGGATTTTTTAGTTCACATATATTGCAATACATGTTTAAGCTGGCTAACTGCGTCAAATTAATTCCTTTTACAGCCATTCCTACACTGCTCTGTCACTGCATGGGTCACAAAGGTATTCTATCGGGTTGAGGTCAGGCCTCTGTTCAGGCCAGTAAAGTTCCTCCACCCCAAACCCACTTATCCATGTCTTTATGGACCTTGCTTTGTGCACTGGTGTGCAGTAATTTTAGAACAGGAAGGGGCCATCCCAAATTGTTCCCACAAAGTTGGGAGCATGAAATTGTCTAAAATGTCTTGGTATGCTGACGCCTTAGGACAGTGATGGCGAACCTTCGCACCCCAGATGTTTTTAAACTACATTTCCCATGATGCTCAACTACACTGCAGAGTGCCTGAGCATCATGGGAATTGTAGTTCCAAAACATCTGGGGTGCCAAGGTTCGCCATCACTTCCTTAGGAGTTCTCTTTACTGGAACTTAGCCCAACCCCTGAAAAACAACCCCACACCATAATTCCCTCTCCACCAAATGATTTGGACCAGTGCACAAAGCAAGGTCCATAAAGACATGGATGAGCGAGTTTGGGATGGAGGAACTTGACTGGCTTGCACACCTCACCTCAACTCGAGCCAGGCCTTTTGTGCCAACTTCGGTGCCTGACCTCTCAAATGTGCTTCTGGAAGAATGGTCAAACATTCCCATAGACACACTCCTAAACCTTGTAGACAGCCTTTCCAGAAGAGTTGAAGCTGTTATAGCTACAAAGCGTGGGCCTGAACCCTACGGACTAAGACTGGGATGCCATTAAAGTTCATGTGCGTGTAAAGGCAGGTTGTCCCAATACTTTTAGTAATCTTTGCCTGCTTTATGCCTTATTTAAGAAGGATGCTGAAAAGTTTATTTATTTTCTTCTACCCCAACTCTACTTGGCAGATATCAGCCATATACCCAATTCATGCATCCGTCCCTGCTTGGAGCCAAGAGTGACTCAGTTTATTAAGAAGTATGTGGCCTCCTGCTTGCTGGTTTCTGACACAAATACCGAGCTGTCTTACATCCTCCCCAGCGAATCTGTTAGGAAAGGCTGCTTTGAACGCCTCTTCCAGGTAAACGGGTTTCTCTATTTTTATACTGAAGACATATTATTACCAAACTTTTTTCAGTCTCCACCCCCGAGGAATTTCCAGTTTAATGTCTCCCTACCACACTTGTAATAGTAATTATGGCAAAATGGATCAGAATAAGTCAATTAACCAACCAGTATTAGTCAAAATTATGGGGGCAAACCAAAACAGCTGCAGAAGACCCACAGAAAGATAGGAATAACATACAACCTCAGTGCAGATAATGACCTTGATGGGATGCAGTGGTCTTTAGTAGACTGGAGAAGAGTCTTAAAGTGAGCCTATGCTTTGCCCATAGGGAGAAAAGAAACTGGTTGAGTTAACTCCTTCCCCAGTTGCACATATTTTGTTTACAGTGCTGCAAAAACTTAGCTGTAACTGTGCTGTCCCTGCGCAGGACTTCAATTGGAGTAGTCAGCCTCTTAGACTTAGTGGTCAGCTTGCGATATTGTGGCACTCGCAGTGGAGTTATTATTAGTTATTAGGTCCCAATGCCTCTAACAGTCATAAACATAAGAATTATAAAAAAAACAAAAACACGTGTTAGTGTAGGGGTTTACAGCACAGCTCTTATTCTAAATATTTTATTTTTTTAAATTCTAAATCATTTTTAAGCACAGACATTATTTTGGGGTCTTGGTTACAGAGGATCTATCATTAAATATGTTGGCCTTTTAACTTCCTAAGGGACCAAATGCATACAGCACTTGGCCCTGTTAAAATGTGTCCCTTAGTTTCTAAGTAGAGTGGTTGGACAGGTTGGGCAGCGCTGATTGTTTATTCATATTAATGACATGTCACTCAGCTTAGAGAGAGGTCTTGGCTTTGTGCTGGATACATTTCCCCCACAGGAACGCCAATAATTTGGACTTCAAAAGGCAGTGGAGATACAGTCATCATTAAAATGTCTGTTTAGGGGACAAAGGGGTCACCAGACAGAAAGGAACCAAGTGCTATATGCATTTGGTTCTGTTCTGATTGGTGGCCCAGTTGTCCCCAAGTGCATATAGCACATGGTCTCCTGGGGAGTTAAATACAATTTTAAAAAATAACAATAAAAAGTTTGTTAATGGGTTATATTTTGAAAGCTGACGAGCTCTGCAGTACCTGCAATAGATCTAATGTGTTCTATGTGTCTGGTAGCACCTGGAGCAAAATCTTGATGAATTAGACCTGACCAGTTTTGGGCTGATGGACACAACTTTAGAAGAAGTGTTCCTCAAAGTGTCTGAAGAGGACCAGTCTCTAGAGAACAGCGATGCAGGTCAGGATTGAGCTATTGTAGTGACACATTAAGTTTCATTGTGCCTGGTCCTTTTCATGTGCTACTGTGTTTCTGCTTGTAGATGTGAAAGAATCCAAGAAGGATACATTGAGACCAGTCCTCCAGCCAGATGGCAGCACAGAGCCTTCATCATTGACTGATGTTCTTGAAAAGCCAGAAGTGGAACTCAATAACTTTGCAGCTGGAAATTTCCCTAGCCAGTCACCTGGCTCCTTGCGCTCTGGCTCCTCCTCTTCTGTAGGTTCTGTGCGTGGGGAAGAAGGTGGGGCCTATGCTGAATTCTATGGTGACTACTCTCCTTTGTTTGATAACTTGCAGGATGCAGAAAGCCTCAGTCTACATGGTAAGTAGAGAAAACCATCTCAGTTTCATCTCCTTTACAAAACTAAACCAATATTGTAGCAATAAAGTTAGACACATATGTTCCAATACTTTCTTACCTTTCAAGTTTTATGTATATTTTGATTGTGTGATATTGTACTTATTTTGCTACTATAGACAGAATGAAAAAAAAAAGTAGAATTTAAGGTTACATGTTAAGATTATGGGCCGTTTACACTTGCATTGGTGTACATTGCCACTCTGGTATCACTCTGGTGATAGGTTGCCTCATCCCTACACCTGTATTAAAGTGATACTAAAGTCTATTTTTCTTTTTTTTTTTTTAAATATCAAACATGTTATACTTACCTGCCCTGTGTAGTGGTTTTACACAGAGCAGCTGAGATCCTCCTCTTCTCAGGTACCTCTTTGGCGCTCCTGGCCCTTCCCTCCTGTTGAGTGCCCCCACAGCATGCAGCTTGCAATGGGGGGCACCTGAGCCGGGTCGCAGCTCCGTGTGTCCATTCAGACATGGAACCGTGGCCCGGCCCCCTCTCTCTCCTCATTGGCTCACTGACCTTGATTGACAGCAGTGGGAGCCAATGGCGCTTCGCTGCTGTCTCAACCAATGGGGAGAGAGAGTCCCAGACAGCCAAGTCTCTCATGCAACATCCCAGGATCAAGATAGGTCTCAGGTAGGTATTAGGGCGGCTGAGGGGGGCTGCTGCACACAGAAGACTTTTTATCCTAATGCAGGGGTCTTCAAACTACGGCCCTCCAGTTGTTCAGGAACTACAATTCCCATCATGCCTAGTCATGTCGGTGAATGTCAGTTTTGCAATGCCTCATGGGATGTGTAGTTCTGCAACAGCTGAGGGCCGTAGTTTGAGGATCCCTGTCTTAATGTATAGAATGCATTAAGATGCAATCCCATTAACTGAAAGAGCGCTATGAAAATAGTAAAGTCCATAACAGCTATAGGCCCATGATTAAACACCCAAGATGCAAATAAAAGTCTTCCTGTCACCGTACTGATAAAAGTGGAAATCAAAAATACCTAGGGGTGGATTTATTATAACGCGGAGAGTGCAAAATCTGGTGCAGCTCTTTATAGGAATCAATCGGCTTTCAATTTGAAATTTAACCGCTTGCCGACCAGCCACCGCAGTTATACTGCGGCAGGTTCGCACGGCTGCGCAAATCTCTGTAGCTATATGTCCGCTCTTTAAGATGCTATAGCAGGCGGGTGCTCACGCACAGCGTGTCCCCGGAGCTGATGCACATGCCTGGTGGACGCGATGTCCGCCGGGCACCCGCGATTGCTCCTAAAAGAAAGAGAACGGGGATCTGTGTGTGTAAACTAAGTAGGAACAACGATACATCTCCTCCCCCAGTCAGTCACATCCCCCCACAGTTAGAAACACACCTAGGGAACACCTTGATCGCCCCCTTGTGTTACCCCATTTCCTGCCAGTGACATTTATACAGTAATCAGTGGCTATTATTAGCTCTGATCGCTGTATAAAAAAGGGGAAGAAGCTTAGCGCAGCTTCTTCCCCTTATATGTATTTTTGTGTATATCCCACAATAAGCTGCTGCTTGTCTATTTTTCAAATTTAATTTATTTTTTATTCTAAACGCAGTTTTCTTCCCCTTTCGCTGTATAAATGTCAATGGTCCCAAAAAAAGTGTCAAGAGTCCGATCTGTCCGCCGCAATGTTGCAGTCCCGACAAAAATCGCAGATCGCTGCCATTACTAGTAAAATAAAGAAAAATACTAAAAATGACATAAATCTATCCCCTATTTTGTAGACACTATAACTTTTGCGCAAACCAATCAATATACGCTTATTGCGTAAATTGATATTATTATTATTTTTTTTTTTTGTAGAAGAATACATATCGGTCTAAACTGATGAAGAAATTATTTTATTTATTTATTTTTTTGGGGGGTATTTATTATAGCAAAAAGTACAAAATATTATTTTAAATTTTTTTTTTTTCAAAATTGACGCATTTTTTTGTTTATAGCGCAAAAAAAAAAAAACTGCAGAGGTGATCAAATTCCACCAAAAGAAAGCTCTTTTGTGGGGAAAAAATGACATCAATTTTGTTTGGGTACAACGTTGCACCACCGCTCAATTGTCAGTTAAAGCGACGCAGCGCCGTATAGCAAAAAAAAGCCTGGTCAGGAAGGGGGCAAATGCTTCCGGGGCTGAAGTGGTTAATTGAACAAGCTGAAGTTAGAAGCTGATTGGCTACCATGCAGAGTTGCACCAGATTTTGCACTCTCCAGTTTTAGTAAATCAGCCCCCCAGTGACTAATCCCATAAGAGAGCAGCTCACCGTCACAATCGACTTCCAAGAGTAATGGAAGGTCTGAAAGCACTTTTGTATAATCCACTCCAGACTGCCTTCCTCCTATAGGACTTCCTCTGATGAAACTCATACGTGTAATGTGGGTTCCCCGTGATGACATCGGCTTGGGTGCTTTTGAGCTATGGGTGCCAAAATGTGCGTTTGTAGCATCTTGTGGGATTTTTGAGATGCTCACACTACTTCTGCCTATGTGATTGCAACCCTTTAGTTTTTAATAAAGGATTTGTAAGTGGTACTTCACTATTGTTAGCCTCTTTTTCCATGCATATTGGATTTCCATCTTGAGGTGTCCATCTGTGATCCAGATTCATATAGGAGGAGGACAGTCTAGAACGGATTATACAAAAGCACTTTCAGACCTTCCATGGTTGATTGTGATGGTGAGCTGCTCTCCTATAAGTAGTAGTCACTGGGTGTATTTTAATTTCTACTTTATTAGCACAACAGTGGCCGAAAGATTTTCATTTGCATCTTGGGTGTTTATTCATGGACTTTACATGTCTCATCTGCAATAAGAAACCTGCCAGATTGCCGTTTTTGAAAGCAGGACTTTAGTTCCACCTTAATAAGTGGTTAGGGTCCGGGTTTTATTCTGTTGCAGTTTGGCTTTAGAGCTGTGGTCTCCAAACTGCGGGCCGGGTGCCAGATGAGGCCCTTTGCTTGCCTGTATTGGGTCCTTGGGGCACTGTTCCTCTCACTGAAAACAAGATACCATTTCTTCCACTGACACCAATTACAGGGCACCATTCTTCCTACTGACACCAATGATGGGGTGCTATTCTTCCTGCTGATACCAATTATGAAGCACTATTTTTCCTACTGATGCCAATAATAGGGTATTTTTTCTTCCACTACCAGTCATGGATTACTATTCTCATTGACACCAACATCTGGCCCCCCTAAAGTCTGAAGGACAGTAAACTGGCCCTTTTTTTTAAAAAAGTTTGGAGACCCCTGCTTTAGAAAAAGAAAAGGAAAGCATTTATTATTTAAGCTGTAACATTGTAATAAATCTGTTGCATAATCTGCCTTGCTGCTCCTATTTAGCAGTGCCTTGTTGTTCAACAGAATCAATAAATGTCCCCCATAGTGTCCCTGAAATGAAGTAGCTTAGCCTCTAAATCTCAAGCAAAATAAATGACCAGGCCATATTCTACCCATCTTATTGTAGCCAGATCAATGAGTTTTAAATAAATAAGATGGTCATCTTAGGAAATCTGTTGTGTTTTTGGCTTTCAGATCCTGAGACAGAGGAACAAATTTCTGATGGACAAGGAAGCTACAAGCTAGAAGGCTCCTGGCTAAAATTACGCCAGTTTCATGGGCTGATTGTGAAGCGTTTCCACTGCGCCAAGAGGAACACCAAAGCTCTATTCTCGCAGATCCTTCTCCCAGCATTCTTTGTGTGTGTTGCAATGACTGTGGCCTTGTCTGTTCCTGAGATTGGTACGTAGACCTGGATGTTTGCCAATTTAGAGTTCAAATTTCTATTGTTGTCCTACAGTCCTGATTGTGTTTATATGGATGTTGACTGAATATTGCTTACATACTGCTCAACCTGTGTTTTTTTTCTTAGGTGACCTCCCCCCTCTGATCCTCTCCCCATCTCAGTATCACAACTATACTCAGCCCAAGGGGAATTTTGTACCATATGCCAATGAGGAGCAGCCAGAATACAGGTGATGTTCTCAGGCCGGAATATAGGCTGAAACCTGTCCTTTTACAGGTCACATGCTTATTTATGTTTATGATGCTTTTTTTTTACGTCCACCGATTTTAGACTTATATCCTAGCAAGATGGATCTTAATGTAAACTTGTGTTTTTTTGTTTTTTTTTCACACATGTATGGTTTGTGGAACAAAGTTGCAAGCTCTGAGGCTGCCCTAATGATCTTGGGCTCTCTAGTGTTTTGCTGACCTGGAATAAAGCCTGAAAATAATTTGCACCTCCTCCAGCAATGTCAGCGTCCACATTTCTATCATTACAGGTCCTCTTTAATAGATGAGGATATAGATCTATCCTAATTTACACTGTTATTGTACCTGCACACCAGTTGGAGTTAGGGTGACCACATGTCCCGGATTGCCCGGGACAGTCCTTGGTCCCCGACACCTTCATTTTGGGACAATGCAGTGTGCTGTAATTGCCCCTGTAATTGTCGCTGTCACTCACTGCCCTGGTACTCCTGGCCGAGACCCACTTTACTGTATGATATTCACCACAGGCCACTGCCTGGCTCACTGCCCAAACTGATTGCTAGCCGTGGCCCGCCTGGCGTCTAGCAACCAGTGACGTCATGACAAGGAGGAGAGCGGGGCCCCAGTATTCAGAGCAGAGGAGGATTTAACTTCCTCCTCCTCCGTGCCGAGTAGTTGGCTCCACCCACTTCCTCCCTGTATCCTCTCAGCAGTCATGATCTTTCATCTGCATCCATGCTGCTGGAGAAGACGGTTGGGACTCGGCAGATAAGTATGCTGGCAGAAGAGGAGAGGACCCTGACAGATGATATGACACCCTCGGAGGGATGGGAGGAGGACACATTCTTGGATATCAGGGCAGGGTTCATGCTGGAACTTGTAGTCCTTCACTTTTGGGGTGTGTGACTACAGGTCCCAGCATGAACCCCTCAGAGCTGATGATGTGACACCCCCCAACCCCTCAACTAATGAAAAACTACAGGTCCCAGCTTGAACCTGTGAAATCTATGGGGTCACACTCTTAGAACTCAGGGGTTCATGCTAGGACTTGTAGTCCTTCAAGTTTTCAGGGAGTCACATCCATAGGTATCAGGGGTTCATGCTGTAACTTGTTGTCCTTCACTTTTTGGACCCCCCCAAAACAAAGGACTACAGGTCCCAGCATGAACCCCTCTGAGCTGAAGATGTGACACCCCCCGACCCCAGCGGGGGAGGAGTCACATTGGCAGCCCATGGCAGGAGGGGCGTTCACCGTCCTGGGGCTCTGGTGTGTCAGACTGGTGGCAGACTGCGGGTGGCACTGGCAAGTTACAGTGCATCTGGCAGCAGGCTATGGCTGGCAAGGAGCACTGCGACAAGTGGAACTGCATCTGGTGGCATGCTATGGGTGGCAAGTGGCACACTGCATCTGGTGGCAGGCTATGGGTGACAAGTGACACGGCTTTGGGTGGCAAGTGGCACACTGCATCTGGTGGCAGGCTATGGGTGGCAAGTGGCACACTGCATCTGGTGGCAGGCTATGGGTGGCAAGTGGCACACTGCATCTGGTGGCAGGCTATGGGTGGAAAGTGGCGCACTACATTTGGTGACAGGCTGTGGGTGAAAAGTGGCACACTGCATCTGGCGGCAGGCGGTGGTGGCACGCTGTATCTGGTGGCAGACAGTGGTGACGAGCTCAGGGTTCCCACTGATTCGGCATTATGGTGAGTTGAACATTTACATAGTTAGTCAGGTTGAAAAAAGACACAAGTCCATCCAGTTCAACTACAAAAAAAAAAAAATATCATACAATCCCATATACCCAATTCTATACCCACAGTTGATATATTTCATTATATATTACAATGTAGTAATAAAAATAATGCGTTTCAATCATCCTTACACCATGACACCACAAGCATGGTGTCGGGATGATTTAAGTGCTAACACCAGCCTCTCGCCTGACAAATCGCCCCGCCGCCGAATTCCCCATCAACCCTGAGACTACATCCCCCTCCCCCCCATCTTTTTTTGGGAAGGGGGGGTGTCCCTAAATGGCAGTTTGGAAATAAATGTGGTCACCCTAGTTGGAGTGCGTGCATGTTTATCTATTTCAGCATTTCTGGGAACAAGTATGTGATCCTGTATGTTTTGCCAGAGCATTCATAAGCGAGCACTGTAATTTCACTATCATTTTAAAGTGAACTTTGCCCATTCAAAGCAAACAGATATATGCTCTCAACTGTGCGGAGGGGTGGGGGAAGCCATCCCCACCGGAAGAAGACAGCGATTATGCCTAGTGGCTATAACAGCCGCTAGCAATAATCATACGTGAATCCGGCAGGCTGGTTGTACCCAAGTTGATCAATCGATCGATTTATTAACTTGGTACATTCAGCCTGCCCACACATGGTTCGAATTTTGGCCGGCTCCTGGTGAACTGGCCGAGATTCGAAACCGTCTATGGCCAGCCTTAATGGCATGTGCCTAGTGGTTTCAGCAGATTTAAAAACAATATACTGTTTTCTTGGCAGGACAGAGTTCTTGAATGTTGGTTGCCCTTTGCTTCCTTCTTAATTGTCTACTATTGCCTACTGCCCTTCTAGACTGAAGCTGTCCCCTGATGCCAGTCCACAGATGCTGGTAAACACCTTCTACCTGCCCTCTGGTATTGGTGCCACCTGTGTGCTGAAGACAGCCTTTAACAGCACCCTGGACCAGCTTGTGCAATCGCTCAATATGAACAGCAATGAGTCCAAAATGCTGGCCGCACAGTACTTTGACGCCATGTGTGTGGATTCCTTTACGCAAGGGCTTCCACTTTCTAATTTTGTGCCACCACCTCCTTCACCAGCCCCATCTGACTACCCAATGGATGACGATTCATCCCACCTGTGGAATGCCACCACCTACTCACCACCCTCCGTGCCAGGTAAGAGGTCCAGCACAAGAGATACAGCTCACTGGTTCGCAGTTATATATTGCCATGAATGCTAATGACCCAGTTATACTATTCATTAGCCTAGTTACACTTATAAAATGATTGCTCTCTGCCTCGACTTCAACAGTGAGGTATCACTGGCATAATTCTCAACTCCATTCTTGTCCACCTGAGAGCTCTGGGTGTTCCTTTCTAGCTCATTCTCTTACATTCTCTATAATATAAAATACAGTATATAAAACCTTTCACGATGGTCACAGTAGAGTCCAAGGGATTAAGGGGTTGGGGACGATGGGATTTTTTGTGTTTTTTTTTTTTTTGTAAAGTTGGTAAAATGTTAAAGGCTGATAAAAAAAGTTGCTTTTTTTCTCTTCCAGTGGAAGCCATAACCACCACCCCTTCTCTTCCTCGTCGCATCCATGAACCAGTCCGCTGCACATGTTCCATGCAGGGGACGGGCTTCTCCTGCCCCAGTGGGGTTGGAGGTCACCCTCCCCAAATGAAGGTGGTGACTGGAGACATCACGGTGGACATCACTGGACGGAATGTGAGTGAATATCTGCTATACACGTCCGACCGCTTCAGGCTACACAGGTGAGTCACATGGCAAGTCCACTGTGTTATCAGGCTGGGATGCTGGAATGTCAGTTGAGGACAACACTTCAACGTAAGTGAGGATCCAGCACTTTTCCCCAGTCTCTAGTAAAAGAACCATTTTTTAAACCTAGGTATGGGTCACTAACATTAGGAAATGTGCAAAAAGCCATCCCAGCATCCTTTGAGGCGAAGGCTCCACCCATGTTGCGGAAGATTGCTGTCAGACATACAGCCCAGGTCAGTGTATCCAACTTACTTCATTTAAACCCTTTCATGATCAGATGTCATTATGCCTCAATGCCCACAACAAATTTAACAGTACATGTTAGTTTTTTTTAATTATTATTTATAACAATATTATTATACAATGATAGATATGCAAATGCTTAATTTAGCGCATTTTTACAGTTATTTTTAAAGAAATAAAAACGTTTTAATTAGTTTTTTTAACTAGCTGTTTGTAATGGTTCATTTTTATGTTAATCACATGTTTTGAAACCATGCTGATTTGTTTCCTATCTTTAGCAGCTGTCAGTAACAGTGCAGTCTTAAGACTGGTAACGCACACAGCTGCACACTCCTGATTCTATAATAGAACATAGATAAACCTCTACAGATTGCAATTGGAGATTGCTTTAAACCGAATTTAAGTCAAACTGTCGGAATTTCTGTCTGGCTTTGTTTTCGGTCTGCATCTCCATTGGGGGAGATTTCCCTCACTTCATGTCCCTACCAAAAGTACTTGTAAAGTTCTAGGCCATACCGTTTCCCATCATCAGTATAAAGACAGTCATGTGATATAAGTTTATTTACACATTGTAACAATATTCAAAGCCATAAATATCAGTTTTAGGTGGACTCCCCCTTTAAATGTCATGTCCTGTACACGCGGTCGGACTTGCCGACGGACTAAGCTTCGTCGGCATTTCCGACGGAAAGATCTAGAACATGTTCAATATCTAAGTCCGTCAGAAATGCTGGCAGGAAAAATCTGGTCGGAATGTCCGATGAAAAGCTCCCATCAGACTTTTTCTGCCGGAAAGTCCGGCCGTGTGTACGCGGCATCAAGGTAGAGCTACAGACTGTAGCTACAGCTACAGTCTGATCTATCAGTTATGATCATGTTATTCTTTTTCAGGCATTTTATAACAACAAAGGATATCACAGTATGCCCACATACCTCAACGCACTGAATAATGCCATCTTGAGAGCAAATTTACCTGCTTCCCGTGGAAATCCAGCTGCCTATGGTGAGAAGCTGTGTTGTAATGCTTTCAAGCGTAAAGCATTTCTAAAGCTCAAAGATTTTGTTTTTGATATATATATGTAATAGGTAAAACTCCTGTAAGGTTTTTTGTTGTCTGTATCCCAATGGAGAGCTGGTTTCTTCCGTTCCTGTCCAGGAAGCAAGAGGAAATCTCTTCAAAGTGAAGAAAATCCCATCTAAGACAGTTGTCACCTCAACAAGTGTACCATTGGAATATTTCCCTTCAATTCCTGTTGTGATGGCCAAATTGTGGAATTTCCCTCACTTTCAGTCCTGGTGACAGTGGTCATCATAACAGTTAGAGAGTGTGAATCTCCCCATTGGAGGTACAGACTGCAATAAAACCTCACCACTTTATAAAAAAAAAAAAAATGTTATATTCATTTTAAAAGACAGGTATCTCTCTTGGGGCCACTGGCATGCAATTACTTTTGCTCTCCTATGACCCAGAGTCAGCTGATAGCAGGCCCAGTTTAATTATTGTCTTCTCTTCATTCAGGCATAACAGTCACAAACCACCCAATGAACAAGACCAGTGCCAGCCTGTCTCTGGACTACCTGTACGTACTGCTGTATCATATGTATTGCACTAGTCTTGTTTCCATCCTTCAGGCTCTTGACCACAATACTGTCTTTCTTCAGGTTGCAAGGTACTGATGTGGTGATTGCCATATTCATAATCGTTGCAATGTCCTTTGTTCCGGCAAGTTTTGTGGTGTTCCTTGTAGCGGAGAAATCAACCAAGGCCAAGCACCTCCAGTTTGTCAGCGGCTGCAATCCCGTTATTTACTGGTTGGCCAACTACGTCTGGGATATGGTGAGCTGACTTATTTTAAGGACTGTGTGAGACGTTCATCACTCCAGTCCAGTGAGACATGATGTCGGGATGACTCCATGATATGGTTTCTAGCTATGCGCTTTCTTCTTTCAGCTGAATTACCTGGTCCCGGCGACTTGCTGCATTATTATTCTCTTTGTGTTCGACCTACCTGCGTACACGTCTCCAACTAACTTCCCGGCCGTCCTCTCCCTTTTCCTTCTGTATGGGTAAGTCGGAGCTGAATCCCCTTATCACAAATGTTATATTGCAGAGGTTCGCTTAAGTCAGGTATTTTAATATAAGACATAAGTCAATGTCATTTTCAAAGAGACTGTATGAGCAGAGCATAGAATTCAATAAAGTACAGCAAAGTGTTATCTCTTTGCTTAAAGTGAACATGTGCTGTGCTCTTGCCATGAAGCAACTTGGGGTACTATTTGCTGTCCTGTCATTGTGAACATTTTTTAAATTTAAACTGACTCCATTTTAGTGGATCTGCAATTCTTCTTTGAAACATCAAATTTAAATATTTTCTTTGTAGTAACAAAAGATTAACATATAGGGTTCCAAAATAATTAAGATCATTGTCACCTATTCTCAACGATTTTGGTCATATCTATTTGCTTTCTGTAGCTTTTAAAGACAAAGGTGGACAATCACTTAAAAGATGATGCCCTTTTGTACAAGCTCCGCCTATTGTGCCGTTATTATTCTGGCAAAAGCATTGCTAGAATGGCAGTATGGGGTCTGCTTTATATGCAGAGAGATACAGTACCGTTTAACTGTTCAGATTACCCAATGAGAGAAAGAAAAGATTATTTAAAACATTTTTTTTCACTTGTACCTACAGGTAAGCTTATAATAAGGTTAACCTGTAGGTACAATGATATTCACAGCTACTGTAGCTGGTGACTTTACTGGCACATTTGCAGTATGCTCTTCATTGATCAATGCAGAGAGTGCTGTTCTGCGATCATGAATCCCATTCACATGTGTGGGAGTGATGTCATCGTGGCCCAGCCATTCAAACGGCCAGAGAGTGTGAACCCGGAAGGAAGACCGAGTGAAGATGGAAGCACCAGGGGCAGTGACTATACGCCGCTGGAGGATTCCATTTAAAAGACAAGTCTGCCATAATGTGCTAGTATGCAGTGCATACTAGTACATTATGCCATTAAACCGCAAGGGGTCCAGATAAAAAAAAAATTTACTTAAATTTACTACCGCTTTAATGTTTGAATGTTAATGTGTTTGAATTGTTAGTGAGTCTTTGGACTCCTCTCAACATCCCTTGCAGCTAAGTTCCCTTATAGCTTTCTTACAAATTTAGCCTCAAATGCCTGTAGGTGACCAGAAGAGGAATCCAAGATAAAGGAACTTGTAGCGGATAGTAAATTTCAAGGCTTGGTTCTGTCACCTCTAACCCTGCTGTCCTAGACACTGAGCCATAAGTGGCATTATAATAAAAATAGCCCTGTCAATAGTTAACCTTTTGAAAACTTGCTTGATTGTATACCCATCTGCTGGAAAAAAAAATGTATTTAAATTTTATGTTGCCATTTGTGTCTTAAATACAGTGATAAATATGTTTTTCTTATTTTATATTGTTCCCTATAGTTGGTCAATCACCCCTATCATGTACCCGGCCTCCTTCTGGTTTGAGGTGCCCAGCACAGCCTATGTATTCCTCATCGTCATCAATCTTTTCATTGGTATCACTGCCACGGTGGCCACCTTCCTGCTTCAGCTATTCGAACATGACAAGGTAAGTGACCCACGGTGAGCCTGAGGTATTAGGTTAGTGCTAAGCTGTCTGTCTACCTTACAATCGCATTGTACACTCCTCTTTTTACATTGGATGGGTGCTCAATTCCCCTAAAACACACACATGCACTCTGTGTGATTACCAGATCACTATATATTGCAAATGCACAAGATAGTCCGTTATTTAATAGGTTGCTCCAACCAAAACTGATGTTAGGTTTGGGTAGATTTAATACCCATCTGGTGTTGAAATTACAGTAAAATGTATGCACTTTCCATTTCTGCCAACTTGTTTAAAATACTGCAAGCATCCACTGGTGTTTTTCTCACTGCATGGAAAATAGGGCAATATGCTACTGTAGTGACCATGATCTACAAGAAGCAGTGGGTTACTCAGTTCATCCATATATTAAATACCAGTTTTAAGTAGTGACGGCTAGTGCTTTATTTTTGGGGGGAGCAAACAAACCACCCGACCCCCCCTGTTCGTTCAGTCGGTTGGTCAAACCTGGCCTCCCTGGCCAATTGCTTCCTGATTGGCCGGGAGGAGAAGCAGGAAGACCATAGCGAATATTAATTTGCTATTGTCACACATCTGCAGTGCTCTGCTCCCTGAGCCCATCCTTTTTTGAAGCCAATTAGAGCTTCAGGTTCTAATCATGTGCATGGAAAAAAAAAAAAAAAACATTGAAATCCATGCGTCCGGTGCCCTCCATGTGGATTAGGGGCCGGGCGCATGGATTAGGGAGGCTGCGCCCCTAATGGAGCAGCTGCCACTGGTTTTGATAGTGCTTTTCATTCGATATGGGAGTGCCAAAAGTTATAAGTTCAACAATATAAGGTGATGACGGTGTGCTTTTCAGGTTAAAATATAGTTTTACAGCTGTTTTTTTTTCTATCTATTGTGAAGCAATATTACTTGTGAACTGAATGGTAGAACAGAAAACAGGGTGTTCGGCAGGTTTGTGGAATTCAGAGATCAGATGGTATGTGATGTCACAACCGGAATTGTCCTCATTCTGTACCTGTTTGCCACAATTAGCAAACCACACCTACATTGAAAGACATGAAATAATTTAGTGCACTTCCTGCCATTCTAGATGTTACTGATGATGTTTGAACAGTCAGCCTTCAGTGAAAAGACAAGCCTGTTGATGCAGGGTAATAACCTTAATTCCAAAAAAAGTTGGGATGCTGTGTAAAATCTACTTAATGCAATCATTTGCAAATTCCATAAACCCATATTCTATTCACAATAGCGAATAGAAAACATATCAAATGTTTAAACTGAGAACGAGTACCATTTGAAGAAAAAAAATAAGGTACTTTTGAAATTGATGGCAGCAGCACATCTCAAAGTTTGGACACTCTGTAACCATCTGGGAACTGGGAGGAGACCAGTTGCTGGAGTTTTGGGAGAGGAATGTTGTCCCATTCTCGCCTGATATAGGAATCTAACTGCTCAATAGTCCTGGGTCTTCTTTGTCGTATTTTTCTTTTCAAGATGCGCCAAATATTTGAGTTGGTGAAATTGGGGACTCTTCTATGAAGCCATGTTGTCGTCATAGATGCAGTATGCAGTTTAGCATTGTCCTGCTGAAAAATACAAGGCCTTACCTGAAAAAGATGTCTGGATGGGAGCATATGCTGCTCTAAAACTTGGCTATATCTTTCAGAATTGATGGTGTCTTTCCAGATGTGCAAGCTGCCCATTGCATGGGCAATAATGCACCCCCTTAGTACCAGAGATGCAGGCTTTTGAACTGAGCGCTGATAAGAAGCTGGAAGGTCCCTCTCCTCTTTAGTCTGCTGGACACGGCGCCCATGGTTGCCAAAAAGGTCAATCTTTGATTTGTCTGACCACCGCACAGTTTTCCACTTTGCAACAGACCATTTTAAATGAGCATTGGTCCAGAGAAGATGGCGGCATTTCTGGATCATGTTTAAATATGGCTTCTTCTTTGCATTATTAAGCTTTAACTTGCAGACCATGATTTTTTTTTAAGTATTCCTGAGCCCATGCAGTGATGTCCATTACAGAATCATGCCTGTTTTTAATGTATTGCTGTTTGAGGGCTGGAAGATTATAGGCATCCAATATTACATTTAGATTGGCAATTGCGCGGTCATGCAACACTGTGCACAAATTACATTTTATATTAGGGTTACACCGATACTGTTTTTTTACTAGTGAGTACTGATACTTTCAGTCAAGTAATTGTCTACACCCAGTACAAGCCTGGGTTCACACAGGAGTGGTGGGGGAAACCGCGTGTGATTCAGACAGGAATCACACTGCATTCCTGTTCAAATCACATGCAATTCTTTGCAGTACGATTCGAGCCCATTCATTTTGTTTAGGCTCAATTTCTCACCACAAAGGTGTCGGCGCCGACTTTTTTACACAAATAAAGCTTTTGTTTGGTGATATTTGATCACCACCACGAAAAAAGATTGTCTCTCCTTGTTTTCTGTTCTGTTTTTGCTTTCTGTTCCGAACGGTGACTGAAAGCAGAGAGAAACCCAGCCAGATCTGGGTGTTGTACCAACACCCAGATCTCTGTCCTGTGATTGGTCACATCTGATCAGCAGGTATACAGTCAAATTGGCTGCAAACTGCTGACAAACTCGTGCTGTGTCCATTCACAGCATAGGTCAGCAGGAGGTGTGCGCACGCGCCCCTCTAAACCCGGAAGTACACAACCCACAGGTACGTTGCGTTGCCTGGGGCTGCCAGCTATAAATGTACTGTTGGCAGGCGGAAAGAGATTAAAAATGGTACATTTTCTCAGTTTAAACATTTGATATGTTTTCTGTTGTGAATAAAATATGGGTTTATGAGATTTGCAAATCATTGCATTCTGTTTTTATGTAAATTTACACAGCGTCCCAACTTTTTTGAAATTGGGGTTGTACAGTGGCTTTTTCAGATAGGTAGATATGAAAATAATAGGATTTTGTATATTTTCATAATGCAGCCATCAGGTAAAACTTTAGATTTATTTTCACATAGCCTATTTTATACTGTTGTAAAATGTCTGCTGTTTACAGACCTAAGTAGCTCATCATTTATACACATAGGGGAATGTGTCAGCAGTGATTCCTCACCTTCCTTCCATACAACCCTATCTCAGGTGTTAGTGAAAAACAACATATGTGAAAGCAGACAGCTGTTGCTGTGTTTAATCTCTTGGCTCTGATTTTCAGTAAGTGCCTGTGTAAAGCCGGTTATACATGGATCAAAATTTGTCCGGTTCAGTAGGGACTGGCCGAATTTCGATTACTCTGTGGGCAGGCTGGTTGTACACTAGTCAATCTATCGGGTTTTTCTCGAATAATCAGTGCTGCCGGCTATAGCTGGGGACACTGATCATTATATTCTGACGGTGGGCAAGGTTCCCCTCTGTCAGAATATGATAGCATGATAGCACAGCGGTAGGGATTCCGCCATCCCTCTCAAATGTGTGGATGGGGAAATCAAGGCATGTTCTTTTATTCAACCCACTGGTTGGACAGAAAAAAAAAGCATAATGTATGGACTGCCCAAGGCTTATAATTGATCCATTCTTCTGTGGGGTCCTCTTCAATTCTACGCACAAGCTGTACATGGAACTAAACTGCTTGCATTTAAATAAAACTCTGTTTGCACTAGCACCAATTTGTTTCTTTAACATTGAGATACTGGAGATACCTCCTGAGCCTTGATAGTTGGATGACAGGAGGGGCTTTATCTTGACTTTGGAAGGTCCTGTCTTTAGCCTGCGCCCAGGATCCAAAGGGTTTCACAGTGATTTGAGGACTAGCACACCACACTTTATCTGTATACATATAATTTGGATAATAGTGTTAAACCTCAACCAACATCTGTTACTTGGGACTGCGGCATAGTTTTTTTTTTTTACAGGTGGGAATCCCTTTTAAATATAATTTATTTAGCATTTCTCTAAATGTTTCCACATTCAAGGTTTTTCTATTTTCCTGCTGTTACTTAAAAAAGCATCAGTGTACCAATGAAATGATCTCACACTTTTTTTTTTTTTCTTTCCATTGGTCAGGACTTGAAACTGGTGAACAGTTACCTCAAGAGTTGTTTCCTTATCTTTCCCAATTACAACCTTGGACATGGGCTGATGGAAATGGCCTACAATGAATATATCAATGAGTACTATGCAAAAATAGGTAAGGAGGAGTCTGAAAAAATCTCTGTACATTGTCTGAATGATTTGGAGAAAAGGGCACAATCCCGTCCATGAACTTACATATGTAAATTTTTTATACATTGTTATCAGGTCAGTTTGATAAGATGAAATCACCATTCGAATGGGATATAGTCACCCGAGGCCTGGTGGCCATGACCATAGAAGGATTTGTAGGTTTCTTCATCACCATCATGTGTCAGTACAACTTTTTCCGCAAACCACAGTAAGTATCCAACTACTGCCACTAACCTCACTGGATATAAAGTGCTAGACATCAAGCTACCAATCGGATACAAAATGTTATCACCATCCTCTAGAACAGTGTTTCTCAACCTTTTTACCTTCGAGGAACCCCTTGCAAAAAGTTTGAGATCTCGGTGAACTCTTGAAATAATGTTCACATCTACAGCTCACGGAACATCGGTGTGATCGGCGAGCTGTTTATTTTTACAATTATTTTTAGAAATAGCATTAAGTAAAATAATAAATATTGAAACATACCTACTCTATGCAGAGCTGCCCCAGATTTTGCACTCTACAGTTTTAGTAAATCAGCCCCAAAGCCCCATCCCTGTCATTCAACTGTCACATTTCGGAGACTTTACTGTCCAATTAAGTTTTTGGCATTTGGCAACTGATCAGTAAGGGGACATGTGTAGAGCCTGGCCCTAGGATCTACAGACTGCACAGGGTAGGGATCATCCTGCGGTTCGACTCAAACATCGAGTATTCGTCGAATTCCAAACATTATGGGGCGTTCGCGGCAAATTTGCGCACCGTGGAACGCCCCATAATACACTGCAAGATCGCAGTGCATTGATGTCTGATGATTGGCCAAAGCATGCACCTGACCTGCGTGCTTTGGCCAATCACAGCGCGCTCTGCTGTGAATGCCATGATTTAGCCAATAATAGCTCAGGGGGCTAAGTCCACGCCCCACACTATATAAGGCTGCTTACACGACGGCCATATACAGTGTAATGGATTGAGAGAACATTAGAGGCAGGTTAGTGGCGTGCAGGCAGTTTAGTGTGTGTGTGTGTGTGTGTGTGTATATATATATATATATATATATATATATATATATATATATATATATATATATATATATGTATATTAGGGCTGTGGAAATTAAATATTAATTCCTTGATTCATTTTTTTGATCAATCAAAATTCTTTTGATCGGTACTCACCTCTCCGCCAGCTTCTTGGTCTTCAGGGAGTTTCGTCTGAGATCTGGTGACGTCACGGACATCGACGTCACCGGACTTCTCCCCCCTTCCCCAAGTGCCTCCATCTGCTAACGAAGGGAAGGTGGGAGGAGTCCGGTGACCTTGAAGTTCTGATTGAACGCAACGCGTATGGGGGAGGAGCTACGCATCACGTCACCTGCTGCTGCCCTACGGAACAAACACGATTGTCGGCTTTACATGCTGTGTTTTTATCATCTTTATGTGAGCAGTTTGTGTTTGAACACAAAAATGTAATCTTATACTTAAGTGGTGAGCACTTAGATCTTTTCTTTCTACCCATGACCTGGCGTCCTTGCTGAGATCTAAGGAGACGTGAGAGAAGTTTATGGTCCGGGTTAACCCTTTTAATACCCGCTTGCATGACCACCTGTTTACACAGGGGTCCATGCCATAAGGTGAGAGTGATTAGTTAGACCAGAGGTGGAGGGATTGTCACGCTACTGTGGGGAAAAATATTACTTATGTCAGTGCTACAGTTTGAATTTAAAACGTATTTGTGTGAACTGTGAAGTTAAGTCATGGATTGTGGAAACTAAGTAGTGTCGGGTGATTGTATATAGTGTATACCACATTTACCACTGACTAATGCAGAGTTGCAATGCAAGGAGATCAGCTAAAAGTAGTTGGATCTGTATGTGCGTTATAATTAATCGAAATTAGTCACGCTGTTTTTTTTTTTTTTGCCATGGGGTACCCCTTAATATTCATACCAGACCCAAAGGGAACCCAACCCACGCCGATTTTTTTTCCTTGCTTTTTATCTATATTGCCGGGATACGGCAATACATTACAAGTTTAAATTAAATTTCTTCCTTTTGAAATGCGTCATTTTGCTGCGGGACTGTAAAACACATCAGACAGATGTGCCACTTTTCAGGCAGACTAAAGGGACCCCCCAGGTACGATATTTAAAGTTAACATTTCATTTTTATTGTTTCACTTTAAGCATTCTTAAAATCACTGCTCCAGAAAAAATTGGTAATTTTTAAAAACTTTTTTTTTGCATTGATTCATGTCCCTTGGGGCATTACCCGGGTCCCCATACACGTTTTAGGGCAATGACTTGCATATAAGCCTTTAACATAAGAACTTTTCATTTTCAATTTTTCATGTTCGTGTCCCCATAGACTTTAATAGGGGTCACATGTTCGCACACATTTTTTGCCTGTTCGCATGTTCTGGTGTGAACCGAACAGGGGGTCTTCGGACCATCCCTACCACAGGGTTACAGGCAATGATTTTAAAACTAAAGCCTGGTACACAACACTAGTTTTTTTTTCAATGAACTAAAAACGGCAGAGCTCAGGAGGAGTCGCTGTACTAACAATCTGATGTTAGTACAGCGATCTCCCCTGCTGAGCTATTGTGTTACGACAGGGGGACAGCCCCTGCACCAGAACACACGGGTCGGTGCTCTCAGCCATTGGCTGAGAGCGCTAATCGGATCTCGATTGTCAGACCTTTTTCGGTTATGCCCCTTCGACAAAAGCACCAAACTTTCCGGCTGCAGTACACACGGGTCCAAATTTTGTCCGGGTTCTATTGAACCCACCCTATGTTCGCCTCGTGTGTACTGGGATTTACCCTGGTACAGTTCATACTTCTGCACTTCTATACCCTTAGAAAATTTTAGGCTATACCAGATTCACTTTATATGGGGGTTTGGGGGAGTATTTATAACGTAGTTCCCAGCACCTGCCATGATTTTATTTAGTTGAATTTATGGGTGTTTTTTGTTCATCTCACACAATGGTTAGATTGTCCAGAACACACACAGGAACAGTTTTGTTACAAACGGACCTTTGCGGTCTAACAGACCAAAGCGTAAAGTGGATTATTTATTGATGTAGCACAAGGACATTTTTCAGGAGTTCAGACAAGGCAAGTTGAACTCAAATGTGGATAACGGAGTAGTAAATCTTCATGATGGACTGCACTTGTCCAAAAAATACATAAAATACTGTATCATTTTGGTTATTCACAGTTCAATTCTGAAATATATTCAAGACAATTTTTAATGTTTACTAATTTGGATTAGTATTAGATTTCTGCAGCTTGCAAATGTCTAACCCTGATGAAGGTGCAAAATAATGTTTAATTTCTTTGCTGAAAGCATTTGCTAGGAAGTGAATTCTAAATCTAGCAGTTGGCACACTTATCTCTACAAACGATAGTAAACAGTGGCGCTAGATAAGGTTGATAGCATAAAGGTTATATAGCAACTGGAATGTGTTCACACACATACACCAATGTTTTAAAACGTATATTAAAACCAAATAGTCCATTTTGCTGTGTATACAGCACCTGGAAGCAGAACCCTTAAGCCCCATACACACGGTCTGACTTTTTCATGGATTCTGTCCGATCAGACAATGTTGTTGAAAAATCAGACCGTGTGTATGCACCATCGGACAGTGTACGTCGGATTGTCCGACGGACAAAGTCTTATCTCCTGCTGGAAAGATTTGCCGACAACACGGTCCGATCACACCAAATCCGATCGTGTGTACGGTTGTCCGACCGGACAAAGTGCTACGCATGCTCAGATCACATTACAAGACCAAAGCTATTGGCTACTAGCCTCTACGTAGTCCCGTCGTAGGCAACAAACGTCACCACGTTCAGAATGATCGGATTTTCCGACAACTTTGTCCGACCGTGTGTACGCAAAACCAACATCAGACAAAGTATGACGGACAGGATCCGACCGACCTGGTCCGCGGATTGTCCGACCGTGTGTATGGGGCTTTAGAGTAAAGCAGTAAACTCTGTGTATAAAGGGGAACAGAGGGGCGCCAGACTGAGTGCAGAATTTCCAAGAATTTTAATTAATAAAATAGTAACTCACAATTAAGGTAGAATGAGGTTAGCATGTGATAAGATTGCCAGTTCTGGAAGCTCTAGAAAAGCATCTAGAGCATCCTGATCGTCCTCTGCAGTCTGGGGCACCATCCGTCATCAGCAGCTTTAAAGGCCCCTGATCTCTCCATAAAGAGTACTTGTCACTGCCCAGAGCTATCACAAGGGGTGTTGTTCACCCCTTGTGATAGCAATAAAGTTGAATGAAAAAAATAATTTAAAAAGTGTAAAAAAAAACAAAAAAAAAAAGAAATAAAATAAATAATAATAAAAATAAAGCCCCTCCACTCTCCCCTACCCTACTAATCCATCCACCTATATAAATCAAAATAATAGCACGGCACATTATTTTGATTCAGAAAATATCATGTTTGGTGGTTCTAAGTAATTTTATAGCAAAAAAAAAAAATGCTGATTTTGACATGTATATGGCAAATGTCATAATTGTCCTGGATGACAAGTGGTTTATTGTAAGCCAATGCTTATTGGGTCTTTTTTTTTTTTTTGTTCTTTATAGGCGTGTTCCCATCTCCAACAAACCAATTGAAGATGATGATGTAGATGTGGCAAATGAACGACAGAGAGTTTTGAGAGGAGGGGCTGATAATGACATGTTGAAGATCGAGAATCTAACAAAGGTAGCAGTTTGGGATAGTTTTAGATGGACAGTTTAGATATAGTATTGTCAATATTATACCCTTTAAACAGAAAAAAGTGTTCTTGCCATGAAGTAATGGCAAAAGGCACAAGAATAGAAGGTACTGGCCACTCATGATGACTTTCCTTGCTGTCTCTCGCCATCAGTGTACATAGACAGCACCATGACACCTGCTATTAGACAGAGGATGCAGTTCCATCAGTGGCTCTCTGCTGCCTTCTAGAGGATTCAGCTTGACATAAACCAGTGGCTCTTAACCTCAGTCCTCAAGTACCCCCCAACGGGCCATGTTTTGGGAACTTCCCTTAGATAAAATACCTCTTATCAATACCATGTCATTGATACTGATTTAAAGCAGCTGTGCAAAGTAAAGGAAAACTTGAAAACTTGGTCCATTGGCAGTACTTGAGTACCAAGGTTGAGAATCACTGACATAAACTACTTGTCTTACGTCATGACCGACATTAAGGCTGGGTTCACACTGCTGCGGTGCGGGAACGCTGCGAATACACTGCGAGTTCCCGCACCGCATGTCTCCCGCCGGCAGTTCACACTGCCCTATGCGAGCTGCTGGGGGTGTCAATGAAATGTTAATGACACCCCCATAGCAGCTCGCATATCGCAGTGCGATCTGCAAACTCGGACAGGAATCGGATCGCATGGTGAGAACACCATGCGATCCGATTCTGCTGCGGAGCGAAAAAAAGGGTCCTGTCCGATTTTGGGCCGAATGCGATGCGAATTCAGCCATACTATCTGTATGGCTGAATTTGCATCGCACAGAGATCGCATATGATTTGAACTGCAGTGCGGTGCGAATCATATGCGATCTCCCGCACCGCAGCAGTCTGAACCCGGCCTAAAGTGGAACTGAACTCAAAAAGAGATGATCTAGTATGATATAGCAACATCATTTTAGTTCCCTTTGGCTGGGTTCACACTGCTGCGGTGCGGGAACGCTGCGAATACACTGCGAGTTCCCGCACCGCATGTCTCCCGCCGGCAGTTCACACTGCCCTATGCGAGCTGCTGGGGGTGTCAATGAAATGTTAATGACACCCCCATAGCAGCTCGCATATCGCAGTGCGATCTGCAAACTCGGACAGGAATCGGATCGCATGGTGAGAACACCATGCGATCCGATTCTGCTGCGGAGCGAAAAAAAAGGGTCCTGTCCGATTTTGGGCCGAATGCGATGCGAATTCAGCCATACTATCTGTATGGCTGAATTTGCATCGCACAGAGATCGCATATGATTTGAACTGCAGTGCGGTGCGAATCATATGCGATCTCCCGCACCGCAGCAGTCTGAACCCGGCCTGAAAAACACATTGTTTTCAATATCAGTGCTCCTCCTGGTATGTGAGGATGCTTAGGCATGCCTGTGTCTACAGCCTTATAGATGTATCTCTGTGTTTTGGTGACAAGGCTGGTCCAAATTAAATATTTACATATATTGAACTAATTAAATACATTATTCAACAAATCAGCGGTATGTTCAAATCACTGCACCACAGATTCCACCATAGACACCTACAATACCCCTGATGCTCTTCCAAATATCTTGTGCCGAGCGCACTTAGTAACCATAAAAATCACTAAAATGAATAAGCACTAGGTATAACAATGTGCCATCAATATCCAAACTGCATAAAAAACTAAATAAAAAAAAACATGTGATGACTAGCAATCAAACACTTTGGTTTTCGTGCTCAAAAAAAGTGTCTACAAAATGTCCATAAATCAATAGTCCAATTTAATGTGCCCACAGGGATGTGACTGAAAGCTTTTAAATGTGTCCCGCGCACCTCATACAGAGAAGGTGCTCTTCGAATAGTGCTCTTCAGTCATTTCACTCCATCCCCCTTATAAGGCTTGTTCACACTGCTGCGACGGTAAAGTAATGCGGCTTTGCCTTGTGACTTCTTTCTTGGGTGCCATTTAGGAGCCTGTACAAGGGCTGAAATTGCACCCAACACAAACCAAAGTAGTGCAGGAACCTTTTCTAAAGTCTGATCAATATTAGTCAAGACGGTTCTCGTAGGGAAACATTGAATTTGACATATAATGCAGCTTGGGGTCTCACAAGTCAAATTCCATGTCGCAACTGTGTGAACGGAGCGTAAAACTAGAAGTCAACAGACTTTTAGACCCAAACCCTGGATGCAGTTCCAGATTTCACCCAATATATTTTCTCCACTCCTGCAGGTTTACAAGTCTCGGAAGATGGGCCGCATCCTTGCAGTAGACCGCTTGTGCATTGGTGTCCAACCAGGAGAATGTTTTGGGCTTCTTGGTGTAAATGGAGCTGGAAAGACCACCACATTCAAAATGCTCACAGGGGATGAGAGCACCACTGGAGGAGAAGCATTTATCAACAGACAAAGGTGCGAGCAGAGGCTTATTTTCTTGCAGTGTAAAGAATTTATTAAAGTAGGGGCCATCTACCCACTTGTAGACACAAAGAAAAAAAGCTAAGCTAACAAATTTGTTCTTTAGCAGCTAGAGTGTCTGTGTCTCCAAAACAGATTAGGCAATGAAAGGTAGAAAATGATTGGTCACAGAGTTTTCTGATTTACGAGGCTCTTTGTGGTTTGTTTGAGTTCTCCCAACATATCCATTAATGTCTAATACATGATACCACCTGTTTTTCCCATCTTTGGCAGCATCTTGAAAGAACTCCTTCAGGTTCAGCAAAGTATTGGTTACTGTCCACAGTTTGATGCATTGTTTGACGAACTCACAGCCCAGGAACACCTCGAGCTATACACCCGTCTTAGGGGGATTCCTTGGAAAGATGAGGAAAGGGTGAGTTATATTTTAAGAGTTAGTCTACCAGAAATTATTTAATTTACAAGTGGGTTTTGTTTCGGTTGAGTCGCTTATTGGCTAATTGTGTAGCTTTGGTGCTCAGAATCATGGTCTCCTCTGCACTGGACACTGTTTATCACTGGAGCTTGTACCTTCACGAGTTTAACACTGCTTTGATTATTTAACCCTCCCATACAGAAATGGAAGTCCCAGGCCCTCCTTTTCAATATCTTATTACACAACAGAGATTATATTATAATATTAAGTTAGAGAACCAATAGGCAGTGGAACCCCATTGTATTTTCATATGTTAATTTTAACATTCTTTTTAATGTTTATTTAATAAAAATATTGTAAATTTAGATTTTGTTTCAATTGATTAATTTGGCACCTTAAAACTCCCATTTTCGCACTTTGTTACTAATGTTTCTATTATGGGGAGGTGGTGCCTTCTAATGAGACGCCCATCCTTGGATAAAAAAAAACTTATTGTTCCATTGTATTTGAAGGTGAAAAGACAGAATCCCCTTGTGGTGGACTTTAAAGGCACGATATATTTGGAAAAGTATTTCAAGTTTCAAAAATATTTATTAAATATGATATGTAAAAAACATGTAAAAACATGAAATGCTTAACATATCTACAACATTGTCACCGTCATTTAAATGTAGTACAGTCTATAATTCTTGCACCCAATGCGTTTCAGGGTACAGGTTGTCTCCTTCTTCAGGGATATATATTTGCAAGACGAATTTATATTATACATTGTGACGGTATGGTTAACAATCCGATATGGTATACTTAAAAACATGCAAGCGCACAGTATGCTTTCAATGTCTCAACTCAGTAATCCTTTAGTAGCATTCTTTTGAGGTGGATCCATCCACCTCATTCAGTTGTTGGATTCCGAGGCAAATGGTCACAAGTAAACTAATCAAAAGCTGTGGTTAGTCGTTTTCTACAACACAAACCTCCACACATCCCTGTGACATTACGCACCATCTACAGGGCTTCCCTTTTCTCTGGCCCCAGTGGGTCCCCAGGCTCTTTTTTGTCCCTCTGTTTTTGGGGGGGGGGGGGGCTGGGTCAACGTGAGCTGTTTGTCTCTTGGGCTTGACATGGACATCTCTCCAAAAGAACGCTACTAAAGGATTTCTGGGTTGAGAAATTTAAAGCATACTGTGCTCTCGCATGTTTTTAAGTATAACATATCGGATTGTTAACCATACCGTCACAATGTATAATATAAATTCTTCTTGCTAACATATAGCCCTGAAGAAGGAGACAACCTGTACTCTGAAACACGTCGGAGTGCGAGAATTATAGACTGTACTACATTTAAATGATGGTGACAATGTTGTAGATATGTTAAGCATTCCGTGTTTTTACATATCATATTTAGTAAATATTTTTGAAACTTGAAATACTTTTCCAAATATATTGTGCCTTTAAAGTCCACCACAAGGGGATTCTGTCTTTTCTCCTTAATTATTGGATGTGGCACTAACTAAATGCTCAATACTGCTGGCTAAAAAATCCTATTGTATTTTAAGGTGTGCAGACATGGGACCTAAAACAAAGATCCCAATTTAAGAGGATTAGTATATGAGAAGGCAAAAGAAACCTTTTAGTTGATTTATAAGAGAACCTGTCAGGACAGCTGTTACCTGGCACATACTTCTTTACTGCATTCACTAACATTGGTGTAATCTACCCTTCTGAAACCGTTCCAAGCAGTAATTCACAGATTTATTTGATATCTGCTTACCTGAATCTATTTAAGCACAGACAAATTCTTAAGCCCTGATGAAGGGGGAGAGTGTTTGGCCCCTGAAATGCATTGGATTCTGCTATGAATCAATTTTATCATTAAATTACCTTGGCTGTTTGTTTTGCACTCCTTTTTAAATTATACAATATGTACGTGGATTCTCAGCTCTGGGTCCTTTTTCCTGTTTCTCAGGTGGGTCCCCATTTTGTGGAGTGCTGCTGAACCAGAGCGAGTGTGCCCAGTAAATTTCAGTGACCCTTAGAAAATCAGAATCCAAAGTTTGTTCTTTTGTTTGTACCTGGCACATGCTTGAATACCAGAAACAGTGCTGGTTCTAGGGTAGGCCCGCCACAGTGCCTGATATAGCAGAGATATGTTATAGCCCAGAACTTGCACTACTTCCGGGCTCTGGACAACAGCAGCTTGCAGTGTTGGGGGCCTGTAACAGCTGATAGCCATTAGTACAGGTTCTCTTTAACACTTCTCCACTCATCAAAAACTAAAACTCAGACAATATTGATAGCCATTTCTGTGTACCATGTTCTTCAGTCGATTTTAAGACTGTGGATACTTTAGACAGAGATACCCATTCACTTTATAAAACATAAATAGTATTTTACTATTAAATAATATATATAGAAAAATACCACGCTAAGTAGACTAATACATAAAGAAAAGCAGCAGCTCATAAGTGAGATACACACATATATAAAGCAATAATTAAAATGGAGCTGTGCTAAAAATTGGTATTCAAATGAACAATATATTACAATTATGTAAATTCTTAAAGTGACTTCCAACACCAGCATAAAGTCGTGCATCTCCACCACATAAAGTGTGCACTTACCGGATGGCAAGCTATCATAAGCCTGAGGCTAATACCCAGCCAGGGCCTTTATCCAGGAAGTAAGGAATGGCAGCTCTGGAACACTTGATAGGTGAGTAAAAAGGTATACAGCAAACGACCAGGGAGACTCGAACATTCAGAGGTCATGGAAGTAGACCAGGTATTACCCAAAATGGAAAGGAGCTCACCATAGTATAAATCGTTTTAAACACATTTATTTAAAAGCTAAAAGATGCACTTACAAAAAGTAGAAGAAAATGTCACCATTTAAAAGCCGGCCGGCTAGTGAACACCCGTCTGCATAGATAAACAACGCAATGACGTCAGTATGCCACTCCTTCCTAAGACCCCTTTCACACTGGAATATTTTGCAGGCGCTATAGCATTAAAAATAGCGCCTGCAAACCGCCCTAAAACAGCGGCTCCATTCACTTTACTTTCACACTGGATCGGTGCGCTAGCAGGGCGTCAGAAAAAGTCCTGCCAGCAGCTTCTTTGGAGCGGTGAAGGAGCGGTGAACTCACTGCTCCTCCACCGCTGCTCCCCATTGAAATCAATGGGGCATCGCTGCGATACCGCCGGCAAAACGCCGCTCCGGTGGCATTTTGTGGGCGGATTTAACCCCTTTTCGGCGGCTAGCGGGGGGTTAAAACCGCCCCCATAGTGGCCGAATAGCACAGCTAAAACGGCGCTAAAAATAGTGCCGCTTTACCGCTGATGCCCTAGGCGGCTCGGTGTGAAAAACATGCAAGAGCACAGTATGGGGTCTAATAGTATTTTATTATTACCCCGTGGAAATAATAAATCTTTCAAAAGCCTGTACAAGCATGGGGAAACCAAATTCGTAAAAAAATTGTATTTACAAAATTGGTTGCTTTACTGTGCTGCCCTTTATTTTTATATTAATCACAAAATGTGGAGATGTGCTTTAAGTTTTTGGAAGTTGAAATGTGAACAGGACCAGAAAACAGGACCATATGTTGAAATATTTGTTTGCGTATTTGATATCCTTACACAGGTGGTGTAAACTGTTAATGGAATACAATGGCCTGTAGAAGGCTGGAAGAAAGTCAACTATCTGCCCATAAAAAACAGATTGTTATTTTTTTTTTTTTTTCTGACCCAAACCAGCCAGCTGAAATAGGACCAGTTGGTAAAAGCAAAACATTAGTTTTTTTATACAAAAAGCCCACTATGAAGCTCTGTAGCAATTCATTAATATGGATTCCACCTATTGCCAATAAGTAGAAATGTGATATATTGTTTATCAAGGCATGATGCAGTTATTAGGATGTTGTATTCTTGGCAGGTGGTGAAGTGGGCACTGGAGAAGCTGGAACTGGCTCAATACTCTGACAAGCCAGCAGGAACATACAGCGGAGGGAATAAGAGAAAACTGTCTACTGCCATCGCCCTCATTGGCTACCCATCATTCATATTTTTGGTAAAATGCAGAACTTAAAGTAAATCTGTACTCCACTTTTAAATGATCAATACTCCTCAAGAACACATCCCATAAGCTGCCCACTTATTACCTGTATTAGTCAGAAAAGGCTCTTCTGCGCCTCTCTGATTTAGCTTAATTTTGTTACTGGGGCATGACTTTCCCTGACTTCATGGCTAAGCCTTGGTAATTAATATGCCCATACTCATCACTAAGGCATCTCATTGGACAGATGGATGGTAACATCCCTCTGTCCCAACAACACATGGTCATAGTGTCATATTCCGTTTATCGCTATAGGATGAACCCACAACAGGAATGGATCCCAAGGCTCGCCGATTCCTTTGGAACCTTATCCTGGACATCATCAAGACTGGGCGCTCCCTGGTGCTAACATCACACAGGTATTCTAGTGAACAAGAATGTGCCTTTTTCTTTTCCTTTAGCAGTGTTTATGGAAACTGCTGCCAATTTGAACTATTCAGCTCACCAGTACTAACAGTAACTACTAGCAAACAAAAACTGCTCTATTCTGCCCCTGAGGCTTAGATCTTTCCTAGCTGGGTGTTGCCATCTCACCTCTCACAAAGCATAGACAAGGTCAAGTCAGCCTGTCAATCACAGCCTCAGCCCTTTCTTTGATAGTCACATGTCACGGATTTCTGTTTATGGCAGTAGCTAGGGGGAGTGGATGGAGGCGGAGGGCTTAGCTGTTGACTTAACAAAAAGTTGAAATGTAAGTAACAGCAGTGTGAAGTCTGCTTTTTGATGTGAGAGCGCTGACTAGTTAGAATCTACAGTGAGGGAACAAAGTATTTGATCCCCTGCTGATTTGTACATTTGCCGACTGACAAAGAAATGATCAGTCTATAATTTTAATGGTAGGTTTATTTTAACAAAAATATCCAAAAAAAAAACGTTATAAAATTGATTTGCATTTTAATGAGTGAAATAAATATTTGATCCCCTATCAATCAGCAAGATTTCTGGCTCCCAGGTGTCTCCTATACAGGTAATGAGCTGAGATTAGGAGCACTGTCTTAAAGGGAGTGCTCCTAATCTCAGCTTGTTACCTGAAAAAGATACCTGTGTCCAGAGAAGCAAGCAATCATCAATAATATTCCAATCTCTCCACTATGGCCAAGACCAAAGAGCTGTCCAAGGATGTTAGGGACAAGATTGTTGACCTACACAAGGCTGGAATGGGCTACAACATCGATCGCCAAGCAGCTTGGTGAGAGGGTGACAACAGTTGGTGCAATTATTTGCAAATGGAAGAAACACAAAATAACTATCAATCTCACTTGGTCTAGGGCTCCATGCAAGATCTCACCTCGTGGAGTTTCAATGTTAATGAGAATGGTGAGGAATGAGCCCAGAACTAAACGGGAGAATCTTGTCAATGATCTCAAGGCAGCTGGGACTATAGTCGCCAAGAAAACCATTGGTAACACGCTACACCGTGAAGGACTGAAATCCTGCTCAAGAAAGCACATGTACAGGCTCGTCTGAAGTTTGCTAATGAACATCTGAATGAGGAGAACTGGGTGAAAGTGTTGTGGTCAAATGAGACCAAAATCAATCTCTTTGGCATCAACTCAACTCGCCGTGTTTAGAGGAGGAGGAATGCTGCCTATGACCCAAGATCACCATCAAACATGGAGGTGGAAACATTATGCTTTGGGGGTGTTTTTCTGTAAGGGGACAGGACAACGTACCACCAAATCTTGGTTGAGAACCTCCTTTCCTCAGCCAGGGCATTGAAAATGGGTCCTGAATGGGTATTCCAGCATGACAGTGACCCAAAACACATGGCCAAGGCAACAAAGGAGTGGCTCAAGAAGTCCTGGAGTGGCCTAGCCAGTCTCTAGACCTTATTCCTATAAAAAATATGTGGAGAGAGCTGAAGGTTCGAGTAACCAAATGTCGACCTCAAAACCTTAATGACTTGGAGAGGATCTGCAAAGAGGAGTGGGACAAAATCCCTCCTGAGATGTTTGCACAAACCTGGTGGCCAACTACAAGAAATATCTGACCTCTGTGATTGCCAACAAGGGTTTTGCCACTAAGTACTAAGTCATGTTTTTCGAAGGGGTCAAATACTTATTTCACTCATTAAAATGCAAATCAATTTTAAAACTTTTGTTTTTTAAATGCGTTTTTCTGGATATTTTTGTTGTTGTTCTGTCTCTCACTGTTAAAATAAACCTACAATTAAAATTATAGACTGGTCATTTCTTCATTATTGGGCAAACGTACAAAATCAGCAGGGAATCAAATACTTTTTTCCCCTCACTGTATCTGGTCCATCCTGGAAGTGCTGATGGAAAAGAGAGAGCGCTGGAGCGGCTTCGGGGTGCTTGCAGTCCTGTAACCCCAGAGGTAAGTACAGTAGGGGGGGGGGGGGGTTTCCGGTGTTAGTTCACCTTTTCATTTTTTTTCTGTAAAGGTGAACTAACCCTTTAACTTCCAGTTGGGTTTACTGGTGAGTACATATTCCAAGTCAAGATTACTGTCAAACCGGCTCTATTTATATCAGAACCAGCACCATTAACACCCTCCCTTATCCCCAGCATGGAAGAATGTGAAGCTCTGTGCACTCGACTGGCTATAATGGTTAACGGACGCCTCAAATGTCTTGGCAGCATTCAGCACCTGAAAAACCGGTAAGAATATAGTCCCAAATAGACCGAGATCTGAAGTGTAATATCACTTTTGTTAAGTAAAAAATTAGGTAATTTATGTACAGTGCAATGAGTTTAGAAGACTTCATTGCATAGTACGACCAGATGGTTGAAACCAATACATGCAATCCATTGCAGTGTGGGAGGGGGGCTGTCTCATGATTAATCCCAGTTTTGTGTCTATAGAGAAAAAATGCAGATAATAGTTGTGATCCAGTCACTGAGCAGGTAATTACATTTCTAGTGGCAGTCCATACACAAACATTGTACAAGGCAACCCTGGATTTACCATAAAGCAGCATCTGCAATTTTGTCAGTTGAAAATAATAACGTGGCTTTGGGTTCAAATAAAAATGTATATTTTTTTTTTTGTGAAAGTGGAGTTTTCCATTAATTATGGCCTGTGTGATTAACAATGTTGCAGGTTTGGGGATGGTTACATGATCACTGTAAGGACAAAATGCAGTATGAACGTCAAGGAAGTCGTACGGTTTTTCAACAGGAACTTTCCAGAAGCTGTCCTCAAAGTAAGTATGTCCCTCCACTCAAAGCTTAGGGCACAAGGCTAAAGCCTAAACATACATGGATCACAATTTGACTGGTTCAGCAGGGCCCGGCCCAAATTTTGATCCATGTATGGGCTAGCTGGTCAGGGAGGGGCTGGCAGCCTTAGTCCTGGGGGGCAAGTCCAGTCAAGTGGCACATTGAACCACCTCACCATCCATGCCCACCTGGTTTTATAACTGATATTGATGTTATGAAGCAAGACAAATATGATGCAATGTGGTAACATAATTTAATGTTAATAGCAACAAAGGAAGTTTAGCAAAAATAATGCATCAGTTTAGCCTCACCAGTGCCCATCAATGCAGCCTGATTAGTGCCCCTCAGTGAAGCCTCACCAGTGCCCATCAATGCAGCCTGACCAGTGCCCATCAATGCAGCCTCATTAGTGCCCATCAGCTCAGCCTCATCAATGCAGCCTGATTAGTGCCCATCAATGCAGCCTCATCAGTGCAGCCTAATTAGTGCCCCCTCAATGCAGCCTCACCAGTGCAGCCTGATTTTATTTTTCATCAGCTCAGCCTCACCAGTTCCCATCAATGCAACCTGATTGGTTCCCACCAAATGCAACCTCACCAGTGCCCCTTAGTGCAGCCTCACCAGTGACCCTTAATACAGCCTCATCAGTGCCCATAAGCTCAGCCTTATCAATGCAGCATAATTAGTGCCCCTCAGCTCAGCCTCACCAGTGCCCCTCAATGTAGCCTGATTAGTTCCCCTCAATACAGACTCACCAGTGCCCATCAATGCAGCCTCACCAGTGCCCCTCAGTTCAGCCTCATTAGTGCCCCTCAGTGCAGCCTCACCAGTGCCCATCAATGCAGTCTGATTAGTGCTCATCAGCTCAACCTCACCAGTGCCCATTAATTCAGCCTCACCAGTGCCCATCAATGCAGCCTCACCAGTGCAGCCTGATTAGTGCCCCTCAGTGCAGCCTCACCAGTGCCCATCAGCGCAGCCTCACCAGTGCCCATCAATGCAGCCTGATTAGTGCCCATCATCTCAGCCTCATCAGTGCAGCCTAATTAGTGCCCATCAATGCAGCCTCACCAGTGCCCCTCAGTGCAGCCTCACCAGTGGCCTCAAGCTCAACCTCATCAGTGCCGCCTCACCAGCACAGCCTGATTAATGCCCATCAATGCAGCCTGACCAGTGCAGCCTGATTAGTGCCCATCAGCTCAGCCTCATCAGTGCCCATAAGCTCAGCCTCAATGCAGCCTAATTAGTGCCCCTCAGCTCAGTCTCACCAGTGCCCATCAATGCAGCCTCACCAGTGCCCCTCAGTTCAGCCTCATTAGTGCCCCTCAGTGCAGCCTCACCAGTGCCCATCAATGCAGTCTGATTAGTGCCCATCAGCTCAACCTTACCAGTGCCCATTAATTCAGCCTCACCAGTGCCCATCAATGCAGCCTCACCAGTGCAGCCTGATTAGTGCCCCTCAGTGCAGCCTCACCAGTGCCCATAAGCTCAGCCTCATCAATGCAGCCTAATTAGTGCCCCTCAGCTCAGTCTCACCAGTGCCCCTCAGCTCAGTCTCACCAGTGCCCCTCAGCTCAGTCTCACCAGTGCCCATCAGCTCAGCCTCACCAGTGCCCCTTAGTGCAGCCTCACCAGTGCCCACCAGCTCAGCCTCATCAGTGCAGCCTGATTAGTGCCATCAATGCAGCCTCACCAGTGGCCCTCAATGCAGCCTTGCCAGTGCCCACCAGCTCAGCCTCATCAGTGCAGCCTGATTAGTCCCCCCAGTGCAGCCTCACCAGTCCCCCCCAGTGCAGCCTCACCAGCCCCCCCCCCCAGTGCAGTCTGATTAGTGCCCCTCAGTGCAGCCTCATCAGTGCCCCCCAGTGCAGCCTCCCCAGTGCAGCCTGATTAGTGCCCATCAATCCAGCCTCACCAGTGCCCATCAATGCAGTCCGATTAGTCCCCCTCAGTGCAGCCTTTACCAGTGCCCATCAATGCAGTCTGATTAGTGCCCCTCAATGCAGCCTCACCAGTGGCCACCAGTTCAGCCTCATCAGTGCTGGCTGATTAGTGCCCATCAATCCAGCCTCACTAGTGCCCCTCAGTGCAGTCTGATCAGTGCCCCTCAGTGCAGCCTCACCAGTGGCCACCAGCTCAGCCTCACCAGTGCCCCTTAGTGCAGCCTGATTAGTGCAGCCTCACCAGTGCCCTCAATGCAGCCTCACCAGCCCCCCCCCCAGTGCAGCCTCACCAGTGCCCCTTAATGCAGCCTGACCAATGCCCATCAGCTCAGCCTCACCAGTGCCAATTAATGCAGCCTCGCCAGTGCCCCTCAGTACAGCCCCGCCAGTACCCCTCATTGCAGCCTCACCAGTGCAGCCTGATTAGTGCCCATCAAGCCAGCCTCACCAGTGCCCCTAAGTGCAGCCTCACCAGTGCCCCTCAGTGCAGCCTCACCAGTGCCCATCAATGCAGCCTGATTAGTGCCCATCAATCCAGTCTCACCAGTGCCCAGCAATGCAGCCTCACTGGTGCAGCCTGATTAGTGCCCATCAGTGCAGCCTCATCAGTGTCCATAAGCTCAGCCTCATCAGTGCAGCCTAATTAGTGCCCATCAATGCAGCATCACCAGTGCCCATCAGTGCAGCCTGATTAGTTCCCCTCAATACAGCCTTACCCATGCCCCCAATACAGCCTCACCAGTGCCCATCAGCTCAGCCTCACCAGTGCCTCTCAGCGCAGCCTCACCTGTGCCCATCAATGCAGCCTGACAAGTGCCCATCAGCTCAGCCTCACCAGTGCCCATCGATGCGGCCTGAAAAGTGCCCCTCAGCTCAGCCTCACCAGTGCCCATCAGCTCAGCCTCACCAGTGCCCATCGATGCAGCCTGAAAAGTGCCCCTCAGTGCAGCCTCACCAGTGCCCCTCAGTGCAGCCTCACCAGTGCCCATCAGCAGCCTCACCAGTGCCCCTCAATGCAGCCTGACAAGTGCCCATCAGCTCAGCCTCACCAGTGCCCATTGATGCGGCCTGACAAGTGCCCATCAGCTCAGCCTCACCAGTGCCCATTGATGCGGCCTGACAAGTGCCCATCAGCGCAGCCTCATCAGTGCCTCTCAATGCAGCCTCACCAGTGGCCACCAGCTGAGCCTCTTCAGTGCCCATTAGTGCCCATCAGCACAGCCTCACAAGTGCCCATCAGTTCAGCCTTACCAGTGCAGCCTGATTAGTGCCCATCAATGCAGCCTCCTGTTTTTTTTTTCAACACATTCTACTTTCCTACAGGAAAGGCACCACACAAAAGTGCAGTACCAGCTGAAATCCGAGCAGGTGTCCTTGGCCCAGGTCTTCAGCAAAATGGAGCAGGTGGTGGACATTCTGGGAATAGAGGACTACTCCGTCAGTCAGACAACATTGGACAATGTAAGTGAGAATCCCATGTGTGTGCCAAAAACAGTTACATACAGTTATCATGATCATTATATTGGTATTCCTCAGACTAGACTACACTACTCTGCCAAAATCTGATCCATGTTCCAAATGGCTCCACTTGTCTCTCACGTCTGTGACGTAAACAAAAAGTGTTTAGAACAGTGTACACCAATGCATTGATTTCCCTATACCCAGGTCTATTTTCAACCAACAAAGGTTTTTTGGGACCCATTTTGCAGATAACAGTCCAAGGTATGGGCCACTACTAACTTATGGGACTGATGTAAATACCCACTAAGTTAGCAAATATAAGTCTGTATTAGGCAGATTTGGCCATAATAATGAATAGGCAAATCAGTTGTAGATTAGATCTTCTATAGCATGGGTGTCCAAACTTTTTTCAAAGAGGGCCAGATTTGATGAAGTGAACACGCATGAGGGCCGACCATTTTGCCTGACATTCTTTGAACCATTAAAATTTGGTCTAAGTGTGTTTGTTCGAGCACTAATACACTGCCCAACAATAATTATCTTGCCTTTGTGGCTGTGTGTGAGTAAAGAGATGAGCTTTGGCGTGTTATTTGGATATAACATATTTATTGGCATATAAGACGCACCTTCACTTTAAGAGGGAAGTTTCAGGGAAAAAAAATTAAAAAAAAGAACTGTGAAGCAAAATAAGGGTCAGTGCCCATGTGCAGCCCCACAAGTGCCAGGAATGCAGCACCCACCATTGCCAGAAATGCAGCACCCACCATTTTCTCAGTGGCCTCTTTAATACAAAGTCCCGCCTCCTATGATGGACAGAACAGTAGTCCAATGGCAGCCCAGGAGACGGGACTTCCTATTAGAGGCTGCCGTGTTAAAGGGAAGGGCCAGTCGGGGAAACATTTTTTTAAAAGTCAGCAGCTACAAACACTGTAGCTGCTGACTTTTAATAAGCACACTTACCTGTGCTGGGTGCCCGCGATGTCGGCCAACCTTCCCTCCGCTCTTGGGTCCTGGCGCCGCCATTTCAACTAAGGGAATGGCGCACGCTGTGTTGTGGGACACACACAGTTCCCAGAACACACTGCGCCCCATTCACTAGAAGATGACCCGAGGAGGAGAAGACTGAAGATCCCCGTGGAATAGGAAGAGGCAGATTAAGACGATCTGCCTAGCAACAGCCATTTCTGGTAAGTTAAAAAAAAAAAATTATTTTTTTCCTCCAAATTTTTAGGAACATTTTTATGCAATTTTTTTTTTTTTTTTTTTTAGGGTGGCCCTCCACTTTAACAGGAAATTCTCCTGTGTGTACAGCACTCGTCCCGCCTCATCCCTGTCCCCTCCAAGGCAGCCAGCATATATATCTTTGTGGCCCCCGGCGCTGGGAGATCGTTGGGGGCCACAAAAGATATATATATGTCCAAATAACCAGATGGGTCGTTCAAAACCGGAACGCGGGCCACGATTGGCCCATTGGACATGCCTGTTGTACAGTGATGGATGAGAAAGAAACCTTTGCATGTGTAAGGTGGAGGGGGCATTGTTGGCCCCTCATTCTGAAAATACAAGTTGCCTGCCTGTCATGCTAAATCAATAGCTTCAGTAATTTCTGAGTCACAGACCTGGAACAAGTAAAAAGACCAGGATTTCCGACTTCACCCTGACTTTCTTCATCTGCCTATTTCCAGGTCAGTTATTTATAAGTAATTAAGTCAGGCATCTAGCATTTCCAGGAGGCCAACAATTGTAGCCTCTATATTTCTGTCAGTATAGGTTCCCCTTGAAGTAAACCTGTGCAGAGAGAATTCTGTAATTTGTCAGTGCTAGTTTTGCTTGGCGTCATTCACTGACCCATAAGAAGTAGATCAAGATGTCAGAATTGCATCTCTGCATACTCGTTTCAGGCCAGTGACTCCAAGTCCATTAAAGCCGTAAGACATAAGACAACCAGACAAAAGGCATTTAAAGCAGGAGATGGTAGTTTATTTGTTCCTCAGTAAAAGTGTCTCGTAATTCTATTTCCTTTATCTTTACCCACTCAGGTGTTTGTTAACTTTGCAAAGAAGCAGAGCGACAACCTAGAGCAGCAGGAGGCCAACCCCCCTTGTGCTGTCCCCTCCCCCATGGAGCGAGTGCTGAGTCTCCTGCGACCTCGGACCACACCCACTGAGCTACGGGCCCTCGTGGTGGAGGAACCCGAAGATCTGGAGACGGATGATGAGGGACTCATTAGCTTTGAGGAGGAAAGGGTAAGGGTGGAGTAACGTCTAATGATTCCTACTTGTACAGTTATAACCCTGTGCATTAAAAAAAAAAAAAAAAAGGTAGAAGACTAAAAGCAGATTGTGTTAATGACAGCAGTCATTGGCCAAGAACAAGCACACGGGTAAGTGTAAAGTGGCAAGACAACTGACATGCACATGCTTCTTCTGTGTCAGTGACTCTGTATGGCCAAATATACTGAAGGAGTGGAAAGATCACTCAGCCAAACGTACCTGTGATCACTTTAAAGAGAACCTGTTTTTTGGCCAGACAGGAAAAGGACATTTTCTTGATAGCCTCTTACAATGTTTTTATTGCTGTCTGCTTCCCAGCTGAGGCGATTCTCATTCTCCGTTTGTCCTGGTGAACATAAGATATAAAGAAATACAAAATATTAGTCTTCACTGCAACAGAAGAGAATTCTTCCAATGGAGGTGCTTGTTTGAGTAACAGTTGCCCTGGGAGGAATTTTCCCTCACTTTGGAAAGATTTAATTTCACTTCCTGTTGTGTCTCCAGGGCAGAATGTCAAGGGAAATCTAACCCTGCTTATTTAAACTTTAACCACTTAAGGACCAGAAGAATTTGCCCCCTTAATGACCAGGTTATTTTTTACAATACGGCAAAGCTGTACCCAAACAAAATTGATGTCCTTTTTTCCCCCACAAATGGAGCTTTCTTTTGGTGGTATTTGATACTCTGCGTTTTTTTATTTTTTGCGCTATAAACAAAGAGCAACAATTTTGAAATACATTTTGCTATAATACATATCCAAAAAAAAAATGTTTTCATTAGTTTAGGCCGATATATATTATTCTACATAGAGTATATCACAAAAGTGAGTACACCCCTCACATTTTTGTAAATATTTTATTATATCTTTTCATGTGAAAACAGTGAAGAAATTACACTTTGTTACAGCGTAAAGGAGTGAGTGTACAGCTTGTATAACAGTGTAAATGTGCTGTCCCCTCAAAATAACTCAACACACAGCCATTAATGTCTAAACCGCTGGCAACAAAAGTGAGTACACCCCTCAGTGAAAATTTCCAAATTGGGCCCAATTAGCCATTTTCCCTCCCCGGTGTCATGTGACTCGTTAGTGTTACAAGGTCTCAGGTGTGAATGGGGAGCAGGTGTGTTAAATTTGGTGTTATCGCTCTCACTCTCTCATACTGGTCACTGGAAGTTCAACATGGCATCTCATGGCAAATAACTCTCTGAGGATCTGAAAAAAATAATTGTTGCTCTACATAAAGATGTCCTAGGCTATAAGAAGATTGCCAAGGCCCTGAAACTGAGCTGCAGCATGGTGGCCAAGACCATACAGCGGTATAACAGGACAGGTTCCACTCAGAACAGACCTCGCCATGGTCAACCAAAGAAGTGTGCTGCACGTGCTCAGCATCATATCCAGAGGTTGTCTTTGGGAAATAGATGTATGAGTGCTGCCAGCATTGCTGCAGAGGTTGAAGGGGTGGGGGTCACAGCCTGTCAGTGCTCAGACCATATGCCGCACACTGCATCAAATTGGTCTGCATGGCTGTCATCCCAGAAGGAAGTCTCTTCTAAAGATGATGCACAAGAAAGCCTGAAAACAGTTTTCTGAAGACAAGCAGACTAGGGACATGGATTACTGGAACCATGTCCCGTGGTCTGATTAGACCAAGATAAACTTATTTGGTTCAGATGGTGTCAAGCATGTGTGGCGACAAACAGGTGAGGAGTACAAAGACAAGTGTGTCTTGCCTACAGTCATGCATGGTGGTGGGAGTGTCATGTTCTGGGGCTGCATCAGTGCTGCCGGCACTGGGGAGCTACAGTTCATTGAGGGAACCATGAATGCCAACATGTACTGTGACATACTGAAGCAGAGCATGATTCCCTCCCTTCAAAGACTGGGCCGCAGGGCAGTATTCCAACATAAGGACCCCAAACACACCTCCAAGACCACCACTGCCTTGCTAAAGAAGCTGAGGATAAAGGTGATGGACTGGCCATGCATGTCTCTAGACCTAAACCCTATTGAGCATCTGTGGGGCATCCTCAAACGGAAGGTGGAGGAACGCAAGATCTCTAACATCCACCAGCTCTGTGATGTCGTCATGGAGGAGTGGAAGAGGACTCCAGTGGCAACCTGTGAAGCTCTGGTGAACTCCATGCCCAGGAGGGTTAAGGCAGTGCTGGAAAATAATGGTGGCCCACAAAATATTGACACTTTAGGCCCAATTTGGAAATTTTTCACTTAGGGGTGTACTCACTTTTGTTGCCAGCGGTGTAGACCTTAATGGCTGTGTGTTGAGTTATTTTGAGGGGACAGCAAATTTACACTGTTATACAAGCTGTACACTCACTACTTTACTTTGTAACAAAGTGTCATTTCTTCAGTGTTTTCACATGAAAAGATATAATAAAATATTTACAAAAATGTGAGGGGTGTACTCATTTGTGTGAGATACTGTATTTTTGAAAAAAAAAAAATCGCAATAGGCCTATATTGATTGGGTTGTGCAAAAGTTATCGCATCTACAAACTATGGGATAGATTTAGGGACTTTTATTTATTTTTTATTGTTTTTACTAGTAATGGTGGCGATCTGCATTGATCAGTGATAAAAAAAAAATGCACTGATCAATGTAAAAATGGCACTGGCAGGGAAGGAGTTAACACTAGGGGGAGATCAAGGGGTTAACTGTGTTCCCTAGGTGTGTTCTAACTGTAGAGCGGATGGGCTGCCAGAGATCACTATTCACGATGACTGGGAACACTAGATCTCTGACATGTCCCCTGTCAGAATGGGGATCTGCCTTGTTTACATAGGCAGATACCTGTTCTGCCTCTGCAGTGGTTTTGAGCAGCCCTTGTCTTCTTCTGGGGTCCCCCGCCAGCGCTCCAGGCCCCTCCCTCTTCGGCAAGTGACCCCACAGAAAACAGCCTTTCATGGGGGCACCCATTGCCACAGACAGCAGGACTTGGCCCGCCCAGTGTCACAGCTTTTTATTGACACCAGTGGCTCCTGTTGCTATCAATCTATCCAATGAGGAGGGAGTTGCTGCTTTCGTGCACGTCACTGAATCGGATCAGGTTTAGGTAAGAAAAAGGAGGAGGGGGGGCTGCAGCACATAGAATGCATAAAAACCTTTAGGCTTTAGAACCTCTTTAAAGCTGATCTCTAGCTTTTAGTGACGTTTAAATAATTTGTTTGGACCAAGCTGGTCTCAGCTACATAAGAGTACAGTATACAGTGCTGTGTTCTGCCAGCCCATCCAGCTCCTGGAACAAAAATCAAGTCCGGCTCATCCATTCACAATGAGCTTTGTATACTATGGATGAATAAAAAGCATTGTCTGATTGGCGAAGGCAGAGAAGATGCAAATACAAAGCTTGCTGTGATTGGCTGAGCAGCACTCAGCCTGACTCGATTTTTGTTTCGGGAGCAGGACAGGAAGTCCTTGTCCTACTTCCAGAAAACAGTGCTGTATACTGTATGTAGCCGAGGACAAAAACAGTTTATACAGTGTTCAAAGCTGCTACATCCATTAGAAAGGAAATAGTTAATTTGGACCAGCTTGGTCCAAACAAACTATTTAAACTTCACTAAAAGCTGGAGATCAGTTTTAACCCATTGGGGACATTTATCCTGTATTTGTATTGGTGACCATTGTCTCAGCAGAATAAAGTTAGGGAAAATGCATCATTTTAGAGTTGTCCCCCATTGAAAGATTTCCCCCCTCACTTGTTCTGGGGACATCTTTCAATGGGGGACACGTGTTTTGGGGACCTTAGCCCCACTTTGGGATATTTCCTAAAAACAAAACAAAAACACAACATGGCCGGGGTTCTAACCATTTTGGCTATATATATATATATATATATATATATATATATATTATATATATATATATGTGGTGTGAAAAAGTGTTTGCTCCCTTCCTCATTTCCTGTTCCTTTGCATGTTTGTCACACTTAAGTGTTTCGGAACATCAAACCAATTTAAACAATAGTCAAGGACAACACAAGTAAACACAAAATGCAATTTGTAAATGAAGGTGTTTATTATTAAAGGTGAAAAAAAATCCAAACCATCATGGCCCTGTGTGAAAAAGTGATTGCCCCCCTTGTTAAAACATACTATAACTGTGGTTGTCCACACCTGAGTTCAATTTCTCTAGCCACACCCAGGCCTGATTATTGCCAAACCTGTTCACAATCAAGGCATCACTTAAATAGGAGCTGCTTGACACAGTAAGGTCCACCAGAAGATCCTTAAAAGCTACACATCATGCCGAGACCCAAAGAAATTCAGGAACAATTGAGAAAGAAAGTAATTGAGATCTATCAGTCTGGAAAGGGTTATAAAGCCATTTCCAAAGCTTTGGGAATCCAGCGAACCACAGTGAGAGCCATTATCCACAAATGGCGAAGACATGGAACAGTGGTGAACCTTCCCAGGAGTGGCCGGCCGCCCAAAATTACCCCAAGAGCGCAGCGACGACTCATCCAAGAGGTCACAAAAGACCCCACAACAACGTCCAAGGAACTGCAGGCCTCACTTGCCTCAGTTAAGGTCAGCGTTCATGCCTCCACCATCAGGAAAAGACTGGGCAAAAATGGCCTGCATGGCAGAGTTCCAAGGAGAAAACCATTGCTGAGCAAAAAGAACATCAAAGCTCGTCTCAATTTCTCCACAACACATCTTGATGATCCCCAAGACTTTTGGGACAACATTCTGTGGACCGATGAGACAAAAGTGGAACTCTTTGGAAGGTGTGTGTCCAAGTATATCTGGCGTAGAAGGAACACTGCATTTCAGAAAAAGAACATTATACCAACAGTAAAATATGGTGGTGGTAGTGTGATGGTCTGGGGCTGTTTTGCTGCTTCAGGACCTGGAAGACTTGCCGTGATAAAAGGAACTATGAATTCTGCTGTCTACCAAGAGATCCTGAAGGAGAATGTCCAACCATCTGTTCGTGTACTCAAGCTGAAACAAACTTGGGTTCTGCAGCAGGACAATGATCCTAAACACACCAGCCACTGAATGGCTGAAGAAAAACAAAATGAAGACTTTGGAGTGGCCTAGCCAAAGTCCTGACCTGAATCCTATTGAGATGTTGTGGTATGACCTTAAAAAGGCCGTTCATGCTCGAAAACCCTCTAATGTAACTGAATTAGGACAATTCTGCAAAGATGAGTGGGCCAAAATTCCTCCAGGACGCTGTAAAAGCCTCATTGCACGTTATCGCAAACGCTTGGTTGCAGTTGTTGCTGCTAAGGGTGGCCCAACCAGTTATTAGGTTTAGGGGGCAATCACTTTTTCACACAGGGCCATGATGGTTTGGATTTTTTTTCACCTTTAATAATAAACACCTTCATTTACAAATTGCATTTTTGTACTTGTGTTGTCCTTGACTATTGTTTAAATTGGTTTGATGTTCCGAAACACTTAAGTGTGACAAACATGCAAAGGAACAGGAAATGAGGAAGGGGGCAAACACTTTTTCACACCACTGTATATATATATATATATATATATATATATATATATGTATGTACACGCACACTTTAATGTAATTGGTCACTTTAGAACAATTTGTTCCTCAACTAGTGCTAGGCACAAGTAACCTAATCTAATAATTGTCTTATATTTTTTTTTTTATTTCATCCTAGGCTCAGTTATCTTTCAACACTGACACACTTTGCTAAGAAGGAAACCCTTTCTGCTCTTCACAACAACCACCCAATACGCTGCAGACCACTGCCCATTTTTACAACCGCCCCAAAGCAAGCCTGGGGTAGCGGGTTATAGGAATGATGTACTGGACGGTCGTGCTTGTAACCTACACATGCTGACCTGGTCTTGGATGCCTGCAATACCACTGACCATGCAATGGGGGGCTCTGTTCTGAAATGGACTGATAGAGCAGGCTCCCACAGCTGCTTGAAAAACTAAACCGGGGGGCTGCAATACTGCCACGGACTGAGGCCCCTTCTCCTGAAGATGGCGGACACTTCAGTCGCTGCCGGTTGTTACCGAACTGATAAGACTCGCCTTAGCAGAGGATTATTCTACATGACCATGTTTGGGGATTGTACAATAAAGTCGTACTGTGGCCTCCTCAACGCACTATTATTTTCAGGACATGGCAGCAGACATGGTGCTCTGCTCTGTGGGCATTACATTAGTTTTTCGTTGTGAATTTTTTAATTTTTTTTTTGCTACTTCCTGTGCTGACTCTACCCCATCTGTGTGCAATATTATGTGCCAACCATTGTATATAGTGTCGCTGCAGAGAGTGCTCACAGCCAGCAGAAACCCTTGTGAGCATTTAAGGAACTGCACTGCCAAAAAAGAGAAAAAAATAATATTAATGAGAGATGTATGTGTGTATATAATGCTTTATTTTGTGTTTTTCCTTTTTCAAAAATCGCAAATGAAAATGACCAAATATGTGCATTTTATTTGGTGTTTGTTTTCTGTTTTTATTTGAACAATATGTAACTGTATATATAGCAACTGGCTGAGGAGTTCCAAAGTCAAGCACCCCAACCTAACAAACAAATGGCAACCACCCCAACCTATAACCGGCCTTTGCAGCAACATGGAAGGGCGATGCATGGCAAAAAGAAAACATAAATTCCCAGCTCACTTACTAGCCAGCCTGCAACAAATCAAATTGGCCTGTCTAACGGTTCACGTTAAAACCAGGGGTTTCGTTTGCACACCTTTGCAAATGCATGCATAAGCTGCCACGTCACAGCACCCTAGTGTACTGCACTCCTAACTATATCATTTTGAGAGTCTCCCGATTTGGAGCACATATATAATAATGGATAAATTAAGGGCAGGTATGCCTGGAGGAAACACCCCTCCTTAAAGGTATAGGAATGCACTGGACACCCAGCAATAGCACAATGGTAGTGAAGGCATTCAGTGCACCCCCTCACCAATTACCAACAGTACAAACAAATGGCAGCTACCCCAACCTATAACTGACCTTTGCAGCAAGAAGCACATGGAAGGGCGACACATCAAGAAACAAAAATTCCCAGCCAGCCTACAGGACTGTAAACATGGCCAATATGAAGGAAGAACTATGTCCATGGCATGGCTGCTGTGAAAACTAAGGGGCAGGTAAATGTATAGCTGTAGGTGTATTGCATATATGGCTGCTATGGCAAGGAAGAAAACTGCAAAAGTGCATGCTGTGGGGGAAGGACTACATGTATGCCTACTGAAAAGAAATGAACCATATATGTAAAGGAGCACCTAAGGGGATGTAGTTTTTTTTTTTTTTCCTTGAAGGAGTTCCCTATTTTTTCTGCTTTCTCTGTGATTAGTGGATTTCTCCAGTCAAGACAGACCTCATCTGTGTGTGTGATGTGGTATAGTACCTTTGAGACGTCTGGTTCCACAAGCACAGGGAAATATGGCATTGTTGGCTGTACTGCCCCAAGAGGTCATCACCCATTTCTCCTGTTTGGCATTGAGCCAAGAAGGAAGAGCCATTGGCCCTCTATGTAGGATGAGTAGTCTCGAAGAAAGTTCTCCTGTAAAAACTTTGATCATGATAGGACTGGTGTGTGAATTTGGAAATAAAAGGTTGCTGCTCTTTATTCCAAAAACTCTGTAAAGATAGCAGACTATGGTTGCATGGACCGTAATCACTCCAACTCCTGGTCTGAAACTGAAAACTTGGTTAGGGGAAAGGGGTTGATAAAGGGCACAGTGATACCCGAGATGGTCAGGGCCACTACAGAAGCATCTGGGCCATCTTTGAAAGCTTCATGTTGTGAAACAGAAGAGAGAAAGATGGTGATCTGCTGTTCCCACGGGAGAGGCGCTAGTGGATCAGTGGATAAACCTATGCCCTAGTAATGTCCTTGTTCATAACACACTGGGGAGGCACGGGTAAACAGGTTATAAGCTTGGGGCCTAGTGAACCGGGATGAGCTTTGAGTCGAGCATGATGGTGGGGCAAACTAATGTGGACATTCTCCACCATAGCAACCAACTACCAATAATGCACTTCCTAGGCTTTGCAATTTGGTTCATTTATAAAAAGCTGGGCTCTCAGAAGCTCACTTGTCATTGTGTGCTGGAGCAGATAGAAAGAGCCAACCGTTTGTGATTAGGCAAAGGTAGTAATGCTATACTGCTGTATTGTACTTCAGTACTGTGAACTGCAGTGCGTGGGCTACATATTAGTGTGTACCCCTGGGGGAGGGGGGGGGGGGGTTGGTCCACTGTGTTCTAGCATACATACATGGAATAGTCCTCTAAAATGCCCCCCTCCACTTATGTGTCCTCCCAAGCACTGATAAACCCATGCAGAACCAATCCCCGGTGGCTCCCCTGAAACATCTGGCTTTTCCTACTCTCCCCTCCCACCAGCTTTGTGTGCTGGAGGGGAACCAAAGGGGGATTTAACCCTGAAAAGGAAGGAATCCTCATGACCTCCTTCCGTACTGAACCCCCCTCACTAACCCCAGGCACTCCACCCTGTAGTGCTGTTGTCCGGCTTCCCAACCCCCCCCCCCCTCCAACTTCAGCTTCTGCAGGGGAGTCTCAAGGGGAAAACAGTTCTCTACATGAATCCCTCCCCCAATGCTGCTCTGAACCCCTGTACTGCACCCCCTCAGCAGCACCAATTTCCTGCCTTGCTCTCAATGGCTTCCCCCTGCCGATTTCCCCTCCTCCCCCTCCCACTGGCTGCAATTGCTTCTGGGTCGGGAGATCAGTGCAGTGTTCAGGATGGAGAGCGGACGAGGGGGTTCTGTAAACATGTCATTTCTTTATCATGCATCATGGGACACAGAAATAGGCTATTATTCATTACTTACTGGGTTATACGCCATCTTTAGATGAATGGACACTGGGAAAAAAAACATCTTAGACAGGAAGTCTGCCCCTATATAACCCCTCCCATTAGGGGTGCACCGAATGGAAATTTTGTTGCTGAAACCAAAAATGACAGGTTTTTAAAAATTTTATTATATTCCACTTTTTAATTAAATCATAAATTTAAATTAATATGAATTTATTGTTGGCCATTATTGGCTCATTTAGTGCAAGAAAAGATCAAGAAAAATGCAGTCTCTGACCATCTCTTGTATCATATCTGCAGTCTCTTACTTAAACTTAAACACACTGCTAATCGTATTAGAAAAATGTCCCTTCGGTGCACCTCTAGCAAACATGATACAGGAGATTAATGCAGCCTACCTGTGCCCAGCCTGCCTGTGCCCAGATCAGAACGGAGATCTCCGGGTGTTACAGAGCGGATTTGAATTTCACGGGCCTTAGTAACAATGCCCTGCCTCCTGTGATCACATTACACTGATTCAATGTCCCGCCATTGGATCAGTGTGCCGTCTATCGCAAGAGGCGGGACATTGTTACTGCGGCCGATGCAATTCAGCTCCGTGACACATGGAGATCGTGGCGAGGGAGTGGAGGACTGGGCACACTAGGATGGCACTCCCGCAATGGGCGGCACCCGGGGTGGACCCCGACCCCTTTCGGTATCTTTTATTTTTTATTTTTTTCGGCCGATACCGAAAACACCATTTTCGGCAGATGGTTTACGGCAGCCCGTAATTTTGGTGCCCCTCTACCTCCCATACAGGAAGTACAATAACTGAATCTTCAAAAGAGGGGTGGGACCTCTGTGTTTTGTGATGTATTCAAAGAAAAGGATTTTACAGGCAAGTATGAGGAAAAAATCATATTTTCTTTATCATACATCACAGGACAGAGACTTAGGCTATTATTCATTACTTACTGGGACGTCCCAGAGCAATATCCTTGAGGGGAGGGAGACACCCTGTCCAACAAAAAATAGCCATCAGACTTTATACGGCAGCCTGTGGTACACTACAGGCAAAAGCTGAATTTTCAGCTGCTCTAACATCTAACTGATAAAATCTTGTGAACGTATGCACTAAAGAACAGGTAGAAGCCTTACAAATCTGAGCCACAGATACCTGATGGCGAAAAGCCCAGGAGGTTCCTACACCCTACGTTTCAGACCATAGGCCTGAATGATCAATTGGCGGACCCAATTGGCAATGGAAGCTGCCTGCCCCTTCTTGGGTCCTTCTGGTAAAACAAAAAAGGAGTCTGATCCTCGGATCTCCGCAGATCTAGACAAACGCTGCTCGGACGACGTCCAAGGAATGCAGTCGCCTCTCTTCTGCCGAATTAGTCTGAGAGATAAAAAAAAGGCAAATCAATGTCCTGATTTAAATAAAAGACCGACACCCCCTTTGGCAAGAAGGATGGAATAGGATGCAACACCACCTTGTCGTGGTGAAGAACTAGGTATGGTTCCCAAGGGCCACCAATTCCGACACCCTTCTAGCCGAGGTGATGGCCATCAGGAAGGCTAGCTTGCGTGACAGCAAGACAAATGGAATTGCCTTGATAGGCTCAAATGGTTGTTTCTGTAACACAGCACCAAATTTAAGTCCCAAGGACACATAGGTGACCTAATGGGGGGGAAGCAAACGAGTTGCCCTCTGCATAAAGGTTCGGACCAGCAAATGGGACGCTAAAGGCCTTTGGAAGAATACCAACAGGGCCGAAATCTGACCTTTGATTGTGCTCAAAGCCAATCTGATTTCCACAGCAAACTGTAGAAAAGAGAAAATTCTCCTAATCACGTATTTCAGAGGATACCATTTTATGGCTTCACACCAAGCAATAGAAGTATTCCAGACCTTATGATAGATCTTCCTAGTGACCGCTTTCCTAGCATTCACTAGGGTAGACACCATCGGTCCTGAGATGCTACGATCCTGCAGCACCCTGGCTTCAATAGTCATGCCATCAAGTTTAGAGACTGTAAATTGGGGTGGAATATAGGACTTTAAGACAGTAGATGGCGGTGTGGAAGCGTCCACGACCCGTCTATTGTCAATCTCACAATCTCCGGGAACCAGGGCCTTCTGGGCCAGGCTGGTGCCACCAGAATAACTGGAACCCCCTCTCTCCGAATCCTGCGCATCAAATGTGGAAGGAGAGGGATCGGGCGGAAAACATAAATCAGGGAGTACTGGCTCCAGGGAACTACCAGAGCATCTGCTCAGATTGCCAGGGGATCCCTTGTTCGGGACACAAACTGATGTAGCTTGTTGTTGAACCTGGATGCCAATAGATCAACATCTGGCCATCCCCAACGCTGGCAAATTTCCCAGAACACCCTCGGGTCTAGGGACCATTTCCCCGGCCAGATCTGCTGGTGGCTGAGATAATCTGCCTTCCAGTTCTCTACCATTAATAGAACCGGCACATGTCCCTCTGCCCAGGCTAGTATGTGATTCACCTCTTCCTGAGCCGAAGACTTCTGGTACCGCCCTGGTGGTTCATATAGGCCACTGCAGTGGCATTATTGGACTGAAACCTGATAGGGCAGTCCGGAAGCTCCACCGTCCAGGACTGTAGGGGACGTACTGCCCGCAACTCCAGGATGTTGATGGGCAGGCTCTGTTCTGCCCTTGACCATCTCTCCTGAGCTGTGAGCCCCTCTAGGGTCGCTCCCCAGCCCAAGAGACTGGCATCTGTTGTCAGTACTCTCCAAGACACCGGGAGGAAAGATCTTCCTTTTCGCCGGTTCTGATCCTGTAACCACCAGCTTAAGCTTAAGCGCGTCCGTGTCTGCAAACCCTGCATTACATGGTGTAATGCAGGGCTTGTCCTCTCCTGTTCCAAGCTGACAAGATGTCTAGGCCTGGAATGGAACTGGGCATAAGGCACTGCCTTGAAGGAGGACACCATTTTTCCTAAAAGACTCATACAGAGCCGAATCGAGGGTTGTCTGGTGCCCCTTATGTGACGCACCTGATCCGATCCTTCAGGGCACAGATCCTTATGGGTAGCATAAATACCCTTGCCTGGACCGTATCCAGGATCAGACCTAAATACTTAAGACTTTGAGCTGGTCTCAAGGTTGATTTTTCGGTATTTATGACCCAGCCCAGGCTTTCTAAATACCGCACTGTGCAGGCTACGCTCTGTTCTAGAGCCTGTAGTGAATGATCTGAGCAGGAGGTCATCCAGGTATCCGAGCACCAAGATTCCCTGAGCCCTTACAAGACCCAGTATTGGTGCTAGGACCCGGGGTGCTGTGACAAGCCCGAAGGGAAGAGCCACAGACTAGAAAGGACGTTCCTCTACTGCAAATCGCAGAAACATCTGATGAGGTTGAAAGATAGGTACGTGTAAATAAGCATCCTTGATATCGATTCATCTAGAGCAAGGCTACTACCGAGTGGACTGACTCCATCCGAAAGGACTGGATTAATAGATGCTGGTTCAGCGATCCTAGATGGTTTTTGAACCGTGAACAGGTTTGAATAAAACCCTGCATCCCTTTCGGATACAGGAACCTGTATAATCACTCCCTGATGCACGGAATGATCTAGTGCCTGAAACATTGTCTCTTTTTGGAGGATCCAAAGGGAACGCAGGATCTTAGAGACCTCTGAGGGGGAACCCCCACAATTACAGCTTGTAACCGCAGAAAACTGTCGCAGAAAACTGCCGCTGTGATCCACTCGTCCTGAACCACTGTTCTCCAAATGTCCGCAAAGTGCAGCAGCCTTCAGGTTTTAAACAAGAGACGTCTGGTCCTTCTCTTCAGAGGAAGTAGAGAGCTCTTCCCTCCAGAAATCTTTTGGATATATTTGTCCAAGTCATCACCAAACAAATGTTCCCCATGGAAGGGGAACCCTGCCAATAACTTCTGACAAGGAAGTTTGGCTGACCTGTTCTTAAGCCATAGAGGTCTGCGCATGTGTACAGACAGGAGAGCCACATGAGTGACTTGGTGTATCGAGTCCTTTAAAAGGCATCTACAGCAAAACACAGTGCTTGAGGTATATCTGCTCTGCTTTCAGCAGGATCCTCCTCTTGGTTAGGGGCTTTTAAGCCATCTGACCTGATCCTTTAAGGACTTGCAGACTCCAATTGATGCGACAGCTGGCTGAATAACTGAACTGACCAAAGAAAAGGAAGCCTTTAATAGTGACTCCAGTTTCTTGTCAACAGGATCCTTCAAGCCGTGTGCATTATCCACCGGACAACTTAAGTTTTTGTTTAAAGGGAGAGACTGCCGCATCTATGGCTAGCATGCTCCACTTCTTAACAAACTTTTCCTCCATGGGATATAAAAGGGGAAACCTCTTAGGAGGAATGAAAATCCTGTCAGGATGTTCCCAATCAGCATACACCACTTGTTCCAAGAGTGGGTGCAAGGGGAAAGCCTGTGCGGCCTGAGGAGGCCTCAGGGACCCCAAAGAAGACCAGAGGGGCTCAGAAAGGGGAGGGAGGTAACTTAAAGGCAGAACAAACCATCTCAGTAAGAGTCTGGATCAAAAGCCTCTGCAACTGAGAGGCAGATACCAACTGGACATCTTCTGGCTCAGAAGCAGACTCATCTGCCAGGCCCTCCACAGAATCCTTGGCATTTAGCCCTTTCCCATCATCAACCCATTCCTGCTCCAAGTTAGGAGGATCAGGGGAGGGGGAACTGTTACGCTTCTTGCCACCCTGGGAGATGAAGGCAATCCTGTCCTCTAACCCGGCTTACACACCCCAGAAGGGAGACCCTTTAATAATAGGGTTCACCAAGCCCCTATGCAACAATCCTGCTAAGCGCCTTAGCCTGCCAACCAACACCTGGTGACTCACGCGAGTAAGGAGAAATTAACTGCTTAAGTGAATGGTTCAGAGCCTGCTCTGTGTCCCACGGCAGTCCCCTGGAAGCGCCGCACGTCAGCCATTCTCTGTTTAAATAAAATGGCTGTGCACCAGGATGATCTGCGCATATGTGCGCTGTCCCGGCAAAAGTGCGCGGCTGTTTTTGCACATGACGCAAATCTTCGTGCTCCAAGATCTGGCTACGGCACATGCGCGGCGTCGAGTGCGCACAGCGTCTGTGGCGAAGCCGTGTACGTCATGGCTGCCTAACAGCCGCAAACACTCATGCACTTTGGTGAACGCACATGCGCGATATCAAACCGAGATGCGCAATAGCGCACCCTTGTGCGCTAACCATCCATAAGACAACAAGAAAAAGGTACTCTCGCAAATATCCGCAGCTAGCCCAAACTCCCCCTGTGGTCAACGCACACAAGTGTCCAGCCTCTAGCTAGTTTGACATATTGTTACAACCACTGGGGCACCCCACAATAAGTAAATAAGGGGGTTTCACTTACCCGTCCAGGCGCAGGGCAGCCTTAGAAGCGAAAAGCCCAATCTTCACCCATCTTCACGGCGGGTTCCGTCACTTGGGGACCTTCAAGGACTGGGTACCCTTTCATGTTTTAGGGTCCACTCCCTTGGACCTGTACAGCACCCTGCAGAAATGCATTAGCTCTGTGGTGTCCAAGATTCCACTACTCAGGGTCCAGCTCCCGAAGGTCGCGTTACAGGCAAAACCTTGCAGGATCCTTGCGTCTTCTTTGCGATGCCCGGGTACCATTTATTTAAGCACATAAGCTTTTTTTTCAAATGAATCCGATCGGTCAATCCCTTGATTCTTTTAAGAACCGTTTTGGGACTAAAGACCTGGAGCTCTAGAGAGCTCAAACAAACGTGCCCATCCACCTTGCAGACACTGGTAAATAACTGAAGTACTTCCTGTATGGGAGGGTTTATATAGGGGTGGACTTCCTGTCTAAGACTTTGTCTACCAGTGTCCATTCACCTACAGATGGCGAATAACCCAGTTATTAATGAATAATAGGCCTAACTCTGTGTCCTGTGATGTATTCAAAGAAAACCTATCCTATTTTATACCAGCCCCTTCCTGAATGAACACAGTAAGCAATGGGTACTAATCGCTCCTGTGTTCATTGATCACTGAAGTAAACAGTGTTTACTATGCTTCACTGTGTGAATCAATAGGAGTCTCTGTACAAAATCTTAAATTCCTGCAATAGTTGCACAAATGTTTATCAAATCACTTTATTCATTAAAAACACACTAAAATCATTATTAGCACATAAACAACAATGCTTATGTCTAGTTCTCAAATTAAGGTGTACACCCCAGTGAGGGCCATGTTTACAAGCAGGGGGATGCACAGGTGCTATGTGCATCCCTGTGCAGGCAGTCCTATTCATGTCAGTTGGGATGCAGCAGCTGCACAGACACAGCTCCCAATTTGACATCTGTGTGGGTGCAAGTGCATGTCCCTGAACTTAAACCAGTGGTGGCACGTCCATTGTGGGTGCACGGGCACCACCTCCCCTATCTATGCTGCCGCCCCCCCTATCAATGCGTCTGGCCCCTTGCCAGGCACATGAATTCCAATGGCGAGGGTGTTTTTTTGAAGCACTGATTAGAGCCAGAGGCTCTAATAGGCTTCAAAATAGGGTGGGCTCGGGGTGCTGAGAGTGTGCTCACAGTCCACCCAGGTGTGTTAGAATAGCAAATGAATATTCCCTATTCTAACACTGATCCTCCTCCTGGCCAATCAGGAAGCAGGTCTGAGACCCGTCACCCGATTGACTGAAAGGACAGTTAAACCCTTTTGGACGCCTAGCGCCTAGGAGGAGACACACATGGAAGCTGCCGGGATGGAGGAGAAGACAGAGCAGGAGCTGAGGAGGCGCCACTTAGATGGGGTAAGTGCCCCATCTCACAGTTTGTGAAAACTGTGATTTGATTAACATTTGCGCAGCTGTTGTGGGGATTGTACTGGGGGTCAGTCCGTCCCCCAGTGCAATTCCCCAAGGTCAGTCTGAATGACCTGGGGGGGGGGGGGGTTATACTGGGGCACAGACTGACACCTAGGGGGAATTGGATTCCCCACCCACCTATTTTGCGTGGATAGGGAACCTGCTGGCTGAACAAGAAAATGCAAACCGTCCATGAACAGCTTAACAGCATACAGTATATTGTACAATGTACATTACAGATTCATGCACTGTATACACTATATTTGTACATTACATACGTTCATTGTCTAAACAGTTGCTGGTAGTTAAGTGGACTCTGTCTATTTTCAGTGTACACAAAATCATATGTAATAGAAGAGTTTTATTTTTTTTTAAATGATTGTGCTGAAGTTTATACATGTCTGTGAGTCTCTTACTTGTGGCACAGCAATCTAAGCATATTTTATGGGTACAAGAAGGCCTTTGTTTTATTTAACCACGCCCCTTAAGCCCATCCAACCGTTAAAGCGGAGTTCTGCCCTCCCCTCCCCTTTCAAAAATGAAAAGCCAGCAGCTACACATACTGCAGCTGTTGACTTTTATTAGGACACTTACCTGTCCTGGAGTCCAGCAATGTAGGCACAGCAGCTGATGTTTCCATCAGCTGTCAGGTGCTCCCGCCGCCATTGCCGGTAAGGAATCTCGGCAGTGAAGCATTGCAGTTTCACGGCCGGGTCTCCACTGCGCATGCACGAAGTGTGCTGAGCTCTCTTACTGGCCCGGCGGCAGGGGGAAGGAGGAGAGAGACTGACCTCTGATGTACCTCGCCGAGGCGAGGTCAGGCGGAAGTGGGGACAGGGTACCTGTCAAACAGAAAGGTGCCAAATGTAGCACCGGGGGGGGGGGAGGAGACAGATGAGCGGAAGTTCCACTTTTGGGTGGAACCCTGCTTTAACAAAATTTGGCATGCCGCATTGATTTTCTACTTGGTAAGCCCAAAGGTGTTCCAGGTCTTTTTCAATCCTAGCAATGCCCCTGGCACGATAAAAACCATGTCCAGTCTTCTTTTTTTGGCATTTCATTTGAGGGTGTTTTACAGCATTTATTTACTAAAATGTAGACATGCAGTCTAATGCCGCGTACACATGGTCAGAATTTCCGAAGGAAAAACAGTCTGATGGGAGCTTTTCAACGGATTTTCCGACCGTGTGTATGACCATCGGTCTTTTTCTGTCGGAATTTCCGATGGACTTTGGATTGAGAACCTGTTCTCAATTTTTCCGACGGATTTTCTGATAGTGTGTATGCAATTCCGACACGCAAAATTCCGACGCATGCTCGGAAACAATTCGACGCATGCTCAGAAACATTAAACTTCCCTTTTATAGTGCTGTCGAACGTGTTTTATGCCGCTGTGTTACAGACCGTCGAAATTTGGTGTGACCGTGTGTAGGAAAGACAGTTTGAGCGAAATTCCATTGGAATTCCGACGGGAAAACCATCAGAGCTTTTTCCGACGAGAATTCCGACCGTGTGTACGCGGCATTAGGCTTCATGTACACTGCTGCTGGTAAACTGACGTTTAGGAGCAGTTGGGTGTTATTTTTAGCTGCCCTTGACTTTCCTCTATGTTATCTTATTAGTAGATGTACACAGGGTCGTTTCTAGTCATTTCTAGGCAGTTGAGTTTAGAAGCATTTTTTGGAAAGCAAAAAAATGCATTCAGGACAGATGTTCAGAGGCATTTGAAATGCCAAATGCCTGTAACAGTGTGTAAACGCAGTAACTTGTGTTTAGCCATGTTTCCTTTACAGGCGTCTTTAATGAAGATGGAACTCATCGGATCAAATTATTTCATTGGATTCCCTCTTCTACTCACCTTGAGAACTTTATTCACTATTTTTTAGAACTTTATCAATATTTTTTTTTTTCTTTATTTAATATTTTTTTTTTTCTTTATTTAATATTTTTTTATTTCATTTTTTAACTTGTTACAACACAATTTATTATTTTATCAGTAGGTATTAGATCATTATTCCACTGTATATTATTTTGTTAATTTGCTAAGCGCAACTTTTTTTATTACCCTTGTTTACTATGGTTATATCACATGGTCTGCCGCTGCTTTAGCCTAGTTAATTTAAATTTGCACTTAAGCGCGGTATACCACTTTGTATTGATTGAGTATAAATGATTAGCGCTAAATCTCTAGGATAAAGTGGGGATTTATTTGGAGACATCCTAGTTTGAAGTTAAAGAACATCAATTGTAATACTGTAGGGTTTACACCAAATACATTGTGTCCTTTGATCATTACTGTGAGAATATGATTTATTGTGTATGATGCTTTCTTTTGTTTAAAGAGTTGTTGGATATTAAAAGCCCACTCCAATTTTTTTTTCTTTCGTGGTTTGGAAGACAAAGAACCCCGGTTTGGTTTCTCCTGTATGTGGCTCTGCTGGGGAGGTTTTGTCCTTATTTCCTGCCCCATTGACTGAGGTCTGAAGGACAGGAAGTGGTAGGAAATCTTTTAGAGGGGGACAGACAGGGCCATCTTAAGAGCATTATAGGCCCCCGGGCAATACAGTGCACTGGGGCCCTTTCTACACAATCACGCGCGATTGCACATCAAAAGCAGCTTTACTGTGCCTGTGAATTCAGCCTCACTGTGCCCACCAATGCAGTCGCACTGTGCCCACCAATGCAGTCGCACTGTGCCCACCAATGCAGTCGCACTGTGCCCACCAATGCAGTCGCACTGTGCCCACCAATGCAGTCTCACTGTGCCCACCATTGCAGTCTTACTGTTCCCACCAATGCAGTCTCACTGTGCCCACCAATGCAGTCTCACTGTGCCCAAAATTGCAACATCACTGTGCCAATTAATACAGACTCATCGCCTGGTAACACACACACATACAGCGGGCATCACCTCATGTGTATCACGGAGCTGGCTGGGTCCCACCCCCTGTCCCTTTCGTGTGATAGGCAGAACCAGGGGCATTGCTAGGTGTGAAAAAGACCAGGGGCTTCAGCCGAAGTCCAAGGCCGGTGGTGGCGGCGAGGGAGGGGTGTTAGGCTCACTTGCTGGTTGCTGCCTGGCTCACCAGTGCCCATCCATGCTGACCACTAAACTGACCTACCAGACCCCTACATTACTGATCCCTCTCCTGACACATACACGGATCCCTCTCCTGACACATACATTGAATAGCGCAGCCATAAGATGGAATATTGCATAGGGGATTGTGTATGAGGGCCACCTGAACAATGTCCTCAGAGAGATGCTGCACATAAAGGTTTTGACAATGGCACGGTGAACCAGCCCGATGGCTCAGACCTGTAACAGCCAATGAAGGCTTAAATTATGCATTTGCTGCTGCAGCACCCCTACACAGAGACATACCGGGTACACAGGTGCTCCAGTGGATACTAGAGGGGGGTCTCCATCACACAAACTTCTACCAAAAAGCTAGTCAGTTTAGCACCTTTACAAAGTGACTACATTCATGTAGTTTGACATTTGTAACTGGCCAAACTAAAATAGTGTCCGTCACTTTCAAGCAATGTTTGTCATTTCCTATTTCTGCCTCAAAATGTTTATCTTCCTTTTGGACATTCATAGGGGAGCGAAAACTTGGGCCGTCTGAGGAAACCCCCAAACCAACACCTCCCAAAAAAAGGGGAAAGAGCAGAAGCAGAGGAGGAGGAGGAGGAAGGAGAGATCATCGAACTTGGAGAAATTGTCACACAGAGACATACCGGGTACACAGGGAGGGTCACATAAATCAAAGAAAAGTACCCAGAGCACCAGCTGCAAGAAGAGAAATGAATAATGGCACGCCTACGTATACTTCAATAGATAGTGACTGTACCTACCTAAATGTATTGTTCAAAAAGTACACGTGACCATTGGTGAATGGGCTGATAATATAAAAAAAAAAAAAAAAAAACTTATGCTCATAAATTGTCTACATACAGTCACTCCTCACTATGCTTAGGTATAAGCAGACTAGGAATTGAATAGATGGTAAGTGGCTGCAGAGCAGTTAAGTGGCAGCAAGTGAAGAGTTAACATAACTTCTCTGCAGAGCACAGTATATGCAGCCTAGGCGTGCTAACATACATTAGACTTATGGCAGAAGCAGGAAGTAAATCAACAGGCTTCATTGTGGGAAACAGCACATCATATACACACACTCATATACACACAGACCCATGCAGACACATACAAATCCATACACACACACATACAGCACAGTAAACTGACCTGCTGAACTTCTGTGTAGACCCCTCCCCCCTGGCATTCTCTGCTACACATGGGGGAGGGGGCATGACTGAGCTGAGACTGAAGGGGCAGATTTCTTTCTTTAGTGAGTGAATGCAGCCAGCAGGAGCCAGGAGGAGAGATCAGTGAGTGAAATCACAGGGCAGCTATAAAGGGCTCTGCAATCACTTGTGCTGCCGAAGGGACTGGACTGGAGCCTCCAGCCTGGAGGTGTGGAAGCACAGCTCTAGACTGGCCTACCTCGTGACAGACCCCCCCCTCCCCTCTCCTCTTCTCACTCTGCCTCCACTGAACCTGTCTAGCCGTTGTCCCAGCCCCGCTCTTACCTTACATTTTCAACTTGTAGCCATGAGAAGGGGGGCGGAGTTGGGAGAGAGAGACACTCTGATCAGCGGCTGTGGGGCCCCGCCCATCCCGACATCAGCACTTAGATTTGACAGCTCCACTCTCACTGCTTCCTCACACTGATGTTATATTAAAATTAAGACACAAATGTCCAGAAGTGGTCAACAGAGGAAAACCCAATAAGAAAAAATTCACAGTTCCTAAATTCTGAGGCGTGGTGGCGTAACCCTGACACTCTTGGAAAGGGCCCACACTGCTATTATAGTAAACACAGCCCCACTGCTCAGCTGAATTACCTAGGTTTTAAAGCAAACTTGCCATTGGCCCATTCAGGGCAAAAGCAACAAGTTGGCATAAATCCCCAGCCCCTCCCAGGCATATATCTACCTTTCCTTCACTCCTTAGCTGCTCCGGTTAGTCACTGGAGCCAAAGGAAAAAACAACTGTGAGGGGGTAGGACTGACTAGAGGAAGAGACATATAGTTTTTAGTAGGAACAAACGATATGTCTCTTCTCTCCTGACAGAACAGGGATTTGTGTGTTTACACACACAAATCCCTCTTCCTGCTCTCATGCACACGATCGAGCGTGGCTGGCTGCGATCGCACGCATCGGATAACACGCATCGTGTTCCCCGCTGTGCAGCGGGCACATGCCTGCTATTGCCCTTATAAAAGGTACAGACATACTCATATCGCAGAAACAAACCACTTTGCCGCCGTATATCGGTGTGAGCCGGTCGGCAAGTGGTTAAGTAAACTGCAATTACAGTTAGCTCTGTCTGATCGTCGCCTGATTACCCATCCTGGTACTCTTGGCATCCTGAAAAGGAGAAGAAGAAAGTGGGAGAGAGAGACAGAAAATTCCTCACCCCCTGTAGTCTCAGTCAGGGTTGGCTGTGACACCCAGCTAGCAAGAGGGACCTGTTCAGCAGAAGTTGCCATCTTTGCTCCAGGAATCATCAGAGACTGAGTGAGTGATCTCTATTTGTTCACCCCCCAAGCCTACAAGGGTGAAGGCAGCCAGGTGCAAGTCCTAGCTAATTTTCAGGAGGGACAGTGTTTGGTCTACCTTCATTCCTACTGGGGACATTTCAAGTTTTGGGCTTAAATGCATTAGTATTTCTTCTAGAGGAAAAGTTTAAGATCCCTGCAGTCAGTTTGGTGGTTCTCTTAAAAGAAGTAGTGCCTGGAATTTTGTGCTGGGGTTTTGAAGTCAGTTCTGCACCTCACATCCCATACTTCCCTAACCTCATCCAAGTTACAGCCCCTAATAAATTATTAAAACCAAGCCTATGGACTGGATTATTGACTGTTGTGTGCTTGCTGAAAAATGTGTGTTGCCTGGCTGTGCAAAGGGGGACCCAAAGTCCCAGAGCTCATGAGGGGGTAGCGCTACATATTCAAATACATGAGAAACAGCATTAATTGCATCTCTTATTTCACCCCTAGAATTTTCTGTTCTGCGAGATGTAAATGCTACAGGTGGTTCCATTCACCCTCTTGCATGGAGGAGAAATGGAACCACAACATAAGTGTGTAACAACCTCATTGCTGATCCCATATGCACTATCACTGGCCTGTCAGTAGAGGGCACTGCTGATTCAGGCTACCTAGTGCATAACTAGCAACCTAGCTCCATAACAATACCTAGCTCCATAACAATTCATCCCTTACTGAGCTGAATGCACTCAAGGAAGCCTGTCAAGAGACACATGAACCCTGCTGTTACTGGCCTCTCTTTCTATAATGCAAGTTTCCTGGCTGCCCTGATACTTTAGTACCGTAACTGTTGTCTAACTTTCCTGATCTGCATTCATGCTTCAAGTCAGTGACTCAGTAAGCACTGAACCCAGAAGATCAGCATAGCAGCCAGGAAACTAGCATTTCCAAAGAACAGAACCAGCCTGTCTGATCTGGAGGTGCAGTTAAAAAAAAAAGTCAAGGGGCCACTACAATCCTCACAGTAGTCACCCATATGTTTATCAAACCACTATTTTACTATAAATACATTAAAATCATTATTAGCACACATAAACACAACATAACTTACAAAATTCCTACTAAGGCCACATTCACATGATGCCAGTGGTGTATTTCAGTTTTGTGCTGCCCTAGGCAATATTAAAAATGGGCGCTCCCCCTACATGGATGTCAAATCGAGAGCAGCGGCTGTGTCTGTGCAGCCGCCGCTTCACATGATATCAATGGGATTGCCTGCATGGGGATGCACAAAAAACCTGTACATCCCCATGCGGGTAAACACAGCCTTGCATTGGTGTACACTGTAGTATTCCCCATGTGGGGGGTAGGGCTTTGGTGAGACATTAGGGGTATGAACAGAACTCTGTGAAAGAGGGGGTGAGGATATAGAGTCATCATTCGCTTTCTCTGCAGTCTCATCTGCACTGCAGATGAATAAATAGAAGTCCCTGTACATAAACTGAAGCATAGTAAGTTGTGTTTTTACTATGCTTCATCAATCGGTACCCCTACACCCGTAGATTAACGGGCAGCCCGTAAAAACAGGGCACCATTCTCCTGCCCGTAAAAGCACATAGCAGGAGAAAAGTGACAGTAAAAATAACTCAGAACTGTGCATGGCAAGTTCCGGAAAACGCAGAGAAGATACGATCAAATACAATCAAATACCAAATAACTCATATAGAGGCTCCGATTTTTGTTCCTCGTACCTCAAATTCTGCTGGAATGTATGAAATTTTACCTGCTGCCAGTATAGCTAAAATCTAGCATGATATTACATTTAAATCAGACTGACTCAGGTGTCCCAGCACTTTGTCAGAAATCAGCAGCTGGGAGACCAGTTATAGGTAGCTACACCAAGAAAACTTGGACGGATGACATGGCTCCCCAAATCACTACTGACTGTGGAAACCTCACACTGGACCTCATGCAACTTGCATTCTGCGCCTCTTCACCCTTCCTCCAGACTCTGGGACCTTGATTTCCAAATGAAATGCAAAATTTTCCATGGTCTGTGATGATTTGTGGAGCCATGCCATCTGGTGTTGTTTCACTGTGTTTTATCAAGTCCAAAGTCAGCGCAGCACTGCCAAAAGTACCAATACCTGGTTTAAAGCGGAGCTCCGTCCTGGGGAAAAAAACATTTTTTTTTTTAAAAGTCAGCAGCTACAAATACTGCAGCTGCTGACTTTTAAAAATCGGACACTTACCTGTCCAGAGGTCCAGCGATGCGAGGGAACGAGGCCCCCCCTCGTTCCCCGAGCCGCTCGCGGCGCCGGCATTCCTAATGTGGTAACCCGGCTGTGGCTTCACAGCTGGGCACCCACTGCGCATGCGCGAGCGGCGCCGTGCGCCGTGATTTGACGCTCAGTCATCTGGGACACGTGACAGGTCCCAGATGACTGTGCTGCGCCGAGGGGGAAGTGACGTTTAGCCCGGGCACTGAAGGTGGCAGACTACGAGGGACCCCCTAGCAACAGGCATTTAGAGGTGAGTAAAACATTTTTTTTTTCCAATTATTTTTTTTTTATTTTTTTTATGATTTTTAAGCCCCTTTTTTTTTTGACCGCAACCCCACTTTAATGATCATGGTATCACTGTGCTTGATTGGCCAGCAAACTCGCCTGACCTAAACCCCATAGAGAATCTGTGGGGTATTGTCAAGAGGAAGAGGAGAGACACCAGACCAAAAAATGCAAATCCATAACACCTCAGCAGTGCCACAGGCTGATCACCTCCACAGGGTCGGATTAACATAGGGGCTGATGGAGCTGCAGCTCCAGGCCCCTTCCTTAAAATCAGCCCACCCAGCCAGCAGTACAAGCCCGATTTCTCCTGTCCATAAACGTCTATGGGACAGGAGAAGCTGTGTGTAAATGTAGGGGTGTCTGGCTGTACCTGTGTTGGCTCACTGTGGTTATTACAGTGTCACAGTGCACAGTTTCCCCTCCCCTCTCTCTGTGTGCAGTGAAGGAGCCATGTGGGCGGGGAAGTTGTGAACAGAGCAGACGGTGTCCTGTCAAATACTGTCCCCCGTCGGATAGTGTCCACCGTCTACTGCGCATGCGCAGTACGGATGACAAGCAGATTCCGAAAATATCCGAAAGATGAAGGGCGCCTGCGCCGTGAGTCCAGGTTCAAGCCCCACCAGCCAAGTGGACATTTGAATAAAAAAGTTTGAACAATAGATAGAGTTTGAATAAAAAAGAGCCGAGTGAAGCGAGGCTGTGCCCGAAGCGTGGCGAGCGAAGCGTGGCGAGCGAAGCATGGCGAGCGAAGTGCGGGGGGCTCTCTAACTATGTGCAGCCCTATGTCCACTTGGATGGTGGGGCTTGCACCTGGACTCACGGCACCGTTTATCTTCTGAGATTTTCCGAATCACCTTGTCCTCCGTACTGCGCAAGCGCTGCGCCTGCGCAGTACGGGGTGGACACTATTCGATAGGCGGACAGATGTAAGGTGAACTGAACACATATCTGAGTGATGAGCTTCCGACCATCCAAGTGTGAGCTCAGTGACTCTTATCTCCCTTCTCTCACCCTCTTTTTTTTTTACTTTTTCCTTCAGCAATGGCTGTTATAACTGCAACCAATATGTTTAGACTTGGCTCCTTGTGCTTTTAGGTGAGTTCACACTGGTTTGCAAAGTTTTGGCCCATTGCTGGTGTATATGCAGGTTTTCTGCTTTTTACCCGCAGTCCTATTGATTTCCATTAGGTTGCATGTTTTTTTCTGAAAGCACACCAAAATTTCTGCATGCTGCATCTTTGGCGCACTGTCAGAAAATGCGGCAAAAACCTGCAACCTGATATGAATCAATAGGACTGCAGCTAAAATTGCAGAAACACAATCAGTGCAGCCAAAACTGCAGCACACCAATGCTTGTACACACCCCCCTCTGTAGAACTTGGTCTGATCAATACTGCTGGCATTCATTTTACACACAGCCATACCATCCCAGCTCAGGAGGGGGTGGGGGCTCCAGGGATTTGTTTGACTATGTAGGCTCTGTCCCTTCTACCTATCCAGGAAAAGTCCTGGAGGGAGTGGCAGGCTGCTGGTGGCAAGTGGCACACTGTATCTGGGGGAAGTCTGTGGGTGGCAAGTTGCACACTGTATATGGTGGCAGGCTGCTGGTGGCAAGTGGCACACTGTATCTGGTGACAGGCTGCTGGTGGCAAGTGGCACACTGTTTATGGTGGCAGGCTGTCAGTGGCAAGTGGCACGCTGTATCTGGTGACAGGCTGCTGGTGGCAAGTGACACACTGTATCTGGTGGAAGGATGTCGGTGGCAAGTGGCTCGCTGTATCTGTTGGCAGGCTATCGGTGGCAAGTGGCACGCTGTATCTGGTGGCAGGCTATTGGTGGCAAGTGGCACACTGTATCTGGTGACAGGCTGTCGGTGGCAAGTGGCACACTGTATCTGGTGACAGGCTGTTAGTGGCAAGTGGCACACTGTATCTGGTGACAGGCTGTGGTTGGCAAGTGGCACACTGTATCTGATGGAAGGCTGCTGGTGTCAAGTGGCACACTGTATCTGGTGACAGGCTGTTGTTGGCAAGTGGCACACTGTATCTGGTGGCAGGCTGTGGTTGGCAAGTGGCACACTGTATCTGGTGGCAGGCTGCCAGTGGCAAATTGTATCTTGGTGGCAGGCTGCTGGTGGCAAGTAGCAAGCTGTATCTGGTGGCAGGCTGCTAGTGGCAAGTGGCATGCTGTATCTGTGGCAGGCTGTGGGTGGCACACTGTATCTGGTTGCAACTGGCACACTGTATCTAGTGGCAGGCTGCTGGTGGCAAGTGACATGCTGCATCTAGCGGCAAGCAACTGTGCAAAGTGATACGCTACATCTGGTGGCAGGCTATGGGTGGCAAGTGACAAGCTGCATCTGGTGGCAAGCAATGGTGGCAAGTAACAAGCTGCATCTGGTGGGAAGTGACAAGCTCGGGTTCCCACTGATTCTGCATGATAGTGAGTTGAACTATTTCACTATATATTACAATGTAGTAATAGAAATAATGGAATTTGATCATCCTGACACCATATCAAGCATGATGTCAGGATGATTTTATGTGCTAACACCAGCCATTTGCCTGACAAAGCACCTCCACTGCTGATTTCCCCATCAACCCCGAGACTACATCCCCCACCCTCATCTTTTTTTGGGAAGGGGGGTTGTCCCTGAATGGCAGTTTGGAAATGTGGTCTCCCTATGTTGCTGCTGGTGAGAGACTGCATAGCAGGTGGTATTGCTGGTGTTGCTGTTGCTCAAAGGCTGCACAGCTGGTATTACTGGTGAGAGTATATTTAATTTGTTTTAGCGAAAAATTGTTTGCATTTTCATTTTGTTTCCATAAAAAGGCCCAACAAAATCCTCAGCACCAGGCCCATGATGCTCTTAATCTGGCCCTACCCATCCATGCCACACAGCATAGATCAAGTAATTCATGCGAATGGAGCCCCGACCAAGTATTGAGTGCATACTATACTGTACATGGACATACTTTTCAGTAAGGCCCCTTTCAGACGAGGCGGACTCCGCTTGCACGGAGCCCGCCTCTGTCCGTCGGCTCAGCGGGAGATCTGTCCGTTGATCTCCGCTGAGCCGGCGGATGACAAGCCTCTCTCCGCTCACTGAGCGGGGAGGGGCTTGCGAGCGCCGCTGATCTCTATGGAGAGATCGGATGAAAACGGACAGTGTGTCCGTTTTCACCCGATCTCACCCGATCCGATCCGCCAGCGACGGATCTGGACGTGTGGCCATACGTCTGCTTTTGGCGGATCGGACCGGATCGGATGTCAGCGGACATGTCTCCGCTGACATCCGACGCTCCATAGAGTAACATGGAGCGCCCGTTCAGATCCGCCGTCAAAACTGACAGGCGGATCTGAACGGGCCGTCCGTGTGAAAGGGGCCTAAGCCAACATTTCTGTATTAAAGCAGAGTTCCGCCAATTTATTATTTTTTTTTTAAGTCAGCAGCTACAAATACTGCAGCTGCTGACTTTTAAAATAAGGACACTTACCTGTCCAGGGCGCCCGCGATGTCGGCACACGAAGCTGATCTCTCACTCGGCTCTCGGGTGCTGCCTTGTGGCTTCACTTCCTTGTTCCCTACTGCGCATGCGGGACAAGCGCTGCGCTATCCCACTGGTCCCTCCTGTCTTCTGGGACCCGTGTGTCTCCCAGAAGACAGCGCGGGGGGGGGGGGCGGAAGTGGCGTAGATACCCGCGGGGTGGGGGCTCGGGTATCCATGCCCGGAAGTGGGAGCAAAATACCTGTATATGCTCCCCCCTCCCCCCCCCTGAAAGGTGCCAGATGTGACACCGGAGGGGGGGAGGATTCCAAAAAGCGCAAGTAACATTTTTGGGTGGAACTCCGCTTTAAAAATCCTTTTTTTTTTTATTGGTCTTATGTAATATTCTAATTTTCTGAGGTACTGAATTTTGGGTTTTCACTAGCTGTAAGCCATAATCATCAAAATTAAAAGAAAGAAATTTTGAAATATATCATACCGTGTGTAACGCATCTATATGAGTTTCACTTTTTGAATTCAATTACTGAAATAAATTAACATTTTGATGACATTCAAATTTTATGAGATGCACCTGTATGTATATCTTTAAAAAGGAGATTTATTTACAGTGAACAATAACCACACACCAACAGCAATAAACATGAAAAAACTAAATGACAAAAAGCAGGTTCAAGCAGGACCTGCCAAAACACGAGGCGAGGAGCAGTAGCAAAAGTAGAACTTAAAGAGGAACTGCAGTCTGCTCACATAATTTGTAATAAAAACATCTTTGCCATTATGAAGCTTCCCTTCAACCACTTTGCATATTATTTTATATATATACTGTGATTCTGTACTGTGGGAGACACCAGCTTATGGAAACTAAAACTGCAGCTTTCTGCCCAGAGCACCACAGTGCCACCAGCAGGCAAACTCAGTCTTAACACACCCTCTCACATTGCACAGTGCTGCCATCCTAACATGTTTCAGGCAGTGGGGGTTGGTGAGGATTATATTTGGATGGGCTTACAGTAGACAAGAATGTGACAATAGTTACATAGTAGGCGAGGTTGAAAAAAGTCCATCATGTCGAACATATGTGTGTGATTTTATGTCGTATTACATTGTATATCCCCATATGTTGTGGTCGTTCAGGTGCTTATCTAATAGTTTTTTTTTAAATATTGACGCTCCCTGCTGAAACCACTGCCTGTGGAAGAGAATTCCACATCTTTACCGCTCTTAAAGTAAAGATACCTCTACGTAGTTTAAGGTTAAACCACTTTTCTTCTAATTTTAGTGAATAGCCGCGTGTCTTATTAAATTCCCTTTCGCGGAAAAGTTTTATCCCTATTGTGGGGTCACCAGTATGGTATTTGTACATTGAAATCATATCCCCTCTCAAGCATCTCTTCTCTAGAGAGAATAATTTCAGTGCTCACAGCCTTTCCTCATAATAACTAATGTTCTCCAGTCCCTTTATTAGTTTTGTTGCCCTTCTCTGGACTCTCTCCAGTTCCAGCACATCCTTCCTGAGGACTGGTGCCCAGAACTGAATGGCATACTCCAGGTGTGGCCGGAGCAGGGTCTTGTAAAGTGGGAGAATTACCGTTTTATCTCTGGAGTTGATCCCCTTTTTAATGCATGCCAATATTCCGTTTTTTGCTTGCAGCAGCTTGGCATTGCATGATATTGCTGAGCCTGTCATCTACTAGGACCCCCAGGTCCTTTTCCATCCTAGATTCCCCAGAGGTTCTCATATTTTTGCCACCCAAATGCATTATTTAAAATTTTTCTACATTAAACCTCATTTGCCATGTAGTTGCCCACCCCATTAATTTATTCAGATCTTCTTGTAAGGTTTCCACATCCTGCAGATAAGTTATTGCCCTGCTTAGCTTAGTATCATCCACAAATGCAGAGATTGAGCAGTTTATCCCATCCTCCAGGCAGTTTATTGGTCCCAGGACAGAACCTTAGGGGACCCCACTTTCCACCCCGGACCATTCCGAGTACTCCCCATTTATCACCACCTTCTGAACTCGTGCCTGTAGCCAGTTTTCAATCCATGTACTCACCCTATGGTCCATGCTAACGGACCTTACTTTGTACAGTAAACATTTATGGGGAACTGTATCAAATGCTTTTCAATACTAAAATCTTGTATATAGTCCCTTATCATCCCCTCTAAGGAGCTTGCATACAATTGATGTTAGGCTAACTGGTCTGTAATTCCCAGGGATGTATCTTTTCTAAATATTGGTTCTACACTGGAGAAAAGCCAATCAGCTGGTACCATTCCAGTCAGTAGACTGTAAAATTTAGGAACAATGGTCTGGCAATTACTTGACTGAGTTCCTCAAGGACCCATCTGGTCCTGGTGACTTATTAAGGTTAAGTTTTTAAAGTCTATTTCTAATTCTTTCCTCTTTTACCCTCAGGGTTCTTCCTGTGATGTGTCACAAGGATAAATAATACAAATCAGTGTAGTGCAGCAAAAAACATCAACATATAAATCAAACTTGTGAAAAAAGAATATAAAAAAATTTAAATTATAAAATATAATGCAAAAAGTCTCTGTGAATAAATTCCTCTGTGAATAGTTCAGCAATATATCCCGCGACTAGTGAAAAAAACAGTGTATCAATCCTCCATCAGATAAATTGCCTGCTCACCTCCGTGTAAAGATAAAAAGGCCAATATCTCCTCACATCCAAATAAAACAGCTCCACTCCATATCCTTTAGTTAATGAAATAATGGATCACATCCTCTCCTCGCTCCGTATGGAAATGAAGCAGGCTGGTGTCTCACCAAAAACAAAGGCTCCAATCCTTATCTCAAGCTGTTTTTAGTGGATGATCTGGTGCTCACAACTCTCATCAGATAATATATTAAGCAAAAAAGGCAAACATAGTGTGTTCCATATGGGTATATTTATTTCATCACCCCGCTGCACAGTAACACTGGATCAAAGATGTAAACACACATGTAATACAATACAGCTCACCACCTCGCCAGGTGAGACTCGGATGCACATCACTAAGCTCCAGTCCTCCTCTAAACACGTATCACCAAGTGATAGGCTTCTTCAGTAGGCATGAGTAGTGTCACGAGGATAAACATTGCAGTTTTGATTACTGAAGCCCCCCAATTCCCTTGTGAAGACTGAGGAGAAGAATAAATTCAATACCTTCACCATCTCTCCATCCTTAGTAACCAGATTCCCTTCATCATTCGTTATGGGACCAATATGATCTGACCTCCCTTTCCTACTATTTATGTACTTAAAGAAGTTTTTTTTTGCTCTCCTCCGCTATGTGCCTTTCATGTTCTAACTTAGCCGCCCTGATTGCACCCTTACATTTCTTGTTGCTTTCTTTGTAAAGTTGGAATGCTGATGATGATCCCTCAGCCTTGTATTTTTTGAAGGCCTTCTCCTTTGCTTTTATATGCATTCTTACGTTGGAGTTAAGCCAACCAGGACTTTTATTAGATCATTTAAATTTATTTCCCATTGGGATGCACTGGCTAATAACCTTATTTAGTATGCTTTTAAAGCATACCCATTTTTCCTCCGTGTTCTTTGTTCCTTTTGTTCTTTTATCCCATTTAGTATCTTCTAGAAAGGATCATAGTTTAGGGAAGTTGGCTCTTTTGAAGTTCAGTGTCTTTGTATTCCCCTTATGTTTCCTATTTGTGTGATTTATAAAGAAACGAATTGACCTGTGATCGCTGTTTCCTAAATTGCCCCGTATTTCCACATTCGTGATCAGGTCTGTATTGTTGGTAATCAGTAGGTCTATTAACGGTTTGTTTCTAGTTGGTGCTTTTACCATCTGACCCATGAAATTGTCCTGCAAGACATTTAGGAAGTGGCGAGACTTAGATGAATGTGCGGTTTCTTCCACCCAGTCTATGTCTGGATAATTAAAATCCCCCATTATAATGACACTTTCTATCCTTGCTGCTAATCCAAATTGTGATAGGAGGAGTATTACTTTCCCCTTAGTTTCCTCCCTTTGTAGCTCTACCCATAAGGATTCCTCCCTTGCTCCATTAGTGATGTCGTCTTTCACATTCACTTGTACATCATTTTTGATATACAGGCATACCCCTCCCCCTTTTTTACCCTCTCTATCCCTGCGATATAGGGAATACCCTTGAATGGTTGCCAGACAATCATGAGAGCTGTTGAACTAAGTCTCAGAAATTCCTACAAAATATGTTCGCCAGACTCCTGGCATTGGAGAACATGCCACGTAGTTTAGACCGGTCGCATACTATCTCCTTATAGGGGGTTCTGAGGTTGCAAATAGTACTTACTGTACCTCGGGTTGAGGTGCTTTAGTCAACCTACCACTAATGCCCCCAATACCACCCTCTGGAATTTGTTCTGCGCTGACCATCTCTACCTCTGGACCCTCTCCCCCATCGCCTATTTTAAAAGCCCTCTAACTTTTCAGCCATCTTCACTCCCAGCAGATCTGCACCCTCCTAATTAAGGTGCCGTCCATCCCTTCTATAGAGCTGGTAACTGACTCAGAAGTCGGCCCAGTTTTCCAGGAACCCAAACCCCATTTGGACTTATTCATAGTCCAATGAGAAATGCCAAAGTTCTAAGATAGGGAGGTAACACTTGAGGCTGCAGGTTTGGATTGGCAGTGTCACTTTCCGACTACATAGCTATTGCAGCTAAAAACTGTCTATTAAAGCTGGCCATACACTAATTGAGATTTGGCCTCTCCAGAGTCCTCTCAGACCGCCTGTTTTAACCTCCTAAATGCATCATCACAATGCTGCAACTGCATGCAATGCACACAGTTGGGGAGAGGTTGCAGTGCAGACCCATTCACTTAGGGGTATACTTCAAGGGTGCTCTGACTGGAAAAATATTGAGAAACACTTGCATAGAGGAACAGATCTCTCCATTTTCCTCCTGCAGCTGCTACATTTCTGCAGGAGGGAGAGGAGGAGAAGCGGGGGGAACATAGAGAGGGATTGGTTCATTTATATGCAGCCACCCCCACAGCTCCTCCTATGCAGCTTCTTTCTGCTGGCCCCTGTGTGCTCTGAAGCCCCCTGTGCTTTTCCCTGCCCCCCCCCCCCCCCGCCCTCATCCGCACAGCTCTGCAGGGTTCTCCCCTCTCCCGCCGGCTGCGGAGGAGGTTCTGTCAGCGTGAAGCCTTTTCTGAATGGAGAGTCAGTGAATGTTATAGTTATGCCAATGGCTTTTAGCAGTTTAGGAGATTTAATTAGGGGGTACAGGTGTCTTCAGGCCTTTCCAGTCAGCAGGAGCTGGGCACTCTACAACCTCCTAGCGTATGATGCTAGGCAAATCTAGTTTTTGGTTCCTTCTGTAGTCAAGGGAGCAGTGATTGTTTGCTTTGGTCCATTCAGGGTTTCACAGACTGAGATTTTGACTGCTTCCCCCTGCTTCTGGAAGAAGTTTCCAGAATACAGAAAGATGGTGAGAAGATAGTCTGGAGCCCTGGAGAGATTGTTCTTTCCTCAGGAGGGAGAGTTCCAAAGCCTCTGGGGCTACTGCCTCCTGAGGCAGTTTGTGAACTGTGTAGCTGTTCTTTATGGTCTCAGCTGTGAGAGAGCTGAGAGCCTGAAGTGGTCTTTCTGAGGTTCTGGCTGTGGGATTTCACCCTAAGGATCTGGTCTGGAGAAGGATTGTCTCCCTCACTAGGATGTGTCCAAAGGAAGCTGGAAGGTGTGCAACTGTCCTAGGGACTTGCGAGTATTGACCCTGAATTGTGATCCCTGGTGACTGTGTGCTTTGGGATGTAAGTGTCAGTGGTACCTATGGACTGAAATGGCTCTCATAGGGTCTCAGAATCATGGCCGTTCCCCTGTGTTCTCAGCAGAATCCTGGAGTGGGGGCCAATAGAAGAGTGTCCTCTGATTACTGTGTAGCATTTTGGAGTATCCCATGCCCTAACCCATATCCTGTTTAAAGGTCTTCAAGAAATAAATTTGAAAAATACATCCCCTACACTGAGTTATTGGAGCCGGGGTGCATGGACAGGTGCTATTACCAGCTGCCCCTATGAGGGTAGCGCTACAGTTGGTAGGTGTTAAATGGGCTTTCCAGATATGTGATCATTGTGATTGGCTGTCACAGTGATCATGTGATGGAGAGCCCGCCCCACTGACTCCCGATTGTCACAGTTCACTGTGCTGGTAACACTGTTAGAAGCCTTCCTTAGGCCCCTTTCACACTGAGGCCCTTGCAGGCGCTAAAGTTCTAAAAATAGCGCCTGCAAAGCGACTTCAAAAAGCCGCTGCTGTCTCTCCAGTGTGAAAGTCTCTCCTAAAGCGCCCCTTCCCATTGAAAACAATGGGGCAGCGCTCCAAACCCGCTTTGTCTGGGGAAGGGTTCCTGTTTGTTTCTAAGTATCGCTTTGAGTCAAGGTTAAAGACAGTGCAAATTTTGTTATTCAAGTGCTGACTGCCATAATCTCTGGCTAGAGATTTGTTCAGCCTGGAAGCGCCCAGCTGCGAGTGGCTACTCTCTGGGTCGGCAAATAGAGACTTTCATATACTTAGCAGTTCAAGGTGCCTGAGTTTTCTTCATCCTTGCCCTCTGTTCCCTCATGTGACTGTGTCTGTTGGATGTTACCCCTGCAAATAAAAACCTTTCAAATGTACTTTTATGGTGTCAGCGTGCAAAGTTGGGTACTAACTCTGGGAACCCCTAGACCTGGGAGGACGAAACCAAGCGGAGGGTAAGCTCAAAAGTCAAGGCCGCCACAATAATATTTGCATATTAACAATACTAACTTTAAGAATGTTTTGGATCTTATTAGTATAATTGAGTTTATATATATATATATATATATATTTATATTTATCTCTTCTAGATTTGGAAAAGTAACAGATACATTTTACAGTCTGTGTTAAAAGCTATATTAACCACTTGCCGACCGCCCCATGTACATATACGTCGTCAGAATGGCACGTACAGGCAAAACAACGTACCTGTACGTGCCATTCTTCTGGCGGGTGGGGGGTCCGATCGGGATGGTCGGCATCGCTTCAGGAGCGATCCGGGATGAGGGGACTGCCAGTGGTTTCTGGCCACCCCCTCGCTATCGCTCCTGGCGAATGAAAAGCTTCCCCCTTACAATAGACAGGCAGGCTAAAGTGATGTCACGCTCGGCGTGTCGGTCTATCTGACCAGGACGCCGAGGAGTGAACACACACAGGTTAGTGCATAAACAGTACACTGACACCAGTACACATAGGCACACAAATAACCCCCCTGTCACCCCCAGATCACCCCCCAGATCACCCCCTGCCCCCCCCCAGTCACAGTGTCACTAATTGCAGTGATCATTTATTTACTGATCACTGCATTTAGTGTCAGTGTGACTGAAATAACTGTCAGGGCAGTTAGTTTTATGCCCCTTTAGGTCTAATGTAGCCCCCTACCCCCCCCCCCCCCAATAAAGGTTTAACCCCCTGATTGCCCCTAGTTAACCCTTTCACCCCCTTTTGCCAGTTTCACTAAGCAATCGTTTTTCTGATCGCTGCATTAGTGTCACTGGTGCCACTAGGTAGCCAGTTTTTTTTTAGGTAATCGCCAGGTTTATATAGGTTCATAAATAGGTTTATAGGTAAGGTACCCCAATATTACAACCTAAATAAAGGTTTTAACCCCTTGATTGCCCCTAGAGTTAACTCTTTCACCAGTGATCACCGTATAAGTGTCACTGGTGACGCTGGTTAGCCAGTTAGTTATTTAGTTATTTAGGTTCCCCGTCAGGTTTTTATATAGCGTCAGGTACCCCCATATAGTACCTAATAAAGGTTTTAACCCACTGATTTCCCCTAGTTAACCCTTTCACCAGTGATCACCGTATAACTGTTACGGGTGACGCCGGTTACTTAGTTTGTTTTTTATACTGTCAGGGCACCCGCCATTTATTACCCAATAACGGTATAACCCCCTGATCGCCCAGCGGGTGATATCAATTAGGTTTTAGGGTCAAATAAGGTCTGCGTCGCCCCAGGTTAGTGCCAGTACCACAAACACCCACGCGCAAAGCATACACCTCCCTTAGTGGTACAGTATCTGAACAGATCAATATCTGATCTGATCAGATCTATACTAGTGTCCCAGCAGTTTAGGGTTCCAAAAAACACATTGTTAGCGGGATCAGCCCAGATACCTGCTAGCACCTGCGTTTTCCCCCCCGCCCAGCCCAGCCCACCCAAGTGCAGTATCGATCGATCACTGTCACTTACAAAACACTAAGCACACAACTGCAGCGTTCGCAGAGTCAGGCCTGATCCCTGCGATCGCTAACATTTTTTTTGTGGTAGCGTTTTGATTCAGTCGCTAACAGTCAGGAGCTTTTTTACCTGTGAATCTCAAAAAAATTTAAAAAACAAAAATAGTTGTCGTTTTATTTTTCTCTCTCTATTGTTGCTCTTTTTTTACTCCATTCTATTCTGCAATGTTTTATTATGTTTTATCATGCTTGCTTTTCAGGTATGCAATTTTGTTTACTGTGTTTTAGTGTTAAGCATTTTTTTGTTTTCAGGTGCGCCATTCAGTTGCAGCGCGGATTAATTTATCTTGACAGCAACAGCGTTTGCTCCCACGATACATAAAGCCGCGACTCCAACGCTGTAGGAGGCGATTTCACCACCACAGTTAAAAAAAAGAGCATATATGCTGAAGCATGGGGGCAGCAGGGGCGGAGGAGCGATTGGCTCCTAATGCCACGTACATACGGTCGAAATTTCGACGGAGGCTTGCCCCGTGGAAAAGTCCGACCGTGTGTACACGGCATAACTTTTGCGGGAGGATGCCCCCATGCTTCGGCATATATAAATGGTGCATGTATGCCCATCATTAGAAGTGGGTGGATGAAGGGAGGTATTCTAATGGTGGGCATACCCACCAATCAATCTCTTTTTTTCGTTCAGCCAAGAGGCTGCATGAAAAAAAAAGATTACAATATATGTCCAGTATGTTGCTGGACTTTGAATGGTTATACCAGAATGATGCCTGCAGGTTTAGGTATCATCTTGGTATCATTCTTTTCAGCCAGTGATAGGCTTTCATGTAAAAGCAATTCTAGCGGGTAATTAGCCTCTAGACTGCTTTTACAAGCAGTGGGAGGGAATGTCCCCCCTCCTGGATATAAACCGCGCCATTGGGAAATTGGGAAAGCATTTTATCACACCAATCTTGGTGTGGTCAGATGCTTTGAGGGCAGAGGAAAGATCTAGGGTCTAATAGACCCCAATTTTTTCAAAAAAAGAGTACCTGTCACTGCCTATTGCTATCATAGGGGATATTTACATTCCCTGAGATAACAATAAAAATGATAACAAAGAAAAAAAATGGAAGGAACAGTTTAAAGAAAAAAAAAAAAAACTAAATAAAAAAGCACCCCTGCCCCCCCCTTCTCTTGCGCAAAGGCGTACACAAGCGTTGGTCTGGCGTCATATGTAAACAGCAATTGCACCATGCATGTGAGGTATCACCACGAAGGTCAGATCGAGGGCAGTCATTTTAGCAGTAGACCTCCTCCGTGAATCTAATGTGGTATCATGTAAAGGCTTTTAAAGGCTTTTAAAAATGTATGTAGTTTGTCGCCACTGCGTGTTTGTGCGCAATTTTAAAGCATGTCGTGTTTGGTATCCATGTAGTCGGACTAAGATCATATTTTTTATTTCATCAAAAATTTGAGCAATATAGTGTGTTTTAGTGCATTAAAATAAAAAAAAAGTGTATTTTTTCCACAAAAAATGCGTTTGAAAAATCGCTGCGCAAATACTGCGTGGAAAAAAAAATGCAACACCCACCATTTTAATCTGTAGGGCCTTTGCTTTAACAATATATATAGTGTTTTGGGGTTCAACGTAATTTTCTTGCAAAAAAAAAAATATGTTTCATGTAAACAAAAAGTGTCAGAAAGGGCTTTGTCTTCAAGTGGTTAGAAGAGTGGGTGATGTGTGACATAAGCTTCTAAATGTTGTGCATAAAATGCCAGGACAGTTCAAACCCCCCCCCCCCCCCCAATGACCCCATTTTGGAAAGTAAACACCCCAAGCTATTTGCTGAGAGCAATGTTGAGCCCATTAAATATTTTTTTATTTTGTCCCAAGAGATTGAATAATGAAAAAAAAATATATATATTTTTTTTTTTACAAAAAGTTGTCACTAAATGATATATTGCTCAAACATGTCATGGGCATATGTGGAAATACACCCCAAAATACATTCTGTTGCTTCTCCTGAGTACGGGAATACCACTTTTTGGGAGCCTAGCTGCGTACGGGACCCCAAAAACCAAGCACCGCCTTCAGGCTTTCTAAGGGTGTAATTATTTTATTTCACTTCTCACTGCCAATCACAGTTTCGGAGGCCATGGAATGCCCAGATGGCATAAAACCCCCCAAAATGACCCCATTTTGGAAAGTAGACACCCCAAGCTATTTGCTGAGAGGTATGGTGAGTATTTTGCAGATCTCGCTTTTTGTCACAAAGTTTTGAAAATTGAAAAAAGAAAAAAAAAAATTTTTTTTTCTTTACTTTCTTCATTTTCAAAAACAAATGAGAGCTGTAAAATACTCACCATGCCTCTCAACAAATAGCTTGGGGTGTCTACTTTCCAAAATGGGGTCATTTGGGGGGGTTTTGTGCTATTTTGGCATTTTATGGCCTTCGAAACTGCGATAGGTAGTGAGGAGTGAAATCAAAAATTTGCACCCTTAGAAATCCTGAAGGCGGTGCTTGGGTTTCGGGGCCCCGTACGCGGCTAGGCTCCCAAAAAGTCCCACACCTGTGGTATCCCCATACTCAGGAGAAGCAGCAAAATGTATTTTGGGGTGCAATTCCACATATAACTATGGCATGTGTGAGCAATATATCATTTAGTGACAACTTTTTGAAAAAAAATAATTTTTTTTTTATTTTTGTCTTTATTCAATCACTTGGGACTAAAAAAAAAAAATATTCAATGGGCTCAACATGCCTCTCAGCAAATAGCTTGGGGTGTCTACTTTCCAAAATGGGGTCATTTGGGGGGGGGGGGGGTTGTACTTCCCTGCCATTTTAGCACCTCAAGAAATTAGATAGGCAGTCATAAATTAAAAGCGGTGTAAATTCCAGAAAATGTACTCTAGTTTGTAAACGCTATAACTTTTGCGCAAACCAATAAATATACGCTTATTGGCATTTTTTTTACTAAAGACATGTGGCTAAATACATTTTGGCCCAAATGTTTGACTAAAATTGAGTTTATTCGACTTTTCTTATAACAAAAAGTAGAAAATCTAATTTTTTTAAAAATTTTCGGTCTTTTTCCGTTTATATCGCAAAAAAAAAAATCACAGAGGCAATCAAATACCATCAAAAGAAAGCTCTATTTGTGGGAAGTAAAGGACGCAAATTTTGTTTGGTTACAACATTGCATGACCGCGCAATTACCAGTTAAAGCAGTGCAGTGCGAAATTGAAAAAAGACCTCTGGTCCTTAAGCTGACAATTGGTCCGGGGCTGAAGTGGTTAAAGGTTTCATTACTCTGTGCATTTCTTTGGAGAGCTTACCTATGTTAGTAATTAGCCTTTCCTTTACCCATCGCAAATGGGATAAGGTTTTACATTTCTTAAGATGCAGAGGTTTGAGTATGTTTGATTTAAGAATAAGTTTTCTATACTGTAATATTTCTTGATTAGGATATTAATAAGAAAAAGTATTTTTATTGAATAAATGCATATATTGATTTATGTAACATTATTTGATTTAGATAATAGATAAAAGTTATAAGGTATATGGTATACAAAGATGCCCATTTCCCTAGAGATTCTTATGGAATCCCAATGTAGCTGTGAATCGAGGTTGTATTGTATTTCAGTAGCTCCTCAGTGAAGGGAAGGGGAGTTAGGCTGAAATACATTTGTCACTAGAGTTTGTGGAACTATAAGAAGAAACCAGCCTTTTTAGGAGAAGGTGGGGTCTGTATTGTGGAGTAAAAATCAGTGAACAGTACATAAATGGCTGAATATTTGTCATGTGCTGTTGATTTTCACTCCCTTGATGGTTGTCTTTAGTCACGTTTATTGAATATATATTTATTTAATATTCCAATAAAACTTTTTATTGTTTCACAACAAAAAAAAGCAGTGAACAAAAAGACTTTTAGAGGCAGATATACACACACGAGGAATTAGCTTCTTACACAGACACACATATATGATTAGATATACAATATTCATCTCAAGAATATAAGTACATTATTGATATTATTCTTACATTTTGCATTTTAATATCGTTCTTGTAATCTTATACTATTTTATTATTAAATACATTTTTGCGTTTTTACACAAGAACTGAACGGACTCTCTATTTTGGGACTTTGCTCATCAATATAAGTTTACAGAATATCGAGAGAATAATCATATATTCTACATTGGCGGGCCTTTTGCCAGATCGATTCTGTCCAAACATCAAACGTTTTTGAACTTTTTTTCTCCTTCACCTCGACGAGAGGGAACGGCTGAATTGGCAGCAAACTATGAAGTCAAGCTTTCAGGAGAAATAAAAGCAGCAGATGAACTTTCTGCATCATCGAATGAACCTAGAATCAGAATTGGTGAGAACTTTGCGCAAGAGCAAGAAAACCTTGTTTCTTGATGACGTAATTTTCCGTCAAGAGAGGGAGCGCACGTTACATGAGTAAATTAGAATTAAAAAAATCTGTCAAAATTCACTAAGGATGACGAATTGTTGCGATACGTGTTCAATGAATGCTTAGAGGCGAATAGTAACATACAAAAATCTAAATTTTCTTTTAGAAGATTCAACAAGCAATTTAAAAATGTAATGAAGTTAGTTAAAGTTTTTAATGCAATGATATTAGAAGTTCCTACTAGGAATGTTGCTTGTACACAGCAGGAGAATAGTGTATGTGCTAATTGTCTGATTTTGACTGAGCAAATGGATGACTTGCAAAGTGCAATTCAAATAAAAGATATTCAGTTGTCTGAACTACAGAATAATGTAAAAAGGATTTGTGTAAATTCTAAAGCAGAGTCAAGCAAGAGTTCAGAATTCTTTTATACCAGACATGCGGTCTACAGAAATTGACTTCCAGGACCAGGACCGTGAAGTATTGCAACACTCCCATTGGTTGTGCTCTCAACCAAACTGTCAAACCATCCACTGGCTGGTGTCATAACTGATCACATGTGCAGCACCATGATAGTTGTAGAATAAACAGAGGAAAAGATGGCAGCTTCTTTGGCTGAAAACGATAGGGGGGGGGGGGGGGGGGTTATTTACACTTTAAAACAAAACTAATGGATAAGGCTGCAGAACTTAATCTTAACATTTTTGATCAGCTCATGAAAATAGATTCCGCCTTACGATGATAATAAGAATGTTTTGGATAATGCAGAGAATTTTGAATTACATTTAGAAAGATTTAATCTAAATGAAGAAAATAAAAATATTAGTTTTAAAATATGGTTGCTATGTAATTATAATCAACAGTTCAAACCACTAATAGAAACAGATGAAGGACAAACAATGCATTGCAATGAGTCATGCAGATTAAAACAATGAATCAGTTTTTATACAGCAGAAAAAGTTCCTACTACAGAGATACTTGATTGTTTACAAGTTTCAATTGATGACGATCCGTTTATTTTTTTGAGGAAGTTTGAAAAGGTATATAGAATAGTTTTGGGAATGGCAATACTTCAACTGCCATGATTACAGCTTTCCTAAAGAAATTTAAGCTGGATACACACTATACAATTTTCTGTAGATTTTCTCCTTCAGATTTACCAAAATTGTATAATATGAGGTCAAACCTTAAGAGTTTCAAATTGTATGCAATCAGGCAGGCCCTTGCACTACATGGATTTGGTAAATCTAAAGGAAATCAGACAACAAAAGTTGTATAGTGTGTATGGTGTCTTACTTTTTTTAGACCCAGCTTCTGTTGTGTTGGCTACTCAAACAAATTTTACAAGAAGCTTTAGAGATTATTGATACAGTTCGAAGGCAAAATAAACTGTCCAAGCAAAAGTTTAATAGAGTAATGCCCCGTACACGCGAGCAGAAATACTGCCAGCAAAAGTCCGATGTGAGCTTTTGGTTGGAAAATCCAACTGTGTGTATGCTCCATCAGACTTTTGCTGGCGGAATTCCCGCCAGCAAAAGATTGAGAGCAGGTTCTATTTTTCGGACGGAAAAAGTTCCGATCGGAAATTCCGATCGTCTGTACCAAGTCCGACATGCAAAATTCATATGTATGCTCAAAAACAATTCGACGCATGCTCAGAAGCATTGAACTTCATTTTCTTGGCTCGTCGTAGTGTTGTACGTCACTGCGTTCTTGACGGTCGAAAGTTCAGAGAACTTTTGTGTGACCGTCTGTATGCAAGCCAATCTTGAGTGGAATTCCGTCGGAAAAAACATCCAAGATTTTTCTGATGGAAATTCAGCTTGTGTGTACAGGGCATAACTGTTTTTAAGATGGCGATCAGAGAGTTGCCACGTGTATGGCCACACCCAATCATAGTGAAATACACGGCAGAACCAAAGTTTCAAAGCAGACAGGAAATGCTATTTTCTTCTATTGTAAGTAATCTGGGCATTTTACAGAGAGAATGTTTAAAATATCAATTAGATTCACAAAGAAACATTTTGGAATTAGAAAATGAGAAAACTGAGCAATCTATCCATCCTTGTCCAAACAATAGGTTGATTGAAATGCCTTATGCCTCAGGAGTCAAACAGATCAGTACACTGACTGCTAATGACAGTTCAATCAATATGACAAACAGTTCCGTCACTGATAGGGATGGTTTAATTCCATTGCCAAAATCAGGATTATATCAAATTTTGACTCTAATTTTATTGGAGGAAAGTAGAAGACCCTATGTACAAGGTCTATTAAATGATAAGAAAACGAAATGGTAATAGACTTAGGAGGTGAACTCAGTTTAACTAAAACACAAATTACCTGTGTATGCCAACTCTCCAAAATGCAATTTAATTGGTTTTAGTGGAAAAGAATATTCAGTTGCTAATAAAGTTTCTTATGTGACTTTTGAGATTCCAGGACTTCTGAAAACTAACATTGATATCTGGTATTGTCAAGGTGCAGAGAAAATTCTTGGCATGGATGTGATTAGTAAACTAAATTGGATTATTGATTTAAGTAATTCTACTATATGGAGATAAAGATTAATTTAGACCCAAATCTATGTTAACCACTTAAAGACCAGCTGCTGCAGTTTTACTGCAGTAGGTTGGCTCTCCTGGGCGAATCGCTATCATGGTACGTCGGCCGCTTTAAGACCACTAGGGGGCACGCATGTGTACCCGCGACGCCGGAGCCGATGCGTGTGGCTGAGATCTCCGCAGGCCACCTGCGATCGCTCCTGAGAGAGACAGAACGGGGATCGGTCAATGTAAACATACCGATCCCCGTTCTGTTAGGGGAGAATAGACAGATCATCCTAATGATTAGGAATAGCGATCTGTCCCCTACTCCAGTCACTACACTGCCCCTACAGTTAATAACACCTCCCTAGGGAACATTTAAGCCCTTGATCGCTCCCTAGTGTTAACCCCTTCCCTGCCAGTGACGTGTATACAGTAATCAATGGCTATTTTTACCTCTGATCGCTGTATATATGTCAAGGGTCCCAAAAAAGTGTCAAAAATGTCTGATTTGTCTGCCGCAATGTCGCAGTCCCAAATTGCTGATCACCGCCATTACTAGTAAAAAAAAAAAAAAAAAAATGTATAATAAAAATCCCATAAATCTATCCCCTATTTTGTAGACGCTATAACTTTTCTGCAAACCAATCAATATACAGTGGTGTGAAAAAGTGTTTGCCCCCTTCCTCATTTCCTGTTCCTTTGCATGTTTGTCACACTTAAGTGTTTCGGAACATAAAACCAATTTAAACAATAGTCAAGGACAACACAAGTAAACACAAAATGCAATTTGTAAATGAAGGTGTGTATTATTAAAGGTGAAAAAAAATCCAAACCATCATGGCCCTGTGTGAAAAAGTGATTGCCCCCTAAACCTAATAACTGGTTGGGCCACCCTTAGCAGCAACAACTGCAACCAAGCGTTTGCGATAACGTGCAATGAGGCTTTTACAGCGTCCTGGAGGAATTTTGGCCCACTCATCTTTGCAGAATTGTCCTAATTCAGTTACATTAGAGGGTTTTCGAGCATGAACGGCCTTTTTAAGGTCATACCACAACATCTCAATAGGATTCAGGTCAGGACTTTGGCTAGGCCACTCCAAAGTCTTCATTTTGTTTTTCTTCAGCCATTCGGTGGTGGACTTGCTGGTGTGTTTAGGATCATTGTCCTGCTGCAGAACCCAAGTTCGTTTCAGCTTGAGTACACGAACAGATGGTCGGACATTCTCCTTCAGGATCTCTTGGTAGACAGCAGAATTCATAGTTCCTTTTATCACGGCAAGTCTTCCAGGTCCTGAAGCAGCAAAACAGCCCCAGACCATCACACTACCACCACCATATTTTACTGTTGGTATAATGTTCTTTTTCTGAAATGCAGTGTTCCTTCTACGCCAGATATACTTGGACACACACCTTTCAAAGAGTTCCACTTTTGTCTCATCGGTCCACAGAATGTTGTCCCAAAAGTCTTGGGGATCATCAAGATGTGTTGTGGAGAAATTGAGACGAGCTTTGATGTTCTTTTTGCTCAGCAGTGGTTTTCTCCTTGGAACTCTGCCATGCAGGCCATTTTTGCCCAGTCTTTTCCTGATGGTGGAGGCATGAACGCTGACCTTAACTGAGGCAAGTGAGGCCTGCAGTTCCTTGGACGTTGTTGTGGGGTCTTTTGTGACCTCTTGGATGAGTCGTCGCTGCGCTCTTGGGGTAATTTTGGGTGGCCAGCCACTCCTGGGAAGGTTCACCACTGTTCCATGTCTTCGCCATTTGTGGATAATGGCTCTCACTGTGGTTCGCTGGATTCCCAAAGCTTTGGAAATGGCTTTATAACCCTTTCCAGACTGATAGATCTCAATTACTTTCTTTCTCAATTGTTCCTGAATTTCTTTGGGTCTCGGCATGATGTGTAGCTTTTAAGGATCTTCTGGTGGACCTTACTGTGTCAAGCAGCTCCTATTTAAGTGATGCCTTGATTGTGAACAGGTGTGGCAATAATCAGGCCTGGGTGTGGCTAGAGAAATTGAACTCAGGTGTGGACAACCACAGTTATAGTATGTTTTAACAAGGGGGGCAATCACTTTTTCACACAGGGCCATGATGGTTTGGATTTTTTTTCACCTTTAATAATAAACACCTTCATTTACAAATTGCATTTTGTGTTTACTTGTGTTGTCCTTGACTATTGTTTAAATTGGTTTGATGTTCCGAAACACTTAAGTGTGACAAACATGCAAAGGAACAGGAAATGAGGAAGGGGGCAAACACTTTTTCACACCACTGTACACGCTTATTTTTACCAAAAACATTTAAAAGAATACATATCAGCCTAAACTGATGAAGAAATTCGTTTTTTTACATTTTTTGGGGGATATTTATTAAAGCAATTGGAACAATTGGTTCGATCACATAAAAAATCTTTGGAGTCAGACCAAAAACTAAAACAGGCTTGTTTAAAGTTACTGAAGTAGACATTGAAGGTAGGGACCCCAAATTCAATATAAAGTTGCCACAAGAACCAATAGGCCCAGTTTCTGCTATTATACAAGAGTTTTTACAACAAGGAATAGTAAAGAAAGCACAATCAGTGGTAAATAACTATTTGGCCTGATAATTTGTATTCTTTATCAGTTGATTTAAACTCACTGAATAAATGCATTTCAAATAACAAACCTGTTGGTCCTGATTTAAATGTAAATGTAATGTCTGGATGCCAAGGCCAAAGTATTTTCTGTACTGGAAATCTTAACCACTTCAGCACCGGCCTATAGTCAAGTGATGCCCTCAGATGGGATCTCCCATCCTGGGCGGGTGTCATATGACGTCCTCTCATCCCCGGCCGTCTAGGGGGCGCGCGCTCCCGCGGCGTCGCTCAGGACCCGGTGCGTTTGCCCGGGGGCCGCGATGTCCGCCAGGCACCCGCGATTGCCCGGGAACACAGCAGGACCATGGATCTGTGTGTGTAAACACATAGATCCATGTCCTGTCAGAGGAGAGGAGACCGATGGTGTGTTCTCAGTACAGAAAAACACTGATCGGTCTCCTCCTCTTGTGAGTCCCCTCCCCCCACAGTTAGAATCACTCCCAGGGAACATATTAACCCCTGCAGCGCCCCCTAGTGTTAACCCCTTCCCTGCCAGTCACATTTACACAGTAATCAGTGCAATTTTATAGCACCGATCGCTGTGTAAATGTGAATGGTCCCAAAAATGTGTCAAAAGTGTCCGATGTGTCCGCCATAATGTCGCAGTCACGAAAAAAAATCACAGATCGCCGCCATTACTAGTAAAAAAAAAAAAAAGCCATAAATCTATCCCCTGTTTTGTAGATGCTATAACTTTTGCGGAAACCAATCAAAATACGCTTATTGCGATTTTTTTTACCAAAAATATGTAGAAGAATACGTATCGGCCTAAACTGAGGAAAAGTTTTTTTTTTTTAAAATGGGATATTTATTATAGCAAAAAGTAAAAAATACTGTGTTTTTCTTCAAAATTGTCGCTCTTCTTTTGTTTATAGTGCAAAAAATAAAAACCGCAGAGGTGATCAAATACCACCAAAATAAAGCTCTATTTGTTTGAGTTATTTACTTTGCTACAAATGGCAGGGCTGAAACTGAACACAGAGACAGCTCAGTTGATGAAAAGTCAGGTAGAATTCCTTCATATGCAAATTAGTCATGGACAGAGACAATTGTTGCTAGAAAAAGTTAGATCCATTTCTGAAATTCCAATTCCAACAACTCACAAGGCATTACATACATTTTTGAGCGAAGTAAATCATTGCAGAGAATTTGTACAAAAATGTAATGATAAAGTTAAACCACTATTTGATTTTTTTGAGACAAAAAGGTGTTGTGTTTGATCAATGGGATCAAACTGAGAAAGATGCATTTGAAATGTTGGAAAGGGATCTGCAAAATGCTCCTTCATTAAATACTGTTGATTTTGTTCTTTTTCTTTTGCATTGCAAACTGATGTATCTGAGAATTCGATCTCAGCGACTTTGTCTCAATTAAAAGAAGGTGATCAGAAAATAATAGGCTTCTTCTCAAGAGGTTTGACAAATATGGAAAAGACCTTTGACGCACATATTAACCTCCCTGGCGGTATGATTATTTCAGATTTTTGATGCTGAAAGCGATACAATTATTTTGCATGGAAATTTGGCGTTTTAGATTGTAGGCCTGTAATTCTTAGGAATAACTCACTTAAATTTGTCCAAACAAGAGTCTAGTAGACATCCCGGGTATGATAAAGTTTGAAAAACAAAATCATAAATTATAATATAATAAATAACTATAATTATAACAAATAATAAATATAATAATAATAAAAATTATTTAATAATGTAATCAAATCAAAAACACTGAAATTTGCTCAGTTGCAAAATTGTCGCTGCCATTACTTTCAGTGTTTGATGACGGATTTCCCCACAAATCACTATCGCTCAATTCTGCAAGTGATTCTAATTTATTATTGCTGTTTCCTAGCTGGTCTAAAACCGCTTTTGATGTAAAGGGACGGTTTTGGTTGCTATGGACAATCTCCAGTTTCCAGGCAGAAAAAAAAACAGTATTTATAATATAAAACTGCATGTAGGGCACTGGACAAACCACTAGGGACAAAAGGGATGTGAAATAAATTGATACAGTAATGTAATCTGTAAGATTACAGTGTACTGTATATGTATTGTGTTTTACTTTTTGAACTTGGCGCCGCTCTCCGCCCCCGTGCGTTGCAACACTCGCAGGGAACGGAGCTTGGCTCCGTGTTAGATCGAGCGGAGGACGGCTCGCACACAGGGAGACATCGCAGGATCCTAGGGACAAGGTAAGTAACCTCTTCCTGGATCGGGGTTACCCCCTTTGGTACTGAAAATCCACCCCGAGCCACACTCGGGAATACCGCCAGTGGGGTTAAGCAATTGCTAAATGTTTATTTTGCAGTCAAAGTAACAGAGAAGATTGGGAGATCTAGTAAGATCATATTACAGACATCTGATCCATCACTAAAACTTCTTCTAGATAAAAAAAACGTTCAGGAGATGTAAAAAGTATTCCCCATTTTTTAAAACTTTGCCATTTAAATCTATACAGGTAGATCTCAGAACAGAACATTCTCAGCATTCTGCACAAACTGATGCTTGTACAAATGCACCCAGAAAAGCTGTACATTTTTAGAACAAGTGCTGAGAGAGGCTTTGAGTCAGTATTTGTTGATGCTATCAAGATTCCTTCAGCAGGTCTCTTCCTATATGGTACCCAAAGAATGGTTATGCTATTCAGCAAAAATTCAACAGAAAATGCTAAATTGGAAGATGCCAAAATTTATAGTACAGCACGCATGACTAGAAGAAAGGTGAATGGGCACTTCCGACTTCTGGGTAGATTTGAAACCTTTCTTGAAACCCAATTTAAGTACAAGCTCTAGAGAGGTATGAATTTATTGCACCCTGCTCCACTTTTAGAACGAATGCACATTGCTTTCGCAAAATCTGTCTACACCGGTCTAAGAATTCCAGGAACTGACTCTATACATATAGGTAGCAGTTCAGCATTAAAGCCCACTGCCATATACACCATATTACCAAAAGTATTGGGAGGCCTGCCTTTACACACACATGAACTTTAATGGCATCCCCGTCTTAGTCCGTAGGGTTCAATATTGAGTTGGCCCACCCTTTGCAACTATAACACCTTTAACTCTTCTGGGAAGGCTGTCCACAAAGTTTAGAGTTGTGTCTATGGGAATGTTTGACCATTCTTCCAAAAGCGCATTTGTGAGGTCAGGCACTGATGTGGACGAGCCATGCCCAACCCCTGAAAAACAACCACACACCATAATCCCCCCTCCAGCAAATGATTTGTACCAGTGCACAAAGCAAGGTCCATAAAAGACATGGATGAGCGAGTTTGTGGTGGAAGAACTTGACTTGCCTGCACAGAGTGCTGACCTCAACTTGAACGCGAGCCAGGCCTTCTCGTCCAACATCAGTGCCTGAACTCACAAATGCGCTTCTGGAAGAATGGTCAAACATTCCCATAGACACACTCCTAAACCTTGTGGACAGCCTTCCCAAAAGAGTTGAAGCCGTTATAGCTGCAAAGAGTGGGCCAACTCAATATTGAACCCTACGGACTAAGACTGGGATGCCATTAAAGTTCATGTGCGTCCCAATACTTTTGGTAATATAGTGTATATGTTTAGGTGTTTAGGGCCAGAGTAAGGGGTTAACCACTTGCCGACCGCCGCATGTGCATATATGTCGGCAGAATGGCACGGCTGGGCAAATGGGAGGACCTGTACCTTTCTTTTAATTTGCGTGTGGTCACGTGCGCGCCCCTGTCGCGAGCTCCATGAGTAGGATCGATGTCGATGTCCGTGGGAATACCCGCGATCATCTCACAGTGAGGAAGAACGGGGATATGCTAATGTAAACAAGCATCTCCTCATTCTGCCTAGTGACACTGTCACTGATCATAGCTCCCTGTGATCGGGAGCTATGATCAGTGATCAGTGATGTGTCACTCATAGCCACGCCCCCTAACAGTTAGAATCACTCCCTAGGACACACTTAACCCCTTCCTAGCCAGCTAGTGGTTAACCCCTTTTTATAGCACTGATCGCTGTAAAAATGACAATGGTCCCAAAAATGTGTAAAAATTGTCCGATGTGTCCGCCATAATGTCGCAGTCACGATACAAAATCGCAGATCGCCGCCATTACTAGTAAAAAAATTATTAATAAAAATGCCATAAAACAAACCCCTATTTTGTAGACACTATAACTTTTGCGCAAACCAATCAATAAACGCTTATTGTGATTTTTTTTTACCAACAATATGTAGAAGAATACGTAGCGGCCTAAACTGAGGAAAAAAAAAATTTTATATATTTTTTGGGGATATTTATTGTAGCAAAAAGTTAAAAATAATGTGTTTTTTTCCAAATTGTTGCTCTATTTTTATTTATAGCGCAAAAAAACAAAAAAAACCTGCAGAGGTGATCAAATACCACCAAAAGAAAGCTCCATTTGTGGGGAAAAAATTACGTCAATTTTGTTTGGGAGCCACGTTCTCACGACCGCGCAATTGTCAGTTAAAGCGGCGCAGTGCCGAATTGCAAAAAGTGCTCTGGTCTTTGGCCAGCCAAATGGTTCTGGGCTTAAGTGGTTAAAGTAGGTATGTGGAATACACACTTCCCCAGAACTGATTAGTATGTCCTAATATTGTACTTCAGCCATTTCCACATCCCCTTTCCCCATCTGTCCTGTTTATTATGCAGCCTCACCCTTGTAACCCGGTAACTGCCTCGAGGAGGTATGTGACTTTTCAGCTTTGTCAGAATTTGATTAGACAGCAAGCTGGGATGAGTATGCATAATAATTAAGTGGGATGACAGAAGAGTTTTTGTTTCCTAGAGAAACCAATCAGATGCTCTACATACTAGCAACAAAAATAGCTGTGACAATTACGAGCTCACATCTCGATGATTCCTAAGACCACCGAGGAGGCCTATGAACCCCAGGCTTTTCACCCAATTTCCCTATTAAATGAAGACGTGAAACTTTTAGGGAAAATCCTATGTTTTCGCATTAAAATACTTGCGCTCCTTGGTTCATAGAGACCAGGTAGGCCTCGTGCCTGTCCGTTAGGCGGGGGACAATGTCCGGAAAGTTGTCCACTTGATCACCTTACTGCAGCAACGCAAAATCCCCGGTTTTCTCCTCTGGCTTGATATATAAATATACATTGAAAATAATTCAAACTATTGAAAAACCCTATCAAATATACTGTATGGGAATTGAATTATAAATTTCTTTTCTTTCCTGAATTAATTTTGAAATTGCCCCTGTTGTACTTATTCATTTGCCTTTAAAATAATTAAAATAGGCACTTGACAAATATCAATTTGAATTGATTTGTTTCAAACTGTCTGTGTCTCCCCGTCTAAAATGCTAGTACTAATTTACAGGCATTTAAACTGTTATTACCCCAGTATGCCTATCTTTATCCTCCTTTTATTTTTCTGATTAGAGATTTCGATTGGGCGAGACATCCTCTGTACTATGCGATCCACCGGATCGCCCCACTAACACCCCCAGGCTCAGTCCTCCTCCCCCTTTTCTCTCTCCTAAACATCCCACCAGTTCCACCTTTTCGGTTGTCATGATACGGCCGCTGATTGGATGTTGGGTGTGTTTATCTGGGAGTGCCTCTATGCTTAGTATGGACACCCAAGGGCGGTGCTTCCAAGCCCGCCCACCTCTAGCCTCTGCAGCGAATCGCCACACTTTGGCGATTACGTCATCACGCCGCTCACACGCACACCGCCAGGAACTATGGTCCTTTGAGGCCCCTGACCGAGATGCGTGCGATGCGTCTGCGCACAGGCTCTTACGTCCGCTGACTGAGGGGCGTTCCCCACGCCCTCTCAGACTGGAAGGCGAGCTTAAAAGCCAGCTTGTTAGTTCAGTCCACCACGGGACCTTGGAGGCACCTGACGCACTAAATCTCTCCGCAAACAAGTAAGCTATCTTAGCCCATCTTCCACTTACCTTTCGATCTTTTAACTGATCTTTCTGCCATATTCAATTTGGTTTGCTTTGACTACTTATACTTTCAATCCATCAGGGACCTTCGGCCATTTGGACACTGCTTTCATCTAAAGGTGCCCACATATGCCCGCATTTGGGCAGAATTGGTTTTCAATTCATAGACCGACACAGGTACTAGTTTATAAATCTGCCTTTTGTATTTATATCCAACCCATCCCCCCTTCCTTCTTATTTTTTTCTAAGCCTTAGAACTTTACTTATACTAATACATTTCAGGTGCCTCCCGTTTTCTGATCATCTCCTCCCAGAATACAAGGTTCTTCTATTCTTATTACCAGCTCTCTTTTAAACTAATTATAGAAGTAAGTAAATACTTGAGACATATGTCCTCTATATAGTGTATGGCGTCAAGTCCATGAATCAATCTATCATGGACTTACAACACTATATTACTTAACTTGTATACATACTTATTATCCCTTTTCAAATATCCCCTTTTTGATTAGAAAACCTCCTTTCTCGGCCTGGCTTGACTCGCCTTCTGCTATGCATTGTAGGCACCCTTTAAGACCACCACACTCCACAGCCTGACCTGAATCTGATCCTCTACCATCTATACCGACCTGGGTAAGTTCTGATTGATTTAGGGGGGACACCCCCGTTTTTCCATCACCAGGGGATGAGGGGTGGGGGCAATCCCCTTTGGATCACAATCAGTGGGCTCTCTCCCTGGCTACCTCTATCAAAAAATTCCTTTTTGTATAAACCGGCACTGGGCTACTCTCAGTCTGACTCACCAGTAAATTATACTAATTATGACAATCTTTCTTACTAGATACACTTATCTTGTACAGTAGACTTACCCTGAGGAAGCCATTGTTATGGCGAAACATGTCGGAATTGTCTACTAAGATGCGCCCAGTCCACCTCAGGTCATCTTATCTACAGTAACCTTGAATTTTTTCTAAATCCTATGTGTATTTCTGAACTAAATGGCAATCTTGGATTGATCTCTATATAAATGACCATATGCCCTTTAGAACAAATTTAATCATTTATCTAACTGTCGTTATGATCTTTCATGATTAAGCACTGCTAAATGTATATCAATATTCTTTGTTTTTCTTTTTCTATGTAACTGTTTATATGATTGTATTTATATGTAATAAAACTATTTTGTATTAACAAATAAGTGTTTTGAGCATTGAACTGTGAGTCAACCCCGACTTTCTTACACCATTATTGCACCGCTATAATCCCTAGTCCACTACCCCCTTTTTGTTTATACATATATATATATATATATAAATCCTTTGATACCCTCTCGTGGGACTATCTGCGTTACGTACTACAACGTTGGGGTTTTGGAGACTCAAATCTTTGGTGGTTGTCGGCCCTTTACTCAACCCCTTCTGCCTCAGTCCGCTATGCTGGCTCGCCCTCCTTTGCCATCTCCAGGGGAACGAGGCAAGGGTGCTCTTTATCCCCGGTCTTTTGTGCTTGCCCTGAACCGCTGGCCATTGCCCTTAGGGCAGACCCTAATATCTCAGGCATCCCTTACGCAGGTGGCAATTATAAATTGAGCATGTTCGCTAATAATGCCCTCCTGACCCTCACCAATCCTATCGTTACCCTACCAAACCTCCAGGCCCTTTAAACCCGCTTTGCCCCTATTTCAGGCCTCCAAATCAACCCACACAAAACAACTGCCCTGAACTTTACTCTCCGGGGTCACCTAGCCTTACATATCCAATCCTCCTTCCCCTACTGCTGGGCAAGCTCCTCACTGGACTACTTGGGCATCAAGTTGACCCCTTCTTATGCTTCCTTTTCTCTACCAACTGCTTCCCACTCTTGCGCACTATCGCGGCTCTCATGGCGTCTTGGCGATCCCCCACTTTATCCTGGATCAGCCGTATCCATGCGGTCAAGATGACTATTCTCCCAAAGATTCTCTACTTTTTTCGAACTCTTCCTGTCCGGGTTCCTGCCTTCTATCTGCGCCTACTTCAGAACAGACTCCTCACCTTTATTTGGGCACATAAGCGCCCCAGGGTTTCCGGCTCTACTCTCTATGCTCATAGGTTACGGGGCGGGTTGGGCGTTCCGGACGTCACAAAGTACTACCAGGTAGCTCAAATTTCCCAACTCTCCATGCTCCATGCAAGGTCTGACATCCCCCTATGGGTTCTTCTGGAGGTACCTAACTGCGCGCCGGTCCCTATCTCTGCCTTATTGTGGCTACCCCCTAAAATGCGACCTCCTTCTGCTAGCCCTCATGATACACAGCCTGTAATTATGGGACTCGTTATGATACTCAGGCAAACTTATGTCCCCATTCATGCCGCTGCTGCCCCTCTTGAATAACCCTTTGTTCCCACCTGGCTCGGAACAACCCCACATTTTTTCGTGGTGGCCTGCCCATGGGTTTTCATTGGTTCACCACTTTCTTAATACCCGCGCCTTCCCCATGTGGTCCTCGATTCAAGAGACCTACAACACTCCGCCTGCAGAGCTCTTCCGTTACATTCAGCTGCGTCACTGGATAACTTCCCTCTGGCGCCTTGGCTCTTTTCCTTACCAAATGACTGCCTTTGAGCACATTTGCCAGCATTGTCCAGGAGCTTGTGGCACCATCTCAATGATCTACTCCCTGCTTACTGCCGACAGCACTTCCACTACTCTTTCTTATGTGCTTAAATGGGAGCGTGACCTATCCCCCATAGATTTAGCGGACTGGAGTAAAGCCTGGTCCAGCATAGCAAAATGCTCCTTTATCACTGCCACATTGGAGGCGGCCTATAAGGTCCTCCTGCGCTGGTACTGGGTCTCAGCTCGTATCACCAAGTCAAACCCATCATGCAACGACAGATGCTTTCGGGGGTGGGGTCAACGAGGAGATGAACTACACACATGGTGGTCTTGCCCCTGTCTTGTCGGATTCTGTTCAAGGGTTTTGGCCTATTATCCTCTCCATTTCATGTCCCCTTCCACAAAGACCCCAAATTTGCATTACTTCATTGCCCGCTCTTGGGCCTTTTCTCTCACCAACAGAAACTAGCCACATACCTATTTATCGCGAACAATAGTGAGGGCTTGGAAAAAACCTTCTGTCTCATTTGCAGAGGTAAAGAATACCCCGAAGACCCTTATGATCCACGAAAAAATGTCAAGCATCCTCCACGACTCCCATGCAAAATTTCTTAAGATATGGACCCCGTGGTGGTCCTTTGCACTCCCTAATCTAAATTCGACTAGTCTAGGTCTCTAGATTAATATTGACCCCGCCTCCAGCCCAGGGGACCCCCTTTCTCTTCCCCACTCTCTCTCTGTCTCTGGTCCTCTTGCTCGCTGCTCTGTTCTATGCCTATCATCCCCCTTCCCCACCCCCCACCCCTTTTTACGTGTTGTTTTTTACTGTTTTTTTTTTAACAAGAAAGTTTTTTACTGTTTTTAGTTTTGCTTTGTTTTTTGTTTATTTTTTCATTGTTTTTCTCTTTCCCGTTGTGCGGCCAACCACGCTACCCCTTGACCACCCTCTCATGACTCGGGCATAACGCACTGGCCCCTGGCTCCAGCTGGTGGGCCGGTGTCAATCTATACCCTCATAATATATGTTCTATTTTGTACTTTTAAGTGAACCTCTTTCTTAGGTTTTATGTTCATATCCCCTGCGTGGGAATTTGTCCCCTGGTTTCCCTTTTTATATTTCAATAAAAACATTGTACCAGAAAAATAGCTGCGACATAGGTGGTTTCAATGGGTAACACAGGTCTTTTCATCCAACGCATACATTAAGGAAACCAGTCACCAACATATGTAGTAATCTGAATTCTCACTATTGCTATACTGGTGTCACCTTACCTTACTTGACTTTTGACTATATAGTTGTATTCTGTCCCTCTTAGAGGCCATCCTCTCCTGCGTGATCTTAGCTCTGAGAAGATCATATAACACAGGTGTTGTCAAGATTCAATGAAAGAATACTAAATCGTTTTGTAAAGTGCATCTAAAGCCAGACCTTTTTTTTATTATTTTGGATAGCATGGGAAAGGAATGATTCGAACTGGGGATTTTGTTTTTACTTTATGCTTTTATTTGAACATGAAATGTGTAAATATATGTTAAAGGTGCAAAAATATTACCGAACAAAGCAAACTTCAAAAAGTTTTAATTATTAATAGTTCATAGAATACAAGTGAAAAAAAATGGAAAATAATAATTAAATTGAGAAGGAGAATAAGCAGTTAATTAAGGCTAGTTAGAATAAATTAGGGGTTAAACAGAGTAACGTTAATAAGAAAGCTTTAAACTGACTTCATTCCTTTGATCTGTAAATGAATAAACAGAAGGATACAAAAAGAAACAATGTTTCTTTATCTTTCTGTTTCAGCTGAGCAATGTTGTTGATAAACATTGCCTTGCCATTTTTTGTTACAGCTCCAATGGGAATTTGTTTACACTTTAGCTGTCAACAGGGGAACCCCAATGACAGCTGAATGAGTCATTGGTTGTTAAGGACACGGCAGCCCTGCTCCACAACCAATAATTGCTTCTTTTTTTTTTCAGGGGGGGAATCCCGCTGACAGCTGAAAGAACTAAGCCTGAAAGTATTGGTTTAAGGTATCGTAACATTTGCACGAATACCGATACTCGTGCAAATGCTTAGTATCTGCACCAATACAGATACTGGTGTTGCTGCAACCCTAGTTAGAACCCCTGTCAGGTATTCATTGCCATCTGCCCTCTGTAGAGACTTACCGTTTCACTGGGACAGAAAGTGATGGGAAATGCAAAGGTTGTCACTGGAGCAGAAGGTGGATGCCTGTTCTAGGGATAATTAGGAGAGCTACCCTCACTTTGAACAGATTTCTTTCCACTTCCTGTTACATCTACAGAAAGTGAAAGCAAATCTCTACATTAGTATACAGGCATAAAAAAAACTGACAGAGGTTTTAACCCATCCCTACTCTATCCAAAACTAAAAAAAAGTTTGGAATGTTTTGGCTCCAGATACACTAATATAACCTGCTTTGTTAAACAATATTAGTCTCCTCAAGCATAGTGAAAAATTGTTGAGTCAACCCCGATCGCTGAGCTGCGGGCCCGCAGGAGCGGCGAGAAGCCGAGGACATCATACGACGCCCGCCCTGGATGGGAGATCCCATTTGCGGACATAATATGGCTATAGCCCGGTTGTCACGTACCTGGATCGTGAGCCTGACCTGTAGAGGAGAGCCTCTCTTGCCGCACCGGCTTGTGGGCCCTGAGGTTGAGACAGTAGCCACAGAAGCACAGTGACGCAGGAGTGCCTGGGTTCAGTCCGGTATTGGTATGGGTGGATGCTCGTGGCAGGAGATGCAGCAGGCAGACCGGTAGGGCTGGGTAGACCAAGACCGTGGTGGACTGTAATGCAGCAGGAACTGGAACTGGTGAGATCCACAGGGCAGGAATGCAGCAGGCTGGCGGAGCAGATGCAGAGTCAGGCAGGCCGGGTCGGTAACGTTCTGGCGGATCAGGCAGAGCAGCAGGCAGAAGGGAAGTCCAATAAGCAAGCCGTGGTCAGGGTATCAAGCAGTCAAGGTTAGTAGGAGCAAGCCGGGTCAGAGATCAGAAGTCAGCACAGATAACTGATTTCAGGGTATACAGAAGCTGTAGACCGAACAGCAAGAAGTCCTGGGTGCAATCACCTTAAATAGCCCCATTGGCGCGCTGGTGCATGTGTGCGCACACGTGTGCGCATTGGCGCACACGTGTGCGCGCGCGCCCGTGAGCGCCGACGCGCCGTTAATGTGTGCTTTTGTTGTGCAATTTCTGCTGCACGGCCACGCCTTTCCTGACATTGCCCCCCCCCCTACGGGCAACCTCTGGGTGCCCAACTGGTTCCTCTTCAAGGGGTGGTTCTGGAAAAAAGCACGAACCAAGTCCGCGGCATGCACATTACTACTGGGTTCCCAAGAGTTCTCTTCCGGGCCATAACCCCTCCATTTAATTAGATACTGAGTCTGTCCCCTTCTCTTCCTGCAGTCTATAATGGACTCAACTTCATATTCCTCGTCTCCATTAACAGTAAGAGGTGCTGGGGGACCTGAACTACGTTTCGGAAATGGATCTGGTACTGCCGGCTTTAACAGGAATACGTGGAACACGGGATGTACCTTAAGGGACTCAGGTAGGGTCAACTCATAAGACACATCATTAATCTTTCTCCTCACCAGAAAGGGTCCCAAGAACTTCGGTGCCAACTTCTTGGATGGACAAGACATTCTCAAGTTTGTTGTGGCAAGCCATACTTGGTCTCCCGGTTGCAGCAGCAGATCCCCTCTTCTCTTCCTATCGAAGATTCTTTTGTTGTCCTCTTGGGCTTTCTTGACCGCCCCCTGTAACAACAAGTTATTAGAAGAAAATAAATCCAGAGTACTCTGGACAGCAGGAACATCAGTTTCAGGAATTAAGTCAGGTAAAAAGGTCGGGCGGAACCCGTAATTTGAGAAAAATGGGGATTGCTTAGTGGCAGAGTGGCTGGCGTTATTATACGCAAATTCTGCCAAAGGAAGAAGAGATACCCAGTCATCTTGAGCAAAGGACGTAAAACATCGGATATATTGCTCCAGGGTCTGATTGGTCCGTTCTGTCTGACCGTTGGTCTGGGGGTGATATGCTGATAAGGATAGCCCAATCTTTAGAGAACCACATAATGCCTTCCAGAACCTTGACGTGAACTGGACTCCACAGTCAGATACAATGTTCATTGGAATACCGTGGAGTCTGACAACCTCTTTGATGAAGACCTGGGCGGTCTCGGCTGCAGATGGGGTTCCCTTCAGGGGTAGGAAGTGTGCCATTTTTGATAAGCGATCCACCACCACAAAAATAGCTGAACAGTCTTCAGAAGGTGGAAGCTCGACAACAAAGTCCATGGCAATCATCTTCCAAGGCCTATCAGGTATGGGTAAGGGTCTGAGTAAACCCCAAGCTTTATTTCAGGTACTCTTGTTCTGGGTGCAGATAGCACATGATTTAACATAGGCCTTGCAGTCCTTTTCCAACCCAGGCCACCAAAATGTACGCTGGACCAATTCTATGGCTTTGTGGGTACCAAAATCGCCTGCTAATGGGTGGTCATGACAGAGTCCTAGGACAGCCACTCTGGAAGGTTCCGGTACAAAAATTTGTCCTTCTTTCCATAATAGGCCGCACCTTGCCTGCAAAGTGACCCCAGGAGGACTGGTTGTGCCTGCTGAGGCTCGCTGTAACTGGGATAATAGGCCTGACTGTAACAGGAGGAAGTTTCCAGCTGGTAGGATGGTGTCTGGTGGGGGTGTGTCCTTTGGATCCTCAAACATGCGCGATAGCGCGTCAGGTTTAGTATTCTTTGATCCGGGTTTGTAAGTGATATGAAAAATAAACCTTGAGAAAAAGAGAGCCCAACGGGCCTGACGTGGCCTCAAACGTTTTGCAGTCTTTAGATATTCGAGGTTCTTATGATCAGCGAGAACCAATATTGGGTGAGTGGCTCCTTCCAGCAGGTACCTCCACTCCTCTAATGCCACTTTGATGGCTAGAAGCTCCCTATCCCCCACATCGTAATTCCTTTCTGGCTGGGTAAGTTTCCGAGAAAAGAATGCAACTGGGTGGATCACATCCTTGGGCCCTTGGCGCTGAGACAGGACGGCTCCGACCGCGCTCTCTGATGCGTCCACTTCCAAGATGTAGGACAGGGCAGGGTCTGGATGGCTTAGAATAGGAGCAGTGGTAAAATGTGCTTTCAGAGTCTCGAATGCAGCTTGTGCCTCTGAGGACCAGTGCAAACAGATGCCTTGCTAGTAAGTTGAGTGATCGGGGAAATGATGGCTGAGAAGTTCCTGATGAATTTACAGTAAAAATTGGCAAAGCCTATGAAACGCTGGATTACCTAATTATCAGTAGGGGCTGGCCAATCCAGAATTGCGGATATTTTCTGGGGATCCATCCGGATTCCCTCAGTGGAGATAATTAATCCAAGGAACTGGATGCTCTGCTGCTCGAAGTCGCACTTCTCCGCTTTGGCGTAGAGCCCATGCTGGCGGAGTCAGAGAAGTATGCTCTTGACATGCTTTCTGTGAACTTCTAATGAGATAGAGAATATCAGGATGTCATCTAAGTACACAACAACAAAGATATCAAGGAAGTCTCTGAAAATGTCGTTGATGAAATACTGAAAGGTAGATGTAGCATTACATAAGCTGAACGGCATGACCAGGTACTCATAGTGACCAAAGCGGGTACGGAAGGCGGTCTTCCACTCATCGCCCTCCCTAATCCGGACCAGGTTGTAGGCTCCTCGGAGATCGAGTTTGGTGAATATCTTAGCAGACTTGAGTCTCTGAAAAAGTTCCGGAACTAAGGGCAGGGGGTATCGATTCTTTACTGTGATCTTGTTAATGTCACGGTAGTCTACACATGGTTGAAGGGTCTGGTACTTTTTTTCTGCAAAAAATATACCGTATTTTTCCGTGTATAAGACGCTATTTTTTTACTAAAATAATAGCCTGAAAATCAAGCCGCGTCTTATACACGGTCAGTCAGCCTGGGAGACAGCTGCACAGGAGTGTCGCTGCCCATAGCTTGTCAAACGGCTTCCTTCAATCACGAGCCGTATGTTACTGACATCAGCTGGAGGTGGGGATGGAGGTGCAGAGTGCGCAGATGCGATCCCGTTGGAAGTAGAGAGTGCGCAGATGCAACAGGGACCGGAGTGTTCTGAGCCCAAGATGTCAGAATTTAGGTAATACAAGTAAGTGATTGTCTTACTCTGCAAAATTCAAACCAAATGTAGCCAGCTATGCAAAAGAGCATGGGAATGGATCTGTAGAGAAACAGTTTCTCCCTCCACTAAGTGTATGATCAGACAGTGGAGAGAACAGGAAGAACAACCCCTGCATAATATACTGGTATTTAAACGTTACATTAGGGTAATTACTAAATAAAATGTGTTCTGTTTTACCTATGTTTAAAATATTGATTTCTTAAATTTGAGTTGGAAAATAGGGGGCGTCTTATACATGGGGGCGCCTTATACACGGAAAAATACAGTACCTGCTCCTGCCGGTGAAGTGGAGGGGCGAATGAATCCCTTCTGCAGGTTTTCCTCAACATAGTCCTTTAAAACTTCCAACTCACGTTCAGACAGGGGAAAGATGCGTCCGAAGGGGATCTCTGCCCCCGGAAGAAGTTCTATGGGACAATCGTACGGCCCGTGTGGAGGAAGGGTACCTGCACCCCGTTTACAGAATACGTCTAGAAATTCATGGTAGCACTTGGGAACTACCTGGCGCAATTCGGCATGTGATTCCAAGCAAAGTAATGAGGCAGGAGACTGCGGTGGTGCTGGGCAGCACTGTTTCTGACAGTAAGAAGAAAGAAACTCTACTCTTCCAGATTCCAAGTCTATATGCGGGTTGTGAGCCTGCAACCAAGGGAGGCCCAAGATAACGGGAAAGAGAGGTGAGGAAATCACATCCAAGCGAAGAAGCTCTTGGTGATTGGTGTTGATGATAGCTAGGAGGGGGAGAGTCTCTTGGGTTACAAGCCCTGATTTAATGCAGGATCCGTCTGCCAGGAACACAGAAAGTCCTTGGGGCGCAATGGGATGTGATGCTGGGCTGCGAAGGATAGATCAATGAAGCAACTGCAGGCACCTGAGTCGACGATCGCAGTTACCGGCACTGTTCTTCCCGAAAGCTGGAATGACATAGGCACAACTATATGTGCTGAATTAGCATATATTCTGGGTTGTTTGGCTTGAGGAGAAGAACTTTAATGGCGTTTGGCCGGGCAGTTGCAGATGTAGTGACCGGGCTCCCCACAGTAGAGACAGATGTTATTCGTCTTCCGACGTTGGCGTTCCTTGGAGGTAAGTGACGGATGGACCAAACCCAGCTGCCTTGGTTTGGGTGCCTCTGGAACAACATAAGCAGGTTCCCCAGACACAGGGTCAGTAAACTTGGGGGGCTTGGGAAGTGTCCATGCTGGTCTGAACTGCTGGGAAGACTTCTCAGAACTTCGCTCACGTAATCGGCGATCAATTTGTATCGAAAGCATGATCAGAGTCTCTAGAGTACTGGGTATTCCCACTCAGGCCAACTCATCTTTAAGTCTTTCTGAGAGACCCAAACGGAATCGGTGTCGCAGGGCTGTGTCGTTTCATTCGACATCCGCACTCCAACGCCTAAAATCTGTGACGTAGTCTTCCACTGGTCAGTACCCTTGCTGCAGGTTGTGTAGTGCGGATTCAGCAGTAGTGGTCCGTTGCGGGTCATCATACAACTGGGACATCGCCGTAAAGAATAGCTGCAGAGTCTCTAACTGTATGTTCTTTTACTCCAATAGGCGATGAGCCCAGGACTGGGGTTCACCACGAAGCAGAGAAATGGTGAATCCCACCCTTGTGATTTCCAGAGAAAATGTCCTTGGCTGCAGATCAAAGTAGAGCTGACAAGCATTCCGGAAGGCTCGGAACTGGCTTCAATCACTGAAGAACTTCTCAGGGGTTGGAACTCGGGGTTCAGGGAATACCACCATTACTGGAGAAAAAGCAGAGGCCCCAGAGGATATATCAGGCATGGGTGTGGTGGAGGAAGCAGCAGAAGTAGTCAGTCCCTGGACTTGGCTCTCTAGCCGAGTGTAGTCCTTCTGCAGGGATGTCATCGCCTGAGAGAGAGAGGCGAGATGCTGGCAGATTTCCCCCAATGGAGAGGATACTCCTACAGGCTCAGTCATGGCTGTTCGGTACTGTCACGTACCTGGATCGTGAGCCTGACGTGTAGAGGAGAGCCTCTCTTGCCGCACCGGCTTGTGGGCCCTGAGGTTGAGACAGTAGCCACAGAAGCACGGTGACGCAGGAGTGCCTGGGTTCAGTCCGGTATTGGTATGGGTGGATGCTCGTGGCACCAAGCTAAGGGAGGGGGGGGGGTCATTTGCAGCTGCTGACTTAAAAAAAATTCTGCAGGAGCCTACAAATCTTTTATTTATTTGGAATGATGCATGTCTGCTATTTTAGCCTGTAGTTGTGTTACAAAATAGAATGCGGCCCTCTTCAGAATAGACAAACATGTTCCAGAGTGACCACATCTTGGAGTATCGTTCTTGTTGGTGTCGAGCTGTTAGAATTAGGTCTTCAAATTTATTAAATTTGTTCTACTTTCTTTAGCCACATCCCGATAGTCGGGGATTGTGGTGTTTTCCACATAAATGGAATGCATGATTTGGCCACGTCAAGGAGGTGGCGTATAATAGATTTTTTGTATGATTTCACTGGAGCACCGGAGACGTGGAGAAGGAAGAAGGCCGGGTCTTCCGGTATTTGCCGGTCTGTGAATTTCTGGGCAATGTTCTTGCTTTCTGACCAGAATTGTGTTAAAGCTGGGCATGTCCAGAAGACGGGTAGTAGCGTACCCCGCTCCTCCTGGCATCTACAGCATCTATCTGAAGTTGCTGGGAAAATTTTACTTAGCCTCGCTGGTGTCCTATACCTGGTTAGAATTTTAAAATTGGTTTCCTGTGTTTTCGTACATATTGATGATTTATATGGGAAGTGGAAGATACGTTGTTTTTGTTGCGGGCTAAACGTGCGGTTTAAGTCTCGTTCCCGTTCAGTAATGAAGTTTAGGGAGTGAGGGTCTGAGGGGACATTTAGAAGATTATACATGTTCGAGAGCGTGTGTGGAAATGCCCCTTCAGATGTACATATTTCTTCTAAGGTTGTGAGTGGACGATTAAAATTACTTGGGGGAGGGAGAGTCCTAAGGAAGTGAGACAGTTGGAGGGCGTTCCAGAATTTCAGATGAAAGGGTCCCTGCAGGGCCATTAAGGCGTGTAATGAGGGCCAGTTTCCCTGTGTTAGGAAGTGAGAGGCCCGGGAGTACCCTGAAATTCGTATGTGCTTAAATGTTTCATCCTGGTAGCCTGGCGGAAAGTTGGACTGGAGCTCCACTTTAACCAGGCATTCCACATAGGAAGAAGAGGAGAGTTACCTGCTTTTCAATACCCAGGAGTACTGATTATTTTCTTCTCTCCTTATGGATAAACAGAGCAGTAGGGTGAAGGGAAGGGAAGTGCGTGACACCGGGGAGTTAAGGTGGAAAGTCACTCTCGCAATTGTCCTGGAAATTTATAGATAGGCAACTCCTATCCTCATATTGATTAGTGGTTCCAAATTATTAATAACTACTGCAGTAGGGAACAGACACAAAGATACACTCAGCATCTTTCCAAATAACCGTTCTGCTTTAATATGACGCAATTGAAGGGTTTTATACACATGATTACGTAGGTATCACATTAATATTACAATTGTACGTTTATGGTAACAAGGGGCGTATCATAGGCAGGCTAATTCTAATCAGGACTCGAAAGAATGTAAACATGTACTGAAAACATTATTAGTGCCGTGTGCACAGTGAGGGCAGTGTGCAATACATACAAAATAGAATACAATTATATACAGAACTTACAAATTTCCATTACATCTCCTCTCTTTTGATCAATATTTTGATCACTAACCATACCTGCTATCACCTTTAACCTGGAACCTCCACACGCTTAGGTGGAGGTAGTCCTGTCCAAAAAGGCAAAAACTCCATTGTGGAGAAAATAATAGCTGAGCAGCTTTTTTCATTACAAAATGACTTTTCATTGTGAAAAACAAATGATTAATGAGACATATTTACAGAGTACTGGCTGTACACTCCTGTGGCCAGAATGGCCTTCTAGCTTAATTGTTGGTATGCGGACTTATCAGCAATATGTAAACACAGACAATTCTACATAAAATGGAAGAGGTACAAAAGACAAATATGACTTCAACATGGCCAAACTACTTTTCAAATATATATCCCTTACAATTAAAGTAATTGGATCAAAAAGTACCCTAGACTGTGATTGCAAAAGGGAAACAAATCAAACACAGAGATTTCTTTAATTTAGTCATTTTTGCAGTGTCTGGTGTGGATCCAGGTGACTTTTCCTTCAAGTTTTGCAAAACTATACATGAAATAGATGCTGTATTGAGTCTCCAAACATTTCCTTATATATAAATGTCTCTTAACAATTCACAAGTCACCTGGCTTTAGTTTTAGATCCTTCCAAACTTTTAGGATCTGGAATTGGGGAGAAAACACATAAATGAGTTTGTCAAAAACCTTAAAAGATCAGCAACATTTTCTGTGAGATCCAAATGGACGACTTCAGCTGCTGAGACAAAATATAAGCAAGTGAATAACACACTCCCAAACCAAATCCCATAGGGAGAGAGTCCATCATCCCCTTAGGGGCTTGATAAATTATAAGAAAACACTCAGGCAAAAGTTTCTTACTCTACTTTGTCCGCTACATTGTAGACAGTAGGGAGTGTAAAAATAAAACCTCAAAACTTCTAGTAAGGACTCTCCTATAAAAAATGATTTCCTCTGTTACTCTCTGTACTTACAAACTACTTCTGATAACACTTTTTACTGTGGCCTTTGCAGTAGCATTGACCACTGGACATCCAGAAAACATGTCCATACAGACAAAATGCACACTCATAAGTTCCTGACTTGGGCATCTGGATATATCTTTTTGTAATCTCTGGAAGGGATGTTCAGCTTTTGGTAACACCTTTGGTAACAGGTAAAACAAGAAGTGGTATGTTATAAAAACAACTGTGGAGAACCCTGGCTCTATCCCACGCTCATTTACTAAGGCAACCATAACTGCTTGTGACTGATGACACGGTCCATGTGTCAAGCTGGAGGGAAAAGAGTGGCTGGCAGACATAAATGATCACCTTTTCCAATGTCCTGTTTCATAAGAAGTTGCCCACTGTGGACCACTTGTTCTTCTCGTTCTGGGGTCCTTAAACTTGAATTATTAATCCCAGCTATACTGGGCCAGAACTAGGGTGGAATCTGTGAGTTGCACAGACCCAGCAAGTGTCCGGGGCTGTAAATGCAGCATCCTTAGTCGGTCTGCTTCCATGTGTGAGTTTTAATGTTAGTATGGCTACCTCAGCAAGAACCTGGAAGGCTGAAAACAGCCGATCAAATTAACTTAGCATGCTTGATTGGTTTACCTGCCGAAGTAAAAACAAACTTCTGGCCCTTCAAATGGAACCAAAAGCTCTCTATATCTCGACTATCTATATAAATATACTCTCTTTTTATAGCTCACAGGCTTTGCTAAAACATGGAGCTCTCCTTCTTGAGCTGGGGAAAAAGGATCCAATGACTCTAAATACAGAGTATCCTTCTGGGTGATAAACTGCATACTCAGTATAAAACCGGGAATAACTGTACAACATATTAAATATCTGGGTCTTCATGGAGTGTGTCCTGCACTGGGCTCACAGCAGATGATTCCTACGTCATCAATTTAACACATGTGGTCTCCCCCATCTACAGCCTCCTCCAATAGGAGCAATAAGGTGGCTGGATTAAAATGTACGCATTTTTCATTGTTGGATTTGTACATAAACAAACTCATATTTTAAACCTTTCATTAGACAAACATTTAGTTAGCTGTATATTTTGCTGCGCAGAATGTCGGACCATTAAAAATTAAATATTTGACCAAAATAATGTCTAACTTTGTCTAATAGCACCTTTGCATAAAGGTACAGCTCTGATATATCGGGGTGAACCCTTCATTACTGGGTCCAGCTTGCATAAATATATTACAATGGCTTGTTTTCTATCATGCCGTTTGTGTAAGAACTCCAGTTTCATGTTTCAAAAAGACAACTTTTTCCTGGCAATATTATAATAAATGATAACAATACCCTGCGGTCATGCAGAGATGTCCATAAATCCAAAATATTCTTCTGCTTATATCCACTGTACTTACAAGGAAAAGGGGCACATCATTTCACAATCCACACATTCTGCTTTGGATTCAAAAATAAAAAGAAATAAAAACAAACAGAAAGCGCTCAGCCACATCTAAAACGATAAAACAACTGGCTGCAGGTGGGATCTATCCTAACAGGGTGTGCGGACTTGATGTGATGGGTCTGTCATATTTAAATATTATTTATTATTACTCTCACATCATGGGCCACACATCAATTTATTATAAGACCTTTAGATTTCATTTTTGTTGAACAACTTCTTATGTATCCCATCCATCTTGGATTTGTTAAACATTATGGCAGCTGTATTCCAATTAACAACCTCATCTTAATCTTTTTTCTTTCCACTCAATAAATGTAAAATTACAAAATTGTTATCTTAATCTAAACTAAACCCAATTTTATCTATTCCCCATTAACCTGGATTTCATTTCCAAAGGTTGTCATTTCCAAAGGTTGTCTAAACCAGTTTCAAATATATCTATATTATTAATAAAATTGTTAAACTCATATTAGAAATTAATACTCAAATGATAATTTCAATATCACACCCTAATTTATATCCACAGATAACGTTCCTTAAAGGGGGACATATTACTTAATTCCCTATTAAATGCACTGTTTCCACTATCAAAGGATATTCAATTTGTGTAATACACGGTTAAATGTAACCTTCATTTTACCATGTTTGGAAAACAGATTCAAAAATAATTGTGATCACATTGTTTATCATTAGATTCGTTAACCCGGCACATAAAGTTATAAATGTTTTGTCTAAAAAACTGAAATTGGCATGGTGTCCTTCCAGCTTATCACCAACCTCTCATCCCAGCTACATTCTTTCAGGAGAGCACAAAGGAGGGGGTCACATCTGCGTACATGACACACACAAGCGATAGAACTACAGGTTCCAGCATTCACACACATACACAAATATCTCTCTAAAATCGCTTACATTTTTCCCCATTTGTACACAACACATGCATATCATTCTCTCACATTCTTTTAACTCTTTTAAATACTTCCTTGCTAAATTTCTGCTTTCCTTATTTTGTTCTGATATCCTTTGCATCCAATGTATTGTAATACCATACTTCACATACTGTACCTTCTATGATCAGACGGGCAGCCATAGTGCTCATCCCATCTTCCCTCTCTGACAACATATAAAATATTCTGTTTTAACTCTCATTTCTCTGTTTCTTGACTTTACTAGTTGTAGTGCCTAACCCCAAATTAATCCCACAACTTAACATGAAAATGTCCCTTTCGGTCTAGTGTTAATTGTCACCCTTCATCCATCCTGCTCACATAGATAGCTGTTTCTCTAGCTGTGTACTCTGCATGATTCTTAGTCCCTGTGGACTTCGGTGGTAACCCAGTTACCCATTGTGGATCCATGTCCACTTTAACCATTAATCTAGGGGCTCAGTATAGGCGGAACCGCACCTTCGGTTCATATATAGCTCTCCTCTTGCGCTGGGCATTTTTGAGGGTCTCTTACCCTTCATTCCCTTACTTAATTTAATGCCCATAATGAATGGCCAGTCTTCTCTACGTGTGCCTATACCCTCTTGCCTCTAAACTACTTTATCTAGCAGATGTACTACATATACCTGTGAACAGCACTATTCTTCCCTTTCTTATCTATAACACTCCGATGGACAGTAGACAGTGACAACATAACATATAACCACCAATCAATACAGTTCGATTAAGGGGAGTAAGATAGGTACCCTTTGTCCCGAAAATGCCTTACCGATCAAGGAAGTCTGATAACTCAAATGTAAGCAAAAGGCTTACCTCAGCCGGCTGATTATCAGAAATTCCTGGATCGTCTCAAGCTCCTCGTTTCGGATACTCAGGGTCACCTTTTAACCCCTCCTAGGCAAAGCTCACCACCTGTCCTGGAAATTTATAGATAGGCAACTCCTATCCTCATATTGATTAGTGGTTCCAAATTATTAATAACTACTGCAGTAGGGAACAGACACAAAAGATATACTCAGCATCTTTCCAAATAACCGTTCAGCTTTAATATGACGCAATTGAAGGGTTTTATACACATGATTACGTAGGTATCACATTAATATTACAATTGTACGTTTATGGTAACAAGGGGCGTATCATAGGCAGGCTAATTCTAATCAGGACTCGAAAGAATGTAAACATGTACTGAAAACATTATTAGTGCCGTGTGCACAGTAAGGGCAGTGTGCAATACATACAAAATAGAATACAATTATATACAGAACTTACAAATTTCCATTACACAATCAACATTGACCATTTTTAATCCTTATGCTGCTAGCATTCGTAAATTTATATAAATACTTATAATATTTTTTTTTTTATATACATTTTTTCAGTTACTTCCTGGTTTTCAGTCTTCAGGAGGGGAGGGGAAGATTTCTCAGATAAGCCCACCCTCCTGTCTGCATGCCTGAGCTAAGGGCAAATGGATTCCAGGAAGTAAATGCTACATAAATCATCCGCCCTTACGCAAGATGGCCATGGCCAAAAATGCTAGGGGGGCGGGATTTTTCAGCAACATAAAATATAAAGACATGGGGAGGTTGCTTTGAATAGTAAAAACAATCTAAATAGCAATTTCAGTTTGTGGTGCTCATATACAGTGTAGTTCTGCTTTAAAGTGGTTGTAAAGCTTTTTTTATTTTTATTTTTTTTAATTAAATATAACAAACATGCCTATACTTACCTGCTCTGTGCAATGGGTTTGCATAGAAGAGCCCCAATCCTCTTCTTCTTGGGTTCCCCCGACAATGCTCCAGGCCCCTCCTCTTCAAGGCTCCTGCTACGATTAATCCATCCAATGAGGAGAGAGACAGTGGCTGGAGCCGCTGCGCTTGTGCACATCGCTGGATCAAATTGGGCTTAGGTAAGGAAAGGGGGGGGGGGGTCGGGGGCAGCTGCAGCACAGAAGGTTTTTCACCTTGATGCATAGAATGCATTAAGGTGAAAAATCGTAAGGCTTTATAACCACTTTAAGTCAACCTGTTTCTTTGCAGCCCCATTGCAAAAAGCCCAAGAACCTCAACACAGTCTGAAGGGAAATAATGAAAATATGACACAGCAAGAACGGGATGTGAAAATGTCAATATATTTATTTTCAGTAACCAGGAATAGAGTGGTTACATTTAAATAAGGCAGACCGTGTTTCGTGTGCCTGTAGACAGGTGGAATAATGTGTGTATCTTGTAAAATCCCCACCCAGCTCTGTTGTAATGTATTTAGTCTTTTTTGTCCTTTGTGTACTTTGATCCGGTCCTTTCAAGGTCCGGATTATACAGGTTTACCGATAAATGCTGCTGAAAATTATGGGTTTGTACCTACTCTCCTTTTATTAATAAGCACAGGAATTCCTTGTTACTCACTTTTGCTTCAGAGATGGCAACAATACCTAATTAGACAGTTATGTTCTGTACAAAATCCATCTACTTCTTCTTCAGTGCCCAAACACAAATTTTTACACCATGCTTGCAGACAGAAGCAGGAGAGGTGTTGTGTGGACATCTCTATTGATGAATCATGAAGGGCAATAAAAAGTAACATAAATAAAAAATAAAAAAATATAATAATATATATATATATATATATATATATATATATATATATATATATATATATATATATATATATATATATATATATATATATATATATATATATATATATATATATATATATATATATATATATATAAACCAGGGAAAGACAGGATAGAAAGGAAAAGGAGGAGAGACAAATAAAAGAGAAAGTACAAAGGTAAAACAAATAAAAGATAAAAGAACAGAAAAGAAAGGAAAAGGGAGGGCAAAGGTAAAGAAAATGGTATGAAAAAGAGAAGAGAAAAGAAAAGAAAAAAGGAATAGGGAAAATAAAATAAAAAAGGGAGGAAAAGAGAGTAGTGGGATAGGGTAAAAAAAAAAAAAAAAAAAAAGAAGAAAACATTCATGAAAGGCAGCACTAGAAGGGGGCGGAGAGACCAACCAAGATGGCAGTGCAATGAGAAAAAGTGCATAAACAAAACGCAACTTCAAAAAAGTTAATAGTTTTAAAGAGACAAAACAAACAGATAGAACTACAGACTATTAAATGAACAGACCTTATGGCATAGGTAAGAGTTGCGAGCTGTTTTATCAGCATGGGAATAAACCAAGTCGGCTTTTGGCAAGGGCATTGTGCCAACTAACACCTACCACCTCTATAGTAAAGGTTCAAACATCATCGGGAGAAATGACACATGACCCTAAAAGGAATTTTAAAAACATTTCATTCCTTTTATTCTAGATTGTATAACATACCAAACCAACAAGCGGGAAGGGCAAATATTCCGTCAAAAAGTACGTCAATATATATATGGAAACAGCAATACCAACTCTGTCTGATGTAGAGGTAGAAGAGTTAGAAAAAGGTTTCAGTAACAGAATTACAAAATGCAATAGATTCACTGGTACCAGACAAAAGCCCAGACCCAGACGGTTTTACCCCGCTTTTTTTATAGGGCACTTAAGGAATTGTTGATCCCTATTATAAAGTAGGAAATTTAATTCGGTCTCTGCCTCTTGACCCTTTGCCCCACAAGGGATGGAAGCATACATCTCGGTCATTCTGAAGTCAGAGAAAGATCATACGTTATGTGGAAATTATCGTCCGATCTTCCTAACAAACATAGAGCTTCGATTATATTCTAAGATTATTGCAAATAGACTTACACCAATTTTACCAACATACATCCATCTGGATTAGGTGGGATTTACGAAGGGTCAAGAGACAATACATTGAAGACTATTAGCGCTGCGGGCGCTGGAGGTAAAGTGGCGCTATATTTAGCGGCGCTTTACCGTCGTTTTATTCAGCCGCTAGCGGGGCGGTTTTAAGTGTCTATAAATTTTGTGCAAACCAATCAATATACGCTTACAGGGGGTCCCCGAGTTACGAACTCGTTAGGGACTGCCCGCCTGTACTTAAGTCGGAAATGTTCGTAAGTCGGCCGCGCATGCGCAGACCGACAAATACGACCATTTCCGGACATTTCCGATGTTCCGTCCAATGCCGTTCTGCGCATGCGCGGCAAATTACGGACATTTCCGAAGTTTTCCGAGGCTCCGAATGGCCGCGCATGCGCAGAACGGCCAAAACACGGCGGAACACGGCGGAAAATGGCGGAGGGTCCCCGCAGCGCCTGTTCGTAAGTAGGGGATGTTCGTAGGTCGGGCGTTCGTAAGTCGGGGACCCCCTGTATTGCAATTTTTTTTTACCAAAAATATGTAGAAGAATACACATTGACCTAAACTGAGTAAAAAAAATATTTTTTTATATATTTTTGGGGATATTTATTACAGAAAAAAGTAAAAAAATATAGCTTTTTTTTTTCTCAAAATTGTCGATCTTTTTTTGTTTATAGGGCAAAAACTTAAAATCGCAGAGATGATCAGATACCACCAAAAGAAAACTCTATTTGTGGGAAAAAAAGGACGTCAATTTTGTTTGGGTACAATGTCGCACGACCGCGCAATTGTCAGTTAAAGCGACGCAGTGCAGAAACGCAAAAAAATGGCCCGGTCATTGAGCAGTCAAATCCTCTGGGGCTGAAGTGGTTAAAGAACGAGACTTCGTCTACCCAGATTGGGCCAATGACATCTTTATTCTGCAATCCTGAATTTCTACCAGCAATGGAAGTCCCAGTCTTCTTAAAATGGTGCAGACATGAGGATGTGAGAGTTGTCCAGACTCCAGACCTTGGTGAAGAACAGACTTCCTCCATTGGATACTTTGGGCCTAGAATTTAGGACCAAATGGATGCAATACCAACAACTCCAAATATATATTCAATCTTTGACACAAAACTCTCTAATAGATAGACCATTAACAGAATGTGAACAACTATTACTACAGGAGCAAAAACCAGTTCATGCTTTATCTACACTATATAAAATATTTGCTCCCAAAAAAGTGGAAGAGTTAACATATTTAACTAGGTGGGAGGAAGAACTGGCGATGACCATTCCTAGATCAGACTGAGAAAGATCGTTAACACACAAATTATCTTTATCAACTAGACATCAAGAAATACAATTATACAACCTTAGCAAGATGGTATAGATGCCCGGTAGATATGCACAAAATGAATAGGGAAAATCAAGAGACAAATCCTGACACTGACACTGTCAGCAGCTCCGTCCAGCAGCGCCATCCATCCAGGCCACCCAGCCACCCAGCTACCTAGGACGCATCCTCGGATCCCCCCAGCAATGTGTACCGGGAAGGAAACACACATCGGAACCCTCCTCGGACCCTACACTAGGCACCACAGCCCCCCCTTACATTGCGCCCCACCGGCGGATGCCAACCGGGAACGCCATAAGCCCGCCAGCCGCCTAGGAAACACTGCGGCTCTGGCCTAGCGCCGGCCAGACCAGCATATCCGCCCCACCACTCTCCTCATCCTTCCCCCTGGGAAGCCTTGCGATCCCCCACCAACCTGGACTCACCGCCTGTATCTTTGGACCCAACTGTAGCCACACGAGAAGCCCCCTAGCTCCAGGACAGTCCGTGGATCGGGCCTAGCTCGGTGGCCATCTTGGTATACCCAGAGGCGGACGCAGCACATCACAGGCCAGCTGCACTCAGACCCTCAAACAAAGTGTACAGAGCTCCCTGCCTCACCCAGCACCCACTCAGCCTCTAGCTGAGTTACATTGTTGGAAGCAGCCCAGGCGTCAGCATCTTGGGCCTAGACCGTCAGCCATCTTGGTACTCCTTGGTACACCTGGATACACCGCACCGTACCCACCAGCGACGGTACCGTGACCCCCTACCCTTCCCATCTCCCACTCAGCCCCCAGCTCAACATTGAATCATCCATAGCAGCCGACCGGTGCGCTTTTTCCCCAGCACACTCACCGCATAGAATAGGTATCGAGAACAGGTAAGGACCCCAGGGCACCACACACTATCAGTTGATCCAGGGTCCGCCGATCGCCTCAGGGGTCAGGAAGGAATTTTTTCCTCAGCTGCAGCAATTGGCCAGCTCAGCCAGGGGTTTTTCCCCTTCCTCTGGATCAACGGGGAGGGAGGGCAGATCAGCAGGGTTCGCCTTCTTCTCCACCACCTGAACAATCGTACGCGCATCAGGATCATCATCATCACCACCCCATCGTCAGCTACATCGTGCCGGACCTTCGCCAGCTACATCTCGCAGGACCATCATTCCTCAGCAATCACATCTTCGCCACATCAACAACCACATCTCGCAGGACCGTCGTCAACCACATCTCGCAGGATCATCATCTCCTCATCGCCACATCGACAGCCACATCTCGCAGGACCTTCGTCAGCCACACATCGCAGGACCACCATCTTCTCAGCAACCACATCGTCGCTACATCGACAGCCACATCTCGCAGGACCATCATCTCCTCAGCATCCACATCGTCACCACATCAACAGCCGCTTCCCGGAGGACCTTCGTCAGCCACGTCTTGCAGGACCATCATCTCCTCAGCAACCACATCGTCGCCACATCTCGCAGGACCTTCATCAGCCACATCCTGCAGGACCATCATCTCCTCAGCAACCACATCGACAGCCACATCTCGCAGGACCTTCGTCAGCCACATCCCGCAGGACCATCATCTCTGCAGCAACCACAACGTCGCCACATCCCACAGGACCTTTGTCAACCATATATCGCAGGACCATCATCTCCTCAGCAACCACAACATCGCCACATCGTCAGCCACATCCCTCGGGACCATCAACTCCTCAGCAACCACATCATCGCCACATCGACAGCCATATCTAGCAGGACCCTCGTCAGCCACATCTCGCAGGACCATCACCTCCTCCTCATCAACCGCATCTTCGGCACATCGATAGCCACATCTCGCAGGACCATCATCTCCACAGTAACCACATCGTCGCCACAACTCGCAGGACCTTCATCAGCCACATCCTACAAAAAATCGAGCAATTACTCAGCGGAAACCCTTCACAGACTAAGAAACATCACCTCAACATTGCTAACGCCCATTCAAAAAATAATACAAAAAGAGCAATTACTAAGGATCAACCCACAATCAACCACCAAAGGAAGACCCCAATGCAGCCGCAACACTTAACATGCACCCTGATTAACACCAGATTGGCAGTCAAGCATAGACAAGAAGTCCACGACTTCATCACCCAAAACAACTTAGATTGTCTCTTTATCATGGAAAGCTGGCTAACACCCGACTGCAACACCATCCTAACCAAATTGGTCCCTGAAAAATACAGGATCCTAACGGAGCATAGAATAGGAAAAAAAGGAGGAGGCCTAGCAGTGATCTTCAAATCTCACCTTACGCTCGGCATACCTACGCTACAGAACCCAGTGCCTTTTATGGAGACACTTTCTCTACAGCTGCAAACAACACCCCAAGACACTATTCATATACTGATATGCTACAGACCACCAGGACCAAAGACAAATCTCCTGATACCCTTCACCGAATTTATTTCAATGCACACCCTGAAAACTAAAAACGTTCTGGTACTTGGAGATTTCAATCTCTGGGCAAACAACACCGAAGACCCCATCGCCTCTGCCTGCATAAACCAACTGGAAGAACTAGGTCTTCAACAACTGATACATGCTCGAACGCATGGTTCAGGACACACTCTGGACCTCATCTTCAAACAAAATATCGACATCAACATACTCAACAACTCGCCGATACCATGGACTGACCATCACGCCATCAAATTCAAAATCACCACCAACAACACCCTCCAGAAACCGAACCACTCAACAACAACATACTGGACCAGATCTCAGAAGAAACTACACTTGGAACTCTTCAAAACCACACTATCTAACAAAATAATAATTCTAAATTTAAACCACTCGATGGAAAAAACACTCAGCTCCTTAAATAAAGCGTTACTACAAACAGCAGACGCAGTCGCTCCGAAATGCAGAACACTCATCCGCAACAAAAATTCTGGATGGTTTAATGGAACTCTTACTCTACTGAAGCAGGAACGCAGAAGAGCTGAAAGAGCCTGGAGAAGAAACTCTTCAAAGGAAAACCACACAAAACTACAATACTCTCACAATGAAATTTCAAAGCTAAAAATGAACACTTCTCAAATACCATCACAAAAGCCCCAAACCGCCCTCGTGAACTATTCAAACTAGTCGCCCAGACTATGAACCCTACCTGCTTAGAGCCCCCTACTAACGAAACTCAAGAATTTTGCAACGAGTTATCGGATTTTTTATTGACAAAATCTACAACATTCGGGAAAAAATCCAACAGAAAAATACAATCAACCCCATCCAAAAAGAGGAAACCGATTCAAACATCGCACAACCACCGAACTTTTCGCTGACCCCGATCGCCATAGACACCACAAAAAACATCATCAGAAGCCTCAGAGACAGCACATCACCCAATGATATCATCCCCACCAAACTTCTGAAAGAATGCTCTGACATCTTGGCACCTACTATAATACTACTCATAAATCAGTCATTCAAAGAAGAAATTGTTCCTAACTCCCTCAAGCAAGGTATAGTCAAACCCCTCCTAAAGAAACCCAACTTGGATCCAAGAAACCCTAACCACCGAAGACCGATAACTAGCCTGAGCACCATCTCCAAGATTATGGAGAAAGTAGTGGTACAACAGCTACAACTCCATCTAGACACACACACAATCTCCTGGACCATCTGCAATCAGGATTCCGCCCGGGCCATGGCACAGAAACCGCACTCCTCAAAATATGGGATGATGCCTTGGAAGCAGCAGATGATGGAGAATCATGTCTCCTGGTACTCCTGGACCTTAGTGCAGCGTTTGACACACTAGATCACAACACTCTACTCGCCCGCCTCAAAGAAGTAGCAGGAGTCACAGATTCAGACTAAAGCCCCATACACACGCTCGGACAATCCGCGGACCAGGTCAGTCGGACTGTGTCCGACGTACTTTGTCCGATGTTGGCGTTGCGTACACACGGTCGGACTACGTTGTCGGAATATCCGGTCCGGAAGAACGTCGTGACGTAAGTCGTCGTCCACAAGATTACAAAAGGGAAGTTCAGCACCACGTCAGGCACCCGTTGGGCTCCTTCTGCTGATCCCGTGTTTATCGAGAGTTAGTGGAAGTTTGGTGACTTAAGATTCGCGCTTCTCAGTTTTCTGACTCAGATCGTTACTGCTCTTCAGTTTGTGCTTGTCGTGCGTATCTGTTTATTAGTGCGTGTAGTCAGTTCGCATTTGTTGGTCATTGCGGCCTATATCTTGATATAGGACGCTTTGATTTGCACTGCTTATTGTCTGCTCGTTGCTGGTATTCACTTCGTTCTTTCAGGCCTTGCTGTTTATCGGTGCTTTCTGTTTGTCCGTTCTGACCAGCCGACCTTTTGTGACCTTCTGAGCGATGTTTCCCGTGCGTACTCGTCGCCGAGTTCGTGCTGTACGCGGAATTGGTGTCGGGCTTTTAGCTTTGACCCAAGACCCGTCCATGAACAGAGTGACGAGGAGTATGTGGACCAAGAATTGGTTGCTTCAGCGTGACCAGTTCTCGCACATGCCTTTGCTTCGTGAGATCCGGGAGAATAATCCTGATGATTTCAGGAACTTTCTCAGGATGACGGACCCCGATTTTCACCGTCTTTTGGCTTTGCTGACCCCCTTTATCAGCCGGCAGGATACCTGCATGAGACAAGCCATTACTCCGGAGCAGAGGCTTGTTGCCACGTTGAGGTACTTGGCGACAGGGAGAAGTCTTCAGGATTTGAAGTTCTCTTCAGGTATCTCTCCCCAGGCCCTGGGAATCATTATTCCAGAGACCTGTTCTGCCATCATTCAGGTCCTGCAGGAGGACTATATTAAGGTAACATTTATACTTTACTATTCCCTTCTATGTATGCTCTCTTTGCTAATGACTTGTATTTTTGACCTCCTTCCCTAATTACCATGATTGCAATATGTTCTAATATGCTGTGCCCCTTTTCTCCTTCATGCATTTTTCCCTTCACTTACCTCACCAGCATGCTCTTCTGCCCCAATAGACACCTATGGCCTAGTCACTTAAGCAATGTCTTTTGTCTGCTGCATAGTATTGTTTGCCCCAAAACACCCCCTAAAATATGCACAAATGTTTGCTGTGTGGTTTACTTCATGTAGAGCCCCCTTTTTTTGTTCTTTTGGTGGGGGGGGGGGGCAAACTCATTAGGAACCCCCCTCCCCCAACTGCTCTGTCAGATGGTACCAATCCTTTATCTGCTGGCTTTCCCAAGGTCCATACACACTATATACCTACCTCTTTATAGTGCGCATCTTTAGGGATGAATTCAGCAAAGCATGTAGTGCAAGGGACTGCCTCCATACATTCCATTTCCTATTTTTTTGTCTTCTTTCCCTCCTATTAGCTTGCTTGGTAATTTAATAATGTCACACTGTGCCTGCCTTTTTTGGGGGGGGGGGGGGGTTGAAATGTTATTTGATCTTTCCTGTGGCCTGCCAATAGTGTTAAGTACAGAGGGTCTGGCCAAACTAGCCCACATTATTGAGCCATTTGCCAATCAATGAAGTGCAGAGGGTTCGCTGTCCACCACCCCCCCCCCCCCCCCCCCCCCCCCCCAAAACCCCTAGTTATTGCCAATGGCCCATCAGAAGTGGGGGGATTGATGGGGGGTGTGAGTAATCTGTGAAGGGGAGCCTCTACTTTTCTGTGCAAATACTTTCCAGCCTCCAATTTTAGACAATGCTCTTGTTCCAAGATGTTGATTGTCTAATCTGCTTGCAATGTTTAGGTGCAAAGTGACTAATTTTTTTTTCTTGTTTCACTCCACAGTTCCCTTCCACGCCACAGGAATGGCAGACTGTGGCCTCCCACTTTGCCAGCCGTTGGGACTTTCCTAACTGCGGAGGGGCAATTGATGGGAAACACGTCCGCATCGTCCCACCGCCCAACTCGGGGTCCTACTATTATAATTATAAAGGGTTTAATAGTGTAGTGAAGTTGGCGGTGGTGTCGGCAACATACGAGTTTATGTATGTGGACGTGGGGATGAACGGCCGGATATCGGATGGTGGGGCCATTACGCACACGGAGTTCTACTGGCGTCTCCAAAGTGGCAGTCTGTGCTTGCCACCTCCAGAGGAGAATGCCGAAGGACTCCCCTTCGTCTTTGTCGCAGATGAAGCGTTTGCGTTGACTCCCCATGTGATGAGGCCGTTCCCGATGAGGACCCTCACCCCGGACCAGAGGGTCTTCAACTACAGGCTGTCCAGAGCCAGAAGAGTTGTGGAGAACGCTTTTGGCATCCTGGCCAGCCGCTTCCGCCTGTTCCTGACGGCATTTAACTTGGCGGAATACAAACTGAACCACATAGTTCTTGCCTGTTGCATATTGCACAACTTCCTCAAAAGACATAACAGGAACTATGTGGTGCCCGTTGGCCCAGATGTGGAGGGCCCTCCAAATGCCGAACTCACAGCCCTTCGAGTGGCACGTCCAGGCTTGCCCCCTCTAAATGCCCGTGTGGTCCGGGACCAATATATGCAGTACTTTGTGGGTAGGGGGGCCATTGCTCTGCCTGACGATGTGTGAGAGGCATTTTTTAATAAATCTGATATTTTAACCAACCTATGATTTCATGTCATTTCAGTCTTCTTTTTAGCTTATTTTACTTTGACATTTTTTCCCTTTGCCTTCGACAGTGGGAATGCACTTTCTGGGCAAAAGGAGGTAACAGTCTCTTCTTCCCAAAAAGATTATTCTCATGTTGTGTGTTTGCTACCTAATCTTTGGTCTAGAGAAGGTTTGTACTGCATAACTGACCCCCCAAATACTCCTTTTCATCACCAGGTCTGACATGTGTGTATTCTCCAAAATGCTGTGCTCCGTGTTTTCGTACAAAGCACTGTGGGTGTCATTTACATAAGTCAAATCCGCTATGCTCTACAAGTGCATTGAAAAAGTTCCCCGGGAAGAAAATTGGAGTGCAAAGTGGATTTGCCTTTAGTAAATAACACCCATTGCCCCCCATATCCTTTTCATTTTACATACATAATGCATTGTGTTTTTTAAATAAGGAAGCCACACATTTAGAAAAATAAAAGTTTACTAGGAAAACATTCCCAAGTGCGTTTACAATCTTCACGCCAAAACTGACAACATCTTGGTTATTTACAACATTGTTTACAAACATTCCGCAATTGGTAAAACCAGGCATGGAGCAAAACAGAACCTAGGAACTTGGAAAGTTCAACTTTGTAAAGTGAAGACAAGATCAGACATGACTATATGTTCAAAGTGTGTTTGATCTTGCCTTCATCACATGGGGGGGTCACCCCCGAAAAGTGGAAATTTGGAACATGCACACAATTTGGGTCTGAAAATGGTCATTAGATGGGAAAACACATGCCTAGAAGCTTCAAAAGTGCCATTTTCATCATGGGGATGAATGGAGTTTTTTGGGGGTCACAGATTCAGACTTACTATGGTTCGTTAAGTGTTTGCACCCCCAAAAAAATGTGTTCACCACCATGGTGGGAGCTAGGACATGTGGACACAATGTGTGCAGGTGCTAAACTGACTAGTTTTTGGTAGAAGTTTGTCAGATGGAGACCCCCCTGTAGTATCCACTGGAGCACATTTGTGGAAAACATAATAAAAAGGGGGTTTGGTTGTCCCAGCACTAGTGATCTAGAGTCCAGATGGGTAAACAGATACTGAGTGACCTCTCCTTTCCATTGAATAAATTGGCTCTACATTCTTGATGACATTTCTCACAGACAGTGAAACTTGGAGCCTTCACCGCTGAATCTCACGCAGTCTCCTATGGAGTCCCTCAAGGATCACCTTTATCACCCCCGTGCTCTTCAACATTTACATCCGTCCACTTCTTAAAATCATCAGCAAATCAGACCTATGCTTCCACTGATATGCAGATGATACTCAACTCTACCTTCGGATCCCCGGACAAAAAGACCAATATCAGGAATTGGAAAAATGCCTTGCATCAATAGACGACTGGATGTCCACAAGCTCACTCAAACTTAATGGAACCAAAACAGAACTCCTTCTCCTAAATGCAAACCGGAAAACTAAATCTACAACACCATGGACTCTGCCCACCATCCTTGGACAGACCATCCCCCTAAGCATTAAAGCCAAAAGTCTCGGAGTCACCTTCGATTCAGAAATGTCAATGGATGCACAAATAGGATCAGTAGTCAACGGATCCTACCACCTTCAAACGCCTGCTGCGTAGACTCATCCCCTTCATTCCAGAAAAGGACAAAGCCATAGTGGTAGGAACAATCATCAACTCTCGACTCAACTACACAAACTCCCTCTACATAGGACTACCTAAATTCCAGATTGCACGCCTACAAGTCGTTCAAAACGCGGCAGCAAGACTAGTCACAGGAAAAAAAAACATGGGAATCGATCTCCCCCTCCCTGAGGACCCTCTATTGGCAAACCGTAAAGGATCGTATCACATTCAAGACCCTCTGCCTGACCCACAAATGCACACAAGGAGATACTCCTCAATACTTATGCAAAAAAATACAACACTACACTCCCAATCGCAACCTCCGATCTAACAACCAAAACCTCCTCCTCGTCCCCAAGTCCCGGTACAAATCAAGGGGAGAACGAAGATTTGCAGTCCAAGGACCACGGCTATGAAACGCTCTACCTACGAACATCCGCTTAGAAAAAGACCATCGGGCCTTCAGGAAAAAACTCAAGACCCACCTCTTCTAAGAAGGAATCAACGCAGGTCGGATCAAGCGCCTCGAGGCGATTCAGTTCGCAGTTGCAGCGCTATACAAATCATTCATTCAAGAGACATGTTGGAGATGTCTTAATGCAAGAGGTACAATGTCACACATATGGCACTACTGTCCGGGGGTTTGTTATTTTGGTCAAAGATTTATAATATATACCAGAAAATTACAGGACTAACTGCACAACCAGAAGATATTCTACGACATATGCTAACAGCAGCACGTACAGTTATAGCCCAAAACTGGCAGAAGGCGGTAGATCGCTCAATTGGGGAATGGGTGTGTGAGATGAGCGAGATGCAGTCCCTGGAGTTGACAATAAAGACAGAAGCTGGTCTAAGAGAACAAACTTTAGGGATATGGCAACAAGTTCAGAACCTCTGCAATATTATCTAAATATATATAGAGCAAATTTACATTTCCTCCCCCCTCCCCCTTTTCTTTTGGTGGGGGGGTGGGATGGGGTATGGTTTATGTGGGTTGAGATCGTTTGTTTTGTGTGAGTCTTGGTAAAATAATTTTAGGAGGCGGATAGTATTTTGGACTGTTATATTCATTGAAAATAGATACATGCATAGATTTATAATGTGATAGAGAAACTCTAGATTTGATAGAAGATAAATAAAAGTTTAAGGATATAGAAATAGAGGATGAGTTTACTTATATAATGGAAATTGCTGTATCTATAAGATATCCAAAAAATATTTTATATATATGTTGTCTAAAATGAAAAATGTATAAAATAAAGATTACCGGTATATTAAAAAAAAAAAAAAAAAAAAAGGAAAAAGGAATAGGGGTGAAAACTGAAGGGGAAAGGAAAAATGAAAGAAAAAGTATAGGAAAATTAAATAAGGGAAAAGGAAATGTAGCACTGGTATTTTTAATACAGATGTTATGAAAATAAATTTAGTTTGTTTGGACTTCTATGCAGAACGCTGAGGATCTTGGGAATTGAAGTCTGGGCAGCAACCATAAAATGGGACTCATGAACCCTTTACCAGAGGACACTGAGGAAGAGGAAGAGTGGTGGAATAACTTTTACCAGACAGTCAATCCCATCCATCTCGTCCTTGCTGCAGGGACACTGAAGAGTCTTTTTTACTCACAGCTCCTTCACTTCTGATCTCCGGAGCCATCAGTGCAGAGGCAAGTGGCCCCTACAGCAGTAGTCTACAGCCGCACCACAGGGACTGGTACAAGGGCATAGGTGCACCACCATTGCTTATGGGCCCCAAACTATAGCTTGTAGTAGAACACAGTAAATTACCATCCCCTACAAAGCTATTCTAGTAGCCCATATCTACTATTCATTTAAAGGGTTCATCCATCCAGTTAGCCTAGGCCAGTGATTGGCGAGCCTTGGCACCCCTGATGTTTTGGAACTACATTTCCCATGATGCTCATGCACTCTGCAGTGTAGGTGAGCATCATGGGAAATGTAGTTCCAAAACTTCTGGAGTGCCAAGGTTCGCTATCACTGGCCTAGGCTTAGCATAGTCACCATTAATGCACTTTGGCAGTATAGTCTCCTGAACGTAATTATTTAACCATATTAATGTCCATTACTGCACTCACACTGGTCTTGCTACTGTTTATGCTGAATTGCTGATCATAGTGCATAGTGTTCTCCTAGTCCTATTGCTGACTATTGATCATACTGTATGTCGAGTTGCACTACTACTATTGCTAATTATCTTTTATGCCTTTATCATTACCAATCATACTTGGTGACAATATATTGAGACTTGCCGTTACCCATTTGTTTGGTGTTCAGTGTTTTCTATGATATTGCAAGCTGTGTTTACTTAACCTAGTGTGTCAATGGGGCTGGAGTAATTCAGGAGGTAGAGGCAAAGAACGGAGAGCCCATCCAATCCAGGCTGTAAAAAAGAGAAGACAGCAGATAAAACAGGTACAGCTTATGTAGGAGGGTTTGTTTAACCACATAAATACTGGGCACTTTTGCCCCCTTCCTTCCAGACCAATTTTCAGCTTTCAGCGCTTTCGCACTTTCACTGACAATTGCAGTCATGCTACGCTGTACCCAAATGAAATTTTTATCATTTTGTTCGCACAAATAGAGATTTCTTTTGGTGGTATTTATTCACGACACTTTTTTTTTTTTGCGATATAAGCAGAAATTTGGAAAAAAATATAATATTTTTTTTATTCTATTTTAAAAGAAATCCAATAAAATCTAATTTTGTCATAAATTTACCGTATATACTCGAGTATAAGCCGACCCCAATATAAGCCGAGGCACCTAATTTTAGCACAAAAAACTGGGAAAACTATTGACTCGAGTATAAGCCTAGGGTGAGAAAAGCGCAGCTACTGTAAGTGGAAAAGATGGTCAACAATGCCCATTTGCAGCCTCACTGTACCTATTTGCATGCCTCACTGTGCCCATTTGCAGCCATAGGTCCCCCAAACTTCAAACTGGTAGTTAAGGGTTCCTAGATGCCCCCTAGCTGCAGCCAAAATGTGGGGTCTCTGGACCCAAAGGGTCCCAAAATGACATTGCTGCAGATGGACACAGTTGACCAACTTTGGGGCCCTTTATCTCTGGGTCACTTGGTGCTATGAACCCCTTTGGATATGTTGTAGTGCTAGGTCCACTGTGTTGGCATACCAAATTTGGGGTTCCTAGCACCAAGTGGCCCCGAGATACGGGGCCCCAAAGTCGGGTCGGAAAATTTCATTTTCTGCTGCAGAAAAGTGCTTGACTTGTATAAGCCAAGGAGGGCACTTTCAGCACAAAAAAATGTGCTGAAAAACTCGGCTTATACTCGAGTATATACGGCAAGCCAAAATGTATTCTGCTACATGTTTTTGGTAAAAAAAAATCCTGTTAAGTGTATAATAATTGGTTTGTGTGATCACAGACATATGTACGCAAATGATCATGTACAGATGTGCGCAGGTGATCACGGACCTATGTGTGCAAATGATCATTGGGACATGTGATTTTACTGTTATATATGTGGGGGACATGCGTTTTGGGGATCATTACTATGTGGGGACATGTGTTTTTGGGACATGTGTTTTGGGGACAGTGTGTGTTTACTGGGTGTTTTACATATGTGGTGACATGTGTGTTTACACTAGACTGGTGATCAGTGAGTAAAAAGCTGTAAAAAACAGCTAATAGTCACTGATCACCAGCCAGCTGCAGATATCCGCTCTCCTCTCCTCAGCGTCCACTTCCGTGTGAGGAGAGGAGAGCCGATCGCCTAGCAACTGGCTGTTTGTTTACATCACATGGGTCATGTGATCAGGAGGGCCAATCACAGAGCCCTCCTGCCGATCTAAGATGCGCCGTGTCCGGGTGACACGAGCGCATTGGGATCGCGCCGCTGCGCGGGAACGTGCGCACGCGATACCGCTCCTTCTGGAGGAAGTTCCTGAACATCCACTCAGAAGGAGAGATAGCCCACCCGGCCGTTTATGTGCAGGTGCGGTTAATCTCCGTGTTTTACCTGAGGCCAGTCTCATCATTGGGTATATGTAAGGGTTTATCACTTTAATCTATTTCTGCTGGTCTTTATATCTTTGTGCTTGTTTTGACAAAGAGAAAGTTCTATATTTCAGGTCATGTTAATGTTTTACTACACGTACAGTATTTTTAGAAGAAAATAAATACTGGCGTGCTTTCAGCTGGGGTGTGGGCTTTAGACAAATGAACACAGTGCTTTAACGCTCACTAACCTTGAAAAAACAGCAGGCAAAAATTAGATATACTGCGAGACAAAAAAACACCCAAAAACAGATGTTATAATTGGGGACGGTTCTGCTGAATACAAATATAAAAAGGTGTGTGGGTGTGTGGTTGCTGACTCAGTGACTGACATGTTTGCCCAGATTCCTAAATCCTGTGATACACCTCAGATCTGACTAAATAAATAATTAGTCAAGCTTCTGATTGACAGTCACAAAGCACAGAGCCCCTCTGTGTACAGAAACCTATGTACAGTGCAGCCTCAAAACAGAAGCAGCGCATGCAGGAAAGTATTTTGGTATATGGGTATGCAACATAAAGGTAGTGGGGAAGGGTTAGAATCTCTGTCTGTATTTTTTTCAGCTGTCTTTGTCCCAGATGGACAGATCACCCTTCAATTATTGCCCCCGCGGTCAGTGTTACAGAAAGTGATCAAACCTTACTATTGTCAGTGGAACATGAGGTTAGGTTCAATTGCCCAAAGTACATGAATACTAGCACATATGGGGGTTGATTTACTAAAGGCAAATAAACAAAGAGCTTTGTAAATGAGGTAAAGCTTTACTTTACAAAGAACACGCAATCGCATGCAAGAAAAAAAAAAAAAGAGAAACAGTATTTTTACTTGCTCATGATTGGATGATGGAAGTTACCAGAGCTCTGCCTCATTTAATAGGCTTTGGGGCAACTGCACTTGCAGAGTGCAATTGCACTTGCAAAAGTGCAGTTTATTTGCCTTTAGTAAGTCAACCCCATAGTCTCCTTGTTTGAACAATTTCTCTGTTTCAGTGCTAAGAAAGTTTGACTGACAGATACTCGGTCACGCTACACTCGACCCAAATGAATTTTAGATGTCTGACAGATGAAGCTTTCTTTTGGCGTCAAAGCAATTCAGTTGTTTTTTTTTACTATAGAAAGGAAAAGAGACCAAACATTTTGAAAACAAACCTGGATTTATCTAATTTCTTGAGGTTCTAACATGTCCCCCAAATTGTGTAGTTTAGGGCATAGCATATACAGTGCAGCAGTCCAAGTGCAGGGGTCAGGGCTATGTATTGCACAGAACAGCTTGAAGATTTCAGTGGCCAGGAGTTAGTGCACCCCTAATGGTAGTGGTCAGTGGTGGTATGTTCCTCCTTTAATGTTGGTGAGAAGTGGCAAGTGCCCCAAAACATTGGTGACCAGTGGTGCTTTGCCCCATAACATGGGTGGTCAGTGTGCCCCTTTAAAGTTCATGAGCCCCTGTGCTCATTGGTGATCATCATGTGCCCCCTTTTTTTGTGGTCAATGGGAGCAGTTTTATTTACCAGACCAGGCAGAAGTGCCCACTGCGGAATAATGAAGAGGATCTCAATGATCAGTGGCAGAGAAGGAAAGGGCGAACTCGTAGATGTAAAAACTAGCTGTGTTTACATTTGTAAACACTGCGATTGACCATCACAGTAATCACAAGGCACAGAGTCGCTCGGATCAGCTCTGTGCCTTTTGTTCCTACCAGACCACAGTAAGCAATAAAAACCTGACACAGGCTCTAACCCTTTCTTCTCCAAAACATAACCGTTTTTTTGCTGGAATTCTACTTTTCGGCAACTATCCAATGCCTTTGTAGATTTAGTCAGGTTAGTCGTTGATCACCTGGGTGGATCAGAATGTATATACAGGTAGTGTGGTATTATGTATATGATCTGTCTGATAGGAATGAGAAGCATCCAATTTGTAGCAGGAATGTCACCTAGAGTGACCAGTATTTGGGTGGTCAGGGGAAGCTATGGGTGGATTGAACAGATCAGTCTGTACTGAACACCGAGTGTCGGCAGCATCTTTGCCTGACGTGTAGTATGGAGGAATGTGGTCTGTGCAGGTTTTGATGAAAAAGGGAGTGTCAGCCTCTAAAACTAGCAGGGAGAAGCAGACAGTGTTCACACCTGCTGTTCAGCAAGCCAGATCAGACCTTGACAGAAGTACAGCCAGGAATAATTGCAGAGAGCAAAACGTCGTACGCCACTTTGTTAAAAGCAAGCTGCACCATGGCGGAGAAAAAAAAAATCCAGCTCTTCATCAAGGTAAAGAGGAACATGCTTGAAATATTTTTTTTTATTGTGGCAGATTATTGCTACTATAGACTATAAAATATGGGGTCCGGAATTTAAGGTGTAAATGGGGTGCTCAATAGACGATTGCTGCCCTTTTATTTTGCTAGTCTTTGATGGATGCTAAGAATGCCAACCACCAGTTCTGCAAATTCAGATTCTTGGGAAAAGATATTAGCCTATTAGGTTTTAAAGAAAACCTCCAGTGGGGGAACATAGAGACTGACTTCTTCTGGTGGACAAACTAGTAGCCCGATTGTTATGCTGATCCTTTGACCCAGAAAAGTTATATAGATCAGGACTTTAATGTGTTATTGCTTGTTCCTGGTCAGTGACTTGCAGTATTGAAGCCAGAGAAGACCGAGCATTTTCAGAAGGACATCATAAGTGACAGGGCCTGTAATTTCCTTTATTATGTATTTTGTACCTGCCATTGTACAAATTTAGATTGTATGGACATTATATAGATTGTAATGTGTGTGAGTAGCTTGACAGCGCTCTTTCCAAAAGAGTTTTATGGATTACTTGCAGAAACAGGCAGACTCAGTACAAGGTCTTCTCCATACATGACAGCTGAAGCCCACACCAGGTGACTGATCCAAGACTCTTGGCGATATGGCAATTTCTGATTCTAATATTTGCACACAGTTGTGTTTGATCTGTGATCTATGAATCCAAAAATTATTATTGATGGAACTGTATTTACTGATGTAGACAATTCTGCAATGACACAGTATATAGCCAAAGGTGTGTAGACTCACCTATATGAGCCTGTTGGACATCCCATTCATTCCATGACCATGGACCAGTGTCCTTAGAACTTTGTGGCCATCAGACAAAAAAGCATGTGTGGTGTCAGGTATTGATGTTATCCCAAAGGTTTTCAGTAGGGTTGAGGCTGAGGCTCTGTCCAAGACACTCACGTTGGTCCATACCAGTGGTCTCCAAACTGTGGCATGGGGGCCAAATGCAGCCCTTTTATCCAAGCCTTAGGGCACCATTTCATACACTGATGCCAACAATGAGGCACAATTCCCCCACTGACACCAACGATGGGGCACAGTTTCTTCCAATGACGCCAATGATGGGGCACAATTCCTCCCACTGACACCCACGATGGGGCCCAATTCCTCCCACTGACACCAACAATGGGGCCCAATTCCTCCCACTGACACCAACAATGGGGCCCAATTCCTCCCACTGACACCAACAATGGGGCCCAATTCCTCCCACTGACACCAACAATGGGGCCTAATTCCTCCCACTGACACCAACAATGGGGCCCAATTCCTCCCACTGACACCAACAATGGGACACAATTACTCTCACTGACACCAACAATGGGGCAAAAATCCTCCCACTGACACCAACAATGTGGCATTGTCTTTTTTCCCATTGAAGTCAGCATCTTTTCTACTCCCAGTGGCCACAGTCTGGCCCCCCTAAAGTTTGAAGGAAGATACACTGGCCCTTTCTTTAGAAAGTTTGGAGACCCCCTGCTTTACACCAAACTGGACAAATCATGCTTTTATAGAGTTGGTAGTTTTGTGTACAGGTGCACAGTCATGCTGGAACAGAAAAGGGCCTTCGCCAAACTGTCACCATAAGTTTGGAAGTGCACAGTTGTCTAAAATGCCTTTGTACTGTATGCTGTAGCATTAAATTATTATTAATATGACTATTATACTGGATTTATATAGTGCCAACAGTTTGCGCTTTACAATATAAAGGGGAACAGTACAATTACAAAACAGTTCTTTTTTTTTTTTCTTATTCTTTATTTCTTTACAGGAATACAGAGATAAATTTATGATGGCATAACACATCCTCTATTGTTCATATTACATACAAAGTTTAAACCTCAGCCAAGTTTCAAAGTCCAGATCTGCATTCCTGCTTCTCTTTTTTTCCTTTTTATACATACAAAACAAAAACAGTTACCCTTTACCTCCTAATATTCCATGGGCCCTAAACCCTAAGGGTCCATGGGAAAAAAAGATAAACCCCCCATACCCCCCCTTCCCAAGCAGCCACTCGGTCCAGTGGGGTTCAAGGTCCTCCACCCATCTGTCTATATCTCCCCATTTACCCCGCTTGCATATCCTAATCTCCCAATTCCTCTACAATCAGCATCTTCCCTGCCTCCGTTTGTAAGAATACCTCCCAGGGAGCCCATATCTGTGTAGTGCGTTCCATTCTCTCCGGAGTCATAGGTATCAAATTTTCCATTATCCCGATTCTTCTGACTTTATTAAGCCACATATAAATCTGGGGTGCTTGTGGCTCCTTCCAACACATGGGAATGTACAAAACAGTTCAATACAGAAGGAATAAGAGGGCCCTGCTCATGGAGCTTACAATCTACTGATATCTACGTAGTGTAAAACAATGTATGTAATGGTCTGTAAAGTGTTTCCATTTACATTCATTTAGACCCATAAACATAGGTAAAATAATTCAAAGAACTCTCTGAGGATCTAAAAAAAAGAATTGTTGCTTTACATAAAGACGGCCTAGGCTATAAGAAGATTGCTAAGACCCTGAGACTGAGCTGCAGCATGGTGGTCAAGACCATAGAGCGGTTTAACAGGACAGGTTCCACTCAGAACAGGCCTCGACATGGTCGACCAAAGAAGTTGAGTGCATGTGCTCAGCCTCATATCCAGAGGTTGTCTTTGGGAAATAGACGTATGAGTTCTGCCAGCATTTCTGCAGAGGTTGAAGGGGTGGGGGGGTCAGCCTGTCAGTGCTCAGACCATACGCTGCACACTGCATCAAATTGATCTGCATGGCTATTGTCCCAGAAGGAAGCCTCTTCTAAAGATGATGCACAAGAAAGCCTGCAAACAGTTTGCTGAAGACAAGCAGACTTTGGATTACTGGAACCATGTCCTGTGGTCTGATGAGACCAAGATAAACTTATTTGGTTTAAATGGTGTCAAGTGTGTGTGGCGGAAACCAGGTGAGGAGTACAAAGACAAGTGTGTCTTGCCTACAGTCAAGCATGGTGGTGGGAGTGTCATGGTCTGGGGCTGCATGAGTGCAGTACAGTACAGTTCATTGAGGGAACCATGAAGACAAGCAGACTAGGGACATGGATTACTGGAACTGTGGTCTGATGAGACCAAGATAAACTTATTTGGTTCAGATGTCAAGCGTGTGTGGCGGCAATCAAACAAGTATAAAGACAAGTGCGTCTTGCCTACAGTCAAGCATGGTGGTGGGAGTGTCATGGTCTGGGCCTGCATGAGTACTGCCGGCAATGGGGAGCTACAGTTCATTGAAGAAACCATGAATGCCAACATGTACTGTGACATACTGAAGCAGAGCATAACCCCCTCCCTTTGGAGACTGGGCCGCAGGACAGTATTCCAACATGATAACGACCTCAAACACACCTCCAAGACGACCACTGCCTTGCTAAAGAAGCTGAGGGTAAAGGTGATGGACTGGCCAAGCATGTCTCCAGACCTAAACCCTATTAAGCATCTGTGGGGCATCCTCAAAAGGAAGGTGGGGGAGCACAAGGTCTCTAACATCCACCAGCTCCGTGATTGTCATCATGGAGGAGTGGAAGAGGACTCCAGTAGCAACCTGTGAAGCTCTGGTGAACTCCATGCCCAAGAAGGTTAAGGCAGTGCTGGAAAATAATGGTGGCCACACAAAATATTGACATTTTGGGCCCAATTTGGACATTTTCACTTAGGGGTATACTCACTTTGTTGCCAGTGGTTTAGACATTAATGGCTGTGTGTTGAGTTATTTTGAGGGGACAGCAAATTTACACTGTTATACAAGCTGTACACTCACTACTTTACATTGTAGCAAATTGTCATTTCTTCAGTGTTGTCACATGAAAAGTTATAATAAAAGATTTACAAAAATGTGAGCGGTGTACTCAGGGTCGGCCCAAGACATTGTGCTGCCTGGACCCAATAATTAAATGCTGCCCCCCCCCAAAAAAAAATAAATAAATTCACGCCCACCAAAAGGCCCCCACATTCAATATTTTATATCATGATAACTAAAATTAAATTTATCAGAGAATCTGATTAAATTTGCCATAGATCTATTCCCTATTTTGTAGATGCTATAACTTTTACGCAAACCAATCAATATACGCTTATTGTAATTCTTTTTAACTAAAAATATGTAGCAGAATACATATTGGCCTAAACTGATGAATACTTTTTTTTTATAGCCAATATCTATAGGAGGGGTTTCCACCATCCCTGCTAAGTTTCATTTTATACAGTATGTCTTATTTTCAGTTTGAAGTGTATTATATGTTGCGTATCAGAGACCGGTATTGTCGTAATATTGAAGCCTATTGAGATTTCCATACATTAGAGGATTCCACCATTATTGTTAAGTTATTGATCAGTAAGTTAGTGCTGCACTTTTTTTTTTTGTGGTGTGAGAAAACATAACAGTGCTTAGTGACAGACCTTTTACTGACACTTTTTTATTTTACCTCCAGTAGTTTATTGTAAATAGTAGTGTGGTGATTACCTATTATACTAACGATTGGCATGTGGAATTAATAAACATCAACAGATTTCAGTTGTGCCCCACCAGGCTGCCCCCCCATGGACAATGTGCCTGGCTGCTGAGTTCATCTCCCAATCCAATCCATGCACTCATGCATGATCGGCAGCACTGACAGGCAGCAATGATTGGCACTGATAGAAAGCACTGATGGCAGCACTGATGGGCCCCAATAGGTGGCACTGTTTGGCAGAATTTAGTGGCACTGATTGGCAGCACTGATGGGCACTAATTGGCAGCATGCATGGGCACTAATAGGCACTGATTGGAAGAACTGGCACTGATTGGCAGCCATGATTGGCACTGGTAGGTGGCACCGATTGGAAACACTGGCACTGATCGGTTGCATTGGTTGGCACTGACAGGTGGCACTGATTGGAAACACTGATTGGCAATTACAGGTGGCACCGATTGGCACTGGCAGGTGGCACTGGCAGAGGAGAGGGAGTTTCACACTGAGCCGATACTGACGCTTAGTGAAACTGTGTGTGACACTGTAATGTAATGTAACTGCATGCAGAGAGAGACCAGCTGTCAAAATTCAGCAGTGATGTCGGGGGTGGGCGGGACCCAACAGCTATCAAGCCAATGATTGGGCTGCATAAGAAAGGGGGTGGGGCCACATACACATAGCGGCCCACCCAGACCCCATCCCATTGGCTAGTGTTTGATAGCTGCTGGTTCCCACCGGGTCCCGCCCTGCCCCCGCCCACCCCCGACATCAATGCTCAATTTTGACATCTGGTCTCTCTCTGCATGCAGTTATATTACATGACAGTTTCACACACTTAACAGGCTCTGGCAAGCATCAATATCGGCTCAGTGTGAAACTGTCTCACAGACAGCACACTCATTGGATGCAGCCTTTCACAGCAGTGGGAGGAAATAGCCTGCTGCTATCAATCTATCCAATGACGACAGAGACAGCGGCTGGAGCCGCTGGGCTCATGCCTGTCGCTGGACTGGATGGGTTTAGGTAAGAAAAAGGGGGGCTCTGGGGGCAGCTGCAGCAAAGAAGGTTTTACACCTTAATGCATTAAGGTAAAAAAAACATGAGACTTTAGAACTCCTTTAATATGGATAATGGATAAGAAGCAGCCACCATTGCCAATAACGCTCTGCACCTCCAATCATGAATTGTTATAGTATTGCAATTTTAACTCTGGAAGTTTATTATTTTTTCTCTTGTATTCACTCCCTGTTGTAGTGAATGATTTAGGCTGTGAGGCCATTCTTTCAGATGCCTGAGCTCAGTGCTGACAGCAGACACTCAGAAATAAAGGCAGAAATGTTGTTAATGGACAGATTTACCCTGCACCAGCAGCCCAGGCAGTGTGTCACTTATCAACCCTGAGATCAGACAGTACGCTGCACTGCATTTCGGCTGGGAACAAAGGTGGCACTATTACAATTATTATAAAAATTTAAGAAATTCAGGATTCATACAATTGCTCGTACCGGACTGGTTTTCTTAAAAAGCCCTTAGAGGCAAAACAGAAAAGATGGGTTACAAACCTAATTATTTCACTTTTTTGTCTTCAGCCTACCGTGCATGGATTAAAATTCAGACGGTTCAGCAGGGACCAGCCAAATTTCAATCCATGTATGGGCACCCTGGTTGTACAGAAGTCAGATCTATCAATCGCAGATGCTGGTGCAGGCAAACATACTCTGGTTGCAACCTGCATTTGGGGTATCGTTAGCATTGCATTGACACGCGGTGCAGATCACAAGTGCAGCTTGCTTTGACTGTGGTGAGGGAAATGTGAACAAAACACTGGTTTCTCGCACCGTGTTCTGGTGTGACTGGACAGAAGAGACATACAATGTCTCTGACCACAAAAATTTACCTGCCAACAATTTTTCTTTTTTAAATCTATGTTTTTAACACTACGCTTCTGACACTGCAGCAACATAAAAGGCAATGTAAAATGATAGGATTTGGGGGAACCTGATCTTGCTTAGACAGGTAGGATGCTTTAACCACTTCAGCCTCAGAAAGTTTACCCACTTCCTGACTAGGCCATTTTTGGTGATACGGTACTGTGTCACTTTAACTGACAATTGCGTGGTCGTGCGATGTTGTACCCAAACAAAATTAATGTTGTTTTTTCCCCATAAATAGAGCTTTCTTTTGGTGGTATTTGATCACTTCTGTGCTTTTTATTTTTGCGCTATAAGAAAAGAGACAATTTTGAAAAAAAAAAACACTGTAAAAAAACGAATTTATTCATCAGTTTAGGCGGATATGTATTCTGCTACATATTTTTGGTAAAAAAAAAATCACAATAAGCGTATATTGATTGCTTTGTGCATAAATTATTGAGTCTACAAGGGGGATATATTCATGGCATTTTTATTTATTTTATTGGAATTAGCGAGGATCAGTGATTTTTAGCGGGCTTACGACATTGCGGCAGACAAATCTCACACCTAACTGACATTTTTGACACTTTTTGGGAACCAGTGATATTATTACAGTAATCAGTGCTAAAAAATATGCACTGTTATTGCACTAATGACACTGGGGAAGGGTTTAACATCAGGGGCGATCAAGGGGTTAAATGTGTTCCCTGCAGGTGTTTTCTAACTGTATGGGGGACTGTGTGACTGGGGAAACACACAGATCCATCTTCATGCTTAGCAGAAAGACAGGACCTGTGATCTCCCCTGTCAGAATGGAGATCTGCCTTGTTTACACCGGCAGATCCCTGTTCTATCACTGCGGGGAACGATTGCGGGTGGCCGGTGGACATAAATGATTGGCTCCCCCGCTGGCCAATGGGAGTGCGCGCCCACAAAAGCGAGTTCCCGAACCGACGTACAGCTACGGCGATTTTTGAGGGATCGTGCCAATGACGGCGGCTGGTTGGCAAATGGTTAAATAAAAGTTGGGCTAACTGACCCGATTTGCTGACCGATTTTGATTGGTCAGCGCCAGCAAAGAAAAGAGGGAGAAAAGTGTGATTTCAAATCACTGGACCGCTACACAGGCTGTGGGGCACTGATATAGCTTGTCACCCACAGAAGTAAGTACAATGGGGACCAGGAGAGGAGGGGGGCCAGTTGGGGAGGGTGTATGGTGTTCGTTCACTTTTTATGAAAAGGTGAACTTACACTTTAAAGAGGAACTTTACCTGTATCATTAAAACGGCAACCAAGGCACCTTTATAATGGTTTAGTAATGGTAATCTACAATCAGATACTTCTAGATGATTGCATTTTTTTTTTCTTTTCCTCCTCATTCTTCTCATGGGGGCCATTTTTACTAAGAGCAGATGAATCCATCTCCCTTTACTTCCTGGAACTCCGAGTTTGCCTCCTGGAACATGTGACAGGAAGTTCCCAGGATGCAGCTGTGAGGCCAGGACTACAATCACCAGTGCCTTATTCAACCACGAAGTGGGAAAAAAAGTGGGAAACTGTAAATAAAAGCCAAAAATGTTTGTATAACTAATGAATGTAAAATTATTTTAAATCGGCATGCAGATGTAAATTTTTTAGTGAAAGGTTCACTTTAAGGTTTGCCGAAAAGCTCTGGGTCTAAGATTTGCTGATTACAGAGCTCTAGGTCTGCCTCAGTAGAGGGTGCGTCAAACTTCTGCATAGAGACCACTGCTTCCAACAATGCCCTTCTCTGCAGCAGTGGACAGACATTTATACTCAGGCTGTGGTTGCTTTCTAAAAAAACTGAATTATAAAGCTGGCCATACAGGGATAGAAATTTCGGCCGGTTCAGCAAGGACCGGTGAATTTCGATCTATGTATGGGCACCCTGGTTGTACACAAGTTGATCTGTCAATTGACTTGTGCACAACCAGCCTGTAGTTTTTTTTCCCAAAGAATTCATGCCGCCAGCACACTTCTGCTGATAGGGAAGGCACCCCGCGATCCCCACTGGGACAACACAATAGCGATGCGGGAGGTATTCTCCTATCACTGACTGTGTTGATGGAGGAATCAAGTAATTTTCTTTCCTTCCACCCTCAGTGGAAGGAAAGAAAATTGCATAATCTATGGCCTGCCTAAGGTGTTGAACACATTTGTTTTGGTGTCCCAGGAATGTATTTAGCTGATGTGATCTGAAATTTCAGTTAGGTTTTAAGCATTTTGTATCACACACTAAGCTTGAATCATTAGGCCCCTTTCACACTGTGGCGGGAGCCGCGGTGACGGTAAAGCATCGCTATATTTAGCGCTGCTTTACCGTCGTTTTAGCCGCGGTATTCGGCCACTCGCCGTGTGGTTTTACCCCCGCGAGCGGCCAAAAAAGGGTTAAAGACCCCCCGCAGAGCGCTTTGCGGCGGTATTGCCGCGGTATTACCGCGGTGTCCCATTCAAATCAATGGGAAGGAGCGGTGAATACACCGCTCCTATACCGCTCCAAAGATGCTGCTAGCAGGACTTTTTTTACCGTCCTGCTAGCGCACCGCTCCAGTGTGAAAGCCCGCCGGCTTTCACACTGGAGTGAATGGGGCCGGATTTTTTCAGGCGGTATACAGGTGCTATTTTTAGCGCTGTACCGCCTGAAAAACGCCCCAGTGTGAAAGGGGCCTTAGGGTTTACTTTAATGTATACTCTTTGTCGTCTTCCAAAATGTGCTGATCTATGCCCATCCCTGGATATGGACCAGATGGTACCATTATATACAGCAGGGGTAGCAACCTTAAAGAGGTGGAGATCTACCTGAACAACATGGGAGAAGTCAAAGATCACCGGGCACAGTGTCGCCTTCTCATACCTGATTTAAACCTCTAATTTCCGTGTCGCAATCACGTGAATTGCACGGCAATCATGGGTTTAAATCCGCTTCATACTGATCTGCAGATCCCTTCTTTCCTGCTGCTGGCACCACTCTGGAGAAGGCTAGCCAGGATAAAAGGGGGAGTGCAGTTGATATCGCTCCGCAGGAGACAGGAACGGCACTACAGAGGAGGCATCAGCTTATCCAGCTCTTGATCCCTATTACAGCTCCAACTTTACAAGTCGTCCCTCTGCATTGCACTCTGTTTAATGCTCTGGGATGGCAGGTCAGCAAGCCCAGACCGCGGTCTGCCAGTCATCTGATCTTCTGGTTGCTGACCCCTGATATACAGTATAACCCTGTTCAATGGATTGTGCTTTAATCACTTCAGCTCTGGAAGATTTACCCCCTTCCCAAACAGGCATGCGTTAATTTAACTGACAATTGCGCGGTCATGCGACGCTGTATCCACATAAAATGTATGTCCCTTTTTTCCCCACAAACAGAGCTTTCTTTTGGTGGCATTTGATCACCCCTGCATTTTTTCATTGTTTGCGCTAAAAAATTCCAAAAACGAGCGTCAATTTAAAAATATATACATATGTTTTCACTTTCTGCTCTAAAACACATCCAATCATTTTTTTTAAAAAAAATCCAATTTCTTCATTAATTCAAGCCAATATGTATTCTGCTACATATTTTTGTTAAAAAAATAAAAATAAATCCCAAGAAGCGTAAATTGATTGGTTTGCACAAAAGTTATAGTCTACAAACTATGGGATATATTTTCTTGTTTATTTTTTTACTAGTAATGGCGACGATCAGCGACTTATAGCGGGACTGCGATATTGCGGCGGACAAATTGAACACCTGACACTTTTTTGGGAACCAGTGACACTAACACACTGATCGGTGCTAAAAATTGACAGTTACTTACCGGTAACTGCTTTTCTAGGAAATCTTCCAGGACGGCACACCTGAGAGATGAGAGGCTCCTCCCTACAGGAAACACAATCAAGCGACAGCTGTTTTAAGTCCCCACCCTTCCCCTTGATCCTCAGTTTGTAGAGAAGTAACTCCTGAACCCGGTTCACAAGGGAAATCATTCCTCATAGATACTCACCTTCTAGTGTAGTACAATTTTCCCTCCTCCAACGGGCGGGAAGTAGGCCTGCCGTCCTGGAAGATTTCCTAGAAAAGCAGTTACCGGTAAGTAACTGTCAATTTTCTCTAGTCCTCTTCCAGGACGGCACACCTGAGAGGATAAACAAGTACCTCAGGCCTACCTTAGGGTGGGACCACTGCAAGACCCTCTTGGCGAACCTTGGTTCTGCAGTGAGCTTTACCTCCACTCCATATGCTTGATGAAGGTATCTTAGCTGGATCATGCTGCTGATCTGCAGGTCTGCTCCACAGATGTCCCTGCCTTTCCTGCTTCGGATGCAGGATCTAGGTGGAGTGGGCTCTTAAAGATAGAATCAGAAAACATGTTAAACTTGTAGGTTAGCAATGTTGCCTGTCTCACACATCCAACAACATGGCCTATTGTACCTGTAGGTGCTACTTAGAACCACTAAAAAGATTAATCAGATACCTGTGTTGTAAGACAAGGACACTACATTGATCAATAAGAGGGCCCGTCTTAACACTACCCTATTCAGGGAAATAAAACTGCAAAAAAAGGGGGGGGGGGGGGCCCTGACAGACCTTTTTTGTTCCTTTTTATCTTTACGTCAGCAAAGACTAAAGGGAAGCCTACTTAAGGGTAATAGATTAACAAAAGCTTGATCCCTGGGTTTAAGGCATGCCCAACCTATGGCTTTACTTACACCTGAGAGCCTACTTCAGGAGATTAAAGTCCATAGCAGGAGTAGAACACCCATATTTCTACATGTAGTTTTGCTACAAGGGCAAAATGAAGGCCAAGCACCGAGCCGTAACCTATTCGGTCAGGTATACATCTTTATATTTCATCGTCAGGCCAGAACACTCCTCTGAACAGAACTTCCTAAGTTCTTACTAAACAGGGCGATTCATTATCCCCTTCCGCCAGTGTCCCATAACCCTACTGGGCTTAAACCCTAGGAAATGGTACTGGCATCCCAGAATGTAAGGGGTCAAGGCTTTCTGACATATGACGTCTGCAGCCAGAACTCCTGGCCCCTCCACGGAAAAGAAGGCTGAAATACAAAAAGGTGATACATGTATTATTAATATCACAAATAAAAAGATCATAGATTGTGGGCATGGCACAATAGATTTAGACAGAGAATGACACAAGCATAGACAACAATGTTGTGTATCTGAGTGTGACTAGCTAAACCGATACATCAAATATGGGAAGAGACCCAAATCTGAACCTCAATGTAGACAGTCCTCACAGTCTGGTTTTCGAATGTGCTGCCAAGATGTAAAAACATTAAGACACAAGCAAACCCTAAATGCTGCGTATTTCTGAAGTGCAGCTAGCAAAGTCATAACTGATATATAAATACAGAAAGGACGGGAACCCCCTTTACTGTGGTGTTTTACTGATGTACAGCAAAACAAGGCTATAAATATAAGACAGAAAGACCCAAACCTCTATGTTGCGTATTTCTGACAAACCACCAAATACAGTTATCAGATCAATATGAACACCAACTCCCGTGTTGTGCATTTCTGCTGTGCCACAGGGTAAAATAATATGGAACACAAGACAATTCATTTCTGTTATTCAGTTCTGTAGTGTAGTCAGATAGAACCACCACTGAGAAAAGACACAAGCAACCTGCAGCATTGTGTCCTTCTGAAGAGCAGTAAGGTAAGGCAACATGAAGCAGAAAGCACCAACAAGCTTCAATCTTGAGTATTTCTGCTGTGCAACATAAAAACAGAGACACTAAGAAAAAAACAGACAGCCTTTACAGCTGCAATCTTTCTGGTCTGCTGCAAATTAAGACAATAACTCCATGATGAGTATTCTTGCTGCATAGCAAAACCTCAACCAGAAGGGACAGATAAGCTTAGGGCTCCCACACCTGTGCGACCCAACCTGCGACTGCAAGACGCAAGAGAAGTTATACACTATGGCTTCCAAAGGGTACCATTCGTGTGTGCGACTCCAGCAGTCCCCGATTCCGGGATCCACAGGTCAACAAAATAGCAATTTTCAGGTCGAACAAGTGAGGGGTCCCCAATGCTGCGACTCCCTGGAGGAATGCAGTAACAACCCCCTGCTGTGTATCCCTAGAGAAGCAGTAAGGTAGATGAGAAACACTGCTCACTGCTGTGCCTGATAGACAGACGATAAGGCAGTAAATATAGGACATACAGTACAAACAATCCTTGTGTATGTCTGATGTGTAGCAATATACCAATACTGAGCAGAGATGCCATCATCCTTAATGTGTCTAAGCTGAGCAGCAAAAACAAAAGCAGAAAAAGACAAGCAACCTTCACTGCTATGTCCTTTCTGATATGCAGCCCATAAGGCAGTATATACAAGACATAAAGGACAGACAACCTTCAATCTTGTATATGTCTGATGTGCAGAAAAATAAAACAATTCTGAATAGAGATAGCACATCCATATTGAAGTGATTTGACATGCGACTCAACATGTCAAATCGCATGCCTAAAATTGGCCTGATTACCAAAGGCAGTATATGTACTACCCCTAGACCAGGTTCAATTTGTTTTTCTGCTATGCAGCCCAACAAATCAGGACCATCATTCTTCACTGCTGCATTTCTGATAAGCAACCAATAAGGCAGTAATACATGACACATATCCTCACAGACAGACCTCAATCTTTTGTATGTTTGATGTGCAGCAATAACAATTATGAGCAGAGATGTCACCAGACTCAATGATGTGCATTTCTGCTGTGCGGCACCAAACCAGAAAGTACAGACCACCTTCACTGTTCCATTTTTCTGATCTGCAGCCAAACAAAGTAGTACCTTTAGGATATAAAGGACACCAAACAAGCTTCAGTGCAGTGCATTTCTGATGTACAGCAATATACCCCTTATGAGCAGAGATGTCACAAATCTCAATGTGTATTTCTGTTGTGCCACAAAATATCCCAGCCAGGACAAACCTTCACTACTGGAGGTCTACAGCCAAGAAGGAGTCATGGGGTATCCCTTTATGAAATAACCAACAGGGGCAATTTCATAGGCATAGCCTGGGCAGTAGATACTAACCCTTCACCAGTGAAGGAACAAATCCTAAAATGGTTGGACACCTTACTATAGTAGTTGTTGTCCTACCTTACCTCCATAGACTGAGTAAACGCTATCCAGATCATACCCAGGTGGGGCTGATCAGCAACTAAAGTCTCAATGAGCCCAGCCCTAGAGACCAATTTAAGACAGCCCCTAGAAGAGGTGGTTACCAATTTAGCCTGGAGGTAAATAACTACCTGCAGGCTTTAAACAAGCAATCATGTAGCTCTTGCATAGGTTTGCACAGAAAATACTCAAAAGGATGTAGGAAGCAATTTATGGTAAAATCGCCTCTAGATCTGCCACTGAGTGGACTGTAGCCCAAACCAACAAGGTTTTTCTTACCTCCTGCACTATATTATAACCACAGTGTAAAAGTGGAGTGGGAGGTTGGAGCTTATGAAAAAAATTACCTATAGCAAGAAACCCCTAAAAGGAGGATCTGTCACAAGGGAACCCCGTACTGTGCCACACAGACGCTTGGTCCCTGCCCAACATTACGCTACACATCTTGGAACAACTTCAGATTCCTAGCAGCTGGGCTAATAGGGCCGGTAACCTAGTGCACCTGCTGACCAGGGGAGCTTCTGAATCCACCAACCACTGCACAATTAATAACTAGTTCAGTGGTATACCTGTCAGGTCCCCCCTGTTCGCTATATTCACCCCTACTAATGTACCACAACTGGGCATGTAGGGAGAGGCTGGCAACCTACTGTTGCGATAACCACAGTGTCTCAGCCACAGAGGGAGCTGTGGCTGGTGGTTTTAGCAGTAGCTTCTGGGCTATTTGTATCCCGACCCCAGGTTCTGCACTGCACCAGTCAGTATATACACAGGGAAGGGGGAGCAATGCCTTACCTACCTCTTTCCCATCTGAGGTGGTTTAGGCACACTTGTTCCGCTGCACCACTTATCCACCATACAGCGTCTCTGATGTAAGAGGGAGCTGCGGCTGGTATTTTTAGCAGAAGCTTCTGGGCTAAATGAATCCAGACCCCAGGGGAGATTATCTCAACTGCCCAGAAACCATCTGGCTGGAATTGGGGACTTTGCAGCTAAATTCCCAAGGCAAAGAAAAGTACTCACCGTTGTCGTCTTTCTCTTTTGCCACAGCCACCGAGCTTGCTTTTCCATCCTTATGGTCCACACGCAAGGAGGATAGCCGCCAAAGTGCCCCCCCCCCAACTGCTGTCCCCATAGGGAGCTGCAAGGTTAGGCTGTGTCCTGCACTGTACCAGTCAGTATATACACATGGGGGGGGGGGGGGCAATGCCTTACGTTCCTCATTCCCATCTGAGGTGGTTTAGGCAGACATCCACCGTAGTGAACTGGTGCCTCCTCGCTCTCGCGAAAGGAGGATGTGGGCGCCTGCTCCTGCTGACTCTCAGCCTTCCCTCCTGGGTAAGAACGCCGCCGCCATTTTCCCAAAGTTTGAAAATGACACGGGTGCTTGTCGCCGTGCCCTCCCCAGCAGCCCACGCGAACTACCGGGGGCCCAGGAGTCGGGGGACATGCTTTTCCCCCTGGAAAGAACCGATGGCCAGCCCCCCGTCTGAACAGACGCCTGGACAGGTAAGGAGGGGAGACAGGATAATGGCCCCTGAAGTTCTGGGTACACCACTGTATCCAGGGTCCTTCAGCTCTCAGGGGGGCTCTTCCAATTTCTGCTGCCCCCCCTGAGGAAAAGATAGGGGAACCCCCCAGGAAGGATAATAATATCCTACCAGACCCAGAGGCTTCAAAAGCTTGTGGTCCGGCTCCCAGGGGGAGACCACCAGCCCTAGGCTTCAGGTCATTTGGAAAAAAAAAAAACAGTTTCGCTGTGTAGGGAGAAACACAATCAAAAACTGAGGATCAAGGGGAAGGGTGGGGACTTAAAACAGCTGTCGCTTGATTGTGTTTCCTGTAGGGAGGAGCCTCTCATCTCTCAGGTGTGCCGTCCTGGAAGATGACTAAAGAAAATATGAACTGTCACTGTACTAATGACACTGGCAGGGAAGGAATTAACATCAAGGGGTGATCAAAGGGTTAACCGTGTGCCTAACATGTAATTCAGTGTAGGGGGAGGTGCTTTTACTAGTGGAAGGTATGGATTCATGTTCACAGGAACACAGGATCCATGCCTTCGGTACTGACAGAACGGCGATCTTCCTTGTTTACAGAACGATTATCAGGTCAGCGGGACCTGATGATTAGCTTCCGCTGTGTACAATCACAGCGGAAGTGAGCCGCTGGCGGCACGCGCTCGTGCCCGAAAACCCGGAAGTGCAGAATCACACATTTTATATATATATATATATATATATATATATATATATATATATATATATATATATATATATATATAAATAATGTGTTAAAGGCTGTATTTGTGGGAGGAGTCGGAGAGACTATTTAATCCTCCGCCTCCTCTGCCAGGGCCAGTGTTGTCTGCGTTTCTGAGTTCCCACCCACCCGTTCTCCCAGCCTTCATACATACTCATAGTATGGTATTTTCTTATTCTTACATTCAGGGTATGCCCTCTTTTCAGGCATACTGACCAGCTAGGCCATGGCACACCTCAGGCCTTGGTTCTTAGGAATATTGCATTTCCCACTGGAAGACTCTGACTACTAATATATATATATATATGATTCTGAGCAGCCCCGCTTCCCTGTAGCAGTAAATGTCCTATGGGGCGGTTGGCAAGTGGTTAAAGGAGAGTTGAATAGTGTGGAGGAGGGTTAGAACCTCTGTTAGGGTTTTTTACTGCTGCCCTAGGAGGACCTTTAAGCAGTTTGGAAAGATTCCCATCACATCACAGAATGACCACCTTCATTGTGTCTGTGTGACAGGACCTCTTACACACTACAGACCAGGCTAGATGTATTGCTCTACCCATCAATAAATCAGACTGGCAGCCAGTAATTGTCAGGGACGCGGCCCAAGGCGAGCGCTACTTCAAAGCGGATGAACAAGTCTGGGCACTTCCTAATCAAAGAGTAGAGTGCTGTTTAAGGTCTGCGTGCTGGTCCCTCATTGTGCTTCATTATGGCTCAGTCAGGCCGGTAATATGCTTGTCAAGAAGAGTGACAGGTGTATATTACACCCGTGATCCTTACAACAGTAACCCCTTCTAAGTAAACATTTCCTATATATGAGGGCTACCATTGTTTGCCTACTTCTAAAAATGCTAGTTCTCTGGCTGCTACACTAATTCTCTTGTTTCAGTGCTTTCTGAGTCACTGACCTGGAACAACTATGCAGATCAGGAAAGTAACAGTATCAAGTCCTGCAGGGCTCCACAAACCCAAGGCGTCAGGTCGTCATGGCGACTAGAAGTTTCGACCTGGCATCTGAACGCTCCCCACACCCCGTACACAAACCCCCTGCTATGTACCCCGGCCCTGCTTGCCCATCTGCAGGCCCGAGACCAGCATAGCGGGTGCTCATCCGTGCGCTTCTATAAGGATGGGCTAAGGTGCGTTCGCAGCTCCACGTGTCCACACCCCTCCAGGAAGCTTACGCTGTGCAGCGCTAATCACCGGTAGTTAGACATTTCTGTGTGGCCACGGATCAGGAAACCACCCCCTCACCCAAAAGTGTAAACAAGGCCTTATAGACCAACTGCAGACTTTACCACATCAATATGTGAACTACAAACTGTATGCAAGATGTATAATGTACCTGTACTAGCAGCAAAACGTCCAGTCTACTCAACTGGGAAGAAATATGTAGGATACCATTTGAAAATACTAGTTGCCTGGTTGGCGTGCTGATGTACAGGCTTTGGTACTCAGAGTAAGGATATAGATTCCAACTTCACTAGCTGCAAACTTGTTCCATGTCTGACTCTAAAATCACTAAAGTTTTTCTCAAGGAGTCCAGCCATGGTAGCCTACGATACGTCTCAGTACAGGTTCCATTTAAAATGTAAAGCTGGCCATAGATGGATCGAAATTTTGCTGGTTCAGCAGGGACCAAATTAATTTTGATACATATGTGGCCAGTAACGGTAGACTTCTGTCGCATTGGCTTGTTGATCAGCATATTCTGACAGAGGAAAGTCCCGCCGTCAGAATACAATGGCATCTACCTCACTTTTGTGAACAGAGGAATCCGTTTGTTTTTCATTCAGCCTACTGGCTAAGCAAAAAAAATGGTCCATCTATGGCCAACTTAACTGTGGATAGTAGTCACAACAAAAAAACAGAAAGGTACTCCACACACATTGCAGGCATTTTAGAAAGAGGTTTTTGCACTTACCTTTTTTCTCTTCTCTTTGCTCTGACCTCTCTCTGATTGGTCTGTGAATGGGAGGGTCTGCCTTCATTAAAACCACCTGAGACGTTTCAGGGCCTTAAAGTAAACCTGTCATAGGATAAACATGAGGTCTCTCAAAACCAATGTGCTCCTGAAAAATGCCATTTGCTGGGCTGATGTGCTGTTGTTTGACTTCAAAACTTTCTATAGCTGGCCATAGACTAAGAGCCCTTCCACACTGAGGTGCTTTTCAAGCACTTTGTCGCTAAAAGAAGTGCCGGAAGAGCTCACAAAAACCTATTTCTATTTAAATCAATTAATGCTTTCACACTGGGGCGGTGCGCTGGCGTGAGGTGAAAAAAGCCTTAAAAACGCCTGAAAGGCACTACAAAAGCGTCTCAAAATGGTTCTTGAAGTCGTTTTTGCGCTGGCGGGAGGTGAAAAAACTCCTGCAAGCAGCATCTTTGGAGCGCAAAAAAAATTGCCTCAAAAGCGCCCCTTTCCATTGAAATGAATGAGAAGCTCCTTAAAAACGCCTGAAAGGCACTACAAAAGCGCCTCAAAATGGTTCTTGAAGTCGTTTTTGCACTGGCGGGAGGTGAAAAAACCCCTGCAAGCAGCATCTTTGGAGCGCAAAAAAAATTGCCTCAAAAGCGCCCCTCTCCATTGAAATGAATAAGAAACGCCTTAAAAACACCTGAAAGGCACTACAAAAGCGCCTCAAAATGGTTCTTGAAGTCGTTTTTGAGTCAAGTGACCTTCTAAAAAGTGCACAGCTAACGCCTCTAAAAACTATTACAAAGCTTCTGAAAAGCACCTCAAAAGAGCTGAAACAGCGCTTGGCGTTTTATGGGCCGTTTTCAAGCGCCTCGGTGTGAAAGGGCTCTTCGTTTTTCTTTTGATTTATTCGGCTAGCAGGCTAAGCGAAAAAAAAAAGTTTTTCCTTCCACATGAAACAAGATGAATGGAGGAACCCCCCTGGTCAGCCATAAGGCTAAGCTCTGGCGTGTTCGCAGGCTCCACGTGTAGAGCCCGCCAGGAAGTCGACGCAGTGCTGCGCTAATCACAGGCAGTGAGACATTGCCCGGATGCGCGGCTGCAGAGATCGGGCAATATCTCACTGCCTGTGATTAGCGCAGTGCTGCGCCGATTTCCTGGCGGGCTCTGCACGTGGAGCATGCGAACACAACGGAGCTCATCCCTAGTCAGCATACAATTGCTTGCAGATCGAGAAACAATTCCCAGCATACCCTATCCACACAGGTTGAGAAAACGCTGGACTTCTGTCGAGTATTGATGGCCCCTCACGGATCACAATTCATTCAGTGCCTGCTGAGGTGGCTTAATTTTGATCAGTGTATGTCAGAATATGTTAGAGACCACAAAAAATAATAAAATGTGTGGTCTGGTGCACCCCACTTATGTCAGAGACCACCAAGTATGCTCATAAAGAAAGTCAGTAATTAGTCCTTATCTGCAGAATTTTGTGTCAGTTTTAGGCCACATGCACAATGCAGCTGTCAAACGCCAATTTTAATTTTTTTCTGCCTCTAAACCCCTGCCATGTTAGCCTGTGTCCCCGTCCCCCCATCCATTGCCGCCCCCCCCCCCCCTTTTCAGGACACCACGCATGGATTCCAATGAGGAGGGGTTGTTTTTTTGAAGCACCAATTAGAGCCAGAGGCTCTAATAGGCTTCAATATAGGGTGGACTCGGGTTGCAGAGAGTGCGTTCCGAGGCCCACCCAGGTGTGTTACAACAGCGAATCAATATTTGCCATTGTAACACTGATCCTCCTCCTGGCCAATCAGGAAGCGGGTTTTGACACTGGTCACCAGATTGGCTGAAAGGACTGGCGATACTTTTGAACGACTGGGAGGAGCTGAAAGCCGCTATGGAGGAGAGGACACTCTGAGCCGAGCCGCTGCACCACGCTGCCTGCCACCCGCCACAATGGGGTAAGTGCCAGACTGACGGGAGGGGTGAATTGTTTGCCCCCCCCCCCCCCCAATAAAAAAACACCAGCCGCCACTGACACAACAGGCTTTAGGAAGAGATTAGAGGCAGGGCCGTTTAAAGGCAGAAATCTAAACGCACCAAAATTGCATTTCAGGAGAGGAGTGTTTGGCCAGAAAACGTATTCCTTTTTAATGGGCAGAATTATATTCTGGCCAATAAAATTAATAAACGCCCAAATGCTTGACGCGCCTTTTTAATGCTGTCAGGAGAAAAGCGTTCAGGCTGGCTTTAAACCAATGTGTTATCAAAAATGATGACCTGCGTTGTACTGCATACAACTACTGGGGTGATCCCATTCATTTCTAATAGGCCAACAACTACAACACAACGCAGTAAACAATGCACCTGACCATTAAGCACAACTCATTGCATCCATTTGAAACTGCAGTGTTGTGATGCTCTGGGAAAAAGGTATCATTTTTGGTGGCACTTTAGCGCTAACGGCCAGGTCGCTGCAGCGTGAAAAGGGTCTAACAGAGACAATACAGCATGTTGTTAACAGGCTATTCCAGGCACTCAGCGATAGTCCACATCAGACCGCCCACCATTGAATCTCAATGCACCAGGCTATACCTCCTCGTCATCAGCAATGGGAAAAGGAACAAAGGCCACACATAGTGTAAAACTGCTATATCAGCATTTTTTTAAAATAGAGACAGGTACTTACAAAATAGCATAAAACCAGCGCAAAGTATAAACGCCAACAACCTATCGGCGGGCGTGATGACGTCACCATTCAGGCCCCAGGTTTAAACCAGCCTTTCTCAACACAGAGGAACCCTTGAACTAAACTTCCTGTCTGCTAAATATTACTAAATCTACAACTCAGGATACATTAGTGTTATGGTCATTGGGAAGAATGCGGTCATTCGGAAAAATACCTCCTTACAGATAACTAAAAAGATCATTGGTGTCAGTGGGAGCTTATCTGAGAGGTAGAAATTTCTCATTGCTCAAGGAAGCCCTAGAAACCTCTGGAGGAACCCTAGGGTTCCATGGAGCCCTGGTTGGGAAACAATTTAAACCATTCACAACTTGATCAATAAAAAAGAAATACACTTTAGCACGTGTCAGGGCAGCACTGTAGTTCATGTGCCGCCTTGCAGCACTGTGGTCCACGGTTCAAATCTCAACAAGGACACTACCTGTATAGAGTTTGCATGTTCTTCCTGTGCTTGTGGCTTGCCCCCAAGACATGCTGGTACGTAACTGTCTCCTCTACAAATTGGCTTTAGTAGATAAGATAGGGATCTTAAACTGTAAACTCCTTAATGACAGAGACTTACGTAAAGTGCTGTGTAAACTGACAACACTATATAAATACCTGTAATAAGAAGAACATTAGCACTGTATTAGGCATGGAAAGGAACTGCCACTATAGAGAGGTCAATAAGAAGAGAGATGGTTTTTAGTCTGTACTTAGCAGGAGTGGTGGAGTGGAGGACTGGGAAATAAGGCCCTGTTCACACCCCGCAGGTGCAATGGAGCGCGCGCATTTCTGAATGCTGCGTTTAAGGCAGCCCCAAGTGCAAGAAAAAAAGCATTACCATGCCTGTGTTAGAAAGATGTGTGGTGGTAGCGACAGTCAGTGGCATCTCCAGCTTTCATATTTAGGGGGGGCACATGGGGGGACAGGGACAAAAGTAGGGGGCAACTATAAAATGCAATTTTACTACGATCCCCAGGGTGGCAGAAAACAAGAGATATATGTCACCAGCATACCAAGAAAATATAAGGGTCCAAAGCAGTGGGAGAACTATCAGGGTTGCAAAGGTTGTCTTGCCACCGGGCCTTGGTGTTCTGCCACTGTGGTGTTCCCCAGCCTCCTCTTGCTGTCCTGCCCCTGCTATTGACAGTGCTGGTCTGGCATCTGTCTCCTTGGCAGTGGCAGCAGTCTATTAGGACCTAGTGCTGGTGACATTATAGGTGCATGCAGGGGAAGGCTGGCACTATTGGTTGTAGAGAGTCGAGCCCCCAGCTCGTCACCTAGCAGCAGTAATGCTGTACAACCTTCTCTGTTGACATGCTGATCGGGATGTGATCCAGGTGATGCTCCAAGTCAGATCTAATAAACACAGTATTTATTAGCATCAAGAGTACAACCACATCAACCGTATGTTCCGCAGCCATGTGGGCTCTATGCCTGTAAGGTGTGGGCTTTGATCAATAAAATCACTATGATATTTAACACTAGGATTTGACTAAGAGCATCACCTGGATTGCATCACGATCAGCATGTCAGAGAAGGCTGCACTGCTGCTAAACAACCTGCAGGGAGGTCAACTGTCTACTCTACAACCATTAGAGATGGGCTCGGGTGTGTTTGAAATGCCACATGCCCGTTCCCGCCAGGAAGCCGACACTGCACACGGCTAATCACAGGCAGTGAGACATTCCTGATCTGTGCAGCTGCGGACCGGGAAATGTCTCACTGCCTGTGCTTAGCGCTGTGCAGTGTGAGCTTCCTGGCGGGCTCGGGCATGTGGGATTTTGAACATGCCCAGCCCATCTCTAACAACAAATTGTGCTGGCCCTCCTGTACATTAGCCCCATAAAGTAACCAGCACTGGGTTCCAATGTGCCGCCGCTGCCATGGAGACAGAGACGAGTGCTGTGAATAGCCGGGACAGGACAGCAACCCTGGTAGTTCCACCACTGGTCCACACTGCGAGGATTCCCCCAGCCACCTATAATGTGTAGATAGGAGAATTGGATCATTTCTTTTTTTTTTTTCATGCAACCTACTAGTTAAATGAAAAAAGTGATCAATGTATGGGCTGCCTAAGTGCTAAGACCAGCCATAGGTAGTTTAAATATCAGCTGGTTCAGCAGGAACTGGCTGAGGTTTGAACCATTAATGAGCAGGCTGAATGTACCAAGTTGATCGATTAAATTGGGAACAACCAGCCTGCCAGATTCTCTTATGATTATCCCTAGTGGTTGCTATAGCCACTAGTGATAATGACTGTTTGTTGGGAGAATACAATTGCTGGGCAGGAAGGATATTCCCCTGTCACCACTGTCTGTGTTGATGGGGGAATCATGCAAGTTTCTTTCCTGCACTCTGTGGATGCAGGAAAGAAATTTGCACAGTCTATTACCTGCCTAACTGAAAGTGAAAGTAAGTTGTGAAGGTCTTGAAAGAACAGCAGAGGGGGAGGGACAGATGGGGGAGAGAAGGGATGGAGATAATGCAGTTCAGTGATTACAGTGTACTGCAGTGAACACACTTACCCACGTGTCCAAGCTAGAAGGATACTTCCCCTCTTAATAGAGACTGTGTTACTCCAGATGAGGCCTGAGTAAGATGTGGTTCATCTGCTACGAATGCAAACAAAAAGACATTGCCTTTTTGTAAAAAAAAATTTTTTTTGGGGGGGGCACATGGTGGGGCACAGCATAATTTTGGGGGGGTCAGGGCCCCCTCTGGCCCCCTCTAGGGACGCCATTGGCGACAGTGCCACGTGTCTGCAAAAAAGCAGCAAGTTGCGTGCGTTCCCAAAACTCACAAGTGTGATCAAAGCCTAGGTTCACACTGTAGCGGGTCTGGGAACGTCCATAAATTGCGGCCATGTTTTTAAAAAAGGATCAGGGACTTTTTCCCTGTGTTTCCCACAAGTACAGCAGCCCCTTCAAATGACTGGCCTGCTGTGTCTGGGCAACCGCAGCATGCAGGAGCCGCTACAATGTGAACCTAGTGTTCAATATAGTACACCATGGAAAAAATCGGAATAATACAAAATGTTTAATGTAGTAAAATAAGTGATGTGTTGTTCCAAAGGAAAGTGTCGTAGAATCTTCATTATTACAGAATAAGAACAGGGAAAATTGAATTTGGGAATCAAAAAGATTACAACCTGTAGTACCCAAAGCTGCACTCCTCACATGCATTACCGCTGTAACAACATTTTCTTGTTTTACAGATCCTAAGTGGGCTTAGATAGAATATCGGGACAATGTGAAAATAAATTTGCATGAGGAAACGGTAGCTCTGATGATGATGAGAAAAATACACTATATTACCAAAAGTATTGGGATTCCTGACTTTACACGCACATGAACTTTAATAGTATCCCAGTCTTAGTCTGTTGGGGGTCAAGATTGAGTTGGCCCACCCTTTGCCGCTATAACAGCTTCAACTCTTCTGGGAAGGCTGTCCACAAGGTTTAGGAGTGTGTCTATGGGAATGTTTGACCATTCTTCTTGAAGCGCATTTGTGAGGTCAGGCACTGATGTTGGACAAGAAGGCCTGGCTCGCAGTCTCCCCTCTAATTCATCCCAAAGGTGTGCAGGCCAGTCACATTCCTCAACCCCAAACTCGCTCATCCATGTCTTTATGGACCTTGCTTTGTGCACTGGTGGGCAGTCATGTTGGAACAGCAAGTTGCCATCCTTAAACTATTCCCACAAAGTTGGGGGCATGCAATTGTCCAAAATGTATTGCTATGCTGATACCTTAAGAGTTCCCTTCACTGGAAGTAAGGGGCCAGGCCCAACCCCTGAAAAACAACCCCACACCATAATCCCCTCTCTACCAAAAGATTTGGACCAGTGCACAAAGCAGGGTCTATAAAGCCTTGGATGACTAAGTTTGGGATGGAGGAACTTGACTGACCTGTCCTGACCTCAACCTGATAGAACCCTTTTGGGATGAATTTATTAAAGCAGAGGCTGCGATGGTCAAACATTCCCATAGACACACTCCTAAACCTTGTGGACAGCCTTTCCAGAAGAGTTTAAGCTGTTATAGCTGCAAAGGATGGGCTCTCAATATTAAAACCAACTAATGGCCTGTACACACGATCCGAATATCGTACGAAAGCTGTCATCCGAGGAAGAATAGTACGATTTTCGGAACGTGTGCACACTACTTTGACAGCCGATCACGACAGTTCCTCCGATATTATTCAATTTGACATGCACGAAAATTTTCCTCGTACGATTCCAGATCGTCCGATTTTCATTTAGCCAGTATAGTTGCCATCCAAAAATACAAATACAAATACATTACAACACATGACATCACTTCCGATTTTTTTTTCCTGTCGTGCGAGAATTTTTTTGACTTTATTTTCCTATTCAATTTCTACTTGCAACTATTAAGCGAATAAGGTCGTACGATCTGTCGTACAATATTCGGATCGTGTGTTACGGGCCATAAGACTGGGATGCCATTAAAGTTCATGTGTGTGTAAAGGCAGGCGTCACAATACTTTTGGAAATATAGTGTATATGTGGCTGTTAACTATAGAGGGAACACGGTATATAGATCAGACCACAATGAGGGACAAATAAGAAGGAAAGAGGGACAGAGGGACTTTGTTCCAAATGAGGGACAGTCCCTTGAAATCAGGGACAGTTGGGAGCTATGGTCTCCTCTCTTTATCTGTAGTCCATAAGCACATGCCTATTTTGCCTAATTTAAAATGAGGAGCTTAGTACATACAAAGCAATTATGTGCCAATATAACCTGGATAACACTGATGGGAACAGCTGAATATATATAAAGCATCTGTAACCTAATGTAGGATTTGAAGGTGGGGTGGTATTGAGTGGACCTCATCATGGCCAGAATCTAATTTTTGGCGGCTAAAAGGTCCCTTCCAGCCAAACAGTTAATGAGTATTAATTGTTTAATAAATAAATTGCTATTATCCTATTAGCATAATGGTTGCATTTTTGAGAGCCCCCATCCCTACTGTGCCAAATGGCTTTGAACAGAGATGGTGACAACACTTCCTTTGCCTCCTGCTTGCCCTTTAGACTACAAAAGCAAATCACCACAATGGTGACATCTCCTTTCTGTGCAGACCAACTAGGCCCCTCCCACTCCTACCTACCAGATTGCAGGCCAGAACCTCCCACTGCAAGTCTAATTTCAACATTCAGCTGTGCATCAGAATTCAAATTAAAGACATGTTTTCAATGATTGCCACTTGGAAAAATCAAGTTACGTCATTGGAAGGCAGTCGAATTGATATGCTTGGCAGGACATGTATCCTTCTCATATACAACATGCAGATTTTGCAACAATGTGGTAGCTATGCGAGAATTGTATAAATATATCTGTATTATATTTATATACAAGCACACCTTTGCTCTCCTATATGCTTGGTAGACAAAGCTTCTGCTGTATAAGATGGGCAGTACAACTGGCACCATGGTTTCTGGTTTGGCATTAGAATGCGCTGTCGGAGGGTGTGGTGAGAACAATTAAGGATGACGCCTCTAATTAAATGACTCATTTAGGGGACCCTCCCTGGATGATGTTTATGCGGGCTCTTTACTCTTCTTCTTGGAATATATGACAATGGAAAATAACTTTACAGGAACACTTCCGTTTCCATTTATAAACTTGCAATTAATTATGCTTAATAATCAGACACTGTATGTAATACAGCTGATGTAAGAAATGAGATTGTGTGAACCATACAGAACCTCCCCTCTCCAGTCCACCTCCAGCTGGGGTTTGTGAGAAGACAATATAAAGACAGATTTTGGGCTTTATTTTTTCTGGCTAAGCTCCACCAACTGCCATTTTTCTGTCCAATGAGAGTGCCTTTACTGGGCCCTGAACAAGTCTCATTGGGCACTGAAATGGAAGTTGGCAGGGCTAAGCCTTGAAAGTCACAGGAAGTTGTGCCACAATAAAGTTAAACTAAGGCCTCTTTCACACGGGGCGGACCAGTGCTGATCCACCCCGTGGATATCCGCCCCGTGGATATCCGCTTGCTCAGCGGGGATTGCTGGAGTGATCTCCGCTGAACAGGAAGATGACAGGTCCGTCTCTGCACACTGCGCAGGGACGGACCTGTCAGAACGCCGCTCTCCCCTATGGGAGATCGGATGACGACGGACCGTAGAGTCCGTCATCATCCGATCCGATGACAGATGGAAAAATAGCTTTTTCCTCCGTCACACTTTTTCGGATCGGAGCGGGTCGGATGTCAGCGGGTCGGATATCAGTGGGTCGGATGTCAGCGGACATGTCACCGATGACATCCGACGGTCCATAGACCTCTATGGAGCATCCGTTCAGGTCGGCCTGAAAAACTCACAGGCGGATCTGAACGGATCGGCCGTGTGAAAGAGGCCTAAATCAGAGAGGACCACATAAGAAGTTTTTGTTGGGTAATAGAGCAGCAGGAAGCCTGATGTGGTTGCAAGTAGGCAGCACTTTAACCACTTCAATACAGGGCACTTATACACCTTCCTGCTCAGACCAATTTTCAGCTTTCAGCGCTCTCACATTACGAATTACAATTGAATTGTGCAGTCATGCGACGCTGTGCCCAAACAAAATTTTTATTATTTTTTTTCCCCACAAATAGAGCTTTATTTTGGTGGTATTTGATCACCTCTGGGTTTTTTTTTTTTTTTTTTGCGCTAAAAAAAGAACGGGAAAAAATGTAAAAAATAAAAGATTTTCTTTGTTTCTGTTACAAAACTTTGTAAATAAGGGTTTTCTCCTTTACTAATGGACACTGATGAGGCAATACTGATTGGCACTGATGAGGTGGCACTTGTATGCAGCACTGATAGGTAGCACTGATAAGCAGCACTGATGGACACTGATAGGTGGAACTGATATATGGCAATGATAGGTGGCACATGAGGGCACGTATAGGCGGCACTGATAGACAGCACTGATCAGAGGTGCTGGCAGGCTTCACTGATGGGCACAGCGTGCCATCCCTAATGGGTAATGATTGCCATCCCTGGTGGGCTCTAGTGGGTTTACCTAGTGGTCATGTGTGGACATTCTTGGTGGCCATAGGTGTGCATCCCTGGTGGCCATGGGTGGGCATTCCTGGTGGTCCTGGGTGGGCATTTTCAGGGGGGCTGCATTGATAATCAATCCGTGCAGACCCCCTTGTCAGGAGAGCAGTCGATCGGCTCTCCTCTACTCGTGTCTGTCATCGCAAGTAGAGGAAACGCAGATACATGGCTTTTCCTGTTTACACTGTGATCAGCTGTGATTGGACACCTCCGTCAGAGGCTCTTTACCTAGATCGGAGATGCGGTGTGTCAGACTGACACACCACACCACTGATCACGAATTATCCTGCTGGACATCATATGACTCCCAGTCAGGATAACTGAACCACTTCCCGACTGTCATTCTGCTATAGGCCGGGCGGGAAGTGGTTAAATGCAGCAATGGTTTACTTTAAAGTGGAATTAAACCCAAAAACAAAAATGTAACCTATTGTAGCCTGACAAATCTTATGCCACGTACACACGATCAGAATTCTCATCGGAAAAAGCTCTGATGGTTTTCCCGACGGAATTCCGCTCAAACTGTCTTGCCTACACACGGTCACACCAAATTCCGACCGTCAAGAACGCGGTGACGTACAACACTACGACGAGCCGAGAAAGTTCAATGCTTCCGAGCATGCGTCGAATTGTTTCCGAGGATGCGTAGGAATTTTGCGTGTTCGGAATTGCTACAGACGATCGGAATTTCCGATAGAAACCTTTTCCGTTGGAAAAATTGAGAACATGCTCTCAATTCGGCCAGCAAAATTCCGATGGAGCCTACACACGGTCGCGATCTGTCTTTTGGTGGCCGAAATTCCGATCGTGTGTACGTGGCATTAGATGTGGTTGCTGCAATAGTTATCTGTTTTTAGGCTTTTTACCTTTTATTATCACCATCTAGTAACAAAAATTTTCTGTTGGAGGGTTGGGACAAACCATTTAACAATGATAGGGGTGCTTACAATGGTCAGTCTCAATTCATATGGGTTTAAAACCTGATCCTGTAAAAACTGTAACTAAAAAAGTGTTAGCTAGAGTTTCACATTAATTTGTCAGTGATTCATGAAATCAATCTAAATCTGCTAGTGCATCTAATGCCGCGTACACACGTTCGGACTTTGTCCGCCGAACCTAGTCCGGCGGATTGTCCGCCGGACCTAGTCCGGCGGGACTTCCCCACACACGTCCGGACTTCCGAGCGTGTGACTTGCCCACACACGCCCGGACTTCTCCGGCGGACAATCCGCCGGAAAAAGTCTGCGGGAATGAACGGACTTTCCAATGAGTGGCAAGTCCGTTCATTTCAAAAGTCCGGCGGACTAGCCTACTAACGGCGGGATTGTCCGCCGGACTGCCAAGTCCAGCGGACAATTTTAAAACAAAACTTAAAACCTAGTCCACCGGACTTTTGGCGCCAAAAAGTCCGCCGGCGCCCACACGCGAGGGGATTGTCCGGTGGACAATCCCGCGGGATAGTCCCTTCGTGTGTACGCGGCATTACACTACCCTCTCCCTAGATTGTCAGTCCTGATGTCCAAAGGTGTCTCCATTGCTCCTCATTCCAGAGTGTAGACACCCTAAAACTGGCCCTATTCCTATAGAATTTTACTAGGAAATGGGCATTTTAACAATGTTCGTTTGGTTAACTAATGCCCCGTACACACAATCGGATTTTTGACAACAAATGTTGGATGTGAGCTTGTTGGCTGAAAGTCTGACCGTGTGTATGCTCCATCGAACATTTGTTATCGGACTTTCCGCCAACAAATGTTGGCTAGCAGGTTCTCAAATTTTACGCCAACAAATGTTTGTTGTCAGACTTTCTGCTCGTGTGTACACAAGTCCGTCGGATAAAAGTCCACGCATGCTCGGAATCAGGTATGAGCCGGAGATATAACTAGCGTTCGTAATGGAGATATCACGTACGTCTTGTACATTACTACGTTCGTAATTGTTGGCCAACATTTGTGTGACCGTGTGTATGCAAGACAATTTGAAGCCAACATCCTTCAAACAAAAATCCACGGTTTTGTTGTCGGAAAGTCCGATCGCGTGTATGAGGCATCAGAGTTAAAGGGGATAATTCAACAACTGTTGACCAGATGTTGACCAGACAAGTGAATAAAATCGAAGGACAGGGATGGAAATTTTTTGTTGAATCTAATGAGAACAAACACATTTCTAATTGTTACATTTGCTCCAGGCCGAGAAAAAATGTAACGCATGCATTTGTCAAAGTTAATCCAGGAGTTGAATGTTTGTTCTAAGAAAAATGAAACGTGTTATATTTTCCTGCCCTGTGCATGGGTATTGCACAGATTAGCCCTGAACGTCCTCTTCTGGGGTCCCCCACCAGCACTCTTGGCAGATCCTCTTCTACATGTGCCACCAGAGGAAGCTACTTCCTATGGGGCACACACACTGCCTTGCTCCCTAGCCAGGCTGTGTGTGTACATAGACACACACAACGTGCCTCAGTCCTGCCCCAGCTCTCAGGATTTGAATGACAGCAACAGGAGCCAATGGCTCCCGCTGCTGCCTTTGTGAACAGAGAGAGAGGAGAGAGCTGCTACTGATGGGCACAGCACTGGATTGAGTGGGAACTCAGGTAAGTTTTTTTGGGTTGGAGGGGGGGTGGGGAATAAAAATACTGTGAAATTGTGTACCTTAATGCAGGGAATGCATTATGGTAAAAATAATATCATGCCTTTACAACCACCTTAAAGCTTAGTAAGTATGCAATATATTATTTCTTTGTTTTTGGATTTAAAATTGCTTTAACTATCTGTGGTCAGCTATATTGGCAGGCAAAGTCCTCTCTTGATCAGATCTCAAGTAGATAAGATTACTTGAACTATGTACAAGTATTTGCCCAAGCTGTCTGATCTCACTGCTTGAGCCATTTACAGCGGAAAAGCATTCAGCAGATGGCACGTGCTTTATGTCTTGTGAAATGTGATATTGACTAAACAATAACTAGTGGCCTGCAGGCTATAATTGGCTGCAAAATGTCAGATACTTGCAAGCAATACGACCAGTTTAAACACTAGATGTTGTAATAACACACAAAACTTTGTAAATAAGTAAGTTTTCTCCTTCACTAATGGGCACTGATGAGTCTGCACTGATGAGGCAGTACTGATTGGCACCGATGAGGTGGCACTTATATATAGCACTGATAAGCAGCACAGATGGGCACTGATTGGTGGCACTGATATACAGGCAGTCCCCAGGTTACAAACAAGATAGGGACTGTAGGTTTGTTCTTAAGTTGAATCTGTTTGTAAGTCGGAACAGGTACATTTTTTAAGTGTAGCTCCAGCTAAAAAATCTATTTTTAAGTTTTTTAGATAACATAGAGAAGGGTTATCACCCCTGTAACATTTGTTTTGCTGTCTGTGCCTCTGTTCAGAAGATTTCACCTCACCTTCTGTCCCAATGACAATTGGATTTTGAAAATTTGGGGTTGTTAGGGAAGCATTGACTGGTGATAAAGCATCAGTGGAGACACCTTTTTCCCTAATTAACTCTTACAGGAGTGAATTTCCCTTCCTGGGGTTGGATTTCCTCTCACTTCCTGTTGTCTCCCTCCGTTTGTAAGTAGGAGTCGTTTGTAAGTCGGATGTTTGTAAGTAGGGGACCCCCTGTACAGCACTGATGGGCACTCATAGGCGGCACTGGTGGCCACTCATAGGTGGCACTGGAGGGCACGTATAGGCGGCACTGATGGATGGCGCTGATAGGCAACACTGATGAGAGGCGCTGGCAGGCATCACTAATGGGCACAGAGTCCCATCCTCACGGACAATGATTGGCATCCCTGGTGGGCTCTAGTGGGCTTACCTAGTGGTCATGGGTGGGCATCCCTGATGGCCATGGGTGGGCATCCTTGCTGGCCATGGGTGGGCATCCCTGGTGGTCCTGGGTGGGAAACCTCGGGGGGGGGGGGCTGCACTAATAATCAATCAGTGCAGACCCCCCCCCCCCCCGGCAGGAGAGCAGTCGATCGGCTCTCCTCTACTCACGTCTGTCAGCCCCAGTAAAGGTAAGGCCAATACATGGCTTTTCCTGTTTACACTGTGATCAGCTGTGATTTGACACAGCTGATCACATGATAAAGAGTCTCCATCAGAGGCTCTTTACCTAGATCAAAGATGCTTATCCTGCTGGACATCATATGACGCCCAGTCAGGATAACTGAACCACTTCCCGGCCATCATTCTGCTATAGGTCGGGCGGGAAGTGGTTAAATGCAGCAATGGTTTACTTTAAAGCGGTATTAAACCCAAAAACAAAAATGTAACATCCTGTATTGTAGTGTGACAATTTTTAGATGTGGCTGCTGCAATGGTTTTCTGTTTGTAGGCTTTTTTCCTTTATTATCATCATCTAGTAGCAAAAATGTCAGTTAGAGGGTTGGGACAAACCATTTAACAATGATAGGGGTGCTTACAATGGTCAGTCTCAATTCACATGGGTTTAAAAACTGTAGCTAAAAAAGTGTTAGCTAGAGTTTGACTTTAATTTGTTAGTTAAATCCATCTAAATCTGCTAGTGCACGGAATTTCTGACGGAAAAAGTCCGATCGGATTATGTTGTTGGAAAATCCGATCGTGTGTGGGCTCTATCGGAAGTTTGAGACCTGGATCTAAAATTTTTAGACAACAAAATCCGATCCCAGACTTTTTCCGATAGTATGTAGAGAATTCCAATGCACAAAGTGCCACGCATGCTCAGAAAAAATTTGGAGACGAAAGCTATTGGCTACTGGCCTCTACGTAGTCCCGTCGTACGGTTTATTCGTCACCTCGTTCCAAACTATCGGATTTTCCGACAACTTTGTGCGACCGTGTGTATGCAAGACAAGTTTCGGCCAAAATCCGTCAGAAAAAATCAGACGGATTTTGTGGTCGGAATGTCCGATCGTGTGTACAAGGCATAACACTCTCCCCAGATTGTCAGTCCTGACACACAAAACTGTTTATTCTGAATTATTAGGATCCATTCACTGAATTGTAGCACAGTAATGTGTTTTATGCCATGCGTCAAGGTGCGTTGGTTAAGGCAGCCAATCCACTTAAAGCAGAACTAAAGTCTGATATTAAAAAACTCTGAGCAGGCAGCTCTGTATTGCAGATGAGACTTGCAATGTCTCAACCTATCTGCCCATTCACAGTCTTCTGTGGAATATACACTGAGCTGTGCATGCGCAGCTTAGGCTACATTCCGGTACATATGCAAGAGTGACGTCATCCTGTGCGGGCTAATCAAGATGGATGAAGACTGGCACCCGGATAAAGCCAGGGAGAAGATGCCGGCACCAGTGAGGGACGGGTGTCGGACCGCTGATACATAGGTAAGTATTAGTTCCAATTTAAATGGGTTGCCTAACACAAAATCTGTAAAAAAAGTATAGCATGCCACACTACAATGCATGTTAATCAGAATGAATGGCACTGCATTACACCAAGGTATGTAATGTGCACTGACATGGCAATAGAATACCTCCCAACTTTTTGAGATGGAACGAGGGACATCTATTAGCAAAAATAAGTAGACATTGGACACAACCCCTGCCACGCCCCCTTAAAGGAGAATTTTACAAAAAAAATTATTACTTAACCACTTCAGCCCCGGACCAATTGGCAGCCAAAGGACCAGGCCCCTTTTTGCGATTCGGCACTGCGTCGTTTTAACTGATAATTGCGCGGTCGTGCGACGTGGCTCCCAAACAAAATTGGCGTCCTTTTTTTCCCACAAATAGAGCTTTCTTTTGGTGGTATTTGATCGCCCCTGCGGTTTTTATTTTTTGCGCTATAAACAAAAATAGAGCGACAATTTTGAAAAAAATGCAATATTTTTTACTTTTTGCTATAATAAATATCCCCAAAAAATATATAAAAAAACATTTTTTTTCCTCAGTTTCGGCCGATACGTATTCTTCTACATATTTTTGGTAAAAAGAATCGCAATTAGCGATTATTGATTGGTTTGCGCAAAAGTTATAGTGTTTACAAAATAGGGGATAGTTTTTTAGCATTTTTATTAATATTTTTTTTTTTACTAGTAATGGCGGCGATCAGCAATTTTTATTGTGACTGCGACATTATGGCAGACACATCGGACATTTTTGACACATTTTTGGGACATTTGTCATTTATATAGAATTCAGTGCTATTTAAATAGCACTGATTCCTATGTAAATGACAGTTGTAGTGAAGGGGTTAACCACTAGGGGGCGGGGATGAGTCAGTGTGACGTGTTGTGTTTATTTTACTGTAGGGGGGGCGTGGCTGTACGTGTGACGTCATTGATCAGCGTTCCCGATGACAGGGAACCGCCGATCACTGACAGTCAGTGTAGGAAGCGCGGGGAGAGGTTTGTTTACACAAACCTCTCCCCGTTCTTCAGCTCCGTAACCCGATCGCGGGACACCAGCGGCGATCGGGTCCGCTGGTCCCGCGGCCGAGGTCACGGAGCTCCCGACCGGGTCGCGAGCGCGCCGCTAGCGGCGCGTGCGCGACCCACAGGCAGGCACATGCACGATCACGTACAGGTACGTGATTCTGCCTGCCCGTGCCATTTTGCCGACGTATATCGTCGTTAGGCGGTCAGGAAGCGGTTAAAGGGTAAGTTCACCTTTTACAGAAAAATCTGTAAGCGCAGCGATTTCCTGTTCTGAGCCCTGCTTTAGCCGCCTTATCGGTCCGGGGCTTAGAAATCCCCTCGGCATTCACACTTCTTCCCCGCTGAGAGGACGGGCTACACAGGTTCTAATTGGTTGGCGCCGACCAATTAGAATGCTCTTAAACGTCCCTCCTGACGGGGTACGTTTAGGAGATTAAGCTGCAGGGATTTCTAAGTCCCAGACCGGTGAGGCGGCTATAGCAGGGCTCAGAACGGGAGATTGTCTTGCTGCAGGCCAGCGGGACTGGAGGGGGGGGGGGGGGGTTGTGAGGTGAGGAAGGGGTTCCTGTGTAAGTTCACCTTACAGATTTTTCTGTAAAGGTGAACTTACCCTTTACACCCAGAAGTGATATTTTTTTACCACTACTATTCCTTTATATTGGCTTTTGAAATTTACAAGTGCAGCAATTTAGAAATTGGATGAAAGGTTTAGCACTGGGAAACACTTTTTGAAAGATAAAAAGTGCATTTTATATACAATTATTTAGATCAGACCAAAATGAGGGACAAATGAGGAAAGAGCAACAGAGGGACTTTTTTCCAAATCAGGGACAGTACAGTCCCTTGCAATCAGGGACAGTTGTAAGCAATACAATTGTCAAACAGTAGCACTAATCTTGCTCTGTATGCTGGGTTTGCCCTCAATATCCCTTTTCTTACTCTGTAATGGACTGGACAGTAGCACTACTCTTGTAATGTATGCATGATGTTATTCTCAGTATCTGTTATTTTTTTTATGTATGGAAGGATACTTCAAACTAGTGTTTCTGTCTCCCCTATGGGGGCCTTAGTGAGCATGTGTGCCGTAGCCCTATGCAAGTCTATGAGCAAGAGATACTAATGCCAGCCTGTAGGTAGGGTTGCCATCCATTCCATAATAAGGATGCAGGGGGCTCCGGGCACCCAGTGTCCTGGGATGGCGGTAGCTCCTGCTGTCTAGCATCCTTGGTTGCTGGCGACTCCTGACACCTAGTGTCCTTGGTTCCTAGGACACAGGTGGCTCCTGCCTTATAGCATCCTTGGTTGCTAGGACAGGTGGCTCCTGCATTATAGCACCCTTGGTTGATGGGACACAGGTGGCTCCTGCCTTAAAGCATCCTTGGTTGCTAGGACACAGGTGGCTCCTGCCTTATAGCATCCTTGGTTGCTAGAACACAGGCGGCCAACATTTATCTGAGGTGAAAAAGGGGGGGATCCAATGTGAAGAGGGGTGAGCCTGATAGATAAGGAGCTCTTGATGTGAAGATAGGACTCTGATGTAAAGGGAGAGCTGCTGATGTCAAGGACAAGGAGACTCCTCCCACTGAGCACGGAGAGGATGTCATCATCATTTAGTGTAAATGTCAGTATCGTCCAGCCCATAAAATAGAGTTCAGCATCTCGCCCAGGGCTCAAGTCCTGCGGGAACGCATGGGAATGGAGTTCCTGTACTTTTTCCACAACAGGAACTCGGTTCCCGTTAGCAGCTGCGTCCTGCAAGACTTTGAAGTATGCGAGCTGTGTGGCAGGTGCTACACCAGCAGTCGCCGACACAGCTCGCAATAGTAAGTGCCGCACACCAGGGGTGGACTGACCATTCAGGCATTGCCAGTAGGGGGCCCCATGACGGCTCCCTCTTCGATCTACCTGTCAATCACAGCTAGCTGACGGATAGATCATGTCCCTGCTGCTAAGAGATTGTATTTAGTCAGACCTCTCGTGATGCGCTCCTCCCCGCCGCCCCTCCTGATTTTCTGTCTCCCCTTCCCCCCTCCAGTCTCCTGCATACTTGCTCCGCTGAATCCCCCCCCCCCCCTCTATCTTCAGTGCTATATGATGAGAGAACCCAGAGGAGGAGCACAGCTATTCTGCTCACAGGACATGCAGGGAGAGAGGTGAGCTGAGGGAGGAACATCAGTTTGGGGTGGTAAACTGAGCACAATACCTGGCAAAGTTTAATGCCAGGAGGGAAGTTTATGTGGAAATATGTGAAGGGTTGGAATAGCAGCGAGTGTGTGTTGGAGCCCTGCAGAGTTTGCAGCCCCCCAAGCTAACATACATCTCCTAAGCAGGAACACATCACTATCTCCCCAAGCATTCTGCCCAGATAATGTGCAGTTATTTATGACCTTTCCGTTTAACCCTGTGTTATCCAAATTCTGTTCAATGAAAAGTGTAAACTTACCACATAAACACTCTATATACAAAATAACATTCCCCAATAAAGATCAGAACATGATGTTCACATTTGCATGGAAGCACAATTGAATGAATGCGGATTATTCAGAGAATTACCGTATTTATGTTTATTGAGGATTGTTTTTTTATGTACTAGCAGTTAAGCTTCATACACACAATACGAAAATTGGATGAAAAATACCACTTTTGAAGTGTTCGTGCATATGTGCGTATCATTTATTTTTTGGTGGGGGAGTGGATCTTGGGTGGGAGTTCCCACACTTTTTTCCCCAGGACTTGTTCCCCTGATCTCGCCCTATATGCCCCCCCCCCCCCTCCAACCTTTGTCCCTTATTTTGCCAGAACAAAGGTGGCAACCCTACCTGCAGAGGACCAGCACAGTACAGCTTGCCCATGGTTGATTTGGCAGTGAGGAAGGTAACTTGGTAGATTGTTTTTAGTGGGAATTGATTAAAGGACAATTATACCAAAGGTGCTGTTGGCTTTCTAAGTACTCCTTACCCCTGCATTCTGTATGCTGGGAGTGCAACAGTCAGGAGTGTGCAACATATAGCACAGCATACAGAGTGCAGTGATTAGGGATATATAGCATACCATGTACATGATATACTTATGACCTAATGTTTACGCTGTGCATAGCCCTGCTGTTGTATGTTACATATTTCTGGAATATTTGTGCCAACCATACTATGTACTCTTGGTTGTACAAGACATACTCCTGATCATTGCACTCTGTGCATTATAAACTTCTGACTCCTGCACTCTACATGCTATACTGGTATTATATACTCCTGACCAAAGTCTTCATTATCTCAATAGTTGCTGGCTGCTAAGAAGTCTCTGACTATTTTAATGACGGTTCTACCAAAAACTCTCTATGTTCATGGGGTTTATTGTCCACATTTGTTTGTCCTTATAACAATGTTGCAGACCCAGGCATTCAGCTGTTTTCTAGTCAGCAGATTTTTCTTCTTGATATCCTCATGGCATCCCTTGTAATTATGCATACGTATCCTGGTGCATCTTGTTTGATGTTTTGTCTTTATACCTTAAATGTCTGCCTCTTGTTCCAAAAAATTTGCTACCAATTGTTTGAGGGTGCATTAAAAATGAGGGCGTGATTTTGTGAGCGTAGCTACAAATGGAGGTGTGATTTTATGGGTATGGTTAAGGCCGGGTTCACACTGGTACGACACGACAGCTGTTCTACTTTGGATCCGACTTTCAGTGAACAGGGATCCGACTTGGATCCCCGCCAATACCAGGCACTGTGTTTGGTATGAATCTTGAGGAGGAACTCCACGCCAAATTTTAAATAAAAAAACAACATGGGTTCCCCCTCTAAGAGCATACCAGGCCCTTGGGTCTGGTATGAATTTTGGGGAACCCCCACGTTTTTTTTCAGCGTAGGGGGTTCCCCTTAAAATCCATACCAGACCCAAGGGCCTGGTATGCTCTTGGAGGGGGAACCCATGCCGTTTTTTTATTTAAAATTTGGCGTGGAGTTCCCCCTCAAGATCATCAGAGCACAAGTCACATGCCAACGTTGGATCATGCAAAACAGCGATCCGACTTTGATCTGACTTCAATGATAGTCAAATGGGCTGAAGTAGGATCAAAGTTGGACCAAAGTAGTACAGGGAGCATTTTCAAAGTCGGACCGACTTGTGTCGGACCAGTTAAGACGTCTCCCATAGGGAAACATTGATTTTTCACACGTCATGCGACATGAGCTCCCAATGTCGGAGCGTTTGTCGTACCAGTGTGAACCCGGCCTAAAAGTGGGCTTGGTCAGTATGGCATCCCTGGATTTTATTTAGAAAATCTGGTCGCTTTACCTTCTGTGTGTACTATAGGCCCCACAGCTAGCCTCAGTTTTTACATCATCATGTACCACCTCTTATCACCCTGTAAACTATTCTCACCGGCTACAATCTCTGTCTTTATTTAATATACTTTAGCAATATAAGCAACAACTTCAATAGATATTACTAATTAAATGACATGAAAAATAAGTGATTTTATCAGGGATTTGATCGGTGTTCCAATGAAGCAATGGGGTTTATTTACTAAAGCTAGAGAGGGCAAAAGCAGTCACAATTCTCTAGAGAAACCAATCAGCTTCCAGGTTTCATTGCTAAAGCTTAATTAAACAAGCTGAGGTTAGAAGCTAATTGGGTTCTCTGCAGAATTGTGACTACTTTTGCCCTCTCTAGCTTTAGTAAATAAAACTCAATGTTTCTAAGGATAAAACTTAATTGATCACTCTCTAAAGCTGGTCATACGTGAATTGAAATTTGTCCGGGTTCAGCAGGGACCAGCCAAATTTTTGATCTATGTACGGGCACTGTGGTTGTGCAGAAGTCGCTCTTTTGGATTTTTGCAGCTTAATCAGTGGTGCAAGCTTTAGCCGGCAATGCTGTTTTGTGTATTCTGGCGGCTGGGAAGTCTCCCTGCTGTCAGAATACAATAGCTTAGCGGAGAGGCTTCCCCCTTCCTCCTCAAATGTGTGGATGGGGGAATCAATTACATTTTTTTTTTTTTTTTGTTGAACGAAAAAAAAAAAAGAATAATCTATGGAATGCTTTAGACTTGAGACTGTCCCTGAAATTCGAGGACATTTATCAACTGCAGATAGATGCTGTTAGATCCCAAATCAAGATTTTATAGATCTCTGTAAAAAACACACAGACAAGGCATTGTCTCCCGGCCAAGGCAGAGGCGAGACAGAGACAAGCGTTGTGGGTACAGGTCCGGATCTCAGCTCTAACCGGTTTATCGAGTCAGTCTTGCAACCGACCCCAGTTGTGCATCCTCCTTCCGGAGCAGCATGCACCCCATGGGTGGGACAGCTAGGTGTGATCTTGTGTGTTCATTGCCGACATTCAGGTGCTTAATAATTACACAATGAGTACACCCCTTGGCATGTTTGTCATTCCTCAGTTTTTATTTCAACATATGTCATAACATTCTTGAAGGGAAAAAAATGAAACTAAGGCAGCCACAGAGAGATGTCACACATTCCTGAAAAATGAGGCCTCATCACCTGGGCCAAGTGACAGCGAGTGGTGTAGCTCCACAGTCCACCAACCAGACCCAATTTGTTTTACTGGCAGCTTCCGAAAAGATTAAGGCAATATATTTCAGAAGAACATCTGTCTACAATGATCACAGTATATATTTGTTAATGTTTTGTTTCTATGTATAATTTGGAATTTTTATGTACAGGAAGCAGCCATACAGTATTTTCTCATTACATTCACTTCGAAGAATGTTCCTCTCTTTCAGTGCATATCTATGTGACTTTAATGCTAGATTCACACTTATGTGTTTTTGCAGGCCGCGTTTGTGCAGGCACAGCAGCCCATTCAAATGAATAGGCTGCCGTGCTTATGTTTCCGCAAAAAAAAGGTGCATGCACATAATGGGTGCCAAATCAGGGAGACAGGGCCTGAAATAGGCTCTGCCCTCACCCAAGATGGCTGCAAAGGTCACAAGAGGCACCAGCGTCAAAACCACAGTGAATTTCTTCCCCTTTCTGCATTGGTGCTTCGGTTGAGCGCCACCTACAGTGGGGAGTACAGAATCACTGCACCTGCCTACATGTAGATTTTCTGCAGGTCTCTGTCAGGTCCAAAGTCCTGTGACACATCTGTGCATGCGTGAAATCACATGGCATGCACTGTTGGAGGCACCAGGAAAGCCCTTTTCTCCTTGGCAAGTAAGGAGGAAATGCGGTGCTGCCACACAAAAAAAGTCAGGAACACTTATTTCAATTTCGTTCACATGGGCGTACTTTACCCAAAATGGGAAGTTCCGCTTGTCTAGCCTCCTGCTTTACTGTTAAGGCCCATACACACGATCTGACATGCAAATTAGCTGTTTTTTAAGGCAACATCCGACCGTGTGTACGCTCCATCGGACAAACTTTTTCGGTTTTCATCGGACAAAAGTTCGCTCTGCAAACAAAAGTCTGATGGAGCAAAGTCCGATCGTGTGTACAGAAAACCATCGGACTTAAGTCCAAAGTACAAACACGCATGCTCAGAACCAATGCAAAAGATCAGACAACAATGCAGAAGTTGTCCAAAGGGTGGCGGTAAAGAGCAGAAAAAATACGTGATTTTGTGAAAGTTGGCTGAAAAAGTCCTGCCGTGTGTATGCAATACAAGTTCACGGCCAACGCCCTTTGGACAGAAATCCACAGAAAAATTTGTTTAAAGTCCGATCGTGTGGAAAGGCTTAAGAAACAGAGAAAACTACATGATATCAAAAAGTGCAGTTTGCATTGCATAAACAGGACATCCTATCAGCAAGTAAATATTCTCTGTTTCTTTGGAATGGCTGTGTAAATGTCAGGACTAGATGAACAGAAGTAAATGATTAAGGAGTATATGACCACGTTCTGATAACTGTGTCTCCTTACAGGCCAGCGATGACGGTGAAAGTATTGGGAACTGTCCGTTTAGCCAAAGGCTATTTATGATCCTCATGCACAAAGGATGCCCCTTCACCCTGACCACAGTGGACATGAAGAGGTAGGTAGACCATTTAGATCAAAATCTACATTCTAAATTATCGCAGAAACCTAAAGCTGAACTCCAGGAAAATATAAAAGACACAACTTTATGCAGCTCTGCAATCATTATTACATCATTTTCTAAGTACCTGATATGACCTCGTATCAGCCTCTTGCAGTCCCTGTACAGAAGAGCTAAGACTGGTAAAGGGAGAAATAGCACAGGGAGCCAATCAGGTGTGCTGTGATGCAAGTAACAGTAAGACCCCTTTTAGACTGGGGCGGTTTTCATACGCTTTAGCGCTAGAAATAGCCTCTGCTAAGCGCCTGAAAACCGCCTCCCATTCATTCCAGTGTGACTTTTCACACTGTGGCGGTGCGCTTGTGGGATGGGAAAAAAGTCCTGCAAGCAGCATCTTTGGGGCGGTTTGGGAGCGCTGTATACAGTGCTCCCAAAACACCCCTGCCCATTGAAATGAATGGGCAGCGCTTTGAAAGTGCCGTAAGGTGGGAGTTTTTAACCACTTTTTTGGGGGGTTAAAAGCGTCCTGCTAGTGGTCAAAAAGCGCTGCTTAAACAGCGGTAAAGCTTTGCTAAAACTAGCGGCGATTTACTGCAAACACACGGGCAGCCCCAGAGTGAAAGGGGGTCTAAGGGGTAACAGACAGATTGCTCAACCATGTTCTGCTTCACTGTCCAGTTCCAGGGGCACAGGTATATATAGGGATATAGGTATAGGGACTTGTACATAAAAGTGAAACTGCAGCACAAAACGATAAGGTCCTCTTCCTTGCTATATAGGAATGTGCTGTGTGACAGAGCTGTGTAAATCACAGGTCTGGATGAACAGAAATGCAATTCCTTAGGCAGGTAAAACAGCTCCCATATGTACTATATATAGGTTATCTGTATTCACCTGTTTGCCTGAAATTGCTTAAAATGATGCCCGTCATTCGTAGGCAGCCATATTGTAGTCTGTCAGAGATTTCTCTCTTTCACTGCAAACAAGTAACCTTACTCTTTATATATATATATATATATATATATATATATATATATATATATATAAATAAAATGTATTACTGTTTAAAAAGAAAAATGTAATCTCTATGTTCCATTTTCTTTCACAAAGGGCACCTGATGTCTTTAAAGATTTGGCGCCAGGGTCACAGCCCCCGTTTCTCCTCTACGACACTGAGGTCAAAACAGACACCAATAAAATCGAAGAGTTTCTGGAGGAGATCTTGGTGCCCCCAAGGTAAGACAAAGTCCTGGGCGGGAGGCCTGCTAGTTGCTGACACTGAGCTACCAATCCTAGCATGCCCAGCCAACCATGATCTGCCATGTGTGAGAAAGTCTCCTGTTCTCTTTGTATTGCTTCCTTTATGTGAAATCCTTGGTGTTCCTGCTAGTCCCTCTGCTTTCTTATTGAAAACTGACCACAATAAGCAGGAAAACACACAGTGGTCAGTTCTCCAGCCATGCTGGGAACTTAGTGTGCTGTCCTCCAATGATCAGAATTGTCCTAACACGCCCCCACTGCACAGCCATTCACTGGGAAGCTCAGTGTACTGCTGTTTCTCCTCCCCCAGCTCTTATGCAGCTGAGAACAGTGGGAATGTGATCACTTATAAAAAAAAAAAAAAAAAAAAAGAACATTTATTTATAATGTATTTTTATATCTATATAAAAATAAATGGGTTGTTTTGCAAGATGATCATTTACAATCACTTTAAGGTAGCCAATTGAAATGAATGGGCTAGCAACGCACCAGAACGGATCAAAAATGCACCACGGCACCAGATGTCGGACGTAGGCTGTCTGCATCCAGGGCTGATCTGATCATACACAGGTCCATGAGCGAGCAGCCACAATTAGCTGCAGGAGCTGTCAGCCTCCTATTGCTTTCAATGAGGCTTCAGTCTGCAGCTAATTGCCAGGAACCTCAGCTGGGTCAATATGTTGACAATATCTATAGTAGGGGTGAGGTGTTTTTTTTTATTTTTTTAAACCAGCACTGTACTATACGACAAATTAAATCTTAGTGAAATCACACTAGCCTGCACAGGAAAATTACGCATTTTACCGTGCAAGCTTGTAAGTGTTACCATGCGTTTTACCATGCAAGTGTCGACTGTGGCAAGAAAAAGTGTGATGCTCATTTTTTCTTTTTCTTTTTAACATAGAGTGAACCTTCATTATTGTAATCGCACAGAAGTGAGATGAGTATCGTTGCTGTGTGGTGATATGCGGTGCCATCCAATGCGTTGTGGAAAAATGCAGACATGCTGCAATTTTCCGTACTACAACGCACCAAACATCACACCAGCATTGTGGTGCAAGGCTGGATTCACACCTATGCACTTTTAGTGCTTTTTGCATTTTGCCATACAGAACGTGTTCCATAGAAAACCATGTTAAATGGATTGGAGTGCAAATTTGCACAAATGCAAAAAGCACTAAAAATGCATAGGTGTGAATCAGGCCAAGTATTTTAGCTTGCACATGATTGGATAATAAAATCAGCAGAGCTTCCCCTATCACGTGCAAGTTAAAATGCTGTTTTTTTTATTTTCCTTGCATGTCCCCCTCGGATCTACAGCGAATGCACTTTCAGTGCAATTTCAAGTGCACTTTGCACTTATAGTGCAAAGTGGATTTGCCTTTCGTAAATAACACCCTATGGAACCAAAAAACAGAAAAAAATCCCTGGCTATTTCCATAAAATGCACAGATGTGAACTACATCCATAGGAAACCATGTTAAAAGAACTGTAGTGTGATTCTGCAAAACTGAAAATGCACTAAGAAATGCATAGGTGTGAGCCAGGCCTAAATCCTGTTTATAGCCATGGCAGGTGCCACTCATTTTTGTATGCATTTCATAATTGCATTTTAGGTCATTTCCTCCTTGTGTTCCCTTGCTGCCAACCTTGAACTTTGCAGGCCTATTTACGTGAGTTTTCACACTCAGCTAGTTTATATGGAAGTTGAAACGCTTGTAAAATGCAGCTTCCCATACTGCTTGCTGGGACTGGGACCAATACAGAAAAAGAGATTTTTATTTGTCCCTGCACTCTTCATTGTTTGGTCTCATTCATACTGACACACCTGCGTTTACATTTTCTAAACCCGGGAGAAGTGATCTGAGAAATATACAACTTTAAAGCGGTAGTAAACTCAGCTTTAGGACTTGTACCTACAGGTAAGCCTATAATAATGCCTAGCTGTAGGTACATTTAGGAGATAGACATTTGCACTAGTCGGTGGTGTCAGCAGCGCATGCACACTGCGCTCTGAATGGACAGCACACTGGCGTAATCCGTCCATTGAGAGCGCTGGAGGGCTTAGTTCTAGGATGAATCTGTCATAATATGCAGTGCTACCACTACTTTGGTCAAAGATGCTTCCAGAAAGCAATATTTTTTTGCACGCATTAGTAAATAACTCCTGCGCTACGAAGTGATAACCCTCAAAATTATAAAGATAGACCTAATAAACAAACCAAATAATAAACCGTGGGTTGCTGCATGCACAAAATTGTGTTTGCACAATTCATGAATATAATTTAATAAATGTGTGCCGTGCTACCAGTCTCAAAATGATAAATGTACAATACTATGCAAAACTACTAAGTACCAGCTTAATAATGTCCTTCATATATATATCAAGTGTAAAATAATAAGTCAGTTCATAATAACATGTTATCAAAATTGTATATTGAGAAATTCCAAAATATCATTCTTAACCACTTCAGCCCCAGAAGAATTTACCCCCTTCCTGACCAGAGCACTTTTTGCGATTCGGCACTGCGTCGCTTTAACTGACAATTGCGCGGTCGTGCGACGTTGTACCCAAACAAAATTGAAGTCCTTTTTTTCCCACAAATAGAGCTTTCTTTTGGTGGTATTTTATTTTTTTTTTGCGCTATAAGCAAAAAGAGAGCGACAATTTTGAAAAAAAATGCATTATTTTTTACTATAATAAATATCCCCCAAAAATCTATAAAAAATTGTTTTTTCATTTTTGGTAAAAAAAAAAAAAAAAAAATCACAATAAGCATATATAGATTGGTTTGCGCAAAAGTTATAGCATCTACAAAATAAGGGATAGATTTATAGATCTTTTATTATTATTTTCTTTTTACTAGTAATGGTGGCGATCTGCGATTTTTATTGTGACTGCAACATTATGACGGACACATTGGACAATGACACATTTTTGGGACCATTGGCATTAATACAGCGATCAGTGCTAAGCAGTGGCGAAATTATAGGGGTCGCCAAGATCGCCATGGTGACCGGGCCCCTTGCTGCAGGGGGGCCTTGAGGCCCCCCTGTACTCTTTGATAGGAGGGGAGGCTGAGAGGAGCTCCCCGATCGTCAGCCAAGCTGTAATGGCATTGTGCAGGGAGCTCCTCACATACCTAAAGTGAAAGCACTGTGTGCTGTGCTGTGCTCTTTGTCTCCCCCTACAGTGCAGTACCTGGCAGGAAGAAGGTATGGCTGACGTTTTTTTTTATAAGACTATCTACTGTATCTGTATGTGTCTTTATATGTGCATGCGTGTGTGTGTGTGGGGGGGGGTGCATGCATGTGTGTGTGTGTGGGGGGGGGGGGTGCATGCATGTGTGTGTGTGTGGGGGGTGCATGCATGTGTGTGTGTGGGGGGGGGTGCATGCATGTGTGTGTGTGGGGGGTGCATGCATGTGTGTGTGTGTGGGGGGGGGGGGGCATGCATGCATGTGTGTGGGGGGGGGGGGTGCATGCATGTGTGTGGGGGGGGTGCATGTGTGTGTGGGGGGGGTGCATGCATATGTGTGTGTGGGGGGTGCATGCATGTGTGGGGGGTGCATGCATGTGTGGGGGGTGCATGCATGTGTGTGGGGGGGTGCATGCATGTGTGTGTGTGGGGGGGGGGTGCATGCATGTGTGTGGGGGGGTGCATGCATGTGTGTGTGGGGGGGGGTGCATGTGTGTGGGTGTGCGAGCGGGCGGTGGGGATTCACAGTGGCAGCATTTGGCACACCGGCAGCATTTAATGGGCACACTGGCAGCATTTGATGGGCACAGTGGTGGCATTTGATGGGCACACTGGCGGCATTTGATGGCACAGCAGCAGAGTTTGATGGGCACAGTGGCGACACTTGATGCTACAGTGGTGGCGTTTGATGGTACAGTGGCAGCAATTGATGGGCACAGTGGCGACATTTGATGGTACAGTGGCGACATTTGATGGGCACAGTGGCTGCAATTGATGGGCACAGTGGCAGCATTTGATGGGCACATTGGCGACATTTGATGGTACAGTGGCTGTGATTGATGTTTTTATTTCCGATTTTTTTTTTGTTTGCTTGCGCCCCCCAAAATTTTGAGCACCAGCTGAGGTTTATATGTGCATTTATTTTTATATATATTATATATATATATATATATATATATATATATATATATATATATATATATATATATAGTGTGTTTTTATATAAAAATTAAGAAATTGGTTCATTTATATGCAGCCACCCACTTGTGACTGGGCCCTGGTGTTCCAACATCGGGCTCGGAGTAAAGAGCTTTGTCGGGGGGGGGGGGGGGCCGCCATGGTTTCTTGCATCTGGGCCCCGAGGGTTCTAGTTACGCCACTGGTGCTAAGTATAACTGCGGCGGTTGGTTGGGAAGCGGTTAATAATACTTAATAAGATTCTAAACGACTTCTTCCTGATCACCACTGTGCTTTCAGAGCCCTCACCTTAAGACCCCTTTCACAATGAGGCATTTTTCAGGCGTTTTAGAGCTAGAAATAGCACCTGTAAAGCCCCTGAAAACATTCTCTGCAATGGGTGCTTTCACACCCGGGCGGTGCGCTTGCGGGATGTTCAGAAAAGTCCTGCAAGCAACAACTTTGGGGCGGGTTTGTAATGAATGGGCAGCACTTTACACAAGCGAAGCAACACAAGAGTTTTTAACCCCTTCTTTGGGGTTAAAAATGCCCCACTAGCAGCCGAAAAGCATTGCACAAGCGCCACTTAAACAGCGGTAAAGCACCACTAAAACGAGCAGCGCTTTACCGCGAATGCGGCTCCAGTGTGAAAAGGGGTCTAATGCCCCGTACACGCGGTCGGACTTGCCAACGGACTAAGCTCCGTCGGCATTTCCGACAGAAAGATTTAGAACAGGTTCTATATCGAAGTCTATCGGAAATAGATAGAAAAAGTCCGATAGGGCATACACACGGTCGGAATGTCCGATGAAAAGCTCCCATCTGACTTTTTCTGCCGGAAAGTCCGACCGTGTGTACACGGCATTAGTGTGAAATACAAGCATGTAAAATCACATCCAACTTGGTTCTCTATGGTCTGTATCATGTACCAGGGTCCTCCGTGAACCTGTAGTGTGGCCTCCCACTCACTAGGGTGCTTGTATCCTGTCAGATGTTCCTCCAGGATAATAGGGTGCTGGTCCATTTAAGAGCGTCTTACCCACACAATGTATGGTTACTCCCACCACAGTGGTCAGGAGTTGGACCTACACAGGCACATAATGGGTGGTATTGCACTTGGCTGCCCAGTGATAGAGTCTAAAGCCCTGCACACGCGATCATTATATCATACAAAAAAAATACCGCTTTTAAAGCGATCGTCTCAGTTAGTACACAGCTGTCATCCGAACACAAACACAAAAGGTTTTCTCGTACGATACCAGATCGTATGATTTTCATTTAACCAGTACAGTTTTCATCCGAAAATACAATACAAATACATTACATCGCTTCCAAATGTTTATTCTGTTGTACGAGAATTTTTCGTACTTTAGTAACCTATTCGTTTTCGATACGAGACTAGCATCTGAATAAAACCGGACAATTATTCGTCTGATAATCTCATTGCGCGTATTAGGCTTAAGTGGGGTCGCTAAGGGCAATCTGGGTTCTCTGAAAGATATTCTGCACTTGCAGAGGATTTCTATGCTCAAAGACACTATGGGGGTTATTTACTAAAGAAAAATCCACTTTGCACTGAAAGTGCACTTGGAAGTAAAGTCGCTGTAGATCCGAGGGGGACATGCAAGGAAAATAAAAAAACAGCATTTTAGCATGCACATGATTGTATGATAAAATCAGCAGAGCTTCCACTCATTTCAGATAAACCCCTTAGATTTAGGGCAAATCCAGTACAAAGTGGATTTGCCTTTCGTAAATAACCCCCTATGGGTTATTTACTAAAACGGGAGGGTGCAGAATCTGGTGCAGGTCTGCATAGAAACCAATCAGCTTCCAGGTTTTACTGTCAAAGCCTAATTGAACAAGCTGGGGTTAGAAGCTGATTGGCTACCATGCACAGCTGCACCAGATTCTGAGTGCACAAGCTTTAGGCCCCTTTCACACTGGGGCGTTTTTGAGGCGGTACAGCGCTAAAAATAGCGCCTGTACAGCGCCTGAAAAAATCCGGCCCCATTCACTCCAGTGTGAAAGCCGGAGGGCTTTCACACTGGAGCGGTGCGCTAGCAGGACGGTAAAAAAAAGTCCTGCTAGCAGCATCTTTGGAGCGGTATAGGAGCGATGTGTTCACTGCTCCTATACCGCTCCTTCCCATTGATTTGAATGGGACACCGCGGTAATACCGCCGCAAAGGCGGCGCTCTGAGGGGGATTTTAACCCTTTTTCGGCCGCTCGCGGGGGGTAAAACCGCACCGCGAGCGGCCGAATACCGCGGCTAAAACGACGGTACAGCAGCGCTAAATATAGCGCTGCTTTACCGTCACCGCGGCTCCCGCCCCAGTGTGAAAGGGGCCTAAATCTCCCCATTACTAGTAAATCTGTCATTACTTTACATTCTCTACTCTACAATGTTGTTGTGGCACTAAGGAGTCATGACTGATAGAGTGAAGGTGCTGAAGTTCTGGCTAAATGCTTATAGAATCCTACATGTTTATGCTCCAAAATCTTTACTACAATATGGCAATTATTATTTTTTTATTACAGTTATCCTAGCATGACACCTAAATACAAGGAATCCACCACAGCAGGGAATGATGTTTTCCATAAATTCTCTGCATACATCAAGAACCAATTACCAGCCCATGAAGACCGTAAGTATACACATTATATAACATAATACAATAATAATACATTTATTATTGTATCATAAATACAACATTAAAAATTATAGAACATATTTAAAAATTTTAGAAGAATCTGAAACTCCACTCTATGGTTGTTTTAATAATTAAGGCATGGTTTACCTGTCACAGATAGGTGTGTGTGTGCGGTTATTCACTCATACAGTGCCTTGATAAAAAGTATTCATACCCCTTAAAACTTTCCAAATTTTGTCATGTTACAACCAAAAATGTAAATGTATTTTATTGGGATTTTATGTGATAGACCAACACAAAGTGGCACATAGTGGAAGGAAAATGATAAATGGCTTTACAAATTTTTTACAAATAAATATGTGAAAAGTGTGGCGTGCATTTGTATTCAGCCCCCTTTACTCTGATACCCCTTACTAAAATCTAGTTGAACCAATTGCCTTCCGAAGTCACCTAATTAGTAAACTAGAGTCCACCTGTGTGTAATTTAATCTCAGTATAAATGCAGCTGTTCTGTGAAGCCCTCAGAGGTTTGTTAGAAAACCTCAGTGAACAAACAGCATTATGAAGGCCAAGGAACACACCAGACACATCAGGGATAAAGTTTAAAGCAGGGTTAGGTTATAAAAAAATATCCCAAGCTTTGAAGATCTCACGGAGCAGTGTTCAATCCATCATCCATCTGGAGGAGCTGCAGAGATCCACAGCTCAGGTGGGAGAATCTGTCGACAGGACAACTATCAGTCGTGCACTCCACAAATCTGGCCTTTATGGAAGATTGGCAAGAAGAAATACATTGTTGAATGAAAGACATAAGAAGTCCTGTTTGCAGTTTGCGAGAAACCATGTGGGGGACACAGCAAACATATGGAAGAAGGTGCTCTAGTCAGAGAACAAAATGTAACTTTTTGGCCTTGAAGCAAAATGCTATGTGTGGCGGGAAACTAACACTGCACATCACCCTGAACACACCATCCCCACCAGGAGAACAGGTTGGTGGCAGCATCGAGTTGTGGGGATGCTTTTCTTCAGCAGGGACAGGGAAGCTGGTCAGAGTTGATGGGAAGATGGATGAAGCCAAATACAAGGCAATCTTAGAAGAAAACCAGTTAGAGTCTGCGAAAGACTTGAGACAGGGTGGAGGTTCACCTTCCAGCAGCAAAACGACTCTAAAGCCCCATACACACGCTCGGATTATCCGAGGACCAGGTCCGTCGGATCATGTCCGTCGTACTTTGTCCGATGTTGGTTTTGCGTACACACGCAACGTTGTCGGAAAATCCGATCATTCTGAACGTGGTGACGTTTGTTGCGTACGACGGGACTACGTAGAGGCTTGTAGCCAATAGCTTTGGTCTTGTAATGTGATCTGAGCATGCGTAGCACTTTGTCCGTCGGAATTCGCTACACACGATCGGATTTGGTGTGATCGGACTTTGTTGTCAAAAAATCTATCCAGCAGGAGATAGGACTTTGTCCGTCGGACAATCCGATGGAAACTGTCCGATGGTGCCTACACACGGTCGGAATTTCCAACAACATTGTCCGATAGGACAGAATCCATCGGAAAATCCGACCGTGTGTATGGGGCTTAAAAATACAGCCAGAGCTACAATGGAATGATTTAGATCAAAGCATATTCATGTGTTAGAATGGCCCAAAGTCCAGACCTAAATCCAATTGAAAATCTGTAGCAAGACTTGAACATTGCTGTTTGGACGCTCTCCATCCAATCTGACAGAGCTTGAGCTATTTTGCAAAGAAGAATGGGCAAAAATATATCACTCTCTCTAGATGTGCAAAGCTGGTAAAGACATCACCAAATAGACTTGCAGCTGTAATTACAGCGAAAGGAGGTTCTACATAGTATTGAATCGCACGCCACACTTTTTACTTTACTTTAATTATTTTAAAAATAAAAATTGAAAAACATTTATCATTTTCCTTCCACTTCAAAATTATTGTGTTGGTCTATCACATAAAATCCCTATAAAATACATTTATGTTTTTGGTTGTAACATGACAAAAAGTGGTATGAACACTTTTTCAAGGGACTGTATATTCTCTCCCTGTCTGTCTCTCTCCCCATGGAAGATGACCTTTTTCCTGCCTGAGCAGTAAAAATCCCTGAAACAATTTATTGATAGCAAGGTTCTTAGAAAAAACCATCATGATTTGGCGGTAATAGGGCTCCTTTTTTCAGGGCTACAAACAATATATAGAAGAAAATACAATAAGTCATTTTTTTTTTATGGTTGATATTGCAAAAGTTACGATGGAATACGTCCATTTATTTTTTTTTTTCAGATCTACAAAAGAATTTGCTGCGCTCATTTCTACTCCTAGACCGTTACATGTTGACTCCACTACCACATGAGTTGGCCAAGGATCCCAAGATGACCGAATCCCAGAGAAAATTCTTGGATGGAGATGAACTGACACTTCCAGACTGTAACCTCCTGCCTAAACTCAACATCATTAATGTGAGTGGGAAACCTTTTTATTATTCATCTTTTAATATTAAAATGTCATGCATTTAATGATAACTTCTGACAAGTTCTCTGACACACGAGCTAACAGCAGCTGAAAATTTGTTTTGGGGAGGGAGCTCAGAGGGAGGTAAGCAAGGAGCTTGTCTATTAAAGCGGAGTTCCACCCAAAAGTGGAACTCCGGCTCATTTGCCTACTCCCCACCTCCGGTGCTACATTTGGCACCTTCCGGGGGGAAGTGGGGGGCGGATACCAGTCTTTCACGGGTATCCTGATACCACTTCTGGGAGTCTGGGACTTTGACATTATCACTGGGCTCCCTCCTCCTTCCCCTGGCTGGGCCAGTAGGAGAGGAGAGGAGCCTGGCGCATGCGCAGTAGGGTACCCGGCATGAAGCCGTAAGGCTACACTGCCGGGTTCCCTTACCCGGAATGGCGGCGGCAGCACCGGACAGCTGATGAAAAAAATCAGCTGCGGTGCCAACATTGCTGGACTCCAGGACAGGTAAGTATTAAAAGCCAGCAGCTGCAGTATGTGTAGCTCCTGGCTTTTAATTATTGCAGTGGAGGGCGGACCTCCGCTTTAACAATGCAGCTCTTCATGTTCCTTCGTTCCACTGCCTATGTGCAGGGGGGGGGGGCGTTTGCCTTACCTTCAGACTCCTCTCCCACTGCTGGAAGAGGAAGAAAGATTTCTAACATGATCTGCACATTTTAAAAGAGTGGAGAAAGGGAAAGACAGCAGATATAAAACTTATGTAGGAGGATTTGTTTCTTCTCTGTGCATCATCTGAGGCTGTTCACTTCACTGGGTATAGGAGAGGGTTCACATCCACTTTAAAGTGTTACTAAACCCAGTAATATAAAAATAGTTCATCTGCCCCACCCCCCAGGTTATAAATCTTCTTTTTACATTAAAATATTGCCACTATATACACCTTTTTGGATGATCTGTATACCACGGTTACATGATAAACTGTTCAGGAAAAAGGAGGAGATTTTCACTACAGCCTATATACACGCCCACATGTGTGATGTCAATACCATGTGACCTGGCTGTAAATGTTCTCTCCCGCATAAAAGACAACTGAGCATGTGCAGGTCGGCTACCCTGCCTGTGTTAGCTGGCTTTCCCCAGATAGACAGTGCAGGAGGGAAGGATCTGTGCATACAGGATAAATCATCCTTTTTACACAATGCAGAGGATTAACCCCTAAAGTTCCACAGGGAGTATAACAAGCATGCTATGCTGCATATACAGACTGATTTTACTGTTGTGAGTTAGTAACACTTTAAGTCTAAAAATATTGCAGTCATTTATAACATGAGCTGCTACCATATAAATTCTTCACCAATGAGTATTTTACCTATTTCAGTAGCAATTCTAGTGTGCGACGTGGAATGAAATGATGGGTTAGGGGTTATTATTATTATCCAGTATTTATATAACGATAACAGTTTGCACAGTGCTTTACAATATAAAAGAGAGACAGTATAGTTCCAATAGGATAAAATACAGCATTGTTAAGAGGTCCCCGATCATAGGAGCTTACATTCTAATAGGCAAGTGGTACAAAATAAAAAATAAATAAAATAAATAATACAGCGCTTAACAAACATGTGTCCATATAAGTGAAAACAAATAAACAATCATACATAAAATGTAACAAAAGTCCATGTGAACCGTGCAAATAATAAACAACTAAATAGGTGCTTCACATCCAAAGTGTAAAGTTGCAGGGGATATTTCACAACTAATGGACAAAGATGCAAGGCAGAAAATCGCAGACAAGTTCAGGTGTGACAAAACACCCCCACATGTGTCCCCACTCACCGTATCACAATGACACCCAGCTTTGCAGTCTGGGAGTCAGATTAGACTTGTAACAGACTCCACCGGAAATTGCTGGATGGCAGGAATGGCTGATGAAAATTAGGAAACGAATGATCCTTCCACATTAATTCTCAATCATTTGAAAAACAGGTACCCATAGAGGAAAGAAAGGGACCAATAGTGAAGTATGCTAAGAAAAGGGATTTATTGCACATACAAGGGCATACTTACAAACGTAAGTTAAAAGTAGGCATTGGAAATGGTATAAAACTGCAGCAAACGCCGTTATCGGTGTTCCACGAGACCAGAAGTGATGTCAGAACCGGAAGTACATCACGTCGATGCATTTTGCCCTCCCACAGGCGTCATCAAAGGATACAAAAGGCTATAACTGGGGGATGAGCTGATGGAAGAGATAAAAGTTCAGTAAGGTGGAGGCGTGATAGGCTTTCCCGAAGAGAGGAGTTTTCAGGGATCGCCTAAAAGCAGTGAGAGTAGGAGATAGCCTGACTGATTGAGGTAGCAGAGAGGACAGTTTGGATGATATTTGGAGACAAGATTGGTGGTGTAGCTGGGGGCAGAGTTGTGAGTGGCTTTGTATGATGTTGTTAGTATTATGAATTTGGCTTGCTGGGCAATCGGAAGCCAGTGTAGGGATTGGCAGATGCTGAATGGTTGAGCTTCATCCAATTCAGCTTTAACTGAACTGATCTAATCATAAATCTGCTCCCACTCTTATTCTAACTACCCTGACGAGGAATGATGTCTCTACTTACCTATTCCCAGGGTGTTCCAGTTTGGCCACATGATCGGCTCCCAGCAACAGCTTCAGGGGAGAGAAGAAACATTGGATGTTCCATAGTGATGTCATCGCCCAGGCATTGCAGCCAATGTTAGCGCACTCTCTTCTCCCCTGAAGCCGCCTGCTGGGGAGATCACATGACCAGACCGGCATGCCCTGAGAATAGGCAACTATAGACCTTTTCCTTTTACATGGTAATTAGTATAGGAGTTAGACTGGGGTGGGAGCAGATTTAGGATTAGAGGGTTTAGCCTGGACGTCCACTTTAAGAGCCGGTTCACACCAGGGCGACTCAGAATCCGACTTCAGGTCGCCCCGAGACGCCCCAAGTCGCGCTGTAATGTTAATCTATGGAGCCGTCTCAATGCACACTTCTGAAGTCGCTCCGACTTCAAAAAAGGTTCCTGTACTACTTCAATCCGACTTCTAGGTGACTTGTACCCATTGATTTCAATGGAAGTTGCCTCCAAGTCAGATCTCCATCTATTTTGAAGCGACTTTACAGGAAAATAAATTTGTTTACTCAGTCAAACCCCACCCTCCCAAAGAGCTGATTATTCTGTGATTGAAATATTAAAATACTTAAGCGCTAGTGAGGATTAAAATCAGAGGACCATTAGTGTTTCAAGATGGCCAAATGATACAGCTGCAAACCCATAAGAAAGTGCTCCCACACGTGAGTGATATGTTAAAAGTACACAAATAAATGTGTGATGAGTGCGCTTGTATCAACCTTAAAACAAAATTCAAAAAACCTGTACAACACTTAGAATATATAGTGTATACACCGTGATTAATAAAAACCTGTGTAGTGCAGTGATTTAAAATACGCTTTTAGACCTCCAATTGTTGTTTGGATAGAGGGTTAAAATAATGGATATAAATGTGTCAAGTTTCTCCTATAGATCCTGAAACATTTTTGGTGATTATCCTGAGTTTATTTAATGAGGCACTTGAATGATTGCTGGTGAGAGGTATCAATTACCTATTGCTCAATGTAGAGCTGGTGCCAATAAATGAACAATTATTTGAGTATATAAAAATAGGGTAAATTAATGCATAAATAACTGCTGTCTTTGTTACAGCCGCCGATGCTCAAATTAATGAAGAATATTTCTATGCATTTACCCGGTATCCTACCAGGCTGAATCAATCTGTATCATTACATGCAGAAAAAGGAGATTGAATGCAGGAAGTTGCTGCTCACAATATGAATGGTGCACAAGTAAAAGGAGAAAAAAAGACAAAAGGGAAAAAAAAAAAAAAACAGACACTTTCCTTTTCTGCTGACACCTCCAGGTGCTGTTCGTTTTCTGTCTTTTACGCTGTGCTTACAGGCACTTCCAGTCAGTTTGCATATGGGGAGAGAAAGAAACATACACCATTGCGCAGTATTTCCTAAAAAGAAATGTGTGTGTGTGTGCTGTGACCAGTGAGCGGTAATCTACTCACATACACCCGGTAATGGTACAGCGATAGCCGAATGCTTGTCAGGCTTTTTTGCTACAGGGCTGGATGCCCTGCTCTTCCACACTCTGCGTGCTGCGGTGATGTCACTAGGCTCCTCCTCCCGACGCGTTGCATTACAGTCACGTAACGTTACGTGACTGTAATGCAACGCGTCGGGAGGAGGAGCCTAGTGACATCACCGCAGCACGCAGAGTGTGGAAGAGCAGGGCATCCAGCCCTGTAGCAAAAAAGCCTGACAAGCATTCGGCTATCGCTGTACCATTACCGGGTGTATGTGAGTAGATTACCGCTCACTGGTCACAGCACACACACACACATTTCTTTTTAGGAAATACTGCGCAATGGTGTATGTTTCTTTCTCTCCCCATATGCAAACTGACTGGAAGTGCCTGTAAGCACAGCGTAAAAGACAGAAAACGAACAGCACCTGGAGGTGTCAGCAGAAAAGGAAAGTGTCTGTTTTTTTTTTTTTTTCCTTTTGTCTTTTTTTTTTTTTTTTTTTTCCTTTTGTCTCTTTTTCTCTCCTTTTACTTGTGCACCATTCATATTGTGAACAGCAACTTCCTGCATTCAATCTCCTTTTTCTGCATGTAATGATACAGATTGATTCAGCCTGGTAGGATACCGGGTAAATGCATAGAAATATTCTTCATTAATTTGAGCATCGGCGGCTGTAACAAAGACAGCAGTTATTTATGCATTAATTTACCCTATTTTTATATACTCAAATAATTGTTCATTTATTGGCACCAGCTCTACATTGAGCAATAGGTAATTGATACCTCTCACCAGCAATCATTCAAGTGCCTCATTAAATAAACTCAGGATAATCACCAAAAATGTTTCAGGATCTATAGGAGAAACTTGACACATTTATATCCATTATTTTAACCCTCTATCCAAACAACAATTGGAGGTCTAAAAGCGTATTTTAAATCACTGCACTACACAGGTTTTTATTAATCACGGTGTATACACTATATATTCTAAGTGTTGTACAGGTTTTTTGAATCTTGTTTTAAGGTTGATACAAGCGCACTCATCACACATTTATTTGTGTACTTTTAACTTATTCTGTGATTGGCCACAGCCAAAGTCGCCTGGCCTGGGGGCAACTTGAAGTTGTGTTGTAAATAACTCAAAGTCACATTGAAGTTGCTTCCAAGTTGCCTTGCTAAGTCGCGCTGTAAGTCGTGTTGCCCCAGTGTGAACCGGCACTAAGGCCGCGTACACACGAAGGGACTTTTCCCGGCGGACCTAAGTCCAGCGGACAATCCGCTGGACTTTCCAGCTGGGTCCGCTGGACTAAAAAGCGAACGGACTTGACCACACACGATCACGCAAAAAGTCAGACGGTTCACGCGATGACGTACAGCACGTACGACGGGACTAGAAAACGAAAAATACTAGAAAAATACTTGCTACTGAGCATGCGTCCTTTTTGGTCCGCCGGACCATACTACACACGGCCGGATTGTCCGCTGGACTGCCAAGTCCAGCGGATAATTTTAAAACAAAACTTAAAACTTTAGTCCGCCGTACTTTGGGCAAAAAAAGTCCGCCGGCGCCCACACACGAGGGGATTATCCGCTCGACTTCGGTCCAGCGGATAATCCCGCGGGATAGTCCCTTCGTGTGTACGCGGCATAAGTCAAACTTGTTTTAATTGTGTATTTATTTTAAGGTATTTGTAGTAAATATTTTTTTTTTATTTTTTTTATATAAATTGTGCTTGTAACACCTGAAATGTCCAATTAAGAGTTTCCAGCTATACTCCTTTTACATTAATGGATGTGCTGCAATGACCAATGTGCTGGCCAAGATATACACTATATATAGGACTCTAACTAACCCTAAACAATAGTCTTGGCTTTAGATATTAACTCTCCAGCATTCACCACTGAAATATCAGTTTTGCAGAAGGGGAACAAAGAGAAAACCGTGAGTGCAGATAGCTAAATAATTATTTGCTACAGCAGTGTTTATAATGGTAGGCCAAAGTTCTACTTTAAGCTGATTGCATAGACATGTAGATATAAGAAACTATAAAAAAAACTCTCTTCTTTCTCTCCGGCAGACGGTTTGCAAACACTTTCGCCATTTCGACATCCCCAAAGACCTGAGGGGTTTATTTCGCTACCTGAACAACGCAGCACAGCTGAACACCTTCACATACACCTGTCCAAGCAAAGACGAGATCATACTGTTCTATAGCTCTGTGGCCAAACCATTGCCACGCTGAGGACCTTCCATACAAAGCTTTGAACTCTTCACCGCTGCATCCAGTGTGCACGGTGCAGGACTGCCATCACCGTCCAATTACCTTCTTTGGCTACAAAGACAGTTGTGTTGCAAGAGCGCCCTCTACAGCTTTTGGTATGCAGTATCAAACAATGGTATAAAACACTGAATTGTCCTTGTACAGCCAAGCAATGTTAATATCGTCTTCCATGGAGATAATACAAGCAGACCTGTCTTCATTCAAGTAAAAATATTTTATTGATTCTGTATACATATACATTCAATATTTAAACAGTTACAAAAATAAACTATTATTCTTGGGGGGGGGGGGGGGGGGGGGGGGGGGGGGATAAGTGGCTGCACACAAGTTGAGAATTACCATTGACTGATACTCTAGTCAACCTTTTTATAGCTTGAACTCCCAGGTTAACGTAAAGCAGTAGGTGGCAGTTATACATGAACAGGCCTATTTAGTGGAACAAAGCATACCATTCAAAGGAGCCAATTAGCATCCATCTTGTACTGGTCTGACTCCAGGAAGGTGAATACTGATTGGTTCCTTTGGCTTGCTGCACTTTTCTCCTTGAGCCGTTTATTTAATAAGGAAGAAGTTGAGGCAGTTCCAGATGAACAGACAACTTCTATTTCCATGAATATAAGTTTCCTCAAAACCACCTTCTCCATAGCTAGCGTTTCAACACATACCTATCCTATGGGTATTAAATACATACTGTAGTTTACCAATTCAAAGGCTAGCCATACACAACTCTATTTCCCTTGTTCAGTCCCACTGAACAAGAGAATGGGAGAAATTATGGGTTTCCCCTAGCCATGCTAAACAGCATGGGTGTATACCCATGGCTGAATACCCAAACAGGGACTGCATCTTATCAGATGCAGTCCCTGTTTGGCCAAAAATGTTCCACATGGCTCAGTCTCAAACCACCTACGGCTCAAATTTTGGCCAATTCAGCAGGATTCAGCCACAATGAATCGTCTATGGGTAGCCTTGCACAGCCCTATGCGCTACTAACATATTTCTGTTATCTACCTATACTGTATTCTGTTAATTTAATTAAAACTCTGCTTGCTGACATTTGGATATGTAAATAAAAACGTTTTGTTTTAAAATCAAGTTTATGTGACTTAGGCGTTCAAAATTGTTAATACAAAAATCATGAGTACATAAAAAGAAACACAATAGGGTGCTTCAAAAGCAGTATGAAAGATCAATTTATTAATAAAAATCAAATAAGTCACTCACATGTAGTAGATAGAAGGAATATCCAAAGCAACGCAAAGAAACACAAGAGGGTGATTCTAAGTGCAGTATGCAAGTTTCATTTATCAATGAAAAGCAAATAAACCACTCACATGTAGTAGAATAAAAATCACATGTAATAAATTCTGCTGCCGTCATCCAGAAACATAGGCAGTGCAAAGATGATAAGAAAGCAGAAACCACCAAAGAGAGTGGATTTCTGCATGTTCTGCTTCCTATCATCTTTGCACTGCCTGGGTTTCTGGATGACGGCAACAGAGCTTATGACATGCGATTTTTATTCTATTACATGTGAGTGGTTTATTTGCTTTTTATTCATAAAGAAACTTACATACTGCACTTAGAAACACCCTCTTGTATTTCTTTGCATTGCTTAGAATCTTCCTTCTATCTGCTGAGGAGCTGCACTAAGTCTTAATGAAGCCAGCTGAGCCTACACATTATATAGCTTATGTTATGGACTTAACCACTCTCGATTTTTTAGGCTTGTATTGCGTTGTTAACAGATTTGCTTTAATCACTTAAAAAAACCTAGGCCGGCATTTACACTAGTTTAGTGCGTAAAATGAAACGCGCAAAAATGCGTGTCGCACTTGCAGTGCCATTCATGGTTAATGGCACCCCAAACCCTTTGCACATGCAACAAAATGCATAGTTAAAAAACACACAAAGCTCAGAAAGATACATGAGCTCTTTTGAGTGGCACATGTAAGGCACCCCATGCAAATGAATGGGCTGCCCTATGAGTGTGCATATGCGCGACATCTGACATCACGCTACAGTAGTGTGAATGGGGGCCAAGTATGAATATCCGATAAATACACACACATTACTGCTGCTAAAAGGATATTCACACATAATAGGAAGTATGAAGAGCAACAGTGATGTGCAAAGTGCAGTAAGCAGTAAAAATCTATTGCGCCAAACGAGGAATCCAGTTGGCCTGTCATGCATTGCTACTCCTTTCAAAATTATAAAATTTGCTGAATTAGGCTTGTAAAGATTATAAAAACAAGGTTTTAGCCAGAAAGAACAATTACAGTTAAAGTGTATGTGCAGCCAAAAACGTTTTTCATGGTTTGAATGAGGGGAAGTGTTAGATCCCCCAGGTTTTTACTGCTATCCAGGGATCTGTTGAAGAGATAGCCTTTTTATTTCCTACCTTACTAGATAGTAGTGATCACTCTAGTACAGTAGTGCAGGGCAGAGGGCATTTGTTTTTTTTGACTACCGCTTTAAACCTTAAGGCTATGTTTCCACTAGTGCGACTTTTCATGCGATTTGGAACTGAAAAGTCGCACGGCAAGTCGTACCCCATGATTTCCAATGAGTATCGTTCATATCTGTGCGACTTCAAGATGCAGCGACTTCAAAGTAGTCCCTGCACTACTTTGGTCCCACTTTGATGCGACTTGAGGTACATAGACCTCAAGAATAGGTCAAGTCGCGGCAAAATCGTGCGACTTTGGGGAAGCAATAGTGGAAACATAGCCTAAGAGTTGTATATATCTATCTGTCTGTCTGTCTGTCTGTCTGTCTGCATACATTTGCAGACAGACAGGAGACTTGCTAAAAGGGTAGATGGAACTCTCCCACAGCAACAAACACTTTTTAGTAGAGTAGTGGTATGCTAGAACCCCTGGCAGTTTTTTTTAGTTCTGTCTGTGTCCCTGTTGCAGATTTTATCCAACTTGCTGTCTGGTGAAACTGTTGTCAACAGGCAGGAAGTGAGAGTAAATCCCTCTAATAAAAACCCGGCAGGAGTTCTAATCCTCCCCCATTCTATCACAAAAGCATAAAAAATGTTTTTGGCTTGACATGCACTTTATGGAACTGAAGGCAAAATATAACATTTTTTTTTTATAGGAGAACGATTTACTGCAGAAGAGACATGCAATGTCTCTTCTGCAGTAAAATACACGTACCTGCTCACAGGCTTCTATGACATGTAAAATGAGCTGTCATTGCGCAGCTCAGTTTACACCCCCTGGCACGGTCCCTGTGTGTTCAGATGAGTTACATCCTGCCAATGAAAATAAGAAAGGACTGGCACCAGGAAGGAGTCATGGAGAAGATGCCAGCATGTTGTGGACTTTGGACTGTTGGAGAGGTAAGTCTAGTGCAGTGATGGCGAATCTTGGCACCCCAGATGTTTTGGAACTACATTTGCTATGATGCTCATGCACTCTGCAGTGTAGTTGGGCATCATGGGAAATGTCTGTTTTAAAACATCTAGGGTGCCAAGGTTCGCCATCACTGGTCTAGTGACTTTAGTTCTGCTTTGAAGTATTGCCGCCCACAGTAAGAAGAGGGTGATTAGAAGCCATAAACACTAAATGACTATATTCTAGTAAGACGTGGCATAAACATGCACACTCATACCCGATGAGCATTCATCTTTATGCTCTAAGCAACTAACAGTGACGCCAGGCTTTTTTTTAAACTGCAATATCGATTGGCTGGAACAAATCAATCCAGATTTCTTCTGAGGTAGGTTGGATTCATATGCCTATACATACATTTGCAGACAGACCAACAGACGTGTAGTAATTGGCCAGATCCCACATCTGAAAGGCACCCTAATTCAGCAGTGGAATTGCAGCCCTGCATCCACATGAAAGGGAATTATAGGAAAGGGAGAAGTAGCGACAGTCATAATAGTTTTCTAGTATAATCCTTCTATAGGGTAGTTATGAGACTTGTTTCCGCTGGAGAGAATTCTGAGAAGCAATGGGTTAGACAGCCAATGACATTAATGAGACAGCCATTTCCATGCCAGGTCTGTGCAGCAGTAAAGAGGTCCTCTTGCTCTTTGATAATGCATTTACCTAACTGGTGCAGCGTCCAATCGTGTAGTTCAGGAAAGGCAGAAAATCATCCCCTTCTCTGGCTTGTTGTTTGGAGGTAGATATTAAAAGGCCTGTCCTTATAATAAAAACGTGCCCGATGAACCACACATTATTTGCATCAAACAGTCTATAGATGGCGCTGTCGATCCAGATCATAGTGCAGTCACATCCAGCACAGACAACTTACATGAATGCTCAGGATTCTTCAAAATCCACTCCCTTTGCTATTTTTTTGCTAAAAGGAAACATCAAAATATATTATTTTATTACTGTTCAGTACATAAGGCTTTAACTACAGATATACAACTTTAAAGTTTTAAGTGGTAGTAAAGTAGTTTTAGTCGACTAAAATAAAATGTAGTCAACTAAAACTCATTTTAGTCATCTAAAATCTAACGGGTGTAGTTACATTTTAATGCATTATTTAAGCATGTCTCTACAATTTTCAAACTCATTATATACTGCTGGATTGAAAAATCTAATATGTTATTATTTATGGTATTAAAACGTATGAACATGCAATGCCGACCAGTGTTCATTTTTACATCAAATTTTAATTTACTTTTAGTCTTATCACTAAAATGGCATTTTAGTTTTAGTCCCATTTCAGTTTTAGTCGTATTTTAGTCATCTCAATCGTTTTAGTCGTATTTTAGTAGACTAAAATGGTATTAAGTTAGTCGATTAAAATGTTTTAGTCGACGAAATTAACACTGGTTAGGACCAACTCTCTTCTGGCATACAGAGAGAGAACCTGGCACAGATAAACTCTGCGAAACTGTCTTGTTCTAAAAGTGGCGCAGTGTGCGCCAAATTCAAGTACAGGTTATAGACAGATACAGCAATTTGGGGCTTGCTGCACCGCTTTTAGAATGCAAGCAAGATACATATGCTAAATCTGTCTGTGCCGGTCTTTTTGAATTTCAAGGACCAGGAGCGCCCTCCTAGTTTGTATGCAGAGATGCATGCGGGGTGCCGGACTCAGGTTTCTAGGAGTTCTTTTTTTTTTTTCACGCCACATGGTTAGAGCCGGAGGCTCTAATTGGCTTGAAAAAGGTTGGGCCACCCACTTGTGACACTAGTGAATCAATATTCGCTATTGTCTTCTGGCTTCTCCTCCAAGCCAATCAGGACAGGAGGCGGATCAGGTTGGCCGGGAGGAGAAGCCAAGGAAACCGCGGCGCCGCGACTGTTAAGGGGTGAGTGCGGACCCCAAAAAAGTTTAGCACCAGCCGCCACTGTCCAGGACTAAAGCTGAATTCCAGGTATGGTTTGTATTGCATAGTTGGACTGATCAGGCCTGGACCAGTGTAAGTATGCATATGCCCGTGGGATCCCTAAGGAAGATGGAAATCACTGTAGCTGTCTCCACTACTAGAGTGATCACTACTGTCTTTCAAGTACCGTGTCCAGTGAACATAATGTTGCTCACTTGTCATGGGCCCCGTTTACAGAATGAATTACATTTTTCTCAATGAATGCAAGGCATTCTCTGGTTGGACTAGGTGGAGACTGTGACGTCACGGTCCACCCCTCTACCTCATCCAATCAGAGAATGTCTTGCATTCTGTGAGTAGCACCTGTACAAATGAGTGACCCCCTGTGTTCACTATGCTGTAGGGCAGCCGTTTGGCACGGGACCCGGAATGTAGTAGAAGCACCTTCTACAGTGATTTCCCGCTTCCAATGGGATCCCACAGGTATAGCATATATACATACTTACTTTGTTCCAAGCTGAACCAATGTAATTATGCTATAAAATCTATACCTGGAATTCAGCTTTAAAATCCCATGCATATTTAAGGGATCAAATCCACACGCAATCCCTAATCAAAAGGTCCCTTAGAAAATGTTTAGAAATTTCCCAATTTGCTGAGTTGTTTCTATTTCAATACAAAAAAAGCACTGAATAGGCTAGAGCTTTGGTTTCTTGGATTTAAATACAAGTATCAAAAATTCTGTTAGAACAATTAAATTGAAACTGGTGCGGGCACTATAAAGCAGAACTAAACCCATCCATTTAACTGTTTCAAAAACCATTGCTAACTGTCACATTTGATTGTGCTCTTAACCAAACTGTCAAACAATCAAATAGCTGGTGTCATAACTGATCACATGTGCAGTAACAGATCAAACAGAGGTCAAGATTGCACCTTTTTTGCCTAAAAAAGGAAAGGAGGATTTAGTTTCCACTTTAAAGTGAAACTTTAACCAGAAAGTTAAGTCCTGCTAGATGACTTCAGGCTGACCCCTTTTGCAGGTATAGCTATGTAAATGTAAGTGTCAATACAGTTTAAAATCCAGTAATACACTGTCTCACCCTGCACTGCACATGCTCAGTTGCTCTCCATACTCCATACTGTACTGCTGAATTTGTAGAGGACGATCTGCTGACAGCCTTAAAAGCGGAATTAAACCCTCCTATCCTATACAGCCAAGGAAGATGCTTCTGTTTGATCTGCAACTGCCATGGTGCTGCACATATGATCAGTTATGACGCCAGCCATTTGATGGTTTGACAGTTTAGTTGAGGAAAAAAAAAACCTGTAAGGCAAAAGGCATAATGAGCTAGTATGCACTGCGTACTAGCTCATTATGAAATACCTTAGAGCGAATCGCCCGCACCGCCTCCCGGTCACCGCTGAGGGAGCTGCCATGTTCCCTCGGCGGCTCTTCCGGGTTTGTGGCTCCGGCGCTGTGAGTGGCCGGAGCCGCAATTATGTCTCTCAAATAGCTGGTGTCATAACTGATCACATGTGCAGTAACAGGGAGTCCTCCGTTCTGGCAAGGAGCTCTGAATTTCCAGCACGATCCGCCGGACCTTCAGAACGCATGCGCCGCTGATGTCAGCAGCTGTATGCGGGGCAAATATCTCCTAAACCATGCAGGTTTAGGAGATATTCATTTTACCTACAGGTAAGCCTCATTATAGGCTTACCTGTAGGTAACAAATCATAAAGCGGGAGGATACAACCGCTTTAAAATGGACAAGTTTAGTTCCGCTTTATGATTTACTGCTGCTCAGGGGTTCACGGCTTCAGCAAATTGTCAGCCTCCAGCAAGAAGAAACGGGAGCAATGCTGGAGGCAATTTACAGCACACACATTTTCGTGGCATCATTATTAATGTATGTTCCTTGCTAAAGAACATTATTTTTTATGGGTTAAGTGTAAAGTTCTGTTTTTTTCATACAGCCGCTTTATATAAAGTGTGTAGGATTCTGGGTAACGAGGCCTGTTCTTCCCTCCAGTAGCTTTATACAGAGTATCAAATAGTGGAACACGTGAAACGACAGTTAGGAAGTTTTTTTAAAATTGGATTATAAAAAAAGATAACTGTACCTCTTACAGCCGGGATTAATGAGCGACTCCCCTGGGATTCTTTTTTTCACTTGTGTCACGGATCCTGCAAATCCCTTCTTTCGAAAATCGACATCTAACAGAGAATTTTTAAATTACATTTTATTTTTTATATAGTACAGTAAGGCTGGGGAGGAAAGTGTGAGATGATGCTGGATGTCCTCCAGCCAGGAAATAAGGTGGGCTCTGTCTGACTTGCTGCTGCTTCTATTGCACACTATTAGAAGGTCACAGTGTGCAGTGAAATCAGAGTAAACAATTTCAGCACATGAGAGAAGCCTTTACAACTGTGCATGACTAAAAGGTAAGGCTGGAGTTCAGCTGTAAAGTGGTTGTAAAGCTCAGACATGAAATATGTACAAAGAATATCTCCCTATTGTGTGTATGTGTCTATTGTGTGTATGGGGGATAATTAGGCTTGGTTCACACTATTGCGACCTGAACGTTGTGCGACTTACGGTGCAACTTTGCCAGGCGACTTCCTAGAGATTTGCTGGCGACTCCATGTGACTTTAAAGAGAGGGAGGGCTACACCACAGGGAATGCCTGGGTAATCTTCCTGTAATGTCGGATCCAAATCACATGAATATAGATGAGGATCCAACGGCGTACCTAGAGAATTTGGCACCTAAAAGCAGATCCTATATCTGCCACTGATCATGCCTGTAGGCACTCAGCCCCCCCTCATGCCTGTAGGCACCCGGCCCCCACATACCTGTACGCACCCGGCCCCCTCATACCTGTACGCACCCGGCCCCCTCATACCTGTACGTACTCGGCCCCCTCATACCTGTACGCACCAAGCCCCCTCATACCTGTACGCACCCAGCCCCCTCATACCTGTACGCACCCAGCCCCCTCATACCTGTACGCACCCGGCCCCCTCATACCTGTACGTACTCGGCCCCCTCATACCTGTACGCACCAAGCCCCCTCATACCTGTACGCACCCAGCCCCCTCATACCTGTACGCACCCAGCCCCCTCATACCTGTACGCACCCAGCCCCCTCATACCTGTACGTACTCAGCCCCATCATACCTGTACGCACCCAGCCCCCTCATACCTGTACGTACTCAGCCCCCTCATACCTGTACGTACTCAGCCCCCTCATACCTGTACGCACCCAGCCCCCTCATACCTGTACGTACTCAGCCCCCTCATACCTGTACGCACCCAGCCCCCTCATACCTGTACGCACCCAGCCCCCTCATACCTGTACGCACCCAGCCCCCTCATACCTGTACGCACCCAGCCCCCTCGTATCTGCATGCACTCAGCCCCCCCCCCCCCCCTCCTACCTGTACATACTCAGCTAGCCCCCCCCCACACACACACACACACACACACACACACACACACACACAGCTCTGCCCCCCCCCCCCCTACACAAACAGCCTCCTCCCTTGTACTCACAGCCCCCCCCACTTGTGGTCTTCCTTGTCCCAGGTCTTGATCCCACATGTCCCTGTGTTAATAAATTGCTGGCAGCACAAATGAGAGGAGCACATACATGAAGCAGCCAGAGGTGGCAATATAGAGCCCGATGTGAGCTCAGTGACACTGAACAACAGGCGCTGCACACTCACACGAACACAGAGAGACAGCTACAGAACAACTCCTGCACCCGCCACTGATAGCCGGCCTGCCCCCCCCAATGTGTGGAACCCGGGGCAGACCGCCCCCCCCCCATAGGTACACCACTGCTTGTAGGCGACTTCCATTAAAGTCTATTGGCACAGGTTGGATTGAAGTCGCCTTGAAATAGTACAGGAACCTTTTCTAAAGTCAGAGTGACTTCAGTAGTGATAACTAAGACAGCTCTCATTGACTAACATGGGATTTCACATGACATGTGTCTTACAAGTCAGATCCCAAGTCACAGCAGTGTGAAGCAAGCCTTAGTAAAACTGGAGAACACAGATTCTGGTGCAGCTCTGCATAGTAGCCAACCAACTTCCAGCTTTTATTGTCAAAGCTTCATTCAACAAGCTGAAGTTAGGAGCTGATTGGCTACCATGCACAGCTGAACCAGATTCTGTGTGCACCAGTTTTAGTAAATCTCCCCCTAAGCCCTCGTTTACATTGAATGCAGCAACTTCATCTGAAATTGCACGATTGTAAAGTCGCATGTCAGTGCGACTTTGAACACATCTGTGCGGCTTCGTGCACAGATATCTATGCAAGTCACACCCAAAATCACCAAAAGTAGTGCAGGAACTACTTTTTCAAATCGATGTGGCACCCCAAAGTTGGCATTGCACCAATTTGAACAGTGCCATTGCTGACAATAGGGTGCGACTTGTCATGCAATTTGACAGGTCCAATCGCATGACAAGTCGCTCCAATGTGAATAAGGGCTAAGTGTCATTTATCTCTGCTGCTACTTTGTTCCTCTGCTATCAGCATGAATCCCTTCTGACAAGTTTTCCTGACACCAAGAGAAAAATTGTGACAGGGGTGGGACTTCCAGCGGATTGACAGCCTCAGCTCTGTCCCTTTGTGCTGTGTGAAGGGGGATGTCTCTTCCCTCCAATCAGCTCTCAGAGCTCTCCTCACTGAGCTCTGCAGAGCGTAACTTCAGCTCCCCACCCGCTTTTTTTCTGACAGCTCAGACAAGCTTTATAAATTCTGGACTTTAAATGGATGTAAAGAAGACAGCAGATAAACAGGTACAACTTATGTGGGAGCCTCTCTGTGTATCAACAGAGGCCAGTCACTTCACTGGGTATATGTGAGGGTTTACAACCACTTTAAGTAGACTATGCAATTATGGATTGAAATGAAAGATGACGGATATAAAAAGAGGACTGTACTAGAAATTATGACAGCCGACCCCCACCCCACCCATAGCATGGTAATCTGCACCTCTGCTTACATTTCTGCCATTGCTATTTAGATATAGACATAGTATTCCGTACATGGTGCCCATCCAGATTCCTGAGCATGCTAAAAATTCAGTGTCAGCCGCAGCTTGAACATACCTGGAATGAGCATTAAGTGGTTCTTCTGAGACGACTTAACTGGACTGTTGGATGGAGTGACGCTGGACTCTGCGGCTGGAAGACAAAAAAGAACCATCAGCATAAAATGGCCATGCTCTGGTTCTAAAGATCATGATCTGTCATCTTTTTATGAGAACTTATGATCATTATTGATCACAAAGCACATTTAGCGAGCAACAAGGGTATATTTTCATTGAATGTACATATTATTGTATGTTTGATATGGTAAACTCATATTTACTTGCCTATTTCGTCATGTTTTCACATTTCATATACAGGTGTGCAAGTACTCCCTCTAGTGGCTCTCTGTATGACAGACAGTGCAGTCAAAACCCAAGCTATATGACTGACTTGAGAAAATCAGTTGTAAAATAGGACAATGAGATGTTTTTATTGAATGCCTGTTTAACCCAGGAGCCTCAAACTGGCGGCCCTCCAGCCGTTGCGAAACTACCCAAAAGTCCCAGAAGGCATTGCAAGGCTGACAGTTACAAGCATGACTCCCACAGGCAGGAGGCATGATGGGACTTGTAGTTTCGCAACAGCTGGAGGGCCGCCAGTTTGAGACCCCTGCTTTAACCATTCGAGCTCTGGAAGATTTTACCCCCTACATAACCAGGCCATTTTTTGCAGTTTGGCACTGCTCCACTTTAACTGGCGATTGCAGGCTTATGCAATGCAGTGCGCAAACAAAATTTATATAAATTTGCACACAAATAGAGATTTCTATTGGCGGCATTTGATTACCACTGGGTTTTTTTTTTTTTTTTGTTTTTGCGCTGAAAAAAAAAAAAAAAAATCAATATTCTGCTATAAAACATATTCAATAAAAATTTAAAACAAAAATAATTTTTTTTCATAAAGGTTGGCCAAAATGTATTCTGCTACATGTCTTTGGTAGAATATAAGTGTATATTGTTTGGTTTGCATGAAAGTTATAGTGCCCACAAACTATGGTATATATATTATATAAATATTACACACACACACACACAGGAATTTTTTTCCTATACCAGTAATGGCAGTGATCAGCAACTTATAATGGGACTGCGATAGTGTGGCGGACAATCTAACACTAACTGACGCTGGGCGGGGGGGGGGATGACTAACTACCACTGACACTAATACAGTGATCAGTGCTAAAAAAATATGCACTGTCACTGTACTAGTGACACTCTCTGGGAAGGGGGTTACCATATAGGGCGATCAAGGGGTTAAATGTGCGCCTGACAAGTGTTGGTGTGTGTACTTCACTAAGCAATGTGCCGGTTTTTACTCCCTGAAAAAAAACAGCACATCGCTGCCGCGACATACAGGTAGGTCACTGTTCCTGCTGTACAAGCCGACCTGCCGGAGTAAATGTACTGTGGCAGGTCAGCAAGCTGTTAACGGCTAGCCCCACCTTTTCAACATGTTACACCCATATTTAGGGTGTAACATATAACAATTATTATTATTGTAATACAGGATTTATATAGCGCACAGTTTATGCAGTGCTTTACAATATAAAGGGAGGCAGTACAGTTAAAATACAATAAAATACAAGAGGGTTAGGAGGGCCCTGCTCATAAGAGCTTAGAATCTAATAGCTAAGCAACCCCCTAGTGGGGATCCCCCCGGCAGCCTCTGTGACTTCTGAAATTGGTGGGACTATGTGGGGCTCCACAGGGATCTGTGAATGAATGAACTACAAGTCCCATCTGCCACCGCAACAGATTTGTGGTTCTCAACAGAACATGAATACACTGATCACCACATTCGGAATCCATTGATACTTCCTTCAGCTCTGCAACTGAAATCCTGAACTTCTGAACAGGAAGGGAGCTGGAGGAAGAGTCTGCAGGAGCCTGGCATTGCATCTGCGCTCAGTGGATGCAATGCTCTGCAGGCTCATGTGCAAAAAACATAATTTTTTTTTTTTTTTTTAAATGCACATTTTTTTCCCTATTGCCTTTAAATGCCTGTGTGTGTGTGTTTGGTCACGTCAGAACTGCTTTTCTACCCATAAAAGTCAATAGGAATGCAAAAACAGCTTGTGAGGCCGGCCATACACCGTGCAAATTTTTTTCCTGCAACCATAAGTCGCAGGAAAGAAATTTGCACGATTCCCTCATCAACATGGACAGTGTTGACAGGGGAATCAACTATTGTCTTCTCCCGGCGGGGAGGTGGGCGGAGGAAAGCTGTCCCTGCTGGGTGAAGACAGTAAATCGCCAGAGAATCCGGCAGGCTGGTTGTACCCAAGTTGATCAAATGATCGATCAACTTGGTACATTCAGCCTGTCCATTACCGGTTCAAATCTCCATATATGACCGGCCTAACTTGATGTGGCTTGAAAGCAGGTAAACTGCAGATCAGATGCACCTAGAGTCATTAGAAGACATGTATGCATCTAAACGCGTACGCAGGATCTTCTGATAGCTCTGCCTTCAAGAACCTGCGTTCCATGCAGAAAATGCGCATATACCAATGTGAATGAAGTCATTATAACCCCTGAATCCTTAGCTTGGTCACCGTTACCTTTCAGTTGTTTGTTCAAGTTCCAAGTTCGATCCGCCAGGTCGAATAACACCTGCTGTACATGTACTCGCGCCTCGGAGATGGGAAGCTTGAGAAGGTCAAGGGCCACTTTCTTAGAATTGACAGGAATGGACAGGCTGGCCAAGCTTCCTTGTATATCTAAGACTGGGGTATTTTGCTGAAAAGATTCCCTGTAGAAAAAAAAAAGGTTATATCAGCTAGAAGGTAAAAATCATGAAGGGATGATCAATGATCACTAATCATGATATTAGTTGGTGGAGTAGAGATGGTGTGATCCCATGAATCTTTACCACTGTCTAGGAACCTTCAAGTGATACTAAAACACACATTGTTTAAATTACATTGTCCCTTCTATTTCTGTATATGGATAATGACATAGCAATTATTTTAATAATAATTTTTATATATATATATTATTTTATATATATATATATATATCTATATCTATCTATCTATCTATCTATCTATCTATCTATCTATCCTCTTTTCTAATTGATATACAGCTGTCACGTGTCCCAGATCTTTCCCAGCCTGTTTGCAGGGAAACAGTGGCAGTAGGAGCTTCTAGTTCTCTGTTGCTGGTCACCTGTTCAAAAATAAAAAAAATAAAAAGACAGCCTTTGGAATACAGAGAAAAAATTAATAATTTATATCAATAAACTGTTTTAAATTGTCATACAAATATATATATTTGAAATCAAATCTTTATTATTTTTTGGCAATAACATGAACAGATGTCTGCTAGTCACAGGCTGTGTCATGCCCCTCCAACCTATGTTTTAGAATTAAAGGGAGGTGAAGCCTCCATCAATCTACATGTAATTCCACCCCCTATTGTGTTTAGCTGGTTAGTGGGCATGGAGGAGGAGGAGGGAGGAGGGAGGAGGGAGGGACTGGGCTGCCATTTACCACTGTGTATACACCCACATGTGATAGAGAGCAGCAGGATCAATCAGTTTTTTTGCAGAATAGAGAAAACAAATCTCATAGTGACTGAGTGAGTATGAACAGCTTGTAATACACAATTTATTAATAGTTTTTTTTTTTTATTTGAGTTTAGTAACACTTTAAAGTGAAGCTTAAAGTGAAACCCCAGCCAATCCTTTGTAGAGGTCTACATTCAGTGGAGAAGAGTTCACTAGAACAGGAAGTGAAAAAAAAATCCATTTGTGACACAGAGCAACTAAGAACTTACTGAGGTTTTAGCTTTCCCTAGTTGTAATTTAAAAAAAAAAGTTTTTAAGAAACATTCTGACAGAGAGCAGAGTGGCAACTCATCACCTGGGTGCTTCTGCTCCCCCATCATCCAATCACAGGCTTGGACTGGGAAGTGATGTAACTGTAATGCCCAACTACAGCAGAGAAAAGTCAGATCACCAATCTTTTGTGTGTTAGAGCTGTGTAAATCTCAAGATTGGATGGACAGAAAAACAAATAGTTTTGCAGGTAAAAAAGTTACAATATGTTCCCTTTAGTCCCTTACAGTCCCCTGTATGTTTAGCTGTTTGCATTTAGTTCTGCCTTAACCCATAACTACCAACTTTTTGAGATGGGAAAGGGACACCTATTAGCAAAAGTATGTAGATGTAGGACACACCCCTTGTCACGCCCCCTTAAAAGGATAATTAGACCAAAAAAAATTAGTTGAACCTACAAGTTCTTTTTTGTTACCACTACTATTCCTTTATATTGGCTTTTCGAAATTTACAAGTGCAGCAATTTAGAATTTGGATGAAAGGTTTTAGCACTGGGAAACACTTTTTGAAAGATAAAAAGTGCATTTTATAACTATATAGATCAGACCAAAATGAGGGACAAATGAGGAGGAAAGAGGGACAGAGGTACTTTGTTACAAATCAGGAACACTTGGGAGCCAAGTTAACCCACTGATTTTCACAAAAACTGGAAATACCCAGCCCATTTAGGACCAGCACATGTAGCGATAAAGAAGAGCACGCCGTCTGACAGGTTCAACAGTTTCTAGGAGTAGAATATTTAAAATAAAGACTGCACCAGCAGCGACATCTACTTGTGAAATATTGTATTGCAACTTGACCTGAAAATGCAAGCATTAGAAAATCTCTACATTTTTATGGTCAGCCTTAATTCTACCAACCACTGAAAATAACAGCAATGTGAGGACCGTACTTTCCTGTACTAAAGGGTGACTCTGAGGGGTGACATTACCTTCAGGTTACTACAGAAGTAGCGTTAACCCAAAGCATAATATAAAAGTATAGAGTGTTGTGAAAGCCTTACCTCAATTTTTCTACCAGCTCCTGAGATGAGAGGCTCCGCACAGCGTCCTGGAAAAGAGGACATGGTTACAGTTTAATGTTACATAAAGTGGTAAGCTTTTAAATCTCTGATGCAAAGTTAGGCAAATGGTTTTATATCACACCTATATTAATCAATGAACTAGAAGCATAAAACAGGATAGGATTGACAACGCAGGCAGTTCATCTTTCATCCATGAGGCTGTAATTGGATTGATGTAACAGCAGCACTTTGACTTGTTTTTCTGGGAATTGACCAGAAATTATGCTTTTTATTAGCAGTGGAGTTGGCACTGCTTTCAGTAGTGTATCATTTTGCTGTAGAGGGGGCTAAAGCTGTGCCCAGGGCAGTGTTCTACAAGGCTTGGTACTACTTTAAGCTAACCATACATGGCTCAATTTTCTCTCGTTCAGCTCACTGTCTGAATAAAAGAAAATCAGTAGAGTCCCCCATCCATGCGAAACAATGCAGATGGAAGAATCTCCACTATTGCTATTGAGCAGCTTCAGCACCCAATAGCAATGGCAGTAGAAAAAAAGATGGTTTCCAGCTACTAGGATCAAGGCCGGATTTTTCACTAGGCACTGTAGGCATGTGCCAACAGGCGCCCTTCCTAGAGGGGCACCCATCATTACGAGTATTTTTTTTAAACCCCTTTGCTGCTAGGTCCACGGGGGTTTCACACCCAATGCGGTGGCTGCAGCCTCCTGCCTGCCAGGTGGATCCATTTGGGTGGCTGCACTGCTGCCCGATTGCTTAGATACCCCCCTCCCACACGCACGCACATGCCCTGTCATGTTTTTCAGGCTCCGCTTGCCCATCTGCAGGCCCGGGACTGACATGGCAGGTGCCGGCAGGTGAAGGGGAGGGAGAATGCTCTCCTCCCCTTCTTTCTGTGACCCTGAAAGCGACGTGTATGATGTTACATCCGGGTCAGCCTCCCAGTGTCCCCGGCTGTCTAGCTGAGAAAGGATGTAATGCAATGAAAATTGTAATACATTCAGAGGAGACATGCAGGATCTTTTAGACCCTGCATGCCTCATTAAAGAGAACCTGTCCCCCCCCCAAAAAAAAATTATCACATAGGGGACTTTAAAAAAAAAAAAAAAAAAAAAGTTAAGCAAGAAAAAAGAAGGGACCCCTACACGTGAAAACGATTGTGATACAAATGTTACATATTGGCACGCACACCGGAGCGATAGCAATAATTCTAGCACAAGAACTCCTTTATAACACTAAACTGATGACCTATAGGGGCTTTTGAAGTGTTGCCTATAGAAAATATAGGTTACTGAAGTATTTCGCCATTTCACGGGCGCACGCAAAGTTAAGGTTTGACATGTTGGGTATCTTTTTACTCGTTGCAACCTCATCTTTTAAATAATTTTTTTTTTATAATTGACAGTTTTTATTAAGTTTTGATGATTTCAATACAAAAATATAAGACACAAATACAGAAAGAGATAATAAAATGAAATACAAACATACTATCGGTATAATAATTATCCTATAATTACGTGGTCTGCATTTTCAGAGATAGAAGAGAAAAAAAAGGGGGGGCAGGGAAGGGGGAGAGAAAAAGGAGGAAAAAGTGTATAGAAAAATAAATCCAACCAGCTAGACTCTTCACTCCAGGATCCCGCACAGACTCGGTACAAATAGCAAGGGGTACCTGAAGCAATCAAGGAGGTTCCACCCAGAGATACCAGCCTTCCCATAATGTCGTATGTCGAGCCATCCGATCTTCTAAGTGGGCCGACATAGACTCCTTGAGCTCCACATCTTTAATTCTGGCATAGAGGTCTGAAAGTGTTGGAGGGTATAGATTTTTCCAGTGTAGGACCACTAAGCACCTTGCCGCTAGGAGTATATGTGTGGCCAATTTTTTTGCTAGTCCGGGGAGTTTAGGAGGGAGAAGACCCAGTAGAAAGAGCTTAGGGGAGAGGGGGATATCTACCTCAAGCAGCCACTGAAGAAGCCCCTGTACCGGTCGCCAATAAGGCTGAAGAGCTGGGCAGTTCCAATAAATATGGAGTAACGTGCCCCAGTCTTGAAGACATCTCCAGCAGTGGTCCGAAGCCGATGGGTATATGGAGTGTAAACGAGATGGTGTTAGGTACCAACAAAAGAGCACCTTATAAGTGTTTTCTTTATAAAGTGTACATAGAGAGCTCTTAGCCGCACAAGACCATATCGTTCTCCATTGTTCAGGAGACAGTTCTTCCCCAAGATTTTCCTCCCATTTACGCATATAGCTATGTTTTCCCAATGAAAGTCTGTCAGAAGAATTTAGAATTTTATATATGTCCGAGGTCAGTCCTCTCTGTGAGGGACCAGATAAGACTACTCTTTCAAATGGGAAAAGTATGGAGAACTGAAGAGTCGGGGCGATAGTAAGAGCATAGTGCCGTATTTGAAGGTACCTAAGGAAAGCAGTACGGGAGAGGTCTTTGCATTTGTTTCCCCTAAAATTCTCTTTAGTGTGTTTTTTTACTGAAATTTCCTAGACCTTTGCGGTTATTTATCAAGAAAAAATTCTTTGCCTATAGGCTCCTGAGATGTAAATCCGACCCTGACTAGGATCACTTACCCACTCCTCTAGGGTTTCCTCTGTTGCATCTGATCTCCATACTTCATTTGCATTGGTCACACTAAGAAAATGAAAAAAATAAAATGCTTTGAGACAAAATGTAAAGCTCAACTTCAGCCAAAATCGTTATTTCCAGTGGTGTTGGGAAGAGTTTGAATATATTTCACATTTTATTACTGTTTGTGCCCCCATTGGGGAGATTTCTCCTCTCTTTCTAACCTTGTGACCAAACAGGAAGAGGATCTCCACATTGGAAGCACAGGCTGTATAATAAATCAGAGCATACAACTGCTGATATTGTACCTAAAGGAGCTTTCATCCTGATCCCTGCTTTAGGCTTGATTCACACTAATGCGTTTTTTGATGCATTTTGCAGAAATGCAGGAAATTTTTTTTACATGGGTTCCTATGGAACATGTTCACATCAATGCATTTTTGTACCTCTGCATTTTTGGAAAGGGCCGGGGACTTTTTTTCATGCAAAATGCAGCATTTTGCATGTAATAGAAGTCAATGGACCCTTATTCAAAACGCAAGTAGCGCGTTTTTACATTGCCACGATTTGCGTTTTTTTTTTCTTAATTTTTTTAAACTGTATATAGCTGGTTGCTAAGCAACCACAGTGTAAAAAAATAAATAAAACAAACAAAAAAATTAATAAAAAACGCAAAATCGCCGTAAAAACGCGTGTGCGAAAACGCAACAAGCACCGCAAAAAGCACTGCAAAACGCTCAAAAGCAACATGCATAGATGTGAATCGAACCTTATTACCTATTGAATTATTGGCCTGGAACAAATATAGTGAACGGGTTCCTGTGGCACCCTGGGGTACTGCCTTTAATGACCAGGCCATTTTTTGCGTTACTTTAACTGACAATTGTGCGGTCATGCAACGCTGTACCCAAACAAAATTGCACTATAAACAAAAAAAAAAAAAAAAAAACAATTTAAAAAAACAAAAAAAAACTAACAATATTTTTTTACTTTCTGCTATAATACACACACACACACACACACACACACACACACATACATACATATATTAAAATAAAAGCAATTGTATTCATCAGTTTAAGCCAATATGTATTCTTCTACATATTTTTTTCAAATTCACAATAAGTGTATATTGATTGGTTTGCGCAAACGTTATAGCATCTACAAAATAGGGGATAGATTTATAGAGTCCGCCGGACCCGCTGATTGGCTCCCCCGCTGGCCAATCGGAGCGTGCACGCCCACGAAAGCACGATTTGCTCTACCGGTACGGCGATTTGCGCAGCCGAGCCACCTTGCTGCAGTACATCTGCAGCAGGTGGTTAGCAAGTGGTTAACGACCAATGGTGGCAACCATATTTCAGTCCTACACCATGTCCCTTAAGTCGGGAGAAGCTTCTTTTTTCTTTTTTTTTTTTAAATGGCGGCTAAATGAAAAGCTGTCACATATCTTATTTTTTCTGCAAGAAAGAACTCTTTAAACTTACATAATTGTGAATCATTGTGATAAGAATTTCTTATCATAATTGCCCTAAAGCTGGCAATTTAGTGATCAAAATTCGGGCAGCCCAGCAGAATTTCAATCAGGGTATAGCCTCCCCCCCAACAGAAGTCAAGTGAATCCGACTTGAAGTCGCACAATTTCAAAACCGCAGGTTAGAGCAACTTCAAATGTGACTTGGCTGACATCTGTGCAGCTTCATGCACAGAGGTCTATGCAAGTCGCACCTGAAATTGCTATAAAACCTTTTTTTTTTTTTTTTTTTTAATCAGCGTGGGACCACAAAGTCAGCAACAGTTCCATTGCCCGCAATAGGGTGCGACTTGGACCTGTCAAATTGCATGACAAGTCGCACTGGTGTGAACAGGGGCTTAAGCGACTTCTGTTGCATTTGCAGCCAATCAACGCTCGTGGAAGGAATTCCTCAATCTCCAAACTCATTTGTGTGGATAAAGGAACTTGGTAGTTTAAAAAACAAACTGTGTTTGGCAAGACTTGCCATTTATGGATCGAAATTCGGCCGGTTCAGCAGGGACCAGGCGGATTTCGATCCATGGATAGGCACTGCGGTCGTACACAAGTCGATCTACTGATTAGGGGTGCCACCTCATCCCTTTAAACCCGAACACATATGAATTACACAGGTTCTGAGGCTAATTTAATTCCGATAAGACATCAAGTGAATTTACCTGTGTAATTAATGTGTTTGGTTTTAAAGTGATGAGGTGGCAACCCTACTACCGATCGGGGGAGTCCCCCATTCACCTCGAACGTGTGGATAGGGGAATCAGGTCACTTTTTACCTTCAATCTGTTAGTTGAGCAATAAAACAGACTCATCTTTGGCCAGCTTTGGTTAGTTCTTAGTGTACAGTTCCTTTAAATGTTACTCACTGGATCTGTAGGGTGCTGCCAGCCTGGGTTGGGGCTTTGCAGTGGCACAGGTATCTCTGGCTAGCGTAGTTCAGGGTACAAAGAGGGAACCATTGCCCGGCTTCCATTGTCAGTGGAGTGAATGTTGTCTTCCTGTAAGAGGAGGGGCGGGAGCCATGTCTACTCACAGGCTGCAATGGAGGGGGAGGCGCTTTCTGCTCATGTGCTGATTAACACTTCACATGCCAAGAGAATGAACAGACTGTGCTGAGACATTGCAAGTCTTTTTTTTGTTTCATGTGCTGTAGCTATAATGTAAGGTGGCCACACAATGACTGCGCCTGGCAACAAACATTCAGTTTGTTCTTTGTAGACTATATGAAATGATCACATTTATACTGAACGTCAGTTGCATTCTGACCATATACTATACAAAAAATCGTTCAAACCCATTTTCGAAAAACGAAAATTCGGCTGTGAGAGCAAACGATAGTGCCATCATGTAATGGACATAAATGAATCCCTTTTTTTTACATATACCTAGTGCAAACAGTTTGGACGGGAAACCAGTGGTGGCTGGTGCTCAACATTTTTGGGGGGGGGCACAAACAAACTGAAAAATACTGACCCCCCCCATCAATTGCAGCCTCACTGTGCCCATCAAATGCAGCCACGTGTTCCCATCATATGCAGCCACTTGTGCCCATCAAATGCAGCCAATTGTGCCCATCAAATGCAGCCACTTGTTCCCCTAATCTGCAGCCACTTGTGCCCATCAAATGCAATCACTGAGCCCATCAAATGCAGCCACTGTGCCCACCCCCCCCCCCCCACTCACAGGGTTTGCGGCTCTGGCAGCAGCCCCTCCCCCCCACACATGTGGATCGCGGCTTGCGGCTCTGGCAGCACACCGCACCCCCCTCCTCCCGTGGCTGTGGACTTATCGTAGCACTGCTCCTCTTCCTAAGCGCCGGGCATCCAATAGGCATCCAATGGGGTTGCCCGGCGCTTTGGCCAATTAGGAAGCAGGTCTGACTCCCTGCCTCCTGATTGGCAGGGAGGTAGGTTAGTGTGGAAATAACGTAGATGTATTAGCTATTGCCACCCTATTTTGAGGCCTATTAGAGTGCTCTAATCAGGTGCTGTCCTGCTTGGCTGGCATTATTGCATGGACTAATGAGGCCTATTATCTACGTTTAAAAACCCATTTTTTGCTGGCTAATTTTTACACTGTGGTATCCAAATTCTTATAGTAAAACCCCTTCCTGTGCTTTTAGTCTCCAGTACACTTGGGTCTCGTCTAGCTCATTAAAATTGTCCTGCTGCTGGCAAATTTTTGCTACTGCTGTAGCATCTGCGGTCTCTTAAAGAGGAACTGCAGTCTGCTCACATAATTTGTAATAAAAATATCTTTATATTTTAATTATTCTGCGCTTACCCAACCACCAATATATGTGATACCTAAATGAATGAAGTGAAAAAACGTGATAAACAATTTAAAAAAGTATGACTGCTGCTATTGCCTGACAAAATTAAATACTTAATTTAAACATAAATATATAAACACAAAGAAGATTTCGCAAACTTTTGCAACACAATATGTATACCATATGTAAAAAACACATTAATGAATAAAGGTGAGTAAATTAGTCACTAATAAATAAAATATGGTGATGACGTGTAAAACCTTCCAAATAAAAAGTCAAAAATTAAATGTCCACACAAATATTTATATTAATGTGCCAAAAATGTCCAAACTGAAACAAAATAGCAAGGTGAAAAAAAGTTTGATGCCGCCCCTCACACTCTGCAAGATTGATCAAATGCTTTAAATCCTAGGCCCCTTTCACACTGGGGCGGTGGGTGCGGCGGCGCTTTACCGTCAATTCCAATGCGCTATTCGGCCACTAGCGGGGCACTTTTACCCCCACTAGCAGCCGAGAAAGGGTTAAAACCAGCCTCTCTCACTCACTCTTTCTCACTGCAAGATTGATCAAATGCTTCAAATCTGGAAGGTAGACAAGAACTTAAGTGGAGCCAGATGGCCTCTTACCGAATCTGATGGACCCCAAATTATGGTACCAGCAGTACACTATAATAACTTTTCCTGTTTCCCTGTAACAGTTTCCCTGTAACAAGCATTCATCTGGGAACGGAGATCCCCGTTCCCAGTCGATGCTTGTTACAGGGAAACGTGTCGATTGGAGAGAATCCCGTGACATCACCACGCACCAGCTGGTAGCCTGATAGGTTGGAGCTGTGTGCCGTCTATATTTTTGTGTTGTGCACGAGAAAATCTTTGGAATAAATACTACAATTTACTGCACCATGAAGTTCTTCTTTTTCCTTTAAACAAATCAATTGAAACATCCACTGGAGGAGTTTTTTAAATGGAGTAAAAGTAAAGTTATCAAATCCATCCTGCTATGTATTACGGAAGAGAGCCGCTATCCCCTTTGAGCAGACCAGGTGGAAACATCACAGCTGATCGCTGCTGTTGTCAAAGTGTATGGAATGATCACTTCATCTTGGTGTTCCTAATGAGGGAGAGCTGCTGACTCATTTTCCTGAGCGGATCGGGTAAAAAGTTATTACAGTGTACTGCTGGTACCAGGCGAGTTTGACCCTTATAATTTGGGGTCCATCGGATTCGGTAAGAGGCCATCTGGCCTCTTACCGCTTGTCTACCTTAAGTGTTTGTCTACCTGGTGTTTGTCTACCTTAAGACCCCTTTCACACTGGGGAACTCTGCAGGCGCTACAGCGCTAAAAATAGTGCCTGCAAAGCGCCCTGAAAGAACCGCTCCTGTCTCTCCAATGTGAAAGCCCGAGGGCCTGAGGGCTTTCACACTGAAGCAGTATGCTAGCAGGACGCTAAAAAAGTCCTGCTAGAAGCATCTTTGGAGTGGTGAAGGAGCGGTGTGTATACCGCTCCTCCACCGCTCCGGCCCATTGAAATCAATGGGCAGGGTGGCTATACCGCCGGCAAAGCGATGCTGCAGCAGCGCTTTGCGGTAGGTTTTAACCCTTTCTCGGCTGGTTTTAACCCATTTTCGGGCCGCTAGCGGGGGGTAAAAGCGCCCCACTAGCGGCTGAATAGCACTGCGAAATTGGCGGTAAAGTGGCTAAAAATAGTGGTGATTTACCGCCGACGCACCCACTGCCCCAGTGTGAAAGGGGCCTAGGAGTTTAAAGCATTTGATCAATCTTGCAGAGTGTGAGGGGCGGCATTAAAAGTTTTTTCACCTTACTATTTTGTTTCAGTTTGGACATTTTTGACACATTAATATAAATATTTGGGTGGACATTTAATTCTTGAGTTTTCACTTGGGATGTTTTACACCTCATCACCATATTTTATTTATTAGTGACTAATTTACTCACCTTTATTCATTATTGTGTTGCACGTTTTTTACATACGGTATACATATTGTGCTACAAAAGTTTGCGCAATCTTCTTTGTGTTTTTTTTATATATATATATATATATATATATATATATATATATAATAAAAATATATTTGCCATTCTAAAGCTTCCCCCCAACCACTTTGCATATTTTATACATACTGTGATTTTTGTACGTGCCAAATATGCTGCAGAAATCTCCCTCCACTGAGTCTGGCTGCAGCCATTTTAACTGTGGGCAGCTGAAGCTGCTGCCTGTTTACTTCCTGGATTTACACAGACACAGAGGCACACCTCCAGCTCTGCAGCTCTCATTGGCCCCTTCCTGGCCACAAGAGTAAGAGAGCTGGGCATGATGTCATAAGCCTAGGCATTTTTCAAGAAACAGGAAGTGGGCTGTATAAGGTATTTACTGGCAGAAAACAAACGTCTTACTATCCAAAGTTAAAACAACAAGGGCAGAAGATTTAATAGATGGAAAGATGAAAAAATGACTGAATGTCCGCTTTAATTCTTGTAGTTATACACCTGTAGGTATTCTTTGTCTCTACTATATGTGGGTCTCATCTAGCTCATTAATATTGTCCTGCTGCTGGCCAGTTTTACACTGTATCATCTGTGTGTTTTTGTGTATTCTTTGTCTTTAGTATGTTTTGGCCAATTCTTGCTCGTTGAAAATGTCCTTCTGCTGGTCAATTACACTGTTATATCACCTGCAGTATTTTAAAGTAATGTTAAAGGTTCATTTAAAAAAAATAAAATAACAAACATGTTATACTTGCCTGCTCTGTGCACGGGTTTTGCACAGAGCAGCCCGAATCGTTTTCTTCTTGGGTCCCCCGCCGGTGCTCCTGGCTCCTCCCCCTTGACCAGTGCTGCCAATAGCAATCCACTTGCCATAGGGACACTGGTGCGTGCTTGCTCCCTAACAAGACACATAGCGCCGTGGCTCGGCCCCGCACCCGCCCCCTCTCCTAATTGGCTCACTGGCTGTGGTTGACAGCAATGGGAGCCAACTGTCTCAGCCAAAGAGGAGAGAGAGACCTGGGACAGCCAAGGCTCCTGTGCACATCGCTGGATTGAGAGAGGGCTCAGGTGAGTATTAGGGTGGGCTGTGGGGGGGAGCAGCACATGAAAGGTTTTTTACCTTCAAGCATAAAATGCATAAATGTAAAGCAAACCTTCAGCCTTTACAACTACTTAAAGTGATATTAAAGTAAATTTTATTTTATTTTTTAAATAACAAACATGCTATACTTACCTGCACTGTGCAGTGGTTTTGAAAATAGCAAACGTAATCCTCCTCTTCTTGGGTCCCTCGCCAGTGCTCCTGGCTCCACCCTCCTGCCAAGTACATCCAGAGCAAACAGCTTGCTGGGGGGGGGGCACCCAAGTAGGCTCACTCCCGAGCCGCTGCTTTGCGTGTCCATTCAGACACGGAGCTGCGGCTCGGCCCCGCCCTCTCTCTCTTCTCATTGGCTCACTGGCTGTGATTGACAGCAGTGGGAGCCGATGGCTCTCGCTGCTGTCTCAGACAATGCGGAGGGGGAGTCCCCTGGAGAGCTGAGACTCTTGTGCACATCGCTGGATCGTGATGTGACTCAGGTAAGTATTGGAGGGGCTCCTGCACCCAGAAGGTTTTTTTTTTACCTTCATGTGTAAAAACAAAACCTTGAGCCTTTAGAACCACTTTAATTCTTGTGATAAACTACAAGCTCATACTTTGGAGGTTATTTACTAAAGGAAAATCCACTTTGCACTGCAAATGCACTTGGAAGTAAAGTCACTGTAGATCTGAGGGGGGCATGCAAGGGAAATAAAAAACAGCCTTTTAGCTTGCACACGATTGGATGATAAAATCAGCAGAGCTTCCCCGTCATTTCAGATCTACTCCTCAGATGTAGAGCGACTGCACTTCCAAGTGCACTTTCAGTGCAAAGTGGATTTGCCTTTTGGAAATAACCCCCTTTGTGTTTCTATGCATTGCCAGGCTGTCCCTAAAAATGGTACTGTTCCGTAACATCACATCCAGCTTTAAGGTACCCCAAAGCTTGTTATTTGAAGGATTTGTGTAACTTCAATGTTGCTGTACATTACAGTGGCGGTGCGTCCATAAGGGCGCCGCCCCTTCTCTCCTGCCACCCCCCTAGCACCAATAGATAGATTCATGCATTGTGCTGCCACACCCTATTCAGGTGCCTATTCAGCCCTTTTCGGAGCGCAGGGAGCCTGAATTACAGCGCAGGGGGATGGTTTTGAAGCACCTGATTAGAGCCATAGGCTCTAATAGGCATCAAAAAAGGTGACCTGCGAGTGCCATGCTGGGCGCTCACAGGTCACTCAGCTGTGTGTTAGAAAAGCGAATGAATATTCGCTTTCCTAACACTAAACCGCCTCTCCGCCAATCAGGTGCTCGGATCTGTTACCCATCACCTGATTGGCTGAAATGACAGGCGCTGTGATTGGACGCCAGGCGTCCAATCATAGCAGAGGACAGGAAGAGAAGACCAGGGGAAGACATTGAGTAGCTATCCCACCAAGACAGGTAAGTGCAGACGGTGGGCGGGGGCACACTGGCAGCATTTGATATGGCACAGTGGCTGATTTGATGGGGCACAGTGGGGAGCAATTGATGGACACATTGCCGGCAATTGATAGGCACAGTGGTGGCAATTGATGGGCACAGTGGCTGCATTTTAAGACACAGTGGCTGCGTTTGATGGCACAGTGGCGGCAATTGATGGGCACAGTGACTGCATTTTATGGGGCACAGTGGCTGCATTTGATGACACAGTGGCTGCGTTTGATGGCACAGTGGCGGCAATTGATGGGCACAGTGACTGCATTTTATGGGGCACAGTGGCTGCATTTGATGACACAGTGGCTGCGTTTGATGGCTCAGTGGTGGCAATTGATGGGCACAGTCACTGCGTTTGGTGACGCAGTGGCTGCGTTTGATGGCAGTGGCAGCAATTGATGGGCACAGTGGCAGCAATTGATGGGCACAGTGGCTGTGTTTGATGGCACAGTGGCTGCGTTTGATGGCACAGTGGCTGTGTTTGATGGGCACAGTGGCGGTAATTGATGGGCACAGTGGCGGTAATTGATGGGCACAGTGGCTGCGATTGATGGCACAGTGGCTGCGATTGATGTTTTTTTTCTGAATTTTTCAGTTTGTTTGCGCCCCCCCAAAAAAAATTTGAGCACCAGCCGTCACTGCTGTACATTATATTTTTACAGTTTTTGGCATTGATACATGTCTGCCATGGCAGTGCCCAGCTTCCAATGCTTGTTTTAAATTATTTTTAGCCCTAAAAATTACCTTAATCTATTAACAAGATTCACCACACACAGTCTACCTTAGGATTCGCTGCTAAGTTTGGGTTTGCCGAACTTCAAACAGGATTCGCGAAACACTGAGTGTATCGAACACGGACAGATACCCTAGGGGTGAGCAGAGAGTTCAGAGAAGCAGTAAAATGATGAAAACAATGCAGAGAATGGAGGCAGGGATCAGATGAGGAGACAATGGAGGGGACACAGAGGGGTGAGAGTACTGAGAGGGCAGGCTGGACAGAAGTGCCATGTCCTGGGATGTCTGCCTGCCTGCTCCCAGGGAGGAGGGATCTCTATTATTTGTGTTGCAATCTGGATACACAGTAACAGGAGTGGCTGGAGGAGGGAGGACTGTGTGCTGAGTGGAGAGGGATACAGAAAACTAATTTATCCCTCTGAGCTCAGATAAACACACAGAGAGCCACTCAACCCAGGAGCCGGGGCCACACACAGGTGATCTGTCCATCCATTATTACCCTGCCTACTTACTATGCTGTCCCTGTCTGTCCATGCTGTCCTTGATTCAGTCTGTGTGTCTGTCAATGCTGTACCTGCATCTGCTTATGATCTCTCTATATTTGTGTATGCTGTCCCTGCGTGTGTCCCGCAGTCCCTACATCTGTGCATGCTGTCTCTGCATCTGTGCATGTTGCCTGTGCATCTGTCAATGTTGTCTGTGCGTCTGTCCATGCTGTCTCAATGTCTGTCTATGCTGTCTCAATGTGTGAACATGCTGTCTCTGCATATTTCCATGCTGTCCCTCCTTTTGTCCATGCTGTCTCTGCCCAATGCTGTCCCTGCATCTGTCTAATGCTGTCCCTGCATCTGTCCATGCTGTCCTTGCATCTTTCCATGTTGTCCCTGCTTCTGTCCAATGCTGTCCCTGCTTCTGTCCATGCTGTCCTGCATCTTTCCATGTTGTCCCTGCTTCTGTCCAATGCTGTCCCTGCTTCTGTCCATGCTGTCCCTGCTTCTGTCCAATGCTGTCCCTGCATCTGTCCATGCTGTCCCTGCGTATGTCCAATGCTGTCCCTGCGTATGTCCAATGCTGTCCCTGTGTCTCTCCAATGCTGTCCCTGTGTCTGCCCATGCTGTCCCTGCATCTTTCCATGCTGTCCCTGCTTCTGTCCAATGCTGTCCCTGCTTCTGTCCAATGCTGTCCCTGCATCTGTCCAATGCTGTCCCTGCATCTGTCCAATGCTGTCCCTGCGTATGTCCAATGCTGTCCCTGCGTCTGTCCAATGCTGTCCCTGCATATGTCCAATGCTGTCCCTGCGTATGTCCAATGCTGTCCCTGCGTCTGTCCAATGCTGTCCCTGCATATGTCCAATGCTGTCCCTGCGTATGTCCAATGCTGTCCCTGCGTCTGTCCAATGCTGTCCCTGCATATGTCCAATGCTGTCCCTGCGTATGTCCAATGCTGTCCCTGCGTATGTCCAATGCTGTCCCTGCGTATGTCCAATGCTGTCCCTGCTTCTGTCCACTGCTGTCCCTGCATCTGTCCGAAGCTGTACCTGCATCTGTCCATGCTGTCCCTGCGTATGTCCAATGCTGTCCCTGCGTCTGTCCAATGCTGTCCCTGTGTCTGTCCGAAGCTGTCCCTGCGTCTGTCCGAAGCTGTCCCTGCGTCTGTCCGAAGCTGTACCTGCGTCTGTCCGAAGCTGTCCCTGCATCTGTCCGAAGCTGTACCTGCGTCTGTCCGAAGCTGTACCTGCGTCTGTCCGAAGCTGTACCTGCGTCTGTCCGAAGCTGTACCTGCGTCTGTCCATGCTGTCCCTGTGCCTCTCTATGCTGTCTCTGCGTCTTTCTATTTCTTTCCTGATTAGAGGACCAGTTGCACAATGTGATCATCCTTCTACTTCTAACTTCTCACCTTCTGCTTCCTTAAAAAATCGAAGGATAGAGAGGAATGGACTTTGAAGGCACATATAAAATATTATAACAAATTTTTAATAGTTCACATATATAGACTACATATACAATGCACATTGAATAAAACCTTCTTCTTCCTATCATACTTCTGTCTCTGAGCTGTGTGATTCCTGTTGTTGTATGTTATGGGCAATGGTGCTGTATAACCAGACCCATGTCCTAGGAAAGTACACAACAGCAAGGACTCAAAAGTACCTAAGCCACCGACAGCCAAACAAAGAGCATTTTCGGAAGGGAAATGTTTCCTATAATATGTATGCAGTAAATTCATCACATAGCATAAAGCCTGTAGTGAGGAAAAAATGATTGTTAAAAAGAGCAAAAAACACATTGATGAAAAGATGGAGTTCATTTTTTTTGTGAATTGTCTCAACTTTGATTTGACTTGAACATAGCCAGTCAGCTTTAACATTTCATTTTCTAAGATGTATAAAAAAAAAATGTAGAAGCTGAATCTCTTTCATGTCTCCCTCTATGTCTCTATAATACACCCCCCTATATCTGTATCCTATAACTCCTCTATGTCTCTATAATACACCCCCCTATATCTGTATCCTATACCTCCTCTATGTCTCTATAATACACCCCCCTCCTATATCTGTATCCTATACCTCCTCTATGTCTCTATAATACACCCCCTATATCTGCATCCTATACCTCCTCTATTTCTCTATAATACACCCCCCCCCCCTATATCTGTATCCTATACCTCCTCTGTCTCTATAATACACCCCCCTATATCTGTATCCTATACCTCCTCTATGTCTCTATAATACACCCCCCATATCTGTATCCTATACCTCATCTATGTCTCTATAATACACCCCCCCTATATCTGTATCCTATATCTCCTCTATGTCTCTATAATACACCCCCCTATATCTGTATCCTATACTGTCTCAATCATTCAACTCCCCCATGTCTCTATAATACACCCCGTCAATGTCTGCAATATACCCCATCCATGTATCTATAATACACCCCCTCCATGTCTCTATAATACATCCCCTCCGTGTCTCTATCATAGACCCCCTCCATGTCTCTTTTATAGACCCTCTCCGTGTCTCTATCATAGACCCCCTACACATCCCTATCATAGACCCCCTACATGTCCCTATCATAGACCCCATACACGTCCCTATCATAGACCCCCCTACACGTCCCTATCATAGACCCCCTACATGCCCCTATCATAGACCCCCTACACGTCCCTATCATAGACCCCCTATATCTGTATCCCATACCTCCTCTATGTCTCTATAATACACCCCCCCTATATCTGTATTCTATACCTCCTCTATGTCTATATCATAGACCCCCTACATGTCCCTATCATAGACCCCCTATATGTCCCTATCATAGACCCTCTCCATGTCTATATCATAGAACCTCTCCATGTCTCTATCATACACCCCCTCCTTGTCCCTATCATATACCTCCTCCTTGTCCCTATCATATACCCCCTCCATGTCCCTATCATATACCCCCTCCATGTCCCTATCATATACCCCCTCCATGTCCCTATCATATACCCCCTCCATGTCCCTATCATATACCCTCTCCATGTCTCTATCATACACCCCCTCCTTGTCCCTATCATATACCTCCTCCTTGTCCCTATCATATACCTCCTCCTTGTCCCTGTCATATACCCCCTCCATGTCCCTATCGTATACCCCCTCCATGTCCCTATTATATACCCCCTTCATGTCCCTACCATATACCCCCTCCTTGTCCCTATCAGCCATCCTCCATGTCCCTATCATATATCAAGGAAAATAACAGAATTTTAGCTTGCACATGATCGGGTGTTAAAATCAGCAGAGCTTCCACTCATTTCAGATCTACCCCTTGGATTTAGAGCGACTGCACTTCCAAGTGCACTTGCAGTGCAAAGGGGATTTGCCTTTTGTAAATAACCCCCCCATAAATACCTATTGTAACAGAAAAATTACCAAAACGGGACCCGCAAACCACATTATTTGCATTGCAATGCATTTATTATCATCAAAATATACAAAAGACAAAGAGCACAATACAAATATTCTGATCACAGCATGACCCTATGTATTAGTGGTTTGTCCAGCACATACCAGTATATCTCCATGTAACATGTACAGAGTACAAACATTCTGCACAAAGGGAAAACATATCAGAAATACATACACTATATTGTCAAAAGTATTGGGATGCCTGCACACATGAACTTTAATGGCATCTCAGTCTTAGTCCGTAGAGTTCAATATTGAGTTGGACCACCCTTTGCAGCTATAACAGTTTCAACTCTTCTGGGAAGGCTGTCCTCAAGGCTTAGGAGTATGTCTATGAGAATGTTTGACCATTCTTCCAGAAGTGCATTTGTGAGGTCAGGCACTGATGCGAGAAGGCCTGGCACGCAGTCTTCTCTCTAATTCATCCCAAAGGTATTCTATCAGGTTGAGGTCAATACTCTGTGCGGGTCAGTCAAGTTCCTCCACCCCAAACTCGCTCTTCTATGCCTTTATTTACTTTGCTTTGTGCACTGGTCCAAATCATTTGGTGGAGGGGGGATTATGGTGTGGGGCTGTTTTTCAGGGGTTGGGCTTGGCCCCTAAGTTCCAGTGAAGGGAAGGTGTCAGCATACCAAGACATTTTGGACAATTTTATGCGCCCAACTTTGTGGGAACAGTTTGGGGATGGCCCCTCCTGTTCCAACATGACTGCGCACCAGTGCACAAAGCAAGGGTCATAAAGACATGGATGAGTGAGTTTGGGGTGGAGGAACTTGACTGGCCTGCACAGATTCCTGACCTCAAACGGATAGAACACCTTTGGAAAGAACTAGAGCGGAGACTGCGAGCCAGGCTTTCTTGTCCACATCAGTGCCTGACCTCACAAATGCACTTCTGGAAGAATGGTTAAACATTCCCATAGACACACTCCTAAACCTTGTGGACAGCCTTCCCAGAAGAGTTGAAGCTGTTATATATATAGGGTGGGCCAACTCAATACTGAACCCTACAGACTAAGACTGGGATGCCATTAACTGGGATGAACATGTTCATGTGGATGTAAAGGCAGATGTCCCAATCATTTTGACAATATAGAGTATGTATAAATAGAGAATTCCAGATCTAAACTACAATGGCAGCAAGCCAGGCTGAGCAAAGGTGAGGTCCTATCCCAACACTTATGAATTCCTTTTTGACCCCTTTCCCAAGGAGGACCACTTGCGATGATAAAATGCCTGGATGATAGAAGCATTGGGAGTCCTTGGACAAGCTATTTATAGGAAATTGCTTATTGTTTTTTGGGAGTTTTGCTGTTTTTATGTTGCATTGACAACTTTTGACCAGAATCTTTTTCATCTTGCAGTGTGCTCATGGTGACAAAGGAGCCAGCAGTCGGTGCCTCTGCAATGGAGAGGATATTACCGCAGCTTCTCTCCCCATCCCACCAGGAGGTGCAGCAATGCGTAGAGCAGCTGATGAGCGAGGTGCAGAGCCGCTGTGAGGAACTGCTGGAGGCTTTGGTGAAAGACATGAGGTGCAGACAATATTTAGCTGCTTTATGCAGCCAATTGGAGACACCCAATGTCAGGTAAGAAAAGCCCAACATTTTATTGCCATAAAGAGAAGATGAATCTCCCCAGAAGGGCTACCCACAGTAATAAACCTGACAGTGCTACCATTTCTTCCATACTCAAAACTGAAAAAATATGTCTTTAGTTCCATCATCAACTACACATCAGTGCTGATGGTCTAAAATTCTTTACTCTCCGGGCGCTGGAGACAGAAGAATGTATTTACTTATGCAAAGGAAGATCCAGAGGATCATAATGATGATGCACATTCAGAGTCCAGTAGCTCGGTAGTAGGCAGGGCAGAGACACAAGATGTTTAAAGTTGTCACCCTCTAGCTTTAGAATATGCCAGTACCAGTATGGCACAGTATATGAAAGAACTACAAATATGGCAACTTTACCAGTTGACATACACTATACGTATTCCAAAATTGTTATATTTGTCTGGAATTTAACCTGACTATTGTTCACGTTTACGTTAAAATGTGTGCACTTGGATTTGTACTTTAGATATTTATCAGGATATCTTACTATCATATGTCCTTTTGGAATATCCTATAGCCGGAATCTCCAAACTTTCTAATCAAAGAGTCAGTTTACTGTCCTTCAAACTTTGGGGGGGGGGGGGCAAGCTGTGGCCAGTGGGAGTCGAAAATGTCTCAGACTTGGTGGTGGAGGGAGTAAAAAAATTAAATGGCACTTGTGGTGAGTAGGAGGAGGAACAGTGCCCCATCATTGGTATTAGTGAGAGGAATAGTGCCCCATCATTGTTGTTAGTGGGAGGAATAGTGCCCCAACATTGTAGTCAGTGAGGGGAATAGTGCCCCATCATTGTTATTAGTGGGAGGAATAGTCCCCTATCTCTGTTGTCAGTGGGGGGAATAGTGCCCCATCATTGGTATTAGTGGGAGGAATAGTGCCCTATCTCTGTTGTCAGTGGGGGGAATAGTGCCCCATCATTGGTGTCAGTGGGGAGGAACAGTGCCCCATCTTTGGTGACAATGGAAATAGTGTTCTATCATTTACAGTATATCAGTGGGAGGAATTATGTATCATTGTTGGTATCAGTGGAAGGAACAGTGCCGCATCGTTGGAAGGAATTATGCCCAACTATGTCGGGGCACTATTCCTCCCACTAATACCAATGATGGGGCACTGCTCTTCCTCCTACTGACCACAAGTGCTATTTAATTTTTTTACTCCCTCCATCACCAAGCCTGAGACATTTTCGACTCCTGCCCCCCAGCCCCCCCCCAAGTTTGAAGGTTGTGGGTGGCACAGTGGTGTAGTGGGTAGCACACTCGCCTAGCAGTAAATAGGGTCGCTGGTTCAAATCCCAACCACACCACAACACTACCTGCCTGTAGTTTGCATGTTCTCCCTGTGCCTGTGTGGGTTTCCTCTGGGTACTCTGGTTTCCTCCCACACTCCAAAGACATGCTGGTAGGTTAATTGACTTCTGTCCAAAATAAATTGGCCCTAGTATGTATGAATGTGAGTTGGGGACCTTGGATTGTGGGCTCCTTGAGGGTAGGGACCAATGTGAGTGTGCGATGTATGTGTGGGGCGCTGCATAAATTGATGGCGCTATATGGGTACCTTAAATAAATAATAATAATAGATGAGCATCTTACAATGTACAGGGATGGGGACAATTGTAGACACGCACCCACACTCACTCAGGTTGAACTGGATGGACTGGTGTCTTTATTCAACCTTACTATGTAACTATGTAACTATTGGTGTTGGTGGAAGGAATGGGGCCTCATCCTGGGTGTCAATGGGAGGAATAATATCTTATATCAGTGGGAGGAATAGTGTCCCAAGGGTCAGATGAAGGCAAGCAATGGACCACATCTGGCCCGTGGGCTGCAGTTTGAAAACCACTGGTGTATATCATAGGCACCTGTCAAAATAAATCAGCAATGGCAGTGGCCATATTGCAATGCCCAAAGTTAGACTGATGAGTTAATGTGCCTCATCTGAATGGACCCGTACCTAAGATCTTAAAGGGAACCTGTCGTGAAGGCTGCCCTTGCTGTCATCTCCTTCTGAAAATGTTAGTTGCCTGGCTGTCATGTTATTGGTTAAACTGGATGAATGTATTTTTTTAACCAGATTAACTATGATGACCCTCGGACTTCAGTAGTCACTGATTTGGGACAAGTGTGCAGATAGGACTTTTGCAGCGACATTCCTGAATTTCATACTTGTGTAAGGTCAGTGGCTCAGAACATATCAAAGCTAGACACATACAGGCTGCTAGCATTTTCAGAAGGAGGTCAGCAGTGGGAGCCCTTGTGTTTCTCTTCTGATAGGTTCATCCCCTCAGTGTAAATTGTAATGCCCCGTACACACGGTCGGAAATTCCGACCACAAAATCCGTCTGATTTTGTCCGACACTGGTGTTGCATACACACGGTCGGACAAAGTTGTCAGAAAATCCGATCATTCTGAACGTGGTGACGCTCGTTGCGTACGACGGAACTACTTAGAGGCTAGTAGCCAATAGCTTTGGTCTCGTAATTTGATCTGAGCATGCGTGGCACTTTGTCCATCGGAATTCTCTACACACGATTGGAAAAAGTCTAAACGGATTTTGTTGTCGGAAAATTTGAGAGCAGGATCTCAAATTTTTTCCGTCGGAAGTTCCGACGGAAAAAGTCTGATGGAGCCCACACACGGTCAGATTTTCCGACAACATGGTCTGTACGGACATTTTCCGTCAGAATTTCCGACCGTGTGTACGGGGCATTAGAGTGGAGCTCCCCTTTAAGTATTGCATATGTTCCTGAATACATTAGCCTCTTGTTCCAAATTCCAATCAACTTGACATTATTTAAAAGGGATTACGGAGAATTATAGCTTAAACCTGTTAGACATGGAAAGTGCATTGAGAGTGTTGTTAACATAGGCTATCCTCTGATTACACACATTGGGGAGACTCCGGGTGGAGTGTACACAAGGTGGAGCCACGTTTGGTTGTGGCAGGAAGGTATCTGTTAGGATCATGGCATAATAGAATGTCTGAACATAATCTATCTGAAGAGCAAACACATACCTTAAGCAGCATGACAGATCCTCAGCAACCAAGCCTAAAATAAATTGTAGGGTAAACAGCGGGAGTAGAAGGACAAACACTGTCAGCCAATAAGGAGCGGGTTAGCAAAGCTGTGTTCTCCTACCACTGAATAGTAGGGCGTCATGGTGGCTTAAAAGTTTAACTTGTAAAGAGAAACGTTTTATATATTGGGATCAGGTACCACCAGCAGACAGACATTGCCAGCAATTGCGTGACCTTGCATGGACGCTTTGAGTTACCATGATCAGAACCCCAGTCTCTGCCACTTTGCCCATTCCCAAAAATCAGCTAGAGCCAATTTGGGGCAGATGTAGGAAAAAACTGACCAATTAGTGGCTCTGTTTGTTTCCTGATTACCATCTGCATCAACAGAGATGATGTGACCATTAGACCATGTGACCAATGCCTTGACACTGGTCACATGACCCTAGGCTAGGCCAATCCCAGAACCACCTTAATAATTAAAAAGGTAGCAAGCTGTCCCTGATAAAAAAAAAAAAAATTAGGGTATATGCTGGTAAGGCCTGCATTAACACAATACGCAAAAACAGTTGGTGTACTTCAGTCAGGGCCGTTTTTAAGACAGGGCAAAAGGGGCAGCTGCCCTGGGCCCTGTCATTGCTGTGGGGCCTAAAGCAGCTGCCTCATACTTGGCAACTATCCTGGTTTAAATTCCCTCATCCCTTGAGGTTTTAGTCCTGTGCTGTGTCCCAATATCTCAGTGTGAAGTGCTGGTACTAATGCTGCCCAGCTCTGCCCTATTGTTGTGTACAGATGACTCACCTGCAGACCCTGTGTTTACATGTAAATTAATCATTCATATGTAAATAGCGGCGGCCGCCTGCATTGATATGTATATCATGCCCCACTGAGGTCATATCCACAATAATCTCTACCAAACAATCAACAAGCAGAAATCATGTGCTGTAACCTCTAGCAACTAATCAGTGAGCCGTGATGTGTGCTGTAATCTCTAGCAACCAGCCAGTGAGCGGTAATGATGCACTGTAACCTCTGGCAACCATTCGCAATAGCTGCCTGATCTGATTCCCTAAATTGATTTTGAGTCTAGCTGCTATTTATTGTATGTCTCAAAGCAGGTGGAGAGCAAAACTGCATGGGGGGGCCCAAGAAAAGTTTTGCCCAGGGTCCAATCAATATTAAAGACGGCCCTGACTTCAGTGCCATTCATTCTTATTGGCACTCAACATTCCTTGTTAATGTACTTCCTTACGTTGTAGGGTGCTGCGTTTGAAAAAATAGTGTGAATCCAAATTAGCATTGCGCTTGGTGAATTTCCATTACAACTTAACTCCAGGCAGATATAAAAGAAACATATTAATATATTAATAGAAAACTACGCTCTTTGCTGTCAGAATACATTGATCAACCGCAGTAGCCTATTCACTGCAACCCCTGATCAAGAAAAAATTTCCAACAAGCCCTTTTGAAGTCGACCGTTAGTTTGACTTCTGTTATGCAGAAGCAGCCACATATGAACAGGGATGGTGCTACCACTAGGCAAACTAGGCAGCCGCCTATGGCGCACTGCTGCCTAGGGGTGCCCAGCTGCTGATTTCCCTCCACGTCTGCAGGCTGCAGCATGTAACTAACTCAGTCCCAGGCAGCTGCCCCGTCCGACCGGTGGTGTAGTTAGAGGCGCATCGCAGCACTGGAGCCAACGCTAGAGGAAGCAGAGCCAATGCTTCCTGTATAGCGCTGCCTCCTGTCACATGGGTAGGGCAAAGGTAGTGAAGTCAGGGTTGGAGCCAATGGGGGCGGCAAAATTAGGTTTCGCCTAGGGTGTCAAAAATCCTTGCACCAGCCCTGCATATGAATTGATATTCAGCTGGTTCTTGCTGAACTGGCAGAATTTCCATCTATGGTAAGCAGGGCCAGAACAAGGGGTGGGCAGGAAGGACAGCTGTCTTGGGCACAGCAGAGCAAGGGCACAGAGAATGAATACAGGGCAGTAAACCCATTCTAAGGCATGCATTAACAGTGGGGGAAGGGGCTCAGTTTCCCATCCTTGTCCTGGGCGCTAGATGAACCTGTCCCAGGACTGATGGTCAGCTTTACTCTTTACTCTTGAAATACCCTGAACTGAAATAGAATAGTGGGTAGCCCTGTCAGCCCCCTCCCACCCGACATCTATCTATTGAAAAATTGAAAGAGTCAGGCAGAAAATACTCGGATGAACAGCAGCTGCATCCAATCAGATGCAGCTACTGTTCGGGTAGTCTGACAGCCACCATTGGCATCTGTTTGAATACAACAGCCCAGAAGGGGGATTTGTTCCTTTGCATTGTTTGCTTGCCTCCATCCTGAACTAACCTGAATTTTCCAAAATTGACTTAGTGGGTAACCCTGTTGGCCCCCTCCCACCCGACATATTTTGATTAAAAAATCAAATGAGAGGGACGGAAAATAGATGAACAATGGTTGCATTTAATCAGATGCAGCCGCTGCTTGGGTATTCTGGAAGCCACCACTTGTCAGAACACAATAGCCCAGCAGGGGAATTCATCCATTCAAGTGGTTGGCATGGATGGAAGAACTTAGTGTATGACCAGCTTTAGATTGGAAGCTAGGCCAGAAGACATAACAAGGTGGTTGGATCCAACTGTTCTCCAACATCCATGGTCAGCTGATAGAATGTTTTACAAATTTGTACTGTAACCACTATTTGATCTTCAAGTGTGTGCAAGTTTTTTAAGTTCCCACAGGAAAAGGAGGTGAGGGTACATCTTTCAATGCAGAAACCTGTTCTGGTGGCAACTGTCTAATGCCGCGTACACACGAGCGGATTTTCCGTCGGAAAAAAGTTGGATGTTTTTTCCGACGGAATTCCGCTCAAGCTTGGCTTGCATACACACGGTGAACACTCGCTGAACTTTCGACCGTCAAGAACGCGGTGACGTACAACACTACGACGAGCCCAGAAAATTAAGTTCAATGCTTCCGAGCATGCGTCGAATTGTTTCAGAGCATGCGTAGGAATTTTGCGCATCGGAATTGCCACAGATCATCGGAATTCCCTAAAGGGAACTTTTTCTGACCGAAAAATTGAGAACATGCTCTCAATCTTTTGCTGGCGAGAATTCGGCAAGCAAAAGTCCGATGGAGCATACAAACAGTCGCATTTTCCGACCAAAAGCTCTCATCGGTCTTTTGCTGGCCGAATTTCCGATCGTGTGTACGCGGCATAAGTGGGGGTATCCTCTCGCTTTGAAGAATTCTCCTCTTATTTACTGCTGTGTCTGCGGGACTGAAATCTTGATGGGACAGAGATAGCAAAAAAAAAAGATACAAAAAAAAAAAAGACTTTAAAACAATACGTACTAAACTAATAAAAAAAGCTTTGGCTTTACATACACTTGTCTACCCCCTCATTCATGTTTGCTGTGCAGTGAAAGGGATTATCACCTTTCTCTGTATCCCAATGGTCATTATGAAAACACGTCTGCTTTAAGCTACTTATCGACTTGTTTACAGTTCCTGCCCCAGGTTGGTTTTACCATCCACGCGTGCTCCTGGCACTGTTCCATTGCTGGCTCCACAAGCATGCGTTTAGTGTTGGATGTGTTTCCCCAGCAACTGCTGGACTGGGGCTGTTTACTGTTTGCCTCTCCTTTCCGTACCAGCACAGGAAGATAAGCTGGGAGGGGGGTGAAGACCAGGTCTGCCTGACACCTGATTATCCTGGCCATATAGATGGGAAGTACTACATAAAGGATTAGTCCATCCAAAACATTAGGCAGATATAGTATAAAGAGCAATTACAGGCACCAAAATAAATCAGTGAGCTTATATTGCTATCCAGCAAACACTGCTAGTGTGCTAAAGTCAGATGCTACCCTTTAAAGCGGTAATACAGTCTGTATTTAGATTTTAACCTACAGGTAGGCTTGATTCACACTAATGCGTTTTTTGATGCATTTTGCAGAAATGCAGGGAAGTTTTTTTTAACATGGGTTCCTATGGAACATGTTCACATCAATGCATTTTTGTGCCTCTGCGTTTTTGGATAGAGTCGGGGACTTTTTTTCATGCAAAATGCAGAGTTTTGCATTTAATAGAAGTCAATGGACCTGCATCCAAAACGCAAGTACCGCAAAACGCGGCAAAATCGCGGTAAAAACGTGTGTCCAAAAATGCGGCAAGCACCGCAAAAACGCTCAAAAGGAACATGCATAGATGTGAATCTAGCCTTTTTTGTTTTTTTTTTGTACACTGTATTTGCCTAGCAACCAGCTATATACACATAAATAGGGTAAAAAAAAAAAAAAAAAAAAAAAAAAAAACGCAAATCGTGGCAAAATCGCGGTAAAAATGCAGGAAAAACTTGGTATTTGCGTTTTGGATGTGGGTCCATTGACTTCTATTACATGCAAAACGCTGCATTTTGCATGAAAAAAAGTCCCCGACCCTTTCCAAAAACGCAGAGGCACAAAAATGCATTGATGTGAACATGTTCCATAGGAACCCATGTTAAAAAATGTCCCTGCATTTCTGCAAAATGCATCAAAAAACGTATTAGTGTGAATCAAGCCTAAGGAAGACGGGGTGAAGATGGAAGCCTTTGCAGCGGTGACAGCGTGCTGCTGGAGGGCTTTGTTTTAAGGTAAGTCTTTCATAATATGCAATGCATACTAGCACATTATGCCTTTTCCTTGCAGGGTTTGTTGTGTTTTTTATTTAATTTTTTTAAGCTTTAATACCACTTTAAGATGTTTAAACAATCCTCCATGGCCAAAATCCATAGAGCACCTCACATGAACACTTGGAGAGTATTTACTCAAGCCTGTGCTGTGCAGTTGCCATCTCTCTGCTTCCTGAATCACCTATCCCATTCAAGACTTCCAAAAGGGGTTTGAATCGGTTTAGTGGCTTTGAGAAACTTTGTAGTATCAAGGTCTTGTAATCAGGCTTTCTGTAGTGTTAAGCTTGTAGGCAGGTTGCCTACAGTGTTGGTTTTTCTGTACTAGTAAGGTACAGTAGTTAGCTTGTCCAGGCTGGGGATAGGGTTAACTTTCAGTACCTCAGTTGCTGGGCTTTTGGTCTTGGGCTGGCCTTCCACCCAGTGTGATACATAAATGGGTGAAGATCTGGCTCTCCGGGCCGTCATGGGAGCTTGAGAGCAAGAGTACGCTGTTCAAGTTCATGGAGTCCGGGAGTTCGACAGTCAGTTTGCGACCCCACAAGATGCCGGGGTTTCTGTGGACAGTACCAGTTGTTGGAGATCACTAGTTATGGACTAACACCTGTAAAGGTATGCCTGGGCAGCCACCGCCGTTTGTTTGTTTAAGGTCTGGACTATGTTCTATCTAGCAATTGTTTAGCAAGGAAAAGTTACAGTAAAAGTTGTCAAACTTTTCCAAGCCTCGCCTGAAGTTATTCAAAGGGGTGTATGATGGTTCCTGGCGTATGAAAGAAGTGGGTCAGTAAAGAATATAGGGGGTATAAAGCATGGCAACTACAAAGGGTTAACTCGGCATAAGGTGTGGAGAAAGAGAACAGTTGCTATGGGTAACCAAAGACTGATGGAGAGTGTACAGCAGCCGGTCATGAAGCCTGGTACCTGGCATGGTGGAAGGTCCACCGGTAGATAAGGGGTCAATAATCTGGCTCCATCCCCAGCAATCAGTTCCCCAAAGGTGCTAGGACTGAACCGTGTTATGGATACCCACAGCCTAGCTTCTAGTACAGGATAGCTGAAGGATTTAAATGAGAGCATGCACGAGGTCCACCCTAGGTGCTCAGCAGGACCCCATTCTGTCACTGGGATTGAGGTGGCAGAGGTACGCTGGACTGGTGGAGAGGGCATGGGCTCAGCAATGTCCCTCCTAAATGCAACATACAACGAGGAAGGTGTGTAGTGACACAGGACAGAATGCTTTATAGGGGAACTCTGTATGTTTAACCACTGCACACAGTGTATGGCTCATCTCTAAGCCAAGGTACCACCATAATGTTTGATTTCCATATGACTGCGACCTCAGCTGGTCCCGGGCATTGATGAGCTTCTACATGGCAAAAGGTTCCCCTATTGCCGCGTACACACGAAGGGACTATCCCGCGGGATTATCCGCTGGACCGAAGTCGAGCGGATAATCCCCTCGTGTGTGGGCGCCGGCGGACTTTTTTTGGCCAAAGTACGGCGGACTAAAGTTTTAAGTTTTGTTTTAAAATTATCCGCTGGACTTGGCAGTCCAGCGGACAATCCGGCCGTGTGTAGTATGGTCCGGCGGACCAAAAAGGACGCATGCTCAGTAGCAAGTATTTTTCTAGTATTTTTCGTTTTCTAGTCCCGTCGTATGTGCTGTACGTCATCGCGTGAACCGTCGGACTTTTTGCGTGATCGTGTGTGGTCAAGTCCGTTCGCTTTTTAGTCCAGCGGACCCAGCTGGAAAGTCCAGCGGATTGTCCGCTGGACTTAGGTCCGCCGGGAAAAGTCCCTTCGTGTGTACGCGGCATATTTCTCTCCCCAGCTTGTGGCCTTGCACACAAGCTGGCCATACACAGTTAGATTTTTTCTTAAACAAATTCCTCCACCCACAATAACAGCAGTGATGGATGAAACTTCTGCTGCATCTATTGTATTTTGACAGCCGGCAGGGCTGACTGGATGCACCCACTGTTTGGCTGACAATTTTCTGTCTGACATCAATTAAGGGATGTAGGGGAGGAGGTGGAAGAAACCAGCCAACGGAACCGTCCTGAGGAACCAGACAAAATGTGTTCAGTGTATGGCCAGCCTTAGCCATATACTTGTACCTTTCTCTCGTCCAGCTCTGTGCACTGAACAAGAGAAATGACTTGATTCCCCTATCCATGCTAAACAGTGGGAACAGAGAAATCGGAGATGTCGGAATACCCAAACAGCAACTTCTGATTGGATGCAGTTGCTGTTGTGCTATTTTTCCATCTGGCTTTGTGATTTTTTTTAATTAAAGTTTGACGAGCCAGATGGTGCTAACAAGGACTCCCACGCCCATAATTCTGGCCATTTTAGGAGTTAGACAAACTTTGAGCCATGTATGGCTAGCCTTAGTCAGAGACAGCAAGGAGTCTTCAGGCAGTGTATTTAGGAATAGCTCTCCTGTAACACAAGTAGGATTTCACACAAAAAGAGATTTGAATACTAACAAAATATAAAGAGCTTATACTAATATACATATTAGAATAATTATTTAGGGACTTATCTGATTGCCAATATGGTTAGGGTAAGATTGTTAGCATAAACTGGACCAAGGTTTTGGTCTGCCATGGCAAGAGGAAGCGGTGTCCTGTACAGCCTGAGAAAATACAGCTGTTTCCCCTTCTCCTGGCAATCTCCCTCTGGGGAGCACTTGATTACAGAGTAGAGTCTCTCTCCTCTGGACTACAGTTCCCACAGTGCAATGCTGCCTCACCCAGTCTATTGAACTCTTCCTGTTCAGCAACTCCCTTCTCTTGCTGAAATAGCTGTTAACCAGTTTAGCACTGCAGGGCAGCAACTACAGAGAGCAGCTGCAGCCGATGTTTTTCTGTCATTCTCAGATAATCACTTGGCTACAGTGTATAAGGCTTTTTGCCTTTTTCTCTGGATCAACTAGAAACGCGTAAAGGATAGAGTGTGTTTTTTTTTCACATTGGTGTGATGGATATATTTGTGGCCAGAGGGTGTCTGCACAGTGTGGGGATAGCTTACAGATAAACAATCATCCCTGAGTACTGTTGGTGGCCAGTGGTATGTCTGTGACAGTATGTTAAGTATTGCCATACTTCTTCATTGGTTGCAGACTATGCAGTAACATTGCCTACATTCTGGGAACAGTGGCAGAAGACGCTGCAGTGGCTGAAATGCTGGTGGATCTGGCAGAAGGTGCGTCAGAATGGGATCTGCTGGGGAGACTGGGGGCCATGCTGCAGTGGGAGGATGCAGAAGCTGTTATGAATGCTGCTGGAGCCCTTGGAACACTGGTAAGTGATCATTCCCAACAACTGGTCTCTAGTCATCTTTTTTGCCGATCAGAACAGAAAGGATGAACTTACTGTGCCTGCAGCTATCTTGTAAGCAAGTAGAAGTTAAATGTTTATGTTTATTGAGATTTTCTACTGTGAAGTCTGTTGAAGTCTATGGGTAGTCTTTTGTGTTAGAATATTGCACTGTTAGTTGTGTTTGCCCTGCTGAGGTGGTACTCCCTGGGAGGTAAGGGTTAACTCTGCTGGCCAGGGTTTCCCGGGTTTTTTTGGGGGAAGTACTGCCCTCTGCTAGAGCAAACATATAAAAACAGATGGAACCACCTCTTGGGGACGCCACAGTTAGTAAGACGGCTGGAGGTACGGTTCCATCTCTCCCCATTCAAGGAACAGAATGCTGCTAGGGATGTAAACTACTTTGAGCATTTGAGTCTTAAAGGCATATATGGCATATCACAAGAACAGGACTTATTAGGGGGCAAGACGAGCTAGAGAAGATGCAGTACAAAAGCAGTGAAGCTATTCGGAGGAGGCTATTTTGCTGTTGTTAATGATTACAGTACTAGTGCCAAGTGCATAAGCAGCCAGCCAGTCATGAAGCGGTGTGACTTGGCATAGGTGACAGAGGCCTGGTATTGAAGGAGCTTGTATGCTTAGGCTGTTTTCTTAGAGATTGGAACCCCAATACTAGGGCCGACATTGAAGCTCAGGGCATCCTAGGGACCCAGCCTTGAGAAGAAGTATAAGCATGAGATATGTACAAGAGTTTAGCTTCCTAGTATTCAAGTGTGATATACGAATCAATGTCATTGGGAGTAAGGTGACGGGTAACTGGGCTGGTTGAGTCTGGTACAAGCTCAGCGGTACTCTGTCAGTAATGCTGCACAAAACAGAGAGAAGAGTTTTAAAATCTAATTGGAACTCATATTCATAGTATAATGCATTAACGAACTGTGCCACAAATTATAAGGAGTTAATTGTATTTTCAGGAGAAGCATCGCTTTTCAGTTGAAGAGCTTGCTTAACGCCAACGCCAACTCAGCCCACCTTTGGCTCAAAATATTATCCATCCAGCCCCTAGTGAGAGCGCTGAATGAGAGTGCTGGTATCAGAGTTCCCCCTGTCAAGAGAATGTTGATATCTGTGTTCCAAAAGGAGAGATTTTCCTTCACTTATTGACTACATGGAATGTGAGGTTGCTCTTCCCAATAAGGAAGCAGACCTCAGTAAAAAGTAGATCTACAGTAGACAGTAGAAACAGTAGATCTAAATCTTTCACGCTAAGTGCAAAATTAAAAAAAACATTTTTGGATGGAATTCCTCTTTAATTTGAATGCAGCCTCCTAAACTTGTACAAGCTTCAAGCTGGCCATAGATGGATCGAATTTGGCCAGCTCCACATTGACCGGACTGATTGTGATCCATCTATGGCCACTCCCATTTGAGAAGTGTCGATCTAATGATTGACTCCTCTCAAACAGGTCTGTTGGTGAATTATTCGATCAATGCCTGCAGTCAATTGGCTGCAGCACTGATCAGTGTATTCTGACAGTGGAGGAGTCCCAGCTGTCAGAATACAATAGCACTTGCTGGCTGATCACACAAAACTAAAATATTTATGATCAGCTTAACTTTTGTCAGAGCTTACACAAGACTAAAAACTCTCCCAACCCCGACATGACAATAAAAAGACTAAGTCACATGCTCATTCATACCTGGAATTATGCTACCAACCGCTGATTGGAGCAGTGTCAGAGGGAAGAAAAAGTGATTATGTGTTGCTAAGGATAGAGGCAATAAAGTCAACCTGCTGCTTTGCCCTCTATGGATAAAGAAAAGGCACACCTGTCAAAAAAAAACCCTAACCTAATGCCACTTACACACGAGCGGATTTTCCGTTGGAAAAATCTTGGATGGTTTTTCCGATGGAATTCCGCTCAAGCTTGGCTTGCATACACACGGTCACACAAAAGTTTGCAGGACTTTTGACCGTCTTGAGCGCAGTGAACACTACGACGAGCCGAGAAAAGTTCAATGCTTCCGAGCATGCATCAAATTGTTTCCGAGCATGCGTAGGAAATTTGCGCGTCGAAATTAGTACAGACAATCCGCATTTCCGATCGAAACTTTTTCCGACCGAAAAATTGAGAACTGCTCTCAATATTTTGCTGCCGGGAATTCGGCCAGCAAAAGTCCGATGGAGCATACACAAGGTCGCATTTTCCGACCAAAAGCTCTCATCGGTCTTTTGCTGGCCGAATTTCCCATTGTGTGTACGCGGCATTACCCTCCACTCTGAGCAAAGTACTTTTATTGCTGCTCCAATCCCACTGGGGCTCTGTACTTTTAAGTAAAAAGGCACTTTTTTTTTTAAAAAAGGAAAGGAGGCACATTTAGCATGTCATCTGCATTACTACAATGCAGAGCGTGGTCTTACTCAATTAATAACAGTAAAACAATGAGCGATTGTTTGACCCGCAATATTGCCCATAATGTACACTCACCGGCTACTTTATTAGGTACACCTGTTCAATTGCTTGGTAATACAAATTGCTAATCAGCCAATCACATGCCAGCAACTCAATGAAAACAGAGCACCAGAATGGAGAAGAACGAGGATTTAAGTGCCTTGAACGTGGTATGGTTGTTGGTACCAGACAGGCTAGTCTGAGCATTTCAAAAACTGCTGATCTACTGGGATTTCCCCACACAACCATCTCTAGGGTTTACAGAGAATAGTCCAAAAAACAGAAAATATCCAGTGAGCAGCAGTCGTGTGGAGGAAAATGCCTTGTTGATGTCAGAGGTCAGAAGAGAATGGGGATTCCAGATGATAGAAATGCAACAATAACAATAACCACTCATTACAACCAAGGTATGCAGAATACCATTTCTGAATGCACAACACCTCAAACTTAGAAACAGATGGGTACAGCATCAGAAGACCACACCGGGTGCAACTCCTGTCATCTAAGACCTGGAAACTGAGGCTACAATTCACACAGGCTCACCAAAATTGCACAATAGAAGATTGGAAAAACGTTGCCTGGTCTGATAAATCTCGATTTCAGCTTCAGCATTCAGGTGGTAAGGTCAGAATTTGGCATAAACAACATGAAAGCATAGATCCATCCTGCCTTGTATCAACGGTTAAGGCTGGTGGTGTAATGGTGTGGGGGCAGTGGCATACTAAGTGGGGGGCGAGGGGGCGGGCCGCACTGGGTGCCACACACTGGGGGGGGTGTCAGGCCGGCGCCCCTCCCTCCGCGATTGAAGTGGAGACATCGCGGATTTAAGTACCGCAGCAGCGTGGTCACAGGCAGCGGCAGGTGAGGTGAGGGGAGTGGTCGCGGACGGTTCTGATCAGTCTCGGCAGCGGCTGTCATAGCCGAGCAGAGTGAAGCCGCCTCCCCCTCCTGCATGCACAGCTCTGTGTAGACATAAAGGAGGAAGGGGAGGCGGCTTCGCTCTGCTCGGCTGTGACAGCTGCGTCGCTGCAGAGACTGATCAGAGCCGTGACCACTGAGAGAAGGTGATCGTTGCACCGGGTCCCGGGTCACTGCCGACAGGACACAGGTGTCACTCGGTGCGGCTCGCACCTCCCCCGCAATGCCACTGCCTCGGGCTCTCCATGTGTGTTTTTTTTTTGAGGTACATTATGGATGGGGTCTTTACTGTGGGGGGGTCTGCACACTGTAGGGGGGGTTCTGTACTGTAGGGAGGGGGTCTGTGCACTGTGGGGGGGGGGGTCTGTGCACTGTAGGTGGTCCAGAGCTGTGGGGGGCTGTGTAATGTAAAAGGGGTGAAGAGGTACAAGGGCTGTGTAATGTAAAGAGGTACAAGGGCTGTGTAATGTAAAGGGGTCCAGAGGTTCAAGGTGCTGTCTAATGTAAAGGGGTCTAGAGTTTTAGGGTGCTGTCTAATGTAAAGGGGTCCAGAGGTTCAGGGTGCTGTGTAATGTAAAGGGGTCCAGAGGTTCAGGGTGCTGTGTTATGTAAAGGGGTCCAGAGGTTCAGGGTGCTGTGTTATGTAAAGGGGTCCAGAGGTTCAGGGTGCTGTGTTATGTAAAGGGGTCCTTAGGTGCAAGGTCCTGTGTAATGTAAAAGGGTGCAGAGTGCTGTATAATGTAAAGGGGTCCAGAGGTGCAGAGTGCTGTGTAATGTAAAGGGGTCCAGAGGGGCAGTTGTGGAGAGGGGGTACACAGTAGTGACAAAAAGATATTGAAGGATGCAGAGGTATGCAGGGGGCACAGTGAGGTGTTTTTATATTTTAAGGTGGGGTGGGGGGTGCCGTATATAGGATCCACCCCAGGTGCCAAATGCTCTAGGTACGCCCCTGTGTGTGGGATATTTTCTTGGCACACTTTGGGCCCCTTAGAACCAATTGAGCATTGTTTAAACCTGAGTATTGTTGCTGACCATGTCCATCCCTTTATGACTACAGTGTACCCATCTTCTGATGGCTACTTCCAGCAGGATAATGCACCATGTCACAAAGCTCAAATCATCTCACCACTAGTTTCTTAAACATGACAATGGCATCCACAGTCACCAGATCGCAATACAATAGAGCACCTTTGACATGTGGTGGAACGGGATATTCGCACCATGGATGTGCAACCGACAAATCTGCAGCAACTGCGCGATGCTATCATGTCAGTATGGACCAAAATCTCTGAGGAATGTTTCCAACACCTTGTTGAATCTGCCACAAAGAATTAAGGCAGTTCTAAAGGCAAAAGGGGGTCCAACCCGGTACTAGCAAGGTGTACCTAATAAAGTGGCCGGTGAGTATATGTTCGTGGCAATAAAATATGATTTTCTTGTAATCTGCTGAATACTCTCATGTGTAGGCAACAGGAGCTCTATTCTGTCAAAGCCTGATCGTCGTTTTGTGAAAGTGCCATTTCATGTTTGCTTTGGCAGGTGGTATAATTAGCGGTTAGTGGCTCTGAGAAAAGATTATGTTACCACTTACAGAGCTGGGCCTGCCAATAAAAATTACTGGGCTTTGCAGAGTAAACGAGCAACAACAAAAAACAAAAATGTTCGTTTTGTTACTTAGATTGGCACAGCATGTTTATAATAGTGCCATTCAAAGGAGATTGGACTTGTGTTGGCAAGTCATGGGTCATGGGACCGTGTGGTAACTAGGATGCTGGTTTACATTTCTTTTTACTCCATTATTCTCAATCCTACACTTTTCATGCTGCAGACTTGCAGAGCTCTTGCTGTAGATGCACCACTGCAGCTTTGCGCTTGCTAGACATTAACGTTGGGCTCGGGCGTGTTCGGGTCGAGCCCCCCAGGAAGCCGGCACTGGACACTGCCAGTCATAGGCAGCGTGTGTATGTGCAGCTGTCAGTCGGGGAATGCCTCACTGCCTTTGATTGGTGGTGTGCAGTGACAGCTTCTTGGTGGGCTCAATCTGAACATGCCCAAGCCCATCACTACTAGAGACTTGCCACACACATTTGCTACAAATTGGAAAAGTGTCTTCAAGTGCTCTGCAAGTGTACAACTTACCAGTGAAAATATGCAGCAAGTTAACAGACTTATGGCCCATACACACGAGCGGAAATTCTGCCAGCAAAAGTCCGATGAGAGCTTTTGGTCGGAAAATGCGACCGTGTGTCCGCTCCATCGGACTTTTGCTGGCCGAATTCCAGCCAGCAAAAGATTGAGAGCATGTTCTCAATTTTTCGGTCGGAAATTCCAATCGTCTGTACCAATTCTGACACACAAAATTCCTACGCATGCTCGGAAGCATTGAACTTAATTTCCCCGGCTCATCGTAGTGTTGTACGTCACCGCGTTCTTGACGGTCAAAAGTTCAGCGAACTTTTGTGTTACCGTGTGTATGCAAGCCAAGCTTGAGCGGAATTCCATCGGAAAAACCATCCAAGATTTTTCCAACGGAAAATCCGCTCGTGTGTACGTGGCATTAGGTTAGGTTTTTTTTTGACAGGTGTGCCTTTTCTTTATCCATAGAGGGCAAAGCAGCAGGTTGGCTTTATTGGCTCTATCCTTAGCAACACATAATCAACTTTTCTTCCCTCTGACGCTGCTCCAATCAGCTGTCCATCGTAAAAAACATCCAAGATTTTTCCGATGTGTACGCGGCATTACAATTCAACACTGTCACAAATTTGTGGCAAGTTATTCTTGCTATCTGGGAGTGGGGCATTAGGGAAAATCTCCCTAATGTAGGAAGATATGCTTTAGGGTACAATTTTTTTTAAGATAAATATTAAGTTGTTGTTTGTTCTCTGTCCTCATAGGCAGAGAATGGTAGCGGGAGGCGATGGCTACTGTCCTCTCCAGACTCTGACTTCATTATTGAGAACATCATGAACCTCCTGGACTCCCCCAGTGATTGGACAGCCAGTAATTGTGCCTTGGTGCTCGCTCGCATCTCTATGTGCCATGAAGGCTGCTCCCGGCTACTAGATCACCCAAAATCGGACATGATATTGAGGAAAATCATTATGTCACTACATGCAGATGAAGCAGGTGAGCTGGAGGGTCGTCAAAACATGTATGAACTAAAACTGGCCATACACGTTTGTCTAAACAAGAGATTTCACTTGGTTCCCCCATCTAGGCTAAAACATGTACAGTAAAACCTTGGTTTAAGAGTAACTTGGTTTGAGAGCGTTTTGCAAGACAAGCAACATTTTTTTAATACATTTTGACTTGATATACGATGTCTTGATATACCAGTAGCGTCCCGTCACAACTGAGTATAAAATAGAATAGAGGCGCCTCTAAGTGTAGCAATATGGTAACATTTAATGAAGGTACAACATTTAGCAACTCACATGGTTGATGATTAAAATAGGCACATCTAAGTATGCAGTCATCCGGGGTAAAGATGTCCACATAGACCATCCTCGGCACTGCCATTGACATTATCCCTTCCACTCTGCGCTCCGCGAGTGCTTCAAGCCTCGCTTTCAGATCGCTCTACTGCAGGGTAGTCTTTCTGGTCAGGATTGCAGACTGACAGCGGTGAGAGCCGGCGGTGCAGAGGATGGCCTATGTGGACAGCTTTACCCCGGATACCTGCATACTTAAATGTGCCTCTTTTATTCATCAACCATGTGAGTTGCTAAATGTTGTACCTTCATTAAATGTACCCATATTGCTACACTTAGACTTGGCTATTGTATTCTGACAACCAGCACCCTCTGCAATCAGAATACCTGAACAGAGTGCACCTGATTGATGCAGCTGCTGTTTGGCTAAGAAATTTGCCATCCAGCTCCTTGACTTTTATTGAGCGGGGTGGAAACATTCTGCACTTGTAGCCTACGTGTTTCTCTAATGGAAGGTAACCTTTAACCTTTTATCTCCAATGTATTTGATGTTTCCATTCTTTTACAGGCTGTGGACTGAATGCAGCATTTACTCTGGGACGTCTCTGTGATTCTGACACTGGGAGGAGGCGCGTGCTGAGCCTGCCGGAAGCTGATAGGATGGTGAGCAGACTGACTGGAGGAAGGCTTCCTATTTGTCAATTAGAAGGAACCTCAAACTTTGTGGAAAGATCTCCATAGTAAAATGGTGGAAAGAGACTACATATCCTGTCAATGCTAACCTCCTTCTGAAAATGCTAGTCTAGTTTAGTGGCTGTCATGCTGATCCTCCTTCTTCAGTCCTTTTTAAACCAATGACCCGAAAAAGGCAGCAGTCAGTGAAGTCTGTTTGAAGGCCCTGAATTGGCATGGCAGCCAGGCAGCTAAGCATTAATCGGTGGCTTGTCTTGTGTGATTGAGTTTTTCACAGCTGGTATTCAACTTGGATACTGATTTCACTGTCAGATACCCTAGCCACTAGCAGAAGCACGTTTTACTAATGTATCTGTATATTACATATGGTAATAGTAATATGGCCCCGCAAGTAATAATGTTTTACTTAAAATACGAATTAAAAAGGACTCAATAATATGATATGAGTCACTTTTTAAAAAGAAGAATCCATACCTGCATTCTGTATTTCTTTCTCATCTATTGAGGAACACCTGATGTCTTTAACCTTCAGGTTATACTGCCACCTACAGGAGGATTGGGCACTGGCAAAAAAAACTGTGTGCCAGCCCAGGGTAACCCCTCCTACTACCAGCATGCCTTATTTTTTGCTAGTGTCCTAGGATCTGGATCACTGCTAGACATTGTCTCTACATTTGCAGTTATACCGTGCAATCATCCTCAGTCTGGCTTCTAGAGTACTCTGTCTGGACACCATCAGACCGACATTTCACGGTTCCACGTGGGATGCTTTCCAGAATCAGTTCTGGTAAAGAGTTAGCTGTGGAGCACTTTCCAGGTCCAAAGCCACTGGCATTGCCTTAGAGCTTGCCCTGTCTTTGAAGATCCCAAGGCCTTGTCTCATACTAGGAGCCTGTAAACTGCCTTACTGTCATGCAGTTGCAAGATGTCTACAGTAATTCTAGACATAAAGAGACAGTTATACCCCCAGATCACACTTTGCTAGTTGCTTGGGTGCTGCTATCCTACTGATGTCTGCAGCCTGGAGCCATGTTGTCCATTTTCCATCTTCAGAGTCTCCTTTAGTTTCACTAAAGGTTTGACTACTTCCTCTGGCCTCTTAGCTGAGGTTTTTAGAACAGTCATGCAAGACTTTATGGCCCAACTACTCAGTTATTTGCTGACTGTGATCGCAGAGGCAGAGGCCACAAGTGTGCTCCTGTGCCCTCTTCCACTAATTCTTTATCTGACTTGCCCATGTCCTTAGCAGCTTCCAAGCCATAGGCTGCAGAGACTTTGTTTGACCATGAGTCACTTCAGTCCTTTACTGATACCTCTAAGGAGTCACCGTCTAATACTCACAAATCAAAGGAGACCTTTTTAGGTCTTATTGATGCAGCATGCACAACTCTGAAACTAGAGGATCAGCCTGTTGCTTCTACCATCGCTATTTCCAATTTTAGGTCTTTAAAACTCCTAAGGCTGCAAAGCCACCTTTGTCTCCTGAACCAAGATGTCATTTCCCCAGTTCCTGAGACAGAATGGTTTCCAGGGTTTTACCCCAACCTGTTCAGTGTTCCCATACCTAAAGAGGGCACCCATCCCATCTTGGATCTCAAATCCCTGAATGTCTTGATTTAAACCCAGAAATTCAACATGGAGGTCACCTAATCTGTTATCTGGCTTTTGTAGGCATTAAGGATACATACATACATGTCCTAAACTTTCCTGCACATCAGTGATTGCTATGTTTTACTGTGGTGCCCCTTAACTACCAGTTTGTGACTCTGCTCCTTTACCTCTTGTCTAGCCCTCTAGGTGTTTGCCCCAGTATTAGCCCTGCTGTTCTCTTGTGCCATCCACATTGTGGGAGACTTAGACAACTTCCTGTTGAGGGAACAGTCAGCACAGGGTTAATCAGACACTGTGACTTTGACTGTCCAGACATTGCACTGCTTCGATGGATCCTGAACCTTCAGAAATAATTTCTGGACTGACTCATTGTTTGGAGTATCAGGGCCTAGACCTAGATACAGCTCAAGCCAGAGTGTTCCCCTCACAGGAAAAATGTCAGATTCTCCGGTCTCAGATTCAACTTTTTTAGTCCAGGAGTTGCCCAACTCTCTATTTTTGCATAAGAGACTTTGGTGTAAAGGAAGTTTCTCTCAAGGAAGTTTCACCCAGTTTCACTCCAGACCTCTACAACACAACATTCTTTCATTGTGAGACAAGTCAGTCAGGTCCTATGACAGATCGATTTGATTGGCACAGAAGACAAGATTTTCTCTGGCTTGGTGGCTCAGAAATCTGCCTCTAGAATCAGGGAAGTCCTTCCTTCCTGTCTTTTGAAGGATCCCCACAATGGGTGAGGACCTGTCAGGCTGAGGACGAGCCTTGGGCACCCTTTTAGTGCAGGGGATTTGGTAACTGGGGGAGTCTTTTCTCATGCTCAACATCCAGAAGCTTTGGGCAATGGTGCTGTCTCTGCTGCTTTGGACCATTCTACTAGAGGGCCATCGGATCCGGATTCAGTCAGACAACATCACTGAAGTGGCATACATCAATCATTAGGAAGGAAACAAAAGTCTTGTCGCACAACAAAGGTAGATTGGATCTTGTCCTGGGCAGAACTTAATTTTTCAATTTGTAGGCCATGTACTTCCCAGACATAGACAAGTGGCAGGAAGACTTCCTCAGTGTGTTGCACTTAGAACTGGTGAATGGTCCCTACACCTGGAGGTGTTCCAGGACATGTGCTTCAAGTGGAGGATGCCAGATGCAGACCTCCTGTCCTCCAAGTTCAACAACAGGCTGGGAAGGTTTGTTTCCAGGTACAGGGATCCTCTAGTGAAAGCAGTGGATGTTCTGTGGCTCCATGGGATCAGAACACCTTGATTTATACCTTTTCTCTCAATTGCTTTGCAAGACTGGGATGTAAGGAATTTCAGTGATCGATCCTCATTGCTCCAGACTGTCCCCTGTGGATATGATCCATCAGTCAGGTAGGCTTCAACAGAGAATCTGTGACTCCTTTGTGCCAAATATCATGGAAGGCATACCTCACTGTTTGCGTCTCAAGGCTTCCACTCTAGGAGTTTCTCTGTGGGATGAAACTCCTCCTTCCTTCAGCTGGGTATAAACCAGAATTTGTCTCTCAGAACTATCTAGGGTCAGGTTTCTGCCTTTTCAATCCTGTTTCAGAGCCTATTGGCCTCCCACTCCTTGATGAAAACCTTTGTACAGGGGGGTTCTTATGTATTTCCCCTGTCACTTTCTGGCATCTGAGCTCATTAGAGACCTTCCTATCTGTGCTCTCACACACAACGTGGTATTGCTTGCTGTTTATTGTCATCACCTCTGTGAAGCGAGTGTCTGAACTGTCAGCATTATCTTGCAAGGAACCCTTTCTGGTTTTGCATAGGGACAAGGTGGTGTTTAGACCCAGGACTACCTTCATGCCGAAAGTAGTTACGGCACTTCGCCTCAGCCAAGACATTGTTCTTCTGTACCTCTGTCTGATACCAGTTCTCCCAAAGGAAATATCCCTCTAATGAAGGGGTCTCAAAGTGGCGGCTCTTTGTGGTTTCAAGGATCAGGTTGCACCCTTACCTGTTAAGACATACACTACTAGAACTGTGAGTACTTTTTCGGCTTCTTGGCATCAAGCAACTGTTTCCCAGATTTGCAAAGCTGCCACCTGGTCTTCTATTCACACATTCTATAAGTTCTGTCAAGTGGATGTTAGCATCCTTCAGGTGGCTGAGCTGCAGGCAGTAGCCAGGTCTCTGCTGTGTTGACCACCCCTCATTGGACTGCTTTTGGATGTCCCAAAGGTTAAATACTCTCTGTCCCTCAATGGCCTAGAATATGGTTTCTCAACCAGGGGAGCCCTATGGTTCCTCCAGAGGTTGCTAGGGGGATTCATTGAGCAATGAGCAACTTCTGCCTGTCAGATAAGTTCCCACTGACACCAATAATCTTTTTAGCTTTCTGTAAGGGAGTAATTCTTCAAAATGACCACAAGTGTAAGGAACATTCTTCCCACTGACCATCACAATCTGGCCTAGAAAGAAAATAGAATTTATGTACCCAAAATCCTTTCATTGGAGTCCATTGAAGGAAGCATGTCCCACTCCTCTGGGTTTATGATCATGCTCTTAATACTGCTTTACTGAAAAACAGGGGCATGCTTGAAGTAGAAGAGGTTATCCTGCAGTTTTTTGTTTTTTTGTAGGCAGCAGTGTAACCCAAACGTCAAAGGCTTCCTGTGTCCGTCCAATAAAATGATTTTTGCAGTGAGTACAACAAAAGCGTCTTTATGCTTGCAGGGGCCTTGTGATGATTGATAAGCATGTGTTCATCCCTTGATAAGTCTAGGTCTCTGCACTGGATGCCATGATGTCTGAAGGAGATGCCGGAGGGAGTAGGAATGCCTGTTTTGCTCTCACTTGCCTATCTACCAGCCAGGCTGGCCACCAGCACGTCATGAAGAGTGAATGCTTCTCCCAAGCTTTGGATACGCTCTGTCACCTCTTGCAGTCTGCAGAACAGGAGTCCTGCTGGTTTGCAGCTATGTAAGTGGTAGAATTCCAGTTTTGGTTGGGCGATTCTGTGCTTGTGTTTAGTATTTCCAGGAAGAGGGTAAAAATACTGCCTACCAGGAGTATTTCAATGAATATAAATGTCAGCACTGTTTTCAACACTGACTATACCTTAGGCACCTGGCTGTTTGAACAACAGTGTATTTGCATTGGAAATAATTTTGTGTGAGGCATCAAAACTGTGTTAAAGTCTATTGCCTCTCCAGGGGATACATTTCTATCTCCCAGTGAGAACAGAAACTGAGGGGGGTTTATTCTCACTTTAGGGCAAGGAATAAAATCCTGACAGAGGTTCTAACCTTTTACTCTATCCAGCGTTTAAAAAAACAACAACTTTTTTAGCTGTAATTTGGCTTTAAATAAATATGTGTTTAGGGGGTCACAGAGCAAAGATGTGTGTATGGGCCTTAAACCATAATGTGGGTAATAACTAATCAAACACAAGATAGAAAGTCCACCAATTAAAAGTGTCAGTATGGATAACAAGCTGCAACATACATTTTACTTAAAAACTCTTGTCAGATCCCAGAAAATGATGGCGAGGTTTTCAGTTTTGTGAAAGTTTGATCCTTTAACTTTTTATTTTTTGTAGAACCATTAAGATGCTATCCAAGTATCCTCCTGGTGTAGTGCGACTCCGCCAGCATCCGTCTTTGGAGGCTGTTCTTAAGGTAAGATATTGCTACAGTTTACAGATACTAAGATATTCTGAACTTTCTCCATCTCCAACAGTTGGATGTGTTCTGTGACTCCTATGTAAAGATTTGTGGGAAGAGCAGAGATACAAACTAAAGGAAATCTCATTACCAGGCACATGAGAAGTAAGTACTTCTCTGGCCAAACCTGTCATTTCGCAGTACATTTCAAACTTGCAAGGTATTTAAAGTAGAACTAAAGTCCCATTGTAAAAAACTGTGAGCAGGCAGGTTTTTGTTGCAGAAGAGACATGCACATAAAATGCCCCTATCTGCCTGCCCGCCGTCTCCTCCGGCACTGTAAACATAGCTGCGCATGCAGATTACAGTGTCGGGTCAGTCTCCGAATGTCGGGATGACTGTGCATGCGCTGGATTGACGTTAACCCCTGTTAACCCCCGTTAACCCCTGTTGGCCAATGAAGAGGCCCAAAGACTGGGCCCTTAGAAGAAGACGCTAGCGCTGCCGCCGGGGTGTTTGACAGGCATGAATGGAGACTTTAATTTTGCTTTAAACCTAGGATTTCAGTGCTCCAATGCAAGAGTTTTAACAGAACCTGTGCTGAGAGTGAGTGATACTTAAAGAGTAACTCCACTTTTGTTGATAAAAAAGAACAGTCCCTTGTGGGTGATCTATATTCATTGCACTGCAAGGATTTTAACAAACTTTGAAGAAGATTCCTATCTGTTTCTGTTCTTAACAAAAAGCTGTATGCTCTACTATGTCCTTGGAAGTCTGGTTCCTGTATGGGAGTGTATGCATCAATTCTAATAAGCTGATGCCCTTGCAGTCTTCTTTATAAGTAATTAACCCTTAAAGAGAAGTATGGGGTTGTTTTTTGTTTAATCATACTTACCTAGGTGGATGCTGCTTCTGTCCGCGGCCGGCTCTAACACTGAGAACTGAGTGATCAAACACTGCCGATCACTGGGTTCTCAAACCAATGACTGACAGCTGTCTGCTCTGCCTCCCACGTGCTCACTGGAGAGCTGCGCTGTGGAGGGGATGGGAGCGGCCGGCTCAGGCTCTCAGCTTGCTGAGAGGCTGAGCTGGGTGCTAGTCCAGGCATGTGGGCGGATCCCGACCAAGCAATCTTTGCGAGCCTGGTGCTGTTCTGTAACATCAGCCGACAGCAGGCTTCAGTCCACTGTCTGCTGAAAACGGGTCACAGGAGTGCAGAACAAACTGCATGCCTGTGATCCACAGGAGAATCAAAGCCAAACAAGCTTTGGCTGTACTTCTCCTTTAGAAAGGATCTCACAAAAAATATAATTCATTTTGCAGAGGGTACCTGACATTTCACTTGTATCTTAGTGTAGAGTTCTGAGAAAATCAGTGAACCGATCACACAAGCATGCAATAACATTTCTGGGGAAGTTATGTATACCAGTACAGAATGCCTCAAGACTGCCATATTGCTTTGAATTTTACATAAAATTACAGAAGCAGCAGATGGAAAAGGAAAGGTAACTTTTAACCAATCACAGCCCCTTGTTCCAATATTGGAACAGTAGTGAAATGGGAGTTGTTTATATCCTATTGCTCTAGGCAGTGCCGTACCAAGAGGGGGGGGGGGGGGGGCAGGGGGTGGTCCGCCCCAGGTGCCGCACATCAGGGAGGTGTAATTTCGGGGGTGTGCAGTGTGAGATGAGATTGCAGCAGGGCCGCCATACTGAGGGGCGCCCCTGCACTTTCCCAGCTTTGTAAGCAATGCATCAGAAGGGTCGGCAGGGGGCCCAGTGGTGCAGGGGAGGGGGGCTGCCTGTCTCACCAGTCATCCAATCAGGCAGGCTGTCCCTCAGCAATCTTCAATGTCTCCCGTGTCCCGAGGTAGCTGGAGTTGGTGGGCGAAACCAGGGGTGTGGCTGCCTCCTTCACTCCTCCCAAAGACTTGTTCACTGGCTGATCCTGGAGGAGAAAGGAGAGCACACCAGAGCTACAAGTGTCTACATCTGCAGCTATGCTGTAAGTCAGCACATTGTCACTGTACACAGCCCTAACCTGCCCCTATAATACCCTATAGAGCCCTAACCTGCCCCTATAATACCCTAAACAGCCCTTACTTGCCCCTATAATACCCTATACAGTTCTAAACATTGCCCCTATAATACCCTATACTGCCCTAACCTACCCCTATAATACCCTATACTGCCCTAACCTGCCCCTATAATACCCTATACAGTCCTAACCTGCCACCATAATAACCTACACTACCCTAACCTGACCCTATAATACCCTATACTGCCCTAGCCTGCCACCATAGTACCCTATACTGCCCTAACCTTCCCCTATAATACCCTATACTGCCCTAGCCTGCCACCATAATACCCTATACTGCCCTGACCTGCCACCATAATACCTTATACAGCCCTAGCCTGCCACCATAATACCCTATACTGCCCTAGCCTGCCACCATGATACCCTATATGGTCCTAATCTGCCACTATAATACTCTAACAAGTCGCAGCAAATCACACACTGTCACTCAAAAGAAGCTACTACTCCTTTTTAATCGACACGCAGCGATTTTGTCGGGGGGGGGGGGGTGCCAAAAATAGGATCCGCCCCGGGTGCCAAATGCCCTAGGTACGCCTCTGGCTCTAGATAACATATGAATTGTATGCACAAACTAAAATGTCAGCCTTAGGCATAAATGGGTTAATCACATTAAGTTACAATGTAGCTTGTGTAGCAATTGCATATGCTATATTATTTTTGTTTTATTTGCTCTATTTTTTTCCATGAAAGTGGCGTTACCACTTTACACACATTTAGACAAAATGAATCATTAATACATCAATAAATGTATTTTTTTAAATTAAGATTTTTGTTTTGTATATTATACATTTTTTGGGGAAACCGTGTGTACCCTGCCATCCACACATCTCATGGAAATGTCATTAAAAGAGTCACCAAATATTTCCTCTTATATAGATAGCAAAACTTTCTTCAAGTCGAAGCAGCTATTACTGCCATTAATCAGAACATGAAGGGTTGCAGTTGGTTGAACTAGAAATATTCTCCATTCATTTATCCTGGGTAGTCAACCAATAATTACTGGAAATACATCATCCCAGACTAATATACTTTGTATATTCCTTTGTCTAGTAGAGTCACTATAGTAAAGAATGGTTAAATGGCCCACTGCCCACCCCTTACCCCCCTAGTGTCTACGGTCACCATGGAAAGGTGGCCCATAAATATTTTACTGGCAATTCTGCTGTCACAAGGGATTTTGTGTAGGACTACATTGTGAGTAATGGAGGACCTGTCACCATGGAGATGGTCGCTATGGTTGCTTGAAAAGGCAGCGACTGCGAACTGGACATTGAAGATAAGTTCAAGTAATTGGCTGTTTGACAGATATCAAAAAGTGTTTTATGGAGGAGTAAAGGCGAATCAAAAAAATTGTCAAATACCCACAAAACTGCTGTCTAGGCTCTGGATCACCTGAGCAAGAAGTCATTTAATTCACGGCAAGAAAAATTTGTTTTCTTTTAAGTGTTTTTGATAATGTGATTTGTTAATGTTGGGCTCACATCAAGTTCCTGAACAAAATTCAAATGAGGGAATGTTTTGACCCACGGCTGTCATATGAGCCCCTTTCCAGTCAAAAACTTTGATTGGGGGGCTCACCATGAGTTCATATTCAAACACAAGCAAGTCAGCCAAAGAGGACTGAAGACTCAACATAGGTAGCTATTAACAAGCCAGTCAGCAGTCAAGAAATAGAATACATCATCTAGTGCTGCTTCTGGTGGCTGTTGATGACAGCTGAGTTCCCAATCTATCATAGGAGAGAGAGATAACCAGGGAAAATTACCTATGCTCAGTAGAAGAAGACCAAAGGCACGAATCCCCAATAAACAGTATAGTAACTGGGCTAGACCTAAACTATACCTCCCAACATTTTGAGATGGGAACGAGGGACACCTACTAGCAAACGTATGTAGGCATAGGACACACCCCCTGTCACACCCCCTTAAAGGAGAATTAACCAAAACAAAACGTTAATTAAATCCACAAGGCCTTTTTTTTTTACCACTACTATTCCTTTATATTGGCTTTTAAAATTTACAAATGCAGCAATTTAGAATTTGGATGGAAGGTTTACACTGGGAAACACTTTTTGAAAGATAAAAAGTGCATTTTATATACAACTATATGGATCAGACCAAAATGAGGGACAAATGAGGGGGAACGAGGGACAGAGGGACATTGTTCCAAATCAGGGACAGTCCCTCAAGATCAGGGACAGTTGGGAGCTATGCCTAAATACTTTCTATATGGGTAAATTAGCTGGTAATGGCTGTTGCACACCTTTAAAATAAAGTGATTTATGTTGTTTGTAGCAGCTATTTTTTGTCTAGTTGCTTTGTCTTTCCTTGTTGTTATATGCATTCTGTTCATCATTCATATGTGTGCATCAGAATGTTGCAGCATCTCATACAGCTGGAACAGAGTTGTTGGAAGAAGTGGAGATGACATTAGAGAACCTCCAGCGCCTCCCCCGGCCTACCCCTCCTATAGCAAAGATCCTGGAGTCTGGCTCAGTAATAGTGGGTTGGCAGGACTATATTCCCCGCAGTGGCCTCCCCCTCACTTATAGGTGAGTAATTGTTTCCGAATTTGCTTCATCATCACTGTGATTCCTAGTAAAGCTGTACTATAGATAGACAAGATAGCAGAATCTAACTCCAATAAACATCTCAGTGCCCTCATAAAACTATCAAACTTGCAGGCTTGAGTAACTAGAATTTTAATAGACACCCATCTTGGTCTAATAGACACCCATCTTGGTCTCAGACATATCAGTCGTTTATCAGTCATAAATAGCTCAGCTGGTGGAATGGCCAATATGCATTCCTGACTAACTGGGTATTAGCAATATTTACACATATCCGTTAATTAGCAGCTTTTAAGCCCAAACACCCCCATATTAAAAAAGTATGGGACATATTACCCCTACCAGGTAAAGTAGACATCCAGTACCCCTCTGCTAAATCATTCCATCAAAATAGCTAAAGTGATTGTAAAATCTTTGCGAAAAAAACAATTAGCGCCAAAATAAATTACTTCCTCCTATAACAGGGTAATTGCTAATATATATGACTGCACAGCTGCTGAACACTTATGCCGCGTACACACAGTCGGAATTTCCGACAGAAGTCTGATGGGAGCTTTTCATCGTATATTCTGATCGTGTGTATGCCCCATTGGACTTTTTTCGTTGAAAATTCAAACGGACTTAGATAGAGAACATGTTCTATATTTTTCGGATGGAAAAAATTCCTATCGGAAAAAATGCTCCTCTGTATGCTGTTCCGATGCGCCAAAAAATCACGCATGCTCTGAAGCAAGTACGAGATGGAAAAACGCTCTGGTAAAACTAGCGTTCGTAATGGAGATAGCACATTCCTCACACTGCAAATTCTGTGATCTTTTAATGCAGCGCGTTCTTTTGTGCTTTATAATGCTAGAATAATGAAGTTTTGCTGCTGATTTCTTTATTATTTCTTGTGATCTCATGAATAATCTTTTATTTTTTTAACGCCAGATCTCCATAATAATGTTTAGAATAATTTTTTATAGTTATCTTTTTTTTTTTCATGTCATTAAGATCTCCTTTTTTTTGGATTATTGAAAAATGATCACAAACTGAACAGCAGTATAACCATCTGAAAAGCGGGAATCATCTCTCACCAAACTTCTACTAACACGAGATAAACACGAGATTAGCAGAAGGAGCCCAAAGGGTGGCGCAGTGGCTATTGAACTTCCTTTTTATAGTGCCGTCGTACGTGTGGTTTGTCACTGTGTTCTTAGCGGTCAGAATTTGGTGTGACCGTGTGTATGCAAGACAGCTTGAGCGGAATTCCATTGGAGAAAACTTCAGAGTTTATTCCGATGTGTGTACAGGGCATTACAGTGATACACCACACCAAATTCAATATTGTTTTCTAAATAGTGCAGCACTGTGTCTCATTAAACAATGTGCATATATTATATTAATATATTAATATAATATATAATATATATAATATACAAATATTATATTAAACATTTCATGATCAAAAAATATTTAAAACTAAATATAAAAATATCAAAAAATTTGGATTAGAAAAAAAAAAAACTGTTCATCTGTGTCAATGCTTCCAAACCAATCACCGCTGTGTGTGTTCGTCCTCAACCAGCTAAAGTGCCTGCTCACCTCAAAGATGAATGTAAAAGCATAAACAACCAAAATGGATCAACTTTCACTCTCCAATGGTAATCCTACAGTCTCCAGACTGCTCCTCAGTGTGGGTAATCAGCGTCTGTGTTGCCGCCAGACAAATCTTCCTTCACTTTCTCATAAGTGCTCAATCATGCTATTACTTCCGTAGGTTTATGGACATGAAACAAGAAACACAGGTGCCATAGTGTACTCGGTTTGCATGTTTATTAAAAAGCCCCCAAAACAAATCCACTTACAAGATAAAAACTTTAAAACAGCATATCTCAATTCATCACTTCATTCACTGCAAATCTACACTCACGATGCTTCATAGATTCGGCTCCTCCCTTCTAAACGCGTGTCGGCCTCTCATTGGCCTTCATCAGTAGATCTACTCATCGGAAAGTGAAAGTTGATCCACTGTGGTGGACACGAGGAGAGTTTTGTTAATGCTTTTACATTCATTTTTGAGGTGAGCAGGCACTGGATAGCTGGTGGAGGTGTGCACTGGATATTGTTCCTTTTGAGGACAAACACACACAGCGGTGATTGCTTTGGAAGCATTGACACAGATGAACTGTTTTTTTTTTTCTAATCCTAATTTATGGATATTTTTATTTTTAATTTAAAATGTTTTTTGATCAAGATTCTAAAGTCTTTTTTTTTCTATAAAAATAACAAACATGTTCTACTTAGAATCGAATAGAATGCATTAAGATAAAAAAAACCTTCTGCCTTTACAATCACTTTAAGGCAGTATGGACCACTATGAAGCAATGTGCACTTACCTCACTTTACCTTTCTATTTCCTTCCTGCTCCCTTTCATTCCCTCTTCCTCCTTTTTCTCTCCTGCTCTTTTTCTTTTATTCCCTCTTACTTCCCTTCTTTTTTCCTTCTCGTTTTTTCCCTTTCCCTTTCATTCCCTCTTCCTTCTTTTTCTTTCCTACTCTTTTTCTTTTATTCCCTCTTACTTTCCTTATTTTTTCCTTCTTATATTTCCCTTTACCTTTTCATTCCCTCTTCCTCCTTTTTCGTTCCTGCTTTTTCTTTTATTCCCTCTTACTTCCCTTCTTTTTCCTTCTCTTTTTTTCTTTTACATTACTTGTCATCTATCTTTTACATTTCTTTCCTTCCTGTTTCCATTCTCTTTTGCTATTCTTTCCCTTTATTTTCTGTTTCATTTTTTTACCTTTCCTTTTCATTATTTTTTTTTTCCTTTTCTGTTCCCGTTTCTTTTCTTTCCTTTTTCTTTTTGACCTTTTAATGTTCTCCTCTTGCTTCTTTTCCTTTTTTTTTTTTTCCTTCCATTCTAAAGTCCCAAGTAATTAAAATTAGATTTAATTAAAATATAGTAATATAGTAACGGCTATTTTCTCTCTCTACAGTCTCTTTGATGGCGATAAACTTCTCTACCAGGGACCTGCCTTCTCCTATGTTATCCCACACTGCAAACCTGGACAGCACCATCTTAAACTAGTCATGGAAACAGAAGGAGATCGTAGCCCAGACAGTCCAATCACCACTGTAACAGTGCTGGAGCCAACACCTGGATGCCCAACAGGATTTCAAGCTGTAGGTCACACAACCACCAAGGTGAAGCTAAGCTGGAACCCACCACTGGACTCCAGCACATACGTTAAATATTATGCGGTATATCGAGACGACATCCTGGTGGAAACCACAACTCACCACACCTGTATTGTGGCAGGTCTGTCTCCTTCCACTAGTTACACATTCAGTGTTTGCTCCTGCAATGCCAGAAACAACAGCCTGAAAGTGTCATTGGTAACAAGGACGTTGGACAGAGGAAATCATGCTCCAGATAGACTGACAGTGTATGTTATAGGTCGGAGTGAACTGTTTATCACATGGGAGGTCCCCAAAGATCCTATTGGTAGATTTTTCAACTATGAACTCAGCATGAATGGGAAGTCAGTGTACCTTGGTACAGAACGCTCCTATGCAGCACGTCGCCTTACCCCCAACACCGAATACACTTGCATCGTCTGTGCCATCACCAGTGAAGGTCGCTATGACAGCCGCCCTGTCACAAAGCGCACTGCCAAGGATGAGTACAGCAATCTGAACAAGTATGGATCCATTTTTTTGTGTGCAGTCTGTCCATTTGAAGGCTATATACCATGACACCTACTGTATGTCTTAGTTGATGTGTGTGCTGAGACCATCCCTTTTTCTACAAAATAAAGGGCACAGTCACTTCACCGTACATATGCAACATTCATCCATCATTCTAGTGCATGGGGGGATTTTCTAATGCCCCGTACACACAAGCGGAATTTCAGTCTGAAAAATCTTGGATGGTTTTTCCGACGGAATTCCGCTCAAGCTTGTCTTGCATACACACGGTCACACAAAAGTTCTCTGAACTTTCGACTGTCAAAAACGCGGTGATGTACAACACTACGACGAGCCGAGAAAATGAAGTTCAATGCTTCCGAGCATGCGTCAAATTGTTTCCATGCATGTGTGATTTTTTGCGTGTCTGAATTGCATACAGACGATCGCATTTTCGGATAGGAACTTGCTCTCAATCTTTTGCTGGCTGGAATTCCACCAGCAAAAGACCGATGGAGCATACACGGTCACATTTTCCGACAAAAAGCTCTCATCTGAGTTTTGCTGGCGGCATTTTCGATTGTGTGTACGCGGCATAAAGGCCCGTACACACGATCAGACTTTTTGACAACCAACATGCAAATTAGCTGGTTTGGACCAACATCCGACTGTGTGTACGCTCCATCGGACCAACTTTTTCCAGGTTTCATCTGACTTTTGTTGGCTGTGCGAACGGACCAACTTTCTGCCAACAAAAGTCCGATGGACCAAACACGCATACTCAGAACCAATGCAAAAGATCAGACAACAATATAGAAGTTGACCAAAGGTGGCGCTGGAGTATTCGAACGTCCTCTTTTGAAGTGTCGTCAGTACGTTGAAACGTCACTACGTTCATGTTTGTTGCCTAAAAAGTCAGATCGTGTGTATGCAATACAAACTTGGGGCCAACTCCCTTTGGACAAAAATCCACGGGAAAGTTGGTCCACGGTCCGATCGTGTGTACGGGCCTTTAGAGTTACCAGGGTGTTTTCCATGCTATTCCAACAGGCATTCCCCACATAGGATCATTGTAAATCTTCCCAACAGAGCACTTGCAGATGTATTCATGTTGAAAATATTCTGCGTGTGATGTCAACTACTTCTATGGCCCAGTTACCTCAAGCTATATTCAGATTGATCCAATCACTTGCAAATGTCAGAGTGTGTATAAAATGGGTTTGCTCACTTCTATACAAACTTTTAATTGTATTGCACTTCAACAGTCCTGGTGATTTTATTGCCACAAAATTCAAATTTAAAGCTGCCTAATCTTATAGCTATCATAAGGGTGAAAAATGCATTAACCGGCAGCAACCACTCAGGGCTAAGCTTTTAGTGAACTATTTCAGTAAACTCAAATCCAATTGGTTGCTCTGGGTTTCTGTAAATCGTCACGGCCTCTTCCATTGCTTTATTGTATAAGGCCTGGTTCCCGCTAGCGCGATTTGAGATGCAACTTGAGCTACACAGAATTGAATGACAAGAGAAATCACATTATTTTCAATGGTGCCCGTTTACATCCATTTGACTGTGCAGAGTGATATTGGAAAAGGTTCCTGTGCTACTTTGGTGCGCTTTACGGTGCAATTAGGCTCCATAGAATATGTAAATCATATCCAAAATACAACCAAAGCCGTACTACATAATCTACTACATAATCGCACAGTGTAAATCTGTGTGTTGTTCTTTAGTGCAGTTTACATCAATGTCTTCCCTTGGTAACATCTAATAAGGAGATAATCCCCCCGGCATCCACTTTGAGTGTAAAATCTCTAGAAAGCATGTGCAGATTAGCTAATATTGATCACAATCGCTGATCTCTGTAGCGAAGCAGAGTCTTTTGAGGATCGATAACAATCTAGAAGAGAAGTTTCTGCAGAGTGTCAGTTTAAACATCAAGGAAAGGTCAGAAGGCTTGCATGTACAATATCTTTTGGCTGAGCTTATGCCCTAAACATGACAGGGGGAGCCATAGAGATCAGATACCTTTTTAAATCTAAACACTTTGTCTCCAGAGAATATTTGCTTAGGGCTTTTGGAGAATAGATGAGGAAAATGTCATCTAATGTTCATGGGTACACATAAGGAGACCATTTCTGGCAGAGAATGGCAAGTAAGGAGCTATCTGTCAGTCCTCTAACAGAAAAAGCCTAAAAATGGATAGCACGGAATAGACACATGAGCATTGCTTGCTAGTTTGTGGGCAACCTAAAAGTTGTATTGTAACATCTGTAATAAGGAAATGCAGTCTTATCTCTGTATAAATTAACCTATACAGGACGCAATTGGCCCCAAAAATTTGAGAGAATATGGGCGGGTTAAGGAGCGGAGCTTGAGTTTAGAATAGGTTTGGAGTCAGGCACTGAATAGCTGGAATCTGTTGGAAGGTTAAACTGGAAAGGAAATGTCCTCCCCTTCCCCCCTTACTTTCCATTACTAATCTAGATATAAGTTGGACCAGATGGGTACTCAACTAGCGGGACCCCCACTTATTACTTTCACCAATCTAGGCAATGAATTGGAGGGGCCCCAAGATATGGTAATGCCACTCTAGAATGTAACGCTTGTGCTGCTATCTGTACTATATAAGTGAACTGTAGAGAATGTACCATTGTAACTGTTGGTTACTTGTTTTATTCAAAATAAATAAACTTTACTGTTAAAAAAAGAGGAAAGGCAGTCAACAAAATCAGGAAACCCCACTGAGCCCCACTGCCCTAGAGTAGCTTTAAATGTAATGTGTTTGTGGCTCCACTGGGAACCTTCTGGCATTAGTGCCTGCTAAGACCACTGGAACCTTCTGCCACCTCGTTATATATTGATGGCAAGAGGTGGACCAACCATTGCACTTAGCAGAGCAGCAAATGGTAGACAGTGAGGGCAGACAGTTAGTCTACTACTTCCTGAAGTGGTTGCCAACATCTTAAAAGTCTTTTCGGGCAGCACAGGTTATCACAACTGAATTTACATCTATACAGGTAACCCTATATGGTGCCATGACCATAATCTTATTATTTACAGAAACCAGACTGGGAGTAACCGACACACTTGCAATTCACCTACCCCAGAGGGAACTGAACGAAGTGAGAGACAGCCCCGCAGTGAGGGTATAAGGAGAAACTCTCTAACTAAGAACCAGAGTGTCCGGATAGTCTTACAGACCAGCAAGTCAAAAGGAGACGGTAAAGTCCCCATGACTAGATCCCGGTATGTAAAGCCACAACTACTAATATTTACCAAGCAATTTATTTAAAGGGTCAGTGCACCCAAAACATTTTCAGTGTTTGGTAGATGTTGGCGAGATAAACTATTTAATCGTTTTTTTTTATGTTTTGGGGACTCTCTTGGTGAGGCTCTGGCTCTGCACACTTGCTGTGACCATTATGAGCGGCTCCCACTGTCCTTGTTCTGTTCTATAAAATCCATACAGTTCCTTCATCCACAATATATAGTGCTGATGCATGAATCTCCTACTGCGGCTATTCAAAATACCAGTGCCTGTATCTGATTGGAAGCAGCCTTTGTTCAGCCAACAATTTTATGCCTGGCTCCTTTGATTCATCATTTAAGAGACGTCCAACAAGGCCACCCACTGAGCAAATTTAAACAGTGTATGGCCAGCTTAAGTCCGTATATCGCTGTCCCTTAGGACTAAAAAAAATTAAATGCAGAATTTGAGGTTGGGGAGACAACTTTAAGATCTCTATGCAGCCATGCTCTTTGTGGAATGTAGAATTTGTAAAGAGGGTTGGGGCAAGTAAAGTTACCACAACTCAGAAGATTGTTTGTTCAAAAAAAAAAAAAAAGATAATATTCGGAGAATAAAAGATGCAGAAGCAACTTTAGCTAATTGTGATGGAGTAGAAAGGCAACAACTGGGTGTTAGGTTAATGCACTACAGTACAAACTGATGGCTTATCTGAGAATGTAACTAATATACTGTAGTTTATTGAACGATAATAATATAAATAAAGCAAAATAATGTTTTCCCGTTCCTGTGTCTAGGAGAGAGTCTGTGATATCCTGTTCTACAGAATCAAGTGAGGATCTTACAGGATCTCCAACTCAGGTGAGAACATAAAAGAGAAGCACCTTCTGGCTAATTAATTAAAGCAGTGCAAAACCTTGAACGTCATACAAACGTCATACAGTGTTCTATAGTTTACAGCGGGTAATCCCATTTATGTTCCAATGCTCTGACTTTAGTAAGTTTAGGGCTGACACTGAGGAAAAGGGATGGTAGCAAACAAATGGGGCTTCAGTTTTATCCCATGTTATAGCTGTGAGACTGGACAATTAGAAAAAAAAAATTGTAGTTATGAAAGCAGCGGGCCAGGGTCTGCAGATCTAAATTACAAATTACAGCCTACTGATCTATAGATGATGAGATATCTGTGGTGAGTATGATGAGTGTTAGTTTTATGTGTATTGGCAGGGCTGGCCCAAGACATTGTGCTGCCTGGGCCTCGGAATGAAATGCTGCCCCCCCCTCCCCAAAAGGGGTTAGACACAGGCAGGGGTGGCCAGGGTTTAGACACAGGCAGGGGTGGCGGGGTTAAACACAGGCAGGGGTGACGGGGTTAGACACAGGCAGGGGTGGTAGGGGGGTTAGACACAGGCAGGGGTGGTAGGGGGTTAGACACAGACAGGGGTGGTAGGGGGGTTAGACACAGGCAGGGGTGGCAGGGGGTTAGACACAGACAGAGTTGGTAGGGGGGTTAGACACAGGCAGGGTGGCAGGGGTTTAGACACAGGCAGGGGTGGCAGGGGTTTAGACACGGGCAGGGTTGGTAGGGGGGGTTAGACACAGGCAGGGGTGGTAGGGGGGTTAGACACAGGCAGGGGTGGCGGCGGGGTTAGACACAGGCAGGGGCAGCAGGGGGGGGTTATACACAGGCAGGGGTGGTGGGGGTTAGACACAGGCAGGGGTGGTAGTGGGGTTAAACACAGGCAGGGGTGGTGGAGATGGGATTAGTGGTGCTGGCACTTACTTTCTCTCAGCGTCAGCCATGCCTCCAGTGATCCCTCTTTCATCATGGGGTCTCTGCTCAGCAGAAAGCGCCTCCCCATGGGTATAGCATAAGGGGTTGCAGGGGTCACAACCCCGCCCCTAGCTCCAGGGGGCCCCTGCAGCCTCCCAGTCATATTATCATATCCTCCACAAAATCCAGATCCGATCTGCCCTAGGGCCCCACAACCATGCTCCAGTACTGGGCTTTTACGTTGCCTTCCACAGTCCACAACCCTCTGTTCCCATTGGCTGGGGAGAAGCTGTGGAGGATATGATAATATGACTGGGAGGCTGCAGGGGCCATTTCTTGAATGGAGAGGAGCACAAGGTGAGAACAGCCCAGGATGGGGAAGTGTTTGTGCAACATGGCCAAGCTCAGCGAGGCAAGAGGAGGAGAGTGTCGTCCTGTAGCCATGATGGGACCGATGTCACTGGTGAGGTATGACACTGCTCAGTGTCTCTCAGTCACCAGCTGGGATTCTCTGTACCCCAACCCCCCCCCCCACCCGGGGATGTCTACTTACCCCACTTCCTTGACAACTGGGGAAAGACACGCACCTCTGGGAGGTGACCTTCCCAACACTCAGGGCCAGTGCTACCACTAGGCAAACTAGGCAGCCGACTAGGGCGCACTGCTGCCTAGGTGCGCCCCCGCCACTGGTGTTCCTACTCTCTTCTCTCTATAACGAGCAACTAAGTCTCAGCATCAGCAGGCAGAGGACTGTGTCTGTGTCCCGACTCCCAAATGAATGGAAGCAAGCAAACATTTATTGATGGGCACTAGTAGGCTACATTGATGGGCGCTGGTGAGGCTGCATTGATGGGCGCTGGTGAGGCTGCATTGATGGGCGCTGGTGAGGCTGCATTGATGGGCGATGGTAGGCTGCATTGATGGGTGATGGTAGACTGCATTTGATGGGCACTGGTAAAGGCTGCATTTGATGGGCTCTGGTGAGGCTGCATTAGATGAGCGCTTCATTAAAAAGGTGGGTTATACATGGGCAGGACAAAGGGGGTGGATTTAGGGGTGGAGCCAATGGGGGTGCTGCAAAATGAAGTTTCGCCTAGGGTGTCAAAAATCCTTGCACCAGCCCTGCCAACACTGACAGAGAAACCTTCAGAAATTGCTAAAACAAATCCCTTAACACCTCCTTGAGGGGCTGCAGGCTCCAGATTTTGTGTCACATGGCTTTTCCCTCCCAGATCCAAGTTGCCCCCCCCCAAGCCCCCTGACCACTCCCTCCACCCTGCGTGCTATGCCTGGCGGTTGAGCTCCTTTAACATTACAGCACTCTATACTGTTCCTCCTCCGCAGGGCTGAAATCACATTCCTTTACAACACAGCCAGTTAGCCATGATCTGAACAGGGTGTATCTGCCTCCTGCAACTACACTGCCGTTCCGACCAGGGGATTTCACGGGTCAGAAGGGCAACATAAAAACCAGATACACCCTGTAAAGACTGACAGACTGTGTGTAAAGAAATGCGATTTCAGCCTTGTGTAGTGTGTGGGGGGAGCTGTCTACAATGCTGCTGGGGTGGGAAAGGAGCTCTGCCAAGTGACCTGCCAGGGGTCCCTGTCCTCTGATTCTCCAGCTGTGATCCCTGTCCTCTGATCTAAAAAGTAACTCTGGGAACTCAAAACTCTTAAGCCACTTTGAGTATCTTGGCGTGCGGTGGACGTATCTGCACGCACGTTGGAAGTAGTGGGGGGGGGGGGCAGGTCAACTTTTGCATCGGGGCCCACAAGCTTCAAGCTATGCCTCTGCTCCTTCCCCTTTACACTGTTGGCCGTCAGCCCGTCAGCCCGTCAGCTGACTTTCTCCTGTCCCAACATGTCAGCAGCAATGGGGGGGGGGGGGGGGCCACGAGGAGGATGAGCGGGTGGCAAGCTGTGCGGGTATGGCAGCGTGTGCTCTGACATTACCTCAAATAGCAGCAGCGCAGGGCCATACACACAGTGGGATAAGGAGCGGGGCCATTGGGTGGTGCGGATCGATCGGGCGGGACCACTGTCTTCTTGGGTGTCAATGTGCCACCCCTCAGAACCTGCCGTCTGGGACCAATGGTCCCACTGGGTCCCATGGTAGGGCCGGCCCTGTGTATTGGGGTGCATGGTGTAGACTGAGTATATGGGGATGATGATGCATAATACTGAGTGTATTAGGCAGCATAATGCAGAATACAGAGTATATTGGGGTGCATACAGCTGAGTGTATTGGGGAACAAAATGCTAAGTGTATTGGTGTGCAAAGTGCAGAATGCTGAGTGACTTAAGCTGGATACACACTATACAATTTTATGTAGATTTTTTTCCTTACGATTTACCAAAACCATATAATATGAGGTTAAACCTTAAGAGTTTCAATTTGTATGCAATCAGGCAGGCCCTTGCACTACATGGTTTTGGTAAATCTAAAGAAAATCAGACAGCAATTTGTATAGTGTGTATGGGGTCTTAGGGTGAATAGTGCATAATACTGTGCGTATTGTTGTAAATGGTGCAGAATGATAAATGCATTAGGGTGCATGGTGCTGAGTGTATTGGGGTGCATAATGATGTGTGCTAAGTGTATTTGGGTGTATGGTAGGGAGTACTGAGTGTATGGGGTACAATATAAAGTGCACTGTTTGGTTTCAACCCTGGCTGTCCTCATGTCCCCACTCTACATTGATCTGAGGAACCCGAGCAAATACTGAATCATGTAATATTGTACACTGAAGGGTATTGTGCCTCTGACTACAGGTTGCATACACCGATCAGCCATTAATTTATAACCATTTACCTAATATTGTAAAGGTCCCCCTCGTGCCACCAAAACAGCCCTAACCCACCAAGGCATAGACTCCACTAGACCTCTGAAGGTATGCTGTTGCAATCTAGCACCACGCTGTCAGTAGCAGATCCTTAAAGGGGTTGTGAAGGTTGTGTTTTTTTGTTTTTGTTTTGCACAGATCCTCCTCTTCTGGAGTCCCCCAGCGGCGCTCCTGGCTCCTCCCCGCATTGGGTGCCCCCGCGGAGACTCGCATTCCAAGGGGGCTCCCATGCGAGCACGCTCCCGAGTCCTACTGCTGTGTCCATTGACACAGACAGCAGGTCTCAGCCCTGCCCCCCGGCTCCCATGTCACTGGATTTGATTGACAGCAGCGGGAGCCAATGGCTGCTGCTGCTATCAATCCATCCAATAAGTAACCGAGACAGCGGCTGAAGCTACTAGGCTTGTTCTCTTTGCTGCAAAGATTGGGTTCAGGTAAGTAAAAGGGGGGGGGGGGGGGGGGTCTGGGATATGCTGCATAGAATGCATTAAGGCGAAAAACCTTGAGGGTTTACAACCCCTTTAAGGTCCTGTAAATTGCAAGGTGGGTCCTCCATGGATCAAACTTGTTTTTCCAGCACATCCCACAGATGCTCAATTGGATTAAGTTCTAGAGAATTTGAAGGCCAGGTCAACACCTCAAGTCAACATTTTTGCAGTGTGGCAGGGTGCATTATCCAGGTAAAAGAGGCCACTGTCATCTGAAAATACTGCTTTAATGAATGGGGGTATACTTGGTCAGCAACAATGCTTAGGTGTCAATGTAACCTCCATATGAATGGCAGGATCCAAGGTTTCCCAGCAGAACATTGATCAAAGCTCAGTTATGGCTGATCAGTGTATGCTTCTGTTTGCTAATGCTCACTTCCTGTAAACCAATACATTTGTTTTCATCCCAATGAAAAGAGTAATCACTATGCAATCACGCCCTCTAAAAACATACCCTTGCCTCATACAACTGACCATAAGGGCTCATTCAAACCAGAACCTGATGCAGGAACCCACATTCCAAGTGCGTTTCCCGCACTGCTTTCAAAATGCACTGGGTGTGTGATCTGCTGTGGGTGTCAATGTATTCCTAACCACACCCCAAACGTAGACTGCATGCACTACTTTTGTTGTGATCCAATGCGATTTTAGACCCATTCAAATCAATGGGCTGAAAATCACACCACACTGAATTGCACAGGAACGCGATTAAATGAAGTACAATTCTCAATTTGATAATACCTTTTTCCCATCCAGCCTGCCTCACCCTGCGATATACTATTACCGAGCAGAACAATAGACAAGAATGTCCAAAATAGGAAAATTGTGAATAGCGTGGATCAAGCTGAAAATCATCATGAGAAAAAGACAGCAACACCACTAAGAAGAAATTCTATGGTAACCCAAATGTTAAACACATTATTTAAAGAGTAACTCAATTTTTGAGGGAAAAAATATAGCAAATAAAAAAAATATTTAGCATATACAATTGCTACACAAGCCATATTGTAATTTAATGTGAAAACAGTACACAGATTTTTGACAAAGTCCTTTAAAAAAAAATGAAGATTTTCCCTGTCGTAGCTCCAACGAGTCTTCTCCCTCTGGTTTTTCTCTCTCCGATGAGGTCTTCTACCTACTTTTTTTTCTCTCTCCGATGATGTCTTCTACCTACGTTTTTTCTCTCTCCGATGATGTCTTCTTCCTCTGGTTCTTCTCTTTCCGCCAATGTCTTCTTCCTCCGGTTCTTCTTCCTCCGGTATCTTCTCCCTCCAGATGTCTTCTCCTGATGCTAGCTCACACTTTTGTGTTAGCTCCAGCGTGTTCCATTACTTATATAACCATGGTGTGTTGCCACCCGGTGACATCATCCAGAGACCACACACACACGGGTGACGTCACAAGCCGGCGGGTTCTCCGGATGACATCACCAGATGCCCACGCCCCATGGCTATATAAGTAATGTCACACGCCTGAGCTAACACAACAACGGGAGCTAGCGTCGGAAGAAGACATCAGGAGGGAGAAGAACTGGCAGAAGGACCAGAGGAAGAAGAGAAGAAGACATCACCGGAGAGAGAAGGACCGGGCGGCACAGTGGTGTAGTGGTTAGCACTCTCACCTAGCAGTAAGAAGGGTTGCTGGTTCATATCCCAACCACGACACTACCTGCCTGGAGTTTGCATGTTCTCCCTGTGCCTGCGTGGGTTTCCTCTGGGTACTCCAGTTTCCTCCCACAATCCAAAGACATGCAGGTAGGTTAATTGGCTTCTGTCCAAAAAAATTGGCCCTAGTATATGAATGGGGCACCTTGGATTGTGGGCTCCTTGAGGGTAGGGACCGATGTGAGTGTGCAATGTACAGGGATAGGGACAGTTGTAGACACTCACTCAGGTTTAACTGGATGGACTGATGTCTTTATTCAACCTTACTAACTATGAAACTATGAAACTATGAAACTATGACCGGAGGGAGAAGACACGTTGGAGCTACTCATTGTATTTATTTTTGACACTTTTTTGGGTGAATGAATAGGGGTACAATGTACCCCTACTCATTCACATAGGGTGGGGGCCAGGATCTGGGGGTCCCCTTGTTAAAGGGGCTTCCAGATTCCGATAAGCCCCTTGCCCGCAGACCCCCACAACCACTGCCCATGGTTGTCGGGAAGAGGCCCTTGTCCCCATCAACATGCACAAAGCACCCACCCAGTCATATTAAGGGCATGTGGCCTGGTATGCTCCAGTAAGGGGGGGCTCGCTCAACCCCTCCCTTTCCTGACCTGCCGGGCTGCATGCTCAGATAAGGGTCTGGTATTGATTGGGAGGGCATGCCATTTTTTCCCCCTATTGTGGGGGTTCTCTTTAAAATCCATACCAGACGGAAGGGTAAGGTATTGTCTTGGGGGGGACCCCACACATTTTTTTTTTTTATTTTGGCCTAGGGTTCCCCCCTCAAGATTCATACCAGACTCAAAGGGCCTGGTATTGTCGAATCAAAGTCGGATACCGTTCACTGAAGTCGCATCAAAGTTGGACATGAAGTCGTAGGGCAAAGTCTTATCGGAAGTCGTCCGACTTCCATGTCAGGGTAGTGTGAACCCAGCCCAAACCTAGAAGCTGATTGACTACTATGTACAGCTGCACCAGTTTTAGTAAAGCCCCTTTTACAAGAGCGCCTCCGTTTTGCGGGATCCGCTTGCTCAGCGGGGGATCGCTGCGCTGATCCCCGCTGAGCAGGCGGATAACAGGTCTGTCTCCGCTCACTGTGCAGAGCGGAGACAGACACAGTCTCACTTTCCCCTATGGGAAATCATATCCGATCCGCCAGACGGATGGAAAATAGGACCACCATCCGTCTGTATTTTAAGGATGGGATCGGATAGCGGCAGATGTCAGTGGACATGTAACGGCTGACATCCGCTGCTCCATAGGGGGAGACCAGAGGGTCAGATCAGGCCCACCTGAAAAACTGACAGGCGGACCAGATCGGACAGCCCGTGGGAAAGGGCCCTAAATCTCCCCCAATGTGTTCATTGTTGACCATGCCTTTCTCTCCTGATAACAACCGTGCTTTATATTGGCTTCACAGGGGCAGAAAAATTAAGGGAAAAAACCCCAAAGGGGTCACAAACAGAAAGAAACACCTGATAGAAAATGTAACTCTTCGCTTAACTATACAAAACTAGAAAAAAATCATTGGGCTGGAGTTGGACTTTATTTTAAAATGACTTTGTGCTTCTCTGGTCTAACTGTCCTGTACATTCTTTACACAGCCTGCAAAGCAATACCCACTGAAATCCTTAGACGGCATACCTCCCATTCAGCCTTATCTGTCAGCTGATGCCAGGAAAGCACAGAGTGCGCTAGGGTTCAGACTGACACCCATTGCATCTCTCTGCAACTTGGAGCAAGAATTTATTCTACACCAAAGATCTAAGACTGAGAGTGAACTAGTACTGCCTGCATCCAAGGATAAGCAAAATTACCCAGCGTAAGTTTTTACTAATTAATAGAAAGGCCTTATGAACAATGATGATATTTGAAGTGGTTGTTTTTTGGTTCAATTAAGGCCATGTGATGCTTTAAGCCTAATTAAAGTCTCACACCCTTCTATCTCTTCATAGTCTTGTACCGCCGTATGCCATGATTTGTGGCTGACAGAGCTGAGTAACAGCCACACCCCTCATCACAACTGTCCTAACAAAGACTAGTATTGCAAAGAAGACGAGGGGGCATATTTGACCAGCTATAGGAAATAATGAGAGTGCTGGGTCTATTAGACTGCACACTCATATTTAGACATCCTGCTATACTGCTGTAACTGAAGTTTGTTAGTACAATGTACTATCTGATTGCATATCTCTTTCTTTATATTTATTTGGGATTGAAAAACACTGTGGTAAGGCATTTAGTTAAAGCCCAAAATAAAAACTTCTCCCTTGCAGTGGGGCTGCACCCATACTGCAATGGTTAAAGCGGTTCAGCACTCTGCACACTTTTTTTTTGGGGGACTTACCTGTTCCATGTTCCATCTCGATCGCCGCCGGTTTTCATCTTCATCTTCTTCTTGTCTTCTTCTTGTCTGCTGGGGTCCATCTTGCCTGTGGGCATGTGAAACCCCACAGGCACTGTTGATGGCCCAGCATGCACCGCCGTTACTCACGAGATTTCGGCAGATGTGGCCGAAATCTCGGGAGATTTCGGAAGATGTGGCCGAAATCTCGCGAGATTTCGGAAGATGCCCGCACTGACTCCTGGGATCAATGACACCAGATCCCAGGAGACAGTGCGGCGTGACGACGATCGACGCAGAGACCCCGCCCGCCGCCGCAGAGAGAGAAGACCGGAAGTCTTCAATTACAAGGTAAGTAAAAAAAAAAAAAAAAAAAAAAAAAAACATTTCATTTAGTACTCTTTGCCTGATTTGGAAGGCAAAGAGATTTACTAAATGAAATGGGTGCCGAACCGCTTTAAGATCTAATGGAGAGAAAAAGCACTTTTACCCACATGACTCTCTGCTCCACCTGCAGACAGCCCCCCCACATGCTCCAACGGTGGACTGTCCCTTGGTGCCCTCACATCCCTCACATCCCTTGATGATGTCAGGATCTTAGACCGCTGGAGCACAGGGAAGCAGACGCTGTGGGAACTGGTCTAGCAGCGCTGAGGATTGGGCAAATAAATCTACTTTTCCATGCCCCCTAGACCTAAACAAGCAGTTAACCCTTACGGTATGCAAACATTTTCAAGTTTCCTGGAGTTGGGCCAAAATCCATTTAGTTATGAAGAGTCTGCAAATTTTTTTCAAAGGACATTACATGAAATTGTCTACCCTGTAATGAATAAAGTAGCTTCTGTAATGCTTTATGTTGACCAGAATCACCAGTCCTATGGTGATAAGGGTTATCTGGGTGAAACATTCTTACCCTCGGGTTGGTGTTCTGATTCAGCAAAGGATGTGTAATGGTTAAGGGCCCTTTCACACATGCTGTCTGATCAGGTCCTCTTGTCCATTTTTCAGGTGGACCTGATTGAACGCTCCATGCACCTCTATGGAGTGACGGATGTCAGCTGTGACATGTCCGCTGACATGCAACGCTATCTGATCTGCCAAATCCAGAAGGATGGAAACCCTATTTTCCATCTGTCTGGGGGATCGGATCGTATGAAGAAGGATCAGTTTTCATACGATCTCCCATAGAGGAGATCGGGGCTTTGACAGGTCAGTCTCAGCACAGTCAGCGGAGACGGACCTGTCATCTGCCTGCTCAGATCAATGGATCGACAGATCAGCAGGGATCAACGGATCGATCACTGCTGAGCAAGCGGAATCTGTCAAAACAGACAGCCCCATATGAAAGGGGCCTTACAGAGAACTAGTAATGACTGAGCTTATGTAATTCTCTAAATATTTAGTCAAATATTAAAATTATCTCTTGTATGTAATTACAGCATGGTATAACTCTGTAACTGTAAAGACTCATGCTCAAGTGTGTACACAAAATAAAGGAAAACAAATATTGCAATTGTGCAGCCTTGTTAATGACATATTCTATTTGCCTGCTTATTTCACCAGTGTCTGAATCTTGAAAGAACAACATTTTTATTTTCACATGCAGTGGGGCTGTGCCAGCGCTGCATGGGGTAACTGCTCATTTTTGTCTAAGGGAGAGGAGAGAGCTAGCGGTCTTGTGCACGGACTGTTCCTGTTGTCATCATGCCCATAGACCAGCTCTGGACGTTAGGACGACAGGAACAGTCCACTGCTGGGCGCAGGGAGCGCTGTTTTCCAGAGGATCGAGGGATCGAGTAAATATAGCTTTTCCTTGCGCCCCTGGACAAAATGAGCTGTAAACCCATGCAGCATGGACACAGCCCCACTGCATGGGGAAATAAAAATTTTGCTCAGAGTTCTTCTTTAAGTCAGCAGGTGAAAGGTCACCTTTAAGTCTGATAGTTATTGGCTGAATTCATATGTAACACACTAACAATCTGGAAGATGATATATGAGGTCAGGCAGTGAACAGGGAGGCGAATGTTTACTTTCAGTTGACGTATCAACCCCATGTGCAGGGCATAGGGGCAAACATAAATCTTTGATAAGACTGCACAGTTATGATCATTTAAAATGATTCTAAAGTAAACATGTTATACTTACCTGCTCTGTCCAATGGTTTTACACAGAACAGCCCCGATCCTCTTCTTTTTGGGTCCCCACTGGCGGTCCTGGCTCCTCCCACCTGGAGTGCCCCCCCATAGCAAGCCTCTTGAACCTCTAGAAACCAATTAGTGAGTGGTATAGATGTCCAGTAACCTCTAGCAATCAATCAGTGAGAAGTATTGATGTACAGTAATCTCTAGCAACCAATCAACAAGCAGAAGTCATGTGCTGTAACCTCTAGCAAATAATCAGTGAGCCAAAATGTGTTCTGTAACCTCTAGCAGCCAGTCAGTGAGCAGTAATGATACACTGGAACCTCTAGCAACCAATCGCAATTGCTGCTTGATCTGATTCAGTAAACTGATTTTGAGTCTATCTGCTATTTATTGCATGTCTCAAAGCATGTGGAGAGCGAAATTGCATGGAAGAGAGGGCCTAAGAAAATGTTTGCCCAGGGTCCAGTCCATATTAAAGATGGCCCTGACCTTAATGCATAGAATGCCTTGAGCCCTTAGAACCGCTTATAGCATGCATATTTAACTTCCTTTGTGACTGGTCCTCTTTAAAAGTCCAGTAAGTGAAACATTCATTTAAAGGCCTGTCATGCAAAATTAGTATTGTTGGGTTATTTGCATTAAAAAGTATACGATGCAACAATAGCAGAATCTACATCAGCTTGTCTCTCTGATTTAAGTACACTTTAACGCTTAATGACTTTGCATATCTAACACACAGTCTCAGCCCGGATTGCTCAAGGACCACAGACAGAGAGAGAAGTTCTCGAGGCTCCAAAAATGCATTGCAACCAGTAAGAGGTGAGATGGTCACAAAACCTGGATGTATACTGAGCACAGAAATTGGCTTATTCAGTAACATATCTCTCTTAACCTTGGCAGATCCTATAGTCAGGTACAAACACAGGATCCAGAAGGTCAACGTTTGGGACCTCAGTGGAGAAAGTGGAAAGTTTTGTAGCTTTTCTAGCAAGTGTCCTCTGATCTCTGATGAGGAATCACACTTATCTCCCACTTCCAAGAACATGCAACAAAGAGATAAATTCCTGTCATATGCTGAAGGTGAGATAATAATATACGGCTAATCCTTGATCTGTGGTGGCAGATATTGTACTGGCAATGCTAGATATTATGCCCAGCCCCATGGATGGCAACTATATTGTCATAATCATGTAATTTCACTATTCTCTAGTGAAGGAAAAAGATGCATTCTCCAGAATGGCATTGGTTTTTAGTACGTTTATATGCTTCATTCTCTAGAACAGGCTTTCTCAACCAGGGTTCTAGAGCAGTGCTCTCCAAACTGTGGCCGGGGACCGGATGTTGGCCTTTGGTTACCTTTATCCGGCCCTTGGGGCACTTTCCTCCCACTGACACCCAAAATGGGGCATAATTCCTGTTATTGACATCAACAACGAGGCACTATTTCTCCCATTAACACCAAGAATGTGGCAATATTCTTCCCACTGACACCAATGATGGGGTACTATTCTTCCCACTGACACCAACAATGGTGCACTATTCCTCCCCCTAATGCCAAAGAAGTAATGTTTACTCCCACTGATGCCAGGACAATTTCAACTTCCAATGTCCACAGTCTGGCCCCTCTAAAGTCTGAAGGACAGTAAACTGTCCCTTTGCTTAGAAATTTTGGAAACCCCTGCTCTAGAGGTTGCTAGGAGTTCCTGGAGCAATGAGTAATTTCTGCCTCTCAGATAAGTTCCTGCTGACACCACTGATCTATTTAGCTATCTGTAAGGGGCAATTCTTCCCAATGACCACAAATGTAATGAGCATTCTTCTCCCTGACCATCACACTAATGTATCATGAGTTGTAGATATAGTCATTTTCGCAGGGGTTTTATGGGACCGGAAAGTTATTTCAAGGGTTCCTCTGTGTTGAAAAGGTTGAGAAAGGCTCCTCTAGAACTGGTTGAAGTATAGACATAAAAAAAAACCTGTAGTTACTATTATCTTCTGAAACTGCCACTTGCATTTAATAGCAGGCACCTGCATCAGTTTTTCTTTTTTGTAGTTCACCCCTGGAGTTCCAAACATCCGAGTGCACTGATATGTAAAATGCCACCTGTTCCAGTGGTCTTTCACCTCCTGTGCCCCACTTTTGGCCCATCATTGTGATAGGAGGACATTAGTGAGGCATGACGGGTGGGCTGTGACCACAGCTAGCTGCTATGTGCACATCAGGTGTTTAGGACTTCCTGGATACCCTACATGAAAAGGAAACACATGTACAGGCACCTGCACTTCAATGAAAATGGCAGTCCCTAGTCTTCTCTACATACTCTCTCTTCACAGAGTAAGAACATTGAGTTAAAAAGAAAACAGTAATTTAGCTAGAAGTTCTTCTTGTCCACAGGGATTCGGGAGAGCAGACACCACCCAGTGCTGTCACTGCAGAGTTTAAAGAACACGGGAGGGAAATCTGTACAACACAGGTATAAACACATTCAACAATGTTTTGTTTGTAATAGAATTGCATAATCATTCTGCCATGTGCAATGACTCATAGCAAGCTTATAAATAGAGTTGCAAAAATGTACCCAAACTTCTGGTCTCTTGCCAGCCATGGCAGTAAGTTACATGGGTGCCATCAAAGGGCGGTGTTCAGTCAGTAGCTCTGCCTGCACATAGATCCAGTACCCCAGCACTGTTCGCATCCCCCCTACCTACCATAGTTCCCCTCCATTGGTGGCAGCTAAAGAGGCTGGATCAACGGCAGGAAAGCATATAGTATCTTTGAATTGAAGCATAAGACCCACCATAGCCGATCCTGGTATGGATGTGTACATGTGAAAGCTTCTGTCAAAGCCACTCCTCAGGCCATGCCCGCTGACATGTTTCACTCCGCCCACCGGGGGACCGCTATGGAATGGCCCGAGGAGTGGCTTTAACTGAGGCTTTCACATATACACATTCATACCAGGATTGGCTATGGTGAGCGGTGGTCTTATGCTTCAATGTTCATTGCTCACTGGATGAGTTTTTCTTACGATGGCATCGCTACTAGGGGTCAACAGATTATCGGGAAGACCAATTATCGGATGCTGATATCAGCATTTTCAGAAAAATCTGTATCGGTCTCAAACTAGACCGATATTACCGATATTGCTTCAAGGGGTTTTACCGGGGCGATGCGATGCCCCCGGTACCGGTGTTTAGCGTGAACCGTCTTTATTATAATAACAACCAATGTGGCTCAGCAGCCGCTTAGCTATTATTACAAGCAGCGGGAAGGGACGCCCCCTCCCTCCCGTCCCACCGGGAGGCTCGAGCAACCAGCCGGCACGTCTGCTGACTGGCCGAAGGTCCGAACAAAGCCGATGCTTCGTTCGGGTCTCTGAACTAGTAATCATGACATCACTTCCCAGATTACTGGCCTCTTAAAGACGCCAGTTTTAAAAAATAAAGTATTCAAAATCGCCAATCTTGACGTTTTGAATACTTTGAAGTGCAAAGGAGGGATTTGGGGTCTTGTAGACCCCCAATCTCTCCTATAGAGTCCCTGTCAAGGGATGTTTACATTCCTTTTGACAGCAATAACAGCGATGAACAACATAAAATTTTAAAATGACAGTGTAAAAAAAAAAATCATTTTTAAATGTACAAAATATCGGCCAAAAATATCGACTATCGGCAGGAGAGGTGGCCGAAAATGGCGGCACCACCAAGCACTTATGGCCTTATTGGTAGCTTTGCATAGTACATTATCTATATGGAGGCTACTATGGCTGACCTCTCTTTGAAAATGCTAGTGGCCTGGTTGTCTCATGCTTCAGTACAGGGGTAGGCAACCTTTTAAGCACAGTGTGCCGAAAAATCTTTTCAAAGGAATTGAGCGTGCTGATTTTATAACAAAAAAATGTCAACTTCACACTCTCAATCAGTAAAGTAAATGCCGTAAACTACTTTAGTAGTGAGAAATTAACACCCTGCACTCTCACGCCTCAGATCAGCCCCAATTCATGCACCTTCACACCCCAGATCACTGCCCTTCCTGCACATCTGCTCCACCACTGTAACCCCCCCCATGCACATCTGCCCCACCACTGTAACCCCCCCTGCACATCTGCCCCACCACTGTAACCCCCCCCCCCTGCACATCTGCCCCACCACTGTAACCCCCCCTGCACATCTGCCCCACCACTGTAACCCCCCCTGCACATCAGCCCCACCACTGTAACCCCCTGCAATCTGCCCCACCACTGTACATCTGCCCCACCACTGCACTACCCTGCTCATCTGCCCCACCAATGTACCCCCTTTCTCATCTGCCCCACCACTGTACTACCCTGCACATCTGCCCCACCACTGTACTACCTGCACATCTGCCCCACCTCTGTACACCCCTGCTCATCTGTCCCACCACTGTAACCCCTGTACATCTGCCCCACCACTGTACTACCCTGCTCTTCTATCCCACCACTGTAACCCTCCTGCTCATCTGCTTCACCACTGTACCTCAATGCACATCTGCTCCACTGAACCATCTTTCCATCTGTCCTAACACTGAACTTATCTGCTCATCTGCCCCACCACTGTAACCCCCTTTCCATTCTGCCCCACCACTGTACCTCCTGCACATCTGTCCCACATCTGTTCCCCCTGCTCTTCTGCCCCACCACTGTAACCCTCTGCACATGTGTTCCACCGATGTACCTCCTTTCTCCTCTGCACCTATCTGCACATCTGCCCCACCTCTGTACCCCCTGCTCATCTGCCCAACCGCTGTAACCCCCTGCTCATCTGTTCTACCAATGCACCTCCTTTCTCATCTGGCCCAACACTGAACCCCCCTGCTCATCTGTCCCACCACTGTAACCCCCTGCTCATCTCCCCTATCACTGTACCCTCCTGCTTTTCTGTCCCACCGCTGAACCCCCTTCTCATCCCTCCCACCACTGTACCACCTGCACATCTACCCCACCACGGAACCCCCTTGCTCTTCTATCCCACCACTGTAACCCCCCTGCTCATCTGCCCCATCAATGTACCCCTTTTCTCATCTGCCCCACCACTGTACCTTCCTGCACATCTGCTCCACCACCGTATCCCCATGCTGCTCTGTCTCACTACTGAATCACCACCTCATTTGTCCTAACACTGAACCCATCTGCTCATCTGCCCCACCGTTTCTGCACATCTGTCTCACCTCTGTACCCCCTGCTCTCCTGCCCCACCTCTGTTCCCCCTGCTCTCCTGCCCACCACTGTAACCCCCCTGCTCATCTGTCCCACCAATACACCTCATTTCACATCTGCCCCACGGCTCCACCCCCCTGCTCTTCTGTTCCACCTCTGGACCCCCCCCCTACTTTTCTGTCCCACTGCTGAACCCCCTTCTCATCTCTTCCACCACTGTACCTTCCTGCACATCTGCCCCACCGCTGTAACCCCCTGCTCATCTGTCCCACCAATACACCTCATTTTACATCTGCCCCACTGCTCCACCCCCTGCTCATCTGGCCCAACACTGAACCCCCCTACTTTTCTGTCCCACTGCTGAACCCCCTTCTCATCTCTTCCACCACTGTACCTCCTTGAACATCTGCCCCAACCGCTGTACTATCCTATGTGATGTATGTGATGTATGTGATGTATGGGATGTCACATACAAGCATTTGGAATGGATGTGCAATAATGAGCTCAGGTCAGGGGCATTTTCTGAAAGCAGTGGGCCTCTGTGCAGGATCATAAGTTGGGCCCCTACAGCTGAGAAAAAGTGTTTGGGTGTGATTTTAATTGCGCTGAATACTGGCTGTGGCTTAAAGGGACACAGAGTGCAGAGGGGTTCAGTAATAAGTGACGCAAAGGTTCAGGAATGATTTCAACAAAGTTCCTTGAAGCTCAACAGTAATTCCACAAACTGTCACCTGATTGTGGTTTTCTCAATCACAGTGAAATCTTCTTTCTGAGATTGGTAGTGGAAACCAAGCAAGTCATCTGCCCCAGCCTTTGCGTTCCGCGGGTTGCCTACCCTTGCTTCAGTACATTGTGTCACCAACCTAGAACAAGCATGCAGCAAGCAAATTTGGAGTGAGCGTAGAAATCTGGGTCACTTAAAGGAAACATGTATGGAGAAAATATGAATGCTACCATTGCGCAAGTCCACTTTTGAAAATTTTACACGGCTGGCTGTTATGTTGATTTGAAAGACTTGGTCTTTTGAACAATTAAGCAGATGAGTAGTTTCAGGCCAGGCAAAGAGCATTTTCAGAATGAAACCAGCAATGGCAGCCTATATATTCCTCAGGTCATTTCCTTTTGTGAATGAGAATTAGAGGGGACATATCACACATCATTGTTTTTTTTTCTGCCTCTTCCAGGAGGAAAGGATCACTATCAGAAAGCCTTCACAAGGACATACAAGCAATTATTGGAGAATCTGGGGTGACATTCCGGCTCCCTCCTCCCCCCAGTATTGTTCCGCAGAGAGTTCGTCCCCACCACTAATTACAGGAGGACTTTCCTTTCTTTGGATGGATATCAGAATGACTCTTAGCCAAAAGCCACAGGGCCTCCTCTGAGTTGGGACCTTGCACCTATAATTTTATCATAACTTAAAACCCACACTACCGGGAATGAGCCACCTTCCCGGTCACCAATGGAAAAAAGATCGATGTGTCATTCTGTACATGCTGAAAGCGTAAATCGGTGACTGGCGCCACTAACTGTCCCACCCTATCATTACAGAAACAAAGGCCGGGTAGTTTTACAGGAATTAATAACTTTTTATTCTTACAATCCTTATAATTACCAGCAGGCTATAAAATGTAAATCCGTAAGGCATCCCGGATTACAAAATATTTTTTTTCATTTAAAGGCAAAGAAGTGTTATTTCAGTGAGTATGTATTTTAACCACTTAAAAGCCCCGGAAGAATTTACCCCCTTCCTGACAGAGTGTTTTTTGCGATTCAGCACTGCGTCGCTTTAACTGACAATTGCGCTGTTGTGCAACGTTTTTTTCAAAAATAGAGCTTTCTTTTGGTGGTATTTGATCGCCTCTGCGTTTTTTAATTTTTTTCGCTATAAACAAAAAAAAAAAAAATTGTGAAAAAAAACACAATATTTTGTACTTTTTGCTATAATAAATATCCCCATTTTTATTTAAAAAAAGCTAATTTTTTCTCAGTTTAGGCCGATATGTATTCTTCTACATATTTTTGGTAGAAAAATTGCAATAAGCGTATATTGATTGGTTTGCGCAAAAGTTATAGCGTCTACAAAATAGGGGATAGATTTATAGCATTTTTACTATTATTATTTTTTTTTTACTAGTAATGGTGGCGATCTGCGATTTATATCGTGACTGCGACATTATAGCGGACACATCACACAATTTTGACACAATTTTGACACATTTTTGGAACCATTGGCATTAATACAGCAATCAGAGCGATTAAAAATGCATTGATTACTGTAAAAATTTCACTGGCAGTGAAGGGGTTAACACTAGGGGGCACTCGAGGGGTTAACTGTGTTCCCTGGGAGGTGATTCTAACTGAAAAGGGAGGGGACTGACTATAGGAAGTGACAGATCGTGGTTCCTAGCTAATAGGAGCACATGATCTGTCACTCCTGTCAGAACAGGGAAGTGTATGTTTACACACACTCGTCCCTATTCTGTGTCTCCTGCTTACGATCGCTCATGGCCGGCGGTCATCACGACTGTCGGCCACGAGCATCGGCACCCCCGCTGTGCATCGGGCGCATGCGAGCGGCTGCTATCTGGACTCTGCAAGCCAACGTATAGCTACGTGGTTTCGCGCAGGGGAGCCAACCTGCCGCAGTATAACTGCGGCGGCTGGTCCAGAAGCGGTTAATTATTAATTTGAAGGCAACTTTTTAAAAAGAGATTAACATTTGGATTTTTACTTATTTTCATAAGAATGTTTTATTTAAGGTGGATGTAAACAAATACATATACCCAGTGAAGTGACTGGCCTCAGGTGATGAAACAAATCTTCCTACATAAGTTGTACCTGTTTATCTGTAGTCTTCTCTTCTCAACATCTGTTCAAAGTCCAGAATTTGTAAAACTTGTCAGAAGTTGTCAGAATAAAGGGGACAGAGAGCTGAAGTTACACTCTGCAGAGCTCAGTGAGGAGAGCTTTGTCAGCTTATTGGAGGGAAGAGACACACACTAACACCCTCCACACAGGAACAGAGCTGGGGCTGTCAATCAGCTGGAGATCCCTCCCCTGTCATTTCTGTTTTCTCTTGCTGTCAGGAAAACTTGTCAGAAGTGATTAATGCTAATAGCTGAAAAACAAAGCAGCAGACAAAAATGACACTTAGGGCACTTTCACACTTAGTGGTCATCAGCGTTAAAGCGCCGCTATTTTTAGCAGCCCTTTACCGTCATTTTAGCGGCGCTTTTCTGCCGCTAGCGGGGTGCTTTTAACCCCCGCTATCGGTCGAAGAAGGGGTTAATACCACCCATGTATCGCTGCGGCAGGCGCTTCGGCGGCGATGCCCATTGATTGCACTGCTCCTAAAGCACCCCAAAGATGCTGCTTGCAGGACTTTCTTTAACGTCCCGCAAGTGCACTGCTCCAGTGTGAAAGCACTCGGGCGTTCACACTGGAGTGACAGGAGAGGCGCTTTACAGGCGCTATATTTAGCACTAAAAAGCCTGAAAAGCGCCTCAGTTTGAAAGTAGCCTTGGGGGAGATTTACTAAAAACTGGTGCACTCAGAATCTGGTGCAGCTTTGCATGGTAGCCAATCGGCTTCTAACTTCTAACAGTTTGTTTAATTAAAGTGGTGTTTCCCCAAAATTCCAACATTATTGGTCTTTGCAGCAAATGAGCTAAAAAAAATTAATTGGATAAAAAAAAAAAATTTCACTTACCTTTTTCTCCCTGTTGCTATGTGGTCCCACGAAATCTGCCTCTTCCAGTGCCCGGGCTAAACACGTCACTTCCCTCGGCGGCCCAGCTCGCTAATGCTCCTGATAGATGTGTGTCACCATTTCCCAGGAGGCATTGGGCAGCGCTGAGGGCTAGAATCCTATCTCTGTTGCCATCACAACGGGTGGAAATCAAAAAAGGAAGAACTCCGGACAGCCGGGAAAATAAAATCCAAAAAGTTTATTTAAAAGCAAAAAAAACACTGCAATCCATACACGGCTTACTCATAGCTTACCATCACAACGGGGCGGGACTTCCGACAACGCTGCCCATTGTGATGGCAACCTGAGCTCTTAACGGCGCTTGAAATTGCCGTTACTGCGCATGCGCGAGATGTGGAATCGAACAGGTAGTGCATGCTGGTATATCAGCAGCACAGTGTCCCGAAAGAGGATGCCTGTTGGCTTCACATGCCCACAGGCAAGATGACAACCGCCACACAAAAAAAATATAACTTATTTTGTGTGGCGAAAAACGACAGCAGCATTTATCTGAAAAGGGACATGTGAGTTCTATATTTATATATTTAAATCTTTGTCAGTGTGCCAAAAAAAAAAAAACTTTAGAGACAGTGGAACCCCACTTTAAGCTTTGGCAATAAAATCTGGAAGACGCATGGTTTCTATGCAGAGTTGGAACCGATTTTGCACTCTCTAGTTTTAATAAATAACACCCATAGTGCTTTTAATTGAGACAATTATGCAATTAGCGGACCTCCAGCTGTTGCGCAACTACAAGTCCCATCATGCCTCTCTGGGTGTCATGCTTGTGGCTGTCAGTCTTGCTATGCCTCATGGGACTTGTAGTTCTGAAACAGCTGGAGGTCCGCTAATTGCATATCCATGCTATAGAAGCATATGATTTGTTCATAATTCATGTCTGAGGTTTACAACCACTTTAATAATTTGCATGTTCTATTCCTGTGTACTGTCTGTATGTCAGACAGCAAAGTTAAAATTCCTGCTGCACAGCTCCTCAGATAAAATGATTACAGGATTAGCCTTTAAAGGTTGTATTCCTGTGTTTCCAGCACAGAACTTGTGAGAAACAAATAAGCTCCTATCTATATTTTTAATGAAAAACTGTATATGGAAGCAGTTACTTTAAGCGTTATTTATATTAAAGTTATCGCATTAAAGTATAACTGTACTGTAACTGAGAGTCATTCACTTTGGATAGAATGGTTAAAACAAAACAAAACCCTTGTCTGCCAAGGACAGTGCCATCCTAGCCTCTGTTTAGATCTGCAGTTGCCATGGTGCTACACACGTGACCAGCTATGACACCAGCCATTCAAGGATTTGAAAGTTCAGTCCAGAGCTGACATAAGCACGCTGGCAACTTTGACAGTTACCACCAGAGGCATGCCTTGAATGTACCAGAACTAACTGGAGTTTTCCTTTGTAAAACAGTTTAACCACTTAAGGACTTGAAGGATTTGCCCCCTTAATGACCAGGCCATTTTTTGCGATACGGCACTGAGTCACTTTAGCTGACAAAAGCGCAGTCGTGCGACGCTGTACCCAAACAACATTGATGTCCTATTTTTCCCCACAAATACAGCTTTCTTTTGGTGGTATTTGATCACCTCAGCGATTTTTATTTTTTGCGCTATAAACAAACAAAGAGTGACAATTTTGAAAAACTTTTTGCTATAATAGATATCCAAAAAAATATATATAAAAAAACACATTTATTCATCAGTTTAGGTCGATATATATTCTTCTACATATTTTGGTAAAAAAAAAAAAAAAATCGCAATAGGCGTATATTAATTGGTTTGCACAAAAGTTATCACGTCTACAAACTATGGGATAGATTTAGGCTACTTTCACACTGGAGCGTCGCGGGCGTTGGCGGTAAAGCGGCGCTATATTTAGCCACAATTTACCGTTGTTTTAGCGGCGCTATTCGGCCGCTAGCGGGGCTGTTTTAACCCCCGCTAGCGGCCGAAAAAGGGTTAAAACCGCCCGCAAAGCGCCAATGCAGCGGCGCTTTACAGACGGGTTTGCAGCGCTGCCCCATTGTTTTCAATGGGAAGGGGCACTTTAGGAGCGGTAAATACACCGCTCCTACAGCGCTCCAAAGATGCGGCTTGCAGGACTTTTTTGACCGTCCTGCAAGCGCACCACTCCAGTGTCAAAGCCCTCAGGCTTTGACACTGGAGACACAGCAGCGGCTGTTTCAGGGCGCTTTGCAGGCGCTATTTTTAGCGATGTAGCGCCTGCAAAGCGCCCAAGTGTGAAAGGGGCCTAAGGGACATTTATTTGTTTATATTGTTTGTGAAAGGGCAAAGGCTATACATATAATTTTTTGGTTTACGGGGGGAAAGATAGTCGGTGAGCCAGAGAACTGGCCAGATAAATAGGGAGCGATGGTAAGATTGTGTGTACCCTTATTTGGAATTTGGGTTCCGTGGACAATTCTACACACGTTAAGTGTAACCATTTTAATCTGTAGGGCCTGTGCTTTAAAAAATTATATAATGTTTGGGGGTTCAAAAGTATTTTCTTGCAAAAAATTATTTTTTATGTAATCAAAAAAGTGTCAGAAAATGGCTTTGTATTCGGGTTCGAAGTAGTGGGTGATGTGTGACATAAGCTTCTACATGTTGTGCCTTAAAATGACAGGACAGTTCAAAAAAACCCCCAAGATACCACTTTTTGGAAATAGACACCCAAGCTATTTGGTGATAGGCAGTGATAGGCAGTTATGATTACTGGATGGGCATATTTTATATTTGCCGCCTAAGGGACATTTATTTCTTTATATTGTTTTTACTAGTAATGGTGACAATCTGGGATTTTTACCATGACTGCGACATTGCGGATCCGCTTGTTTACACTGGCAGATCCCCGTTCTGCCTCTGTACTAGGCGATCGTAGGTCGACGGCGGGCATCAAGTCGCTCGACCCGCCCCGCAACTGCGCGAGCTGCCGTACTGGTACGCAGCACTGCCAACCTGCCGCAGTATAGGTATGTGAGCTGGTCGGTAAGTGGTTAATCAATGGGTTTACTTTCACTTCACAAATTAGTAACTGTCAGCATTTTATGGATGCACTTCCATTGCATAGATTCCACATAAGAAACTTGCTATTTATGTAGCAGGGAAGGGTTAGAATCTCAGGTGTTTGTGAAAGTCTTTGTTCCCTCGGAAAAATGTACTTCCTGTCCCTGGTGGGGTTTTTTGGGAAAGAAATGGAGGAATGGAGGATGATTCTTTCCAAAGAGGACGTAGCCTGCAAAGGAAGAATCACCCCAAAATCTGACACAGGATTCCTAGTTTATTTGAAATGGAAAGAGAAAAAGTTTACGATTGCATTACTCTTTAGTATAAACATCCTACATTCTTGAAAGCCTATTGGTTTAATTTTAAAGCGCAATTTCTACCTCCATAATGGCTCCGGAGCAGTTCCAGGCAGAAAGTCAAACCATTCATTGAGCTAGTGCTTTACTGCAATGCTGTATCAAGTACAAGTGTATCTATATCTGGAAGTTTCACAATTCATGACAGCCATAGTTAGGACTCAAGAAAACTGGAAGGCTCTATTCACACTTGTAGAACTCCAAAGTTGGGGCGACTTTAGAGTGCAACTTCGGATGGGTGCAACTTGGATACGACTTTGGCTTTGACCAGTGATAATGGACAACTGTTGCGCACAAGTTGCATTGTATATTGTTCAGGTACGATTTTCATGCAACTTCTGAGGGTTAACATTGAAATCTATGGACCTCAAGTTGCATGAAAGTGGGACCAAAGTAGTGCATGAACTACTTTGAATTTGCTGCAACTTTAAGTCGCACATATATAAATGGTTATCATTGGAAAACATGGGGAACAACTTATTATGCCACTTTGATGTCCAAAGTTTGATGCTATGCATGAATCTATCCATTGGTCATAGAGGGGGTAGCTGGAGAGAGGGGGCGGCGGCGGTGTGCCCTCGCCACTGGTCAGAAACCTGTTAGGCCATCATCCCAAATACAATGTGTGAGTCTAATTTAAACCCCCGAGGACTTTATATGGACATACATATGTATTTAAGGTGTGGAGAAGCTAGGTGCAGGGCCAGATTAAGAACATCATGGGCCTGGTGCTGAGGATTTTGGTGGGGCCTTTTATAAACAATAAATAAATTAATAAAAATGCAATTTTTTGTTATAACAAATTAAATTAAAGAGAGAGGGAGGATGAGAGAGAGAGAGAGAAAGGGGGTGAAAGAGGTGTTAGAGGTAAGGGAAAGAGGATGAGAGAGAAAGGGGGGATGAGAGAAAGAGGATGCACATGAGCATGTGTGGGAATAACATCAACACAGCCCGGCCGAGGCAAGTGACCAAAGGCACAGAACCCAGAAGGAAGACCGGGTGAAGATGGAAGCTCCCGGGCCTTGCCGGATTGATCACAGCACAGCACTGGAGGGCTCAGTCTGACAATTTAAGTATTTACCCTAATGTGCTAATATGCTGTGCATACTTTTACATTATGGCATAACCTACCTCAGGGCCTCTAAAAAATAGTAATGTTAGAAAAGTTTACTACCGCTTTAATATCATTGGAACCCAGGAGCCTCTCATGGGGCCCCATACTGGCCCGCATAGTTGCCAACATTTCAAAAATATTTTCAGGGACACTTTTTTTTTACCAGTGGTATATTTAGAGTAGCTGACATTCCCTATGTTCCTCTATACATCACAATAGTAATTACAAAATTAAATAAGTACTAATAATGGGGCAGAACAAATATGATTTACTTTAGTTGAACTAACAAAAGAGTGCCCATTATAGAGCTGATAACATTGAGGATATTCAGTATAATTTTAAGGAACTGTTTTTGTGGGTAAGAGGCATAGAGGAGGAGTATGGATGGTATAAAAGTAGGAAGTATGTGCAGGTGAGGGAGAGGAATGTGGAGGGTTTAACAGTGGGCACTATGTACATGAGGAGTGTGGAGGGTATGACAGAAGGCACTATGTACAGGAGAGGAGTGTGAAGAGTATGACAGTGGGCAGTATGCACAGCAGAGGAGTGTGGAGGGTATGACAGTGGGCAGTATGCACAGCAGAGGAGTGTGGAGGGTATGACAGTGGGCAGTATGCACAGCAGAGGAGTGTGGAGGGTATGACAGTAAGCAGTATGTACAGGAGAAGAGTGTGGAGGGTATGACAGTGGGCACTATGTACAGGAGACAAGTGTATGACAGCGGGCACTATGTACAGGAGAGGAGTGTGTAGGATATGACAGCGGGCGCTATGTATAGGAGAGAAGTGTGGAGGGTATGACAGTGAGCAGTATGTACAGGAGAGAAGTGTGTAGAGTATGACAGTGGGAACTATGTATAGGAGAGGAGGATGAAGGCATCTGGGAAGGAAAAATGTAAAGGTTTGTGGAAGGATGTTTAGGGACTGCATAGTGGTTAAGCGGGCCATACATGGATTGAAATTACACCAATTAAGCAGAGACCAGCCATGTGAGTTCATCCTCTCAATCTGCTGCAGAGTGTCCCAGCTTGTATTTAAACTGGCTGCTCTGTATGTAGCTTCTGAACGACTGTGCAAGCAGCCCTGTATCTCCAGAACCATAGATGATAGCATCCCCATATTTTAACCAGTGCTGCAGTAGGTCTTTAGCTACATCGCCCCAAATGTGGGGTCTCTGTGACTCCTGATCGCTAAGCTACAACCCTCAAAGTCGATCTTTTTTTTTATAAAAAAAAAAATTTTATACATTTTTTTTTTGTTTTTTGGGGCAAATGGGCCTATCTTGAGAAAGGGGCTGGAGCTGCAGCTCCAATAGCCCTATGTTAATCCGGCCCTGGCTAGGTGCAGAATGCAAGTGCCTGGGTGAATCTCTGAATCGATCAGTAGGTGGCTGCATCCACTGATTCTTTTGAAAAGATTTTTGGTTGATTACTGGTCCCAAATGCAAAAAGACATACAGAGGAGAGGTATTAAAAATACCTGTGAAGATTTACACAGTCCCACCAGACAACAAAGCCAGGTACTTGTTATGCAGTTATGTAACACAGCCTGGGTGCCTCTTTGCTCCCAGCAAATGGACATTAAAAGAGCAGCAGAAGACTGATGAGCTCATCCCTTCGCTCACTCCCACTATCAGTATGTTACTTATCAGTACATATGTGTGTGACACATCGGATTAGCCCCTAGTTCTGCCCTTCTCACTTGTAGTTTGAATAGTCCTGCACAGGGTATTGCATGAGGCTTATACAAAGTTACATTTAAGTACCTAAACTAGCAGCATTTAAATATAAATTTAATATGTTTTATTAAATGCATTTATTTTGTTTTTTATATATTCAGCCTTATTCCTCATTTTATTTTCCTGATGTAAATATTAGCAGATAACTGTAGAAGTAGAAGTAAAGTGACTTATGAAGCTTCTAGCTTTGGGGTGGACGTCCTTTTTCCAGTACTAGATTTACATGCATTGGTTAGGATACAGTTTCACTGTGACTATAGCAGATAGTACAGACAGCATTACTGGCTGTATAAAGGATCTGAGCTTCCAAAAGTTAGGAGTCTTTAGCAAAGGCTTTTGGAACAGATGACAATGCATTATATTCCACCACCTTACACTCAGCTGTTCCACCATTACAACCTTTGCACAGTCTGGAGCTTGCTACACACAGTATTTCACAAAAGTGAGTACACCCCTTACATATTTGTAAATATGTTATTATATCTTTTCATGTGACAACACTGAAGAAATTACACTTTGCTACAATGTAAAGTAGTGAGTGTACAACTTGTATAACAGTGTAAATTTGCTGTCCCCTCAAAATAACTCAACACACAGCCATTAATGTCTAAACCGCTGGCAACACAAAGAGAGTACACCCCCTAAGTGAAAATGTCCAACTTGGGCCCAAAGTGTCAATATTTTGTGTGGCGACCATTATTTTCCAGCACTGCCTTAACCCTCTTGGGCATTGAGTTCACCAGAGCTTTACAGGTTGCCAATGGAGTCCTCTTCCACTCCTCTATTACGACATCTTTAGAAGAGGCTTCCTTCTGGAACGACAGTCATGCAGACCAATTTGATGCAGTGTGCAGTGTATGGTCTGAGCACTGACAGGCTGACCCCCCACCTCTTCAACCTCTATAGCAATGCTGGCAGCACTCATACGTCTATTTCCCAAAGACAACCTCTGAATATGACACTGAGCATGTGAACTCAACTTCTTTGGTCGACCATGGTGAGGCCTGTTAAACTGCTGTATGGTCTTACCCACTGTGCTGCAGCTCAGTTTCAGGGTCTTGGCAATCTTCTTATAACCTAGACCATCTTTATGTATAGCAACAATTCTTTTTTTCAGATCCTCAAAGAGTTCTTTGCCATGAGGTGCCATCTTGAACTTCCAGTGACCAGTATGAAAGCGTGAGAGAGAGAACACCAAATTTAAACACACTTTCTCCCAGTTCACACCTGAGACCTTGTACACCTTTATAAAGGAGTCACATGACACTGGGGATGGAAAATGGCTAATTGGGCCGAATGTGGACATTTTCACTTAGGGGTGTACTCACTTTTGTTGCCAGCGGTTTAGACATTAATGGCTGTGTGTTGAGTTATTTTGAGGGGACAGCAAATTTACACTGTTATACAAGCTGTACACTCACTACTTTACATTGTAGCAACGTGTCATTTCTTCAGTGTTCTCACATGAAAAGGTATAATAAAATATTTACAAATATGTGAGGAATGTACTCACTTTTGTGAGATACTGTGTGTAGCAAGCTCCAGACTGTGCAAAGGTTGTAATGGTGGAACAGCTGAGTGTAAGATGGTGGAATATAATGCATTGTCATCTGTTCCAAAAGCCTTTGCTAAAGACCCTTTTTTGTGAGATACTGTACATTGCAGTGTGATTGTACAAGCTCCAACCTAAACAATCCTTTGAGTTAATATCGAGCAGGCTCTTGGACCATAAAGCACATGAATATCACTGCCAGGATCCACTTACAAAGTTGTCAAAAACTCCACAGGACCATATGTTTTTCTTTTTAACTTTATTTCTTTATTGAAATTTTTCAAAAAGATTTAACACAGTATATATAAAAACAGCAAGGAGAAAAAGGAAGCAGCGCCAGAAAAAACAAAAAAATTAATATATATCAGACAGGGATAATTCAGCAAAATCCCTATGCCCAGTCTTATGTTTATGAGTCCAAATGTAGCTGAAATGTTAATAAGCACACGGTTAAAGGTGACTGGGGTAGATGGAGCATAAGCTAGAGACAATGTTCCCAGGGAAGGCGCGCAGTGACGTCACCACGCTCAGGAGGACAGGCTACAGGATCCGACCGGCCGGCGGATTTGTCTTATGCTCAAGTTTGAATGTGAGTTTACCTTTGTTTTTAAATAAAATATTCGATACTGATTTACGCTATGGGTACCCCCTCTCTTCCTTTATACAACGATGCATTGCTGAGTTTATGACCTGAGTATCGGGAGGAGCAAGGGACGTTGATCCATATCATTTACCGGTTGATCGCAGGACTTCACCGCCTGGATATCCATAGCCATCATTACAGAGCCTTATATGCTCTGCCTTCTGGTAAGAGCATAGCAATACTGGTGGAGGGATCCTATATCACCTATCGTATCACTTCACTGCGGTGCTGACATTGTGATTACCTTTGATGTGGACATTGTCTCTAGCTTATGCTCCATCTACCCCAGTCACCTTTAACCGTGTGCTTATTAACATTTCAGCTACATTTGGACTCATAAACATAAGACTGGGCATAGGGATTTTGCTGAATTTTCCCTGTCTGATATATATTAATTTTTTGTTTTTTTCTGGCGCTGCTTCCTTTTTCTCCTTGCTGATGCTTAGTGTGTGTATCCCACCTTGAGCGGCTGCCTGTTTTTTGCTCTTTTTTGGTTTTATCATTCAAGTTGTATTTATGTGCATTATTAGCGCGGTTTTAACTTTTTTCCATATATAAAAACAGGCATTACCTCCTGGGCCCAATCTCCCTCTCCAGTGCTTCCCATTCCTTAAATAGGCAATGTAAATGAACTAATGGGCATTTTATGGGAAGTTCTGGGGCAGGGTGGACAACCTATAAGGGGGCCTGTCTAAAGTTCTATTTATAGCTCAAATCCTCTCTAAACTCACAACTCCATCTATTCCTCTCATTCGTTCATCTACCACTCTCTCACAGTCCAATTTTTCTTTTGGGTCACTGCCCGACATTTGCATGTTTCTGTACACTAATAAAGTTTATGGATATATCCCTTTTGCTTCCCACCAGGGTTTCCAGAGCGAGTCATATTTCTTTAGTGCTCCTTGCTTTATATATACCGATTTCTTCTTGAGAATTACTGCGTTCATATTATTTAGCCATTCTCCACTGGACGGCAGTGACACCGACTGCCATCTCCGGGCTATCAAGTTCCTAGCTTGAAATAAGCATCTCATAACTGCTAGCTGGCTGTTTCCTTGGTATCCCACTCCCTCCAGTAAACCTAGTAGGCAATGTTTTGCTGCCAACTCAGTGGAGGTTCTAAACGTCCGGTCAATAATCCCTGTCACCCCCGTCCAGTAACGGAACAACTTCGGGCATCTCCAGAACATATGGTACACATCCGCCTCTAACTCCCCACACCTAGGACATCTTGAGTCTGGCGGAACTGATAAAGTTTTCGAGGGGTATAATAGGTTCTATATAGAAAGAACAGATGTGACATCCTCTGAGAGGGGGACAGCGAAACCAATGGGGCCAGTTCCAAAATTCTGTTCCACTGCCTTTCAGGGGTGTTTCCCACGTCTTTTTCCCATTATCTCCTATACTAAGGGGGTTCCATCCCTCCCATTCTCCCCTTATTGATATATGAATATATTTTTGAGATTAACCCTTTCCCTGAATCTGCATTAATTAATTTTTTGAAGAACAGGAATTGTATTCCATTCTAGGGAGCTCCCTTATAACTGTTTGACCAGTGCGTGCCTGACCTGTAAATATCTGAAAAAAATAACTATTCGGCAGGGTGTACTGGTCTCCAAGTTCCTGGAAGGTTTTTAAAATGCCGTCTAGGTATAACTGAGTAATGTATTTTATACCATGTCTCTCCCATTCCTTTACTACCCCCATCTTTTGTAGTTTTCCCAATTTACTATTCTCCCAAAGGGGGTTTATTCCGTCACAGGACCATATGTACACGTATGTATATAACTTGCTCGTTAGGATATCTGCCATTGGTAGCAGGTGACACTAAAGAAAGATCATTCTCCCACAAGGTCGTTCTGCAGATAATTCTAAGCTTGCTAGTTTCCCACCTGCAGTGAGGAAACTGCAAGCTACTACTATAGAGGAAAGGAAAAAGGTGCAATATGTTTAAAGACCACTAGATGGCACTGTTGCTTACCATTAGCTTACAGTAAACCTCTCATGATATAAATATGGGGGCTTCTATTGCTGACCTCATCTTGCTACTTCCCTAGTTGTCATGTTGACCGTCTGGTTTCAAAACTTTCAAAGTCTCTGGCGTGAATCAAATACGCCAATCAGATAAAATGGATAAGAGTCAGAACTCTTGGTCTAAATTCTCAGATCAGTTATCCCAAGTACTGAAACCAGAGGCACAGAATAACAGTCAGAAAACTAGCATTTTCAGCTATGGCACTCCCCATACTTTAGTCAGTCCGGTTCCTGTAAGTTAGGGGTGTCCAACCTTTTGACTTTCCTGGGCCACATTGGAAGAAGAGGAATTGTCTTGGGCCGCACATAAAATACACTAACAATAAGGATGGCTGATGAGCAGAAAAAAGTCAGACAGATCACAAATAAACCACTTCAGCCCCAGAAGGATTTACCAGGCCATTTTATGTGATATGGCATTGTGTCACTTTAACTGACAATTGTGCAACGTTGTACCCAAACAAAATTGATGTCCTTTTTTTTCCCCACAAATAGAGCTTTCTTAGGAGCCTCAGCTCTGCCAGGTATAAAGGTTTCTGCCAAGTTCTCTTTAAAAAGAATTTCTGAAACTGTGGCCTAAATTGGGGATAGGCTGGAGAGGGTGAATGCTAGAAAAAAAAAAAAACAGAGCTGTGGCAGAACTAATAAAATGCACACGACACAGTATGATAAATAAAAAAAGTTGAATTATTTAATCATAAATATATATTTCAATAATTACAGTTATTTAAAATGATATGTCCAGACTGCGAAGAGAATTTTTTTTTCTACAAACTGAAAACAGACAGCATGACGCTATGCCCATTTCTGCCAATTACTGATGTTAAACTAGGTCATTCCACCCAAAACGGTTTAATGTTTGGACACACATTGGCAAGCCAAATCATATATTTTTTTTCCGTAATAATGTAAACAGCTCCTGCGCACAAGTGTGATAGTATAGGCTTCACATACATCCACTCCTACATGGAAACCAGGGACACTTTATGGACTCAGGACTTGGGGTACCCCGATATCATGCTAGAAGAAACAGAAAAGAGAAAGGGCGCACCAGTCTAGTGCATTATCCATACAGACAATTTATTTAAAAAACACTATAAACAAAGCCCATCAGAGCAAGCGTCAAGATCAATATTGCTTAATCCAATGCATGTTCTCCTTAACATGGGAGGACACCACCTGGATCCTAGCTTGCTTACACGTGTCAAGGGTTGTACCCTCTTCCTCAGAGTTTTTTGGCGCTGAGGAAGAGTGTGCAACCCTCGAAACACACAAGTCAGGGGTTTGTTGATTTGTTTATTGTTTTTTTATAAATTGACCCCAGCATTTCTCCAGTTTCTTCTTACCGAAGGTTGCCATTTTGCTAAAGCCCAGAGCGCCTGAGCAGCAGTAAATCTTTAGGCTGTCAGCAGCTCGGCCTCTACATTTTGGCAGTGCCAAAAAATAGAGAGCAACTGCGTAGCACTAAACCTTTAGGCTGTCAGCAGATCAGCTTCTAGACAGCTCTGATTTTGGGCACAATGCCAAAAATAGGGAACAATTGCAGCTGTGCACAGCAGGATGAGACAGTACTCTACTTGATTTTAAACAGTATATGCATTTATCTTTTAAAAGAAGAAGTATGGTCAAGAAAAGCTTTTTAAAAATAAATTCTTTGGATCACAGAAGTAACCAGTTTTCAGCCGACAGCGGGCTAAAATCAGCTGTTGGCTGATGTGACTCAGCCGGTCCACGCTCGGAAAAAATCCTGACCATATGGTTGGGATCCACCCAGATGCCTGAATCGGCACCTGATACAGCCTCTCAGCGAGCACTGGAGGGGAGAGCCAGTGACTGACAGTTATGGCTCTCTGCTCAGAGTGGAGGGGAGAACTGTAGAGATGGCGGTGGACAGATGCAGCATCGAATCGATGCTGCATCCACCTAGGTGAGTATAATGGTTTGTTTTTTTGCAATCCCAAACTTCTCTTTTAATGTATTCCATAGATATACAGTAAAACCTTGGATGGAGAGTAACTTGGTTTGAGAGTGTTTTGCAAGACAAGCTATTTTTTTTTTTTATTATAAATTTTTACTCAATAAACAAGCGATGTCTTGATATACAAGTAGCGTCACATCACAACTGAGTATAATAGAGAAGAGAGGCACCTCTAAGTGTAGCAATATGGTTACAATTAAGGAAGGTACAACATTTAGCAACTCACATGGTTGATGATCAAAAAAGGCACATCCAAGTATGCAGGCATTGGGGGTAAAGCTGTCCACATAGACCATCCTCGGCACCGCCATCAACATCATCTTTTCCACTCTGCGCTCCATGAACGGTTCAAGCCTCACTTTCAGATCGTTCTACTGCAGGGTAGTCTTTCCAGTCACGACTGCAGACTGACAGCGGTGAGAGCCGGAGGTGCGGAGGACGGTCTATGTGGACAGCTTTACCTCGGATGCCTGCATACTTAGATGTGCCCCTTTTCTTCATCAGCCATGCGAGTTGCTAAATGTTGTACCTTCATTAAAAATGTACCCATATTGCTACACTTAGAGGTGCCTCTCTTCTCTCGTATACTCTGGAGCTCCTGATGGATTTTGCTTCTAATCCCCTTGTGGAGGCTTCCATTTGTGGATGGACATTTTATGGTTACACAACCTATTACAGTGCTATAATTTTTATATGGACTATAAACTGAAGGATTTATGAATAAATAGCTGTGGAATGAATCATTTGAGTTTCCATTATTTCTTATGGTGACATTCGCTTTGATATGCTTTGCATTACAAGCATGTTTCCGGACTGAATTATGCTCGCAATCCAAGGTTTTACTGTACCTGCAAAAGGGGCCAGCATGAAGTAATCTAAAGAGGAACTTTACCCATAACAACTTGATATAAAAAAAAAAATAATGTTCTTTAGCAAGGAACATACATTCCAAAATAATAATGATGTCACCAAAATGAGTGTGGGCTGTAAATTGCCTCCAGCATTGCTCCTGTTTCTTCTTGCTAGAAGCTGCCATTTTGCTGAAGCCCAGTGCCTCTGAACAGCAGTAAATCATAAAGCGTAACTAAACCCATCGATATAAAGGTTTCAAAACTGTTACATTCCGCTATTTGTCACATTTGCTTGTGTACTCAACCAAACTGTCAAACCATCAAATGGCTGGTGTCATAACTGATCACATGTGCAGCACCATGGCAGTTGCAGATCAAACAGAAGCATCTTCCTTGGCTGCAAAGGATATGAGGGTTTAATTCTGCTTTAAGACTGTCAGCAGATCGGCCTCTATAAACTCGGCAGTGCCAAAGAATGGAGAGCAACTGAGCATGTGCAGAGTAGGGTGCGATAGAGTATTACCAGATTATAAACAGTATAGACACTTATTTTTAATGTTTTACACAGCTATACCAGCCTGATGTCATCTATAAGGACTTCATTTTCTGACTAAAGTTCTACTTTAAAAAAAATTTGATTGGAGATGTAAAGTAGAAGAAAAGGCAGAGCAGTCACCCACCTTTTAAACCCTGCCTGTCCACCGCTCTTCTACTTCTTGTACTCAGTAATAAAAGTCATAAAGTTCATACCGTATATACTCGAGTATAAGCCGAGTCTTTCAGCACATTTTTTTGTGATGAAAGTGCCTCCCTAGGCTTATACTCGAGTCAAGCACTTTTCTGCAGAAAAAAAAATGACATTTTCCGGAACCCCAAATTTGTTATGCAAACCAATACTACAACATATTCAAATTTGGGGTTCCTAGCATTAAGTGGCCCCGAAATACAGGGCCCCAAAGTCTGTTCGGAAAATGTAATTCTCTGCTGCAGAAAAGTGCTTGACATTTTCTGACCCGACTTTTCGGCCCCGTATCTCTGGGTCACTTGGTGCTAAGAACCCTTAATCTGGTATGCCAACCCAACGGAACCAACACTACAACATATCCATGTGGGGTTCCTAGCACCAAGTGGTCCAGAGATATAGGGCCCCAAAGTCGGTCAACTGTGTCCATCTGCAGCAATGTCATTTCGGGACCCTTTGGGTCCAGAGACCCCAAATTTTGGCTGCAGCTAGGGGGCATCTAGGAACCCTTAACTACCAAGTTCAGGAGACCTATGGCTGCAATGGGCACAGTGAGGCTGAAAATGGGCATTGTTGACCCTCTTTTCCACTTCCAGTAGCTGCGCATTTCTCACCCTAGGCTTATACTCGAGTCAATACGTTTTCCCAGTTTTTTGTGGTAAAATTAGATGCCTCAGCTTATATTCGGGTCGGCTTATACTCGAGTATATACGCTACAATCTTTAACCACCTCAATACAGGGCACTTCCAACCCCTTCCTGCCCAGGTCAATTTTAAGCTTTCAGCGCTGTTTAAATGACAATTGCGCAGTCATGCTACATTGTACCCAAAAAGAGCTTTATTTTGGTGGTATTTGATCACCCCTGCATTTTAAATTTTTGGTTAAACCAATAAAAAAAAAGACCTAAAATTTTAAAAATAATTAAAAAAAGTTTGTTTGTTTTCTGTTATAAAATTTTGTAAAGAAGTACGTTTTCTCGATCACTGATGGGCACTAATAAGGCAGCACTGATAACGCAGCACCAATGAGGCACTAATGGCCGACACTGATGGGCACTGAAAGGCTGCACTGATGGGTACTTATGGGTGGCACTGCTGCGCACTGATAGATGGCATTGTTAAGCATCACTGATGGCACTGGCAGGCATTGGGCATGGGCACAGATTGGCAGCTGCCTGGTGGTCTAGGGTGGCATACCTGGTGGTCCAGTGGTCATCTGAGGGGGGGGGGGGCTGTGCTGATAAACAATCAGCACAAACCCCCCTGTCAGGAGAGCAGCTGATCGGCTCTCCTCTACTGAGGAAAAGCCGATCAACAGCTCTTCCTGTTTACATCGTGATCAGCCGTGATTGGACACGGCTGATCACGTAGTAAAGAGCCTCCGTCAGAGGCTCTTTACCGAGATCGGTGTGGTGGTGTGGCAGACTGACACACCGCACCACCGATCGCCGCAATGCGCGCTCCCACAGGCGCATGAGAGCTGTCGTTCTGGGAGGCCATCATATGACGTCCACCCAGAATGAGAGCTGTGCCACCCAGCCGTCATTTGATGGCCGGTGGACAGGAAGCAGTTAAAAGATTGTTCTATGCAGTGACTGCAAAGCTGTGGCATGTATGTCTGTCAGAGCAGAGCTGCACTGAATTCTCAGAGCTGTGATGTCATACCATTGGTATCCATAGGCATCGTTGGTCCTAAAAGCATTTACACCCACCAGCCGCTCTGACAGACACACCCGCTTGAGCAGTGCTGTCACTTGTAAATAAGGGGAAAAAAATGCATTACATTGAGATTTACTACAAACTAAATTCATGAAGTACAAGAAGAGCAGTGGGAAGGCTGCATTTCCATCTACTTTAAATATCAGGTTTGGGTGGTCTGACCAGGGCCGTTTTTAAGGCAGGGCAAAAGGGGCAGCTGCCTGGGCCCTGTCATTATTGTGGGGCCCAAAGCAGCTGCCTCATACTTGCCAACTCCCCTGGTTTAAATTCCCTCATCCCTTGAGGATTTAATCCTGTGCTGTGTCCCAATATCTCAGTGTGAAGTGCTGCTACTAATGCTGCCCAGCTCTGCCCTATTGTGTACAGATGACTCACCTGCAGACCCTGTGTTTACATGTAAATTACTGGCATTCATATGTAAATAGTGGTGGCCTTCATATGTAAATAGCGGTGGCCGGCGGCATTCATATGTATATCATGCCCTCCTGAGGTCATATCCACAGTAATCTCTAGCAACCAATCAACAAGCAGAAATCATGTGCTGTAACCTCTAGCAACTAATCAGTGAGCCGTAATGTGTGCTGTAACCTCTATCAACCAGTCAGTGAGCAGTAATGATACACTATAACCTCTGGCAACCAATCGCAATAGCTGCCTGATCTGATTCAATAAACCGATTTTGGTCTAGCTGCTATTTATTGTATGTCTCAGAGCAGGTGGAGCGCAAAACTTCATGGGGGGGGGGGGGGCAAGAAAAGTTTTGCCCAGGGTCCAATCAATATTAAAGACGGCCCTGGGTCTGACCCTTTATAAATCTTTGTGCTTTCCAGTTTCAGATATTAATACACCACAATACAGTAGATCACCTGTAGACAGACAGTCGATCAGTGCAGTAGAATGTAATCACATAGCTGAGACATGACAGTAAGTACTACCAGACAGAAAATTAATTATTGCGCGGGAAAGTCCGATGATGACACAACTGTAGTAACAATCAGTGCAATCAATGTGCAGCACACAAAGGTTTCAATCAAGCATTATCCAGTTGCATATTCTTCCTGCATTGCTAGATGCCCCTGAGAAATGTCAATGGGTAAACAAGGGGTTTCCGCATACAGTGTCCAGGTACCAAAAAAAAAAAAAAAAAGCTTTACAAGTTCAGAATTTAATGCTGGGCAGTGGCAGGATCCCAATTTCTTTCCTCAGAGATTCCACGCTCTGCTCCCAGCGATTCTCATAGTAGAAACTCAAGACGCATCGAGCGTTACGCCCACTCTGAACCGCCCAAGGAACTAGTTCAATCAGTTTCTTTTGTCTTCTGCCAAAGAGAAGAGTAGTAAAGCAAACCTGTTATTTAATTCACCATAAAAACTACTAATCACTGACAATACCTACATGACAATCTTACTCAGAATGTGAAAATTTAATGTTGGAACCACAAGCTATGTTTCATTGATTACTACGCATCCTCACTGCTTGTTTTTTGAGTGTTGCAGTGACAGGGCAAGTGTACGCCTAGTGGAGAGAAACCCACTCTGGTAGTATGGGGAGCTTGGGTTTATGGCAGTCATGTGTAGATGGTTTTTACTTAACCACTTGCCGACCAGCCGTTGCAGTTTTACTGCGGCAGAATGGCACGGCTGGGCGAAACGACGTTATGTAGCATTGCTTCACCGTACGGCCACTAGGGGGCACTCGCACCCGGAGCCGTAGCCAATGCGAGTGCCCACAATGCGATCAACGCCGGGCTCCTGCGATTGCTGCTGACACACCGAGAACCGGGATCTGTGTGTATAAAACACACAGTTTCCGGTTCTCTGAGGAGAGAAGAGACTGATCGTCTGTTCATACACAGTATGAACAGCGATCTTTCATCTCCCCTAGACAGTCCCCTCCCCCTTCAGTTATAACACAGAGAGGGACCAGAATTAACCCCTTGATCGCCCCCTAGTGGTTAAACTCTTCCCTGCCAGTGACATTTTTACAGTAATCAGTGCATTTCTATAGCACTGATCGCTGTATAAATGCCAATGGTCCCAAAAATATGTCAAAAGTGTCCGATGTGTCCGCCATAATGTCGCAGATTGCTGCCATTACTAGTAAAAAAAAAAAAAAAAAAACTATCCCCTATTTTGTAGACGCTATAAAACTTTTGCGCAAACCAATCAATATACGCTTATTTTGATTTTTTTTTACCAAAAATACATCGGCCTAAACTGAGGAAAAAAAAATATTTTTTTATATATTTTTGGGGGTATTTTTATTATAGTAAAAGGTAAAAAATATTGTTTTTTTTTCAAAATGTCGCTCTTTTTGTTTATAGAGCAAAAAATAAAAACTGCAGAGGTGATCAAATCCCACCAAAAGAAAGCTCTATTTGTAGGAAGAAAAAAAAAAGGACGTAAATTTTGTTTGGGTACAACGTCGCACGACCGCGCAATTTTGTCAGTTAAAGCAATGCAGTGCCGAATCACAAAAAGTGCTCTGGTCAGGAAGGGGGTAAAATCTTCCGGGGCTGAAATGGTTAAACAAGAGGTACAAGAAGAAAGTCAATGCAAGGAGATAGTGAAGGCTTCTATAATCTCTTTACTTACTTGGTACTGAGTCGTAGAGGCCCAAAAACAGCTCCCAGAAGGCACATGGGCAGTCCAGTCTGCACAGCTTCAAACCATTTCACAACCACTTCCCCTGCCACAGAGATCAACAGGTTGGGAGAAAAACAAGGTGCGCCAAAAACTAAGTGCAGCAGAAGATGCAATGAATGGTATATTTAATTAAAATCAGCCAAATCACACCAATATGAAGCTCAATAAGCATATAACATAGTAATACCGTGGTCACTCAGCGGGTCCCCGGTTGATGGTGGTGTGTAGATGTGTCTAAATGGCTATCGAGATCGATAGCCATTTAGATCTGACGAAGAAGCGGATGCTTTGAAACATTAGATCCATGTTCTTACATCACTTCCGATGAGACTCTGAGTATGTTCCATGCTGGTTCAGAGACAACAAGACGGATGTCTGGCCGGTTGTTCCTCTCCTCTTGTGTGAACATCTACACACCACCATCAACCGTGGACCTGCTGAGTGGACTTTATAGACCAGTGATGGCGAAACCTTGGTACCCCAGATGTTTTGGAACTACATTCCCATGATGCTCATGCACTCTGCAGTGTAGTTGAGCATCATGGGAAATGTAGTTCCAAAACATCTGGGGTGCCAAGGTTCGCCATCACTGTTATAGACTTTTAGTTGTGTTATCAGTGTGTTTCGGTACCCTCTCGTGCGCCATTCTGTTTTTGTCTTATTGAGATAATCCATGTCAGTGCAAGGGAGTGGGAAGGTCTGCTGTCTATAATTGCATGATCACTCCCAATGTTGGAGCAAAACTGGCCATACACCTTTGATTACTCAATCTAATTTTAACAAAGAAGGGGGATGAAAACTGTTGGCACTAGCGGCCATCAGAATCCAATAGCCCGGCGTGGTGAATGGTTTATCCATGCCATTGGTGTGGATGGAGAAATCTATACGTTTATGGCCAGATTTTGAAAAACTCGAACTTCCTGCAAAGTTTGCTATGCTGCTTTATAGAAGACTGATAACAATAGAAGACTTCTTATATAGACTTAGATCAGGTCAGATTCAGGTAGTTACACAGGTTCTATGTACAAATCATCAATTAATTTTAATGAATCTATAACTGGGTGAATTATTATTATACATTTTTTATTTTTTAATGTGTTCAATGATTCAGCCACATATAGGGGTCTAGTAGTCACATCTTACCCAGCATGTTGGTTGGCATCCCCAGCAGAGTGTGCATGAGATCATGGACTTCTCGATACCGCTGGGCCACATATGCCAATTCCTCGTCATCTACAAACCTCACTGGCATTCGGGTATCAGGGGTAACATTCTGGGGGCAAGAAAACATTTCTGTATATTTCTATAGAACAGGTAAACTTGCAGCTAAACATACACTGATAGCAGGGACCAATCTCAGGCAGGAAACCTGTACAAAGATATGTGGAGCCTGCCTTCTGTGAGGGCAAGTTCAAACCACATGCAGTCCAGTGCGTTTTTTTTTTCTGCATCAAACATGCATGGAAAGTAGCAAGGAAAAAAAAAAAAAGTAGAACATGCTGCATTTTTCCTGCACTGGAATGCTGTAAAAATGCATGAAAAACGCACAGGAATGCATTAAAAACGCACTAGAACACACGTCCTTAAGGTTAAGAAAAAAAAAAATGGGGGAAAATGCTCTGGACTGCACCAAAAACGTGCATGCAGGAAAGCATCTGGAGTACGTTTCTATGGTGTGAACTGGCCCTAAATGCTAAATCTTTAATTACTGACCTGTAAGATGCAGGTAGTGAAGTCAGAGGCAGCTAAAGGTAAATGCCCATCTTGTGCCGTGTACACACGGTCGGACTTTCCAACAGAAAAAGTCCGATGGGAGCTTTTCATCAGATATTCTGACCGTGTGTATGCCCCATCGGACTTATTCTGTCCGCATTTCCGACAGACTTAGATATAGAGCCTGTTTTACATTTTTCCGACGGAGTTTTGCCCGATGCAAAGTATCAGATTTTTTTTTGTTATCTTTGTCTCATTAGGAAGATTTCCATTCACTTCCTGACCTATAGACTTATTCAGGCAATACATGGGTCGATTTGTCGATTGAAAATTTAGTGCAGTTTGTAATCCGATGGTGCCACCACTGATTTTGAAATTTGACCAACCAAGCCTTGAATTTCACCTAAGGTTGTTACGAAAAAGAAGATTTGTGGCTCTCAGGATTCTGGAGATCTGTTGCCACATTTTTTTTGGATATGTATTATAGCAGAAAGTTTTTTTTCAAAATTGTCGCTTTTTTTTTGTTTATAATCGCAAAAAAAAAAAAAAAAAATATATATATATATAAAATAAATAAATAAATACCACCAACACAAAGCTCTATTTGTCGGGGGAAAAAAAAGGACATCAATTTTGTTTAGGTACATTGTCACACGACTGCGCAATTGTCAGTTAAAGCGATGCAGTGCGGTATCGCATAAAATGGCCTGGTCATTAAAGGGGGTCCTTCTGGGGTGGAAGTGCTTAAACAACTTACATTGACATCTAAGAATCGTGCATACTCTCTGCCAAACGCCCCATCTGGCATCTCCCGGAACCTCTCAATATCCAGATTGGACATCCGAATCCGTGGTCTTTCTCTGCAAGGACAGATCAGATTTATATAGGATGGACAGTGACCCTACTAATGCTTACATTTTTATTTTATTTTTCCCCTCGATGAAATCAAGCAAAACACAAAAAGGTGGGTTTCAATTAATCTACCAGCATTAGATCCTCCGCCTAAGTTTCCGTCCTTCTAACAACCCCCTAGCAGCATATATTACTGTACTGGCCCCGGCCTGCATTAAGTCTGTGTCCGCAGCATTCTGCTATGTTGTACTATTATTAAAGGGTTTTAAACCGGATACCAGTGCATGCTATAGACATGATACAGTTACAGGAGAGCAGCAAATGATTAAACCATCTAAAAGATCTTTTCACCATTCAACAGATATACAAACACATAAGCAACATACAGTATCTCACAAAAGTGAGTACACCCCTCACATTTTTGTAAATATTTTATTCTATCTTTTCATGTGACAACACTGAAGAAATTACACTTTGCTACAATGTAATGTAGTGAATGTACAGCTTGTATAACAGTGTAAATTTGCTGTCCCCTCAAAATAACTCAACACAGCCATTAATGTCTAAACCTCTGGCAACAAAACTGAGTACACCCCTAAGTGAAAATGTGGCCCAATTAGCCTATTTCCCTCCCTGGTGTCATGTGACCCGTTAGTGTTACAAGGTCTCAGGTGTGAATGGGGAGCAGGTGTGTTAAATTTGGGGTTATCGCTCTCACTCTCTCATACTGGTCACTGGAAGTTCAACATGGCACCTCATGGTAAAGAACTCTGAGGATCTGAAAAAAAAAAAAAAAAAAGAACTGTTGCTCTATATAAAGATGGCCTAGGCTATAAGAAGATTGCCAAGGCCCTGAAACTGAGCTACAGCACGGTGGCCAAGACCATACAGTGGTTTAGTAGTATGGAGAGATCCACCGCTCCAGGATGATCCACCCAAACTCAATCCCACAGCTGTTCCTATGGTTAGAGAACCCAGGTGCAGGCACGGCACAAGCTGATGAAGATGCAAATTAAGGACTCTGAACGGCCGCACTCCAAGAAAAATTCAAAAGCCTTTATTGGTAAAATATGGAATCACACAAAAATAGGTCACAGCAAAGCAAGAAAATAGCTAATGCATTTCACACTACCAAGAGTGCTTACTCATAGCTATGTGGAATCCATGTCCTCAATTTCTTTCTCTGTCTCAAAAGTGAGACATCAGTGGTCTGTTCAGACCCTTAATATTTCAGTTTCACCAAAGCCCATAACCAGGCTCCTTAAAAAAAAACAAAATAAAAAAAAAAATACTGACACGACCTTTGCTCTACTGAGACCGTCCACTGCTCTGCTGATATACACTCATGTGTGTTGGTGCTCTGGGGTGCACACCCTAATGCAATAGGCTAAGCACACCAATGTTAAGCAAGTACGCTCATTTTCTTAGGAGCATTTTTTTTTAATACTAAAATAAAGCTACAGCTGAACTCCCAGCAAATGGTCATATGCACAGATGAAATATGTATACATGTACTATTTTACATACCAAAGGATTTGTATTTCAGCAATAGAGTCCTGGGATTTATGCACCTCTACCCCACCACACAGTCCTATCCAGCAGGGGATGGGACGCAACATGATTTTTTGCTGCAGTTTCACTTTCACCTACAGGTCCCACACCCACCCTGTGACTGGACAGTGAAAGGAGAAGCAGCCCACTGATGAGCTTATCATGCTGTCACTCTGCCTCCTATCAGAACGCTCCTTGCACAGCAGAACACCTGCCCGCCTCCTTGTGCTGATTTCCCTCTACCTCTCTGGGCTCGCTGTACAGACTGTACAGTAGTTTGCGAGAGGCTCATACCAAGACAAGTGCAGGTACCTACACTTCTTGCATTAAAAAAATAAATACATTGAATGATGTATTAAAGTGGTTGTAAACCCCTATATATACCCAGTGAAGTGACTGGCCTCAGGTGATGCAAAGGGATAAAACAAATCCTCCTGCATAAGTTGTACCTGTTTATCTGCAGTTTTCTCTTCTCTACATTCATTCAAAGTTCAGGTTTTTATAAAGCTTGTCTGAGCTGTCAGAAAAAGGGAAGAGCTGAAACTACAGTCTGCAGAGCTCAGTGAGAAGAGCTTTGACAGCTGATTGGAGGGAAGGGACACGTCCCCCTCCACACAGCACACATGAACATAGTTGAGGCTGTCAATCAGCTGGAGCGCCCTCCCCTGTCACCATTTTTCTATTGGGGTCAGGAAAACTTGTCAATAGTGATTTTTGCACTGATAGCAGAGGAAAGAAGCAACAGACAGAAATTACACTTAGTGCTCCTAATTGGGACAAGTACACACTATAGAAGGCTATGCATTGTTCATACTATATTTCATGTCTGAGGTTTACAACCACTTAAATAAATACATATCTGAACAATGTGCATCTTTTATATATGCCTGGAGTTTAGCTTTAAAGGACTAGCTTACACTAGCATTAGCCCTCTGAAGAGCGTTCCATGGTGGATCGCTTTTCAAAGGGTGTTTGACAAGTTGTGAGGAGATGTTTTTTCTCCACCTTGCTGCCCGTTTTCACCCCTATCACCCCATTCACACATGTGTGACTTGTCACGCGACATTGGACATCAGTCGTACAAGCCGTACCCCATGTTTTCCAATGATAACAATTCATACTGTTTATGTGCGACTTAAAGTCACAGCAACAAGTAGTTCATGCACTTCTGTGTTCCAACTTTCATGCAACTTGAGGGCCATAGACTTCAATGTTTAAGAGTTACTAAACCCAGGACCCTGCATTCACTATATCTGGTCTCCCACAGTACACAGAACATGGAAATGCAATTATTTCAGTAAATATAAACGGCTAAATACCTTTTCTCATTAGCAGTATATAGCAGTCTTGTGACTTTTATCAGTGTCGGTCATTCTCATCTGACTGTCCTATGAGGCTGTATGACTCCTGACCCTCTGTCTGGACAGTGCTGATTGGCCCTGTGTTGATTACATGCACTCCCAAAAAAACCCACCAAACTGAGCATGTGCAAAGTGACTCCCAGGGCTCTGTGCTATCAGGAGATGGATTGGGGACAGTAAACGAAGGGGAGGATCAGAGAAGACAGGATCAAACAGCCTTTTTACACAATGCAGAGGATTAACCCCTTGGGTTCTACAGTGAGTATAAGAAGCATGCTTTACTGCATATAAAGATTGATTTTACTGTTGTGGGTTTAGTAACACTTTAACCCTCAAAAGTTGCATGAAAGTTGTACCTGAATGTTTTGCATCCAACAGTGGGTCTGACTTTGCAGAGGGACAAGTCACATCCAAAGTTGCATCACAATTGCACTCCAAAGTCACATGACTTTCGAATCCAACAAGTGTTAATGGAATCTAAAAGCCTATACCACCATGCCACACCCACCTGCAGTGCATTTGGTTGCGGTGCAGCCCCACTCACTTGAATGGGTCATGTTCAGCGGGTGATGCTGCCCACCAAACGCAACAGGGGACTTCATTCTTGCTGTAGCTGTGATAAAAGCATCACCACTGCGACATAATTATATCCCCGTCTGATTTGCCTTTCCAGCTTAAAGTGTTACTAAACCCACAACAGTAAAATCAGTCTGTATATGCAGCATAGCATGCTTGTTATACTCACTGAGGAACTTTAGGGGTTAATCTTCTGCATTGTGTAAAAATTCTGTTTTATTCTGTATGCACAGATCCTTCCCTCCTGCACTGTCTATCTGGGGAAGGACAGCTAACACAGACAGTACCTGCACATGCTCAGTTGTGTCTTTTATGCTGGAGAGAACATTTACTTGATCTCAGAGCTAGCCAGGTCACATGATATTGGCATCACACATGTGGTCATGTATATAGGCTGAAGTGGAAATCTCCTCATTTCTGAACTCAGCACAAGAGAAACTGTGCAGTTTATCATGTAAACATGGTATACAGATCATCCAAAAAGGTATATAGTGGCAGTATTTTAACGTAAAAAGAAGATTTATAAGCTGTGGGCACTGTGGGGGGTGGGGCAGATGAACTATTTTCATATTACTGGGTTTAGTAACACTTTAAGAGGCAGTGGGTGGGGGGCAGCAAAAAGCAGCTCCACTGCATGTTTTACCAGTGTTTACCACCCCAACTACAAGCGTAAATGAGCTCTAAAAGATATTACTATATATTAGTGCAACAAGAGCGTTGTTTCAGATAAACCCCTGTAATGTTTAGTATGGGGAATGTCGCAATGTCTCCGATTGGTCCTTTTGCTGGTAAAAATGTTTAGCTATAACAAGTGGTTTGAGACGCTTTCACACTGTGCTGCGTTAGCAGTAAAGCGGTGATATTTTAGTGCTGCTTTACCGTTGTTTTAGCAGCGCTATTCGGCTACTTGTGTGCGGTTTTAACCCCCCGCTAGCGGCCGAAAAAGGGGTTAAATCCACCCGTAAAACGCCCAGCAGCTGCGTTTTGCCGGCGGTATAGCAGCGCTGCCCCGTTGATTTCAATGGGGAGGAGCGGTCAGTTCACCGCTCCAAAGAAGCTGCTGGCAGGACTTTTTCTGACGCTCCCTGCCAGCGCACCGCTCCAGTGTGAAAGCCCTCTGGCTTTCACATTGGAGTGAATGGAGCAGCTGTTTTAGGGTGGTTTGCAGGCGCTATTTTGAACGCTATAGCGCCTGCAAAACGCCCTCAGTGTGAAAGGTGTCTAAACTGCAAATAAAGTAACTAAATGAAACTTCCAATATCAATGGTCTATGGAGAAGTAACTCACTGTAGAATCTGTATCCCCTCCGGATCATTGCTCATTTTCTCTCTGAGGCTTCGCAAGGCCTGGACACCAGTGGTCTCCCCGAGAACAGCAATCATATCTGTGGGTTAGAGACAGAAATATTGGTCCAAGTCCGGCTGTAAGGTTGTGACTAAATTCTTTATGTGGCTCGTTGGACTACCTCCTATGGTTATGGCGCGACTTCTAAAAATCACCAATCTTCTTCTCAGCAGAAAATATTCTTTTATTCTGTGTGCCTCTCTTATAAACCAGCTTCATCTCATTACTGGAGACTAAAGGTGGCCATACACACTACGATAAATTATAGATTTCTCCTCCAATCGATCCCTTCCATACTACACTACCCATTAGATCAATATGACACGCATTGGAAAAGTGGATTTTTTCATCAATATTTGAAGGATATGATCGGAGGTCCATCGTATCTGTTTTCACAATGCAATCTCAAAATCTGATTGATTAAATTAGGATTACATTTATGAACAATGCATCTCAGTGTTGCCGATCGATGCTAAATCATTGATCCTTTTCTGCCCTGGCTAATCCACTCATTTTACATAGATTACATTATACTGGGCTAAGATTTACTAATCCAATAACAGTGCCTTAATTGTCATTAACCACTTCAGCCCCAGAAGGTTTCATCCCCTTCCTGACAAGGACATTTTTTGCACGGTCGTTCATTGGTGTACCCAAATAAAATTGATGTCCTTTTTTCCCCCCACAAATAAAGCTTTCTTTTGATGGTATTTGATCACCTCTGCGGTTTTTATTTTTGCGCTATAAACAAAACAATTTTGAAAAACAATATTTTTTACTTTCTGCTATAAAACACATCCAATAAAAAAAAAAAAAAAAAAAAATGTCTTTATCAAATTAGGCCAATATGTATTCTGCTAAAAAAAAAAATCACAATAAGCGTATATTTATTGGTTTGCACAAAAGTTATAGTGTCTACAACATATGGATATTTTTATGGATTTTTATTTATTTTTTATTGTTTTTACTAGTAATGGCGGCAATCAGCAATTTTTAGCGGGACTAGGGCGGACAAATATGACAATAGGTGTCACTTATTGGGGAATCATTGACACCAATACAGTGATCAGTGTTACATAAAATTAAAAATAAATGCACCGTCACTGTATAAATTACACTGGTAGGGAAGGGGTTAACCTCAGGGGTGATCAAGGGGTTAAGTGTGCTCCTAGGGAGTGCTTTCTAACTGTGGGGGGAATGCTGTGACTGGAGGAAAACAGAGATCCATGTTTCTGTTTAACATAAACACAAGATCTTAATTTTCCTCCCTCATAGAACGGCAGTCTGCCTTGTTTACATAGGCAGACCGCTGTTCTGCCTTTCATCTGAAGGATTGCAGGTGGCCGGCGGCCATCGCGGCCGGTGGAGCCGCTGCTTGGCTCTCGCTGTGTACAATAGCAGCGGGAGCAGGTTGCTGACGGGCACCCCAGACCTCGTGCACATAATCACGTACATTGATTTCACGCAGCCGGGCCGACCTGCCACGGTATATATGCGGTCCGGAAGCAGTTAAAGAAGAACTCCAGTCACCTCATAAAAATCCTATTTAAGTTCCCCCATTCTGCATATGAAGGGTCTAATGATTGTTTAGTCTAGGCAGGGCAGGGGTGCTGAACCTTATAAAGAGCAAGGACCACTTAAAGCGGGATTCCACCCTAAAGTGGAACTCCGCTTTTCGGAACCCTCCCCCCTCCGGTGTCACATTTGGCAACTTTCAGGGGGGAGGGGGGTGCAGATACAGGTATCTGCACCCACTTCCGGGCATAAACTTCCACGGGAGTTTACGCAGCTTCCTGTCCCGGCGCGCTGTCTGCCGGGACACACACGTGTCCCGACAGACAGCGCTGAAGATTCTCATTGCGCCGCGCTACCGGCGCATGCGCAGTAGGGAACCGGGAAGTGAAGCCGCAGGCTTTACTTCCTGATTCCCTCACCGAGAATGGCGCCGGCAACAGCAGAGAGCCGAGCGATCGATCGGCCTCTGCTGCCGACATCGCTGGAACTCGGAGACAGGTAAGTGTCCATTTTTTAAAAGTCAGCAGCTGCAGTATTTGTAGCTGCTGGCTTTTAAAAAAATGTTTTTCAGTACAGTCCCGCTTTAAGTGATTTGGCAACCGGTCGCGGGCCACAATCAACTATGGAGTTTCACCACCCCCCAAACCAAAAATGTCAATGAGCCCTCACTGTCCTGAGCCCGCTTTAAGGCTTCTTTCACACTGATGAGCTGAGGCTTACCCTCACCACGCTTTGTCGTAGACTTCTATTATTTTGTGGGTGTGGTGCATTTTCAGAAAGCGCACCAAACCTGCAGAATGAACTAGAAGTCTTTGACTCGGTGCAGCTAACCTTCAGGTGCACTGCGCTGCACTGGCAGATCTGTGTGAAAGCAGGCTAAAAACCCTTTTTATAAGTGCGAATATGCCCACTGCACGAGTGCAGTGTACTGTATGTGATGTTTGATACACTGACATTATCCTCGTCCAGCTTCTGCTGGCAATGCTCTCCGGGCTGCTAGAAGGGTCCCACTTGGTATCACCCTGGGACAGAGCTGGCACTACAGAGGAAGTATCAGCTTACGTGGCTCCTGCTTCCTCCGCTGCCATGCCGGCTCCATGCACTCTGGTGCTTTGGGATGCCAGATCATGATCTGGGCTTGCCAAACCACCATCCCAGAACATGGGCATGCGCTTCCCTGGTTTGAGGTTGCAGGCCACGTCAGAGGGCTACAAGGACCACACGGGTTGAGAACCCCTGGTCTAGGGGGATGTAATACAGAGGAATACTCACCTTACTTGATGGCAATAGAAAACAAGAAAAACTGCGCCACAAAAGAATATGTAAATAGCAAAACACAGTGGGATTTAAACATTAAGCAATAATCTGAATGATAGCTAATGCAGGATTTCACCAAACGTGATGACAGTCCATAAATATGGGCACAGTGATGGTGGACAAAAAATTGTACAGTCTATGGTATATCCAGTTCTTCATAGAGCCACCTAACTTCATTCCCTTGTCACCTAGCGGTCTTACCCAGGACCCCACTCTGACCCCTTGGTCCAGCCCCCATTTGTGGATGGGCCCTTAATGTCCTCACATACAATGTAAGAATGCTGGTCCTGCTTTGTACTTGATGAGACTGGCAAGGGAAGCCCACTGACTGAGGACAGGAGTGTTTTTATGGAACCAGCAGTGAATGCCGAAGCCAGTGAGGAGGAAGCCTGCAAGACCGAGGAATAAGGAAATGCTGTCTATTACATGCCCCCTATACTAAGAGCTTATTTAGGCTGGTGCTAAACCACATCCACCACGCCGAGCTGCTTTTTGCTGCTTGTGCATCCACCTTGAAGCTCTGTGTAGGCAGCCCATAGAAGTGGATGCAGATGCAGTGACTGCACGGATACAGTCACATGTGTCCAAGCACACAGTGTCTGCGTTTAGATCCATGCACCCGTACCTGCATGTCAAATTTTGACAAGTGACTGTATCCGTGCAGCTTGTACGCAGCTCTGAAGTAGATGCACACACAGTAAAAAGCGCCTGGGTGCTGAGGACGCGTCTCAGCAGCCATCTGAATGAACCCTCAACCAGCATTAGATCATTATTACATGGGAGGTGTAAAGGGGGCACCCACATGTGAGTTTCTGTAAACTGTCCAGGGTTAAAGCGTTTGTTACCCCCAACACTTCACATTCCTGATATGCGCCTGCTGTACCATGTACTTGTATGGAAAAATATCCTGTTCTCTTTGTATTTCTTCCTTTGTGTGAAATCCCTGGTGTTCCTGCTAGTCCCCTTGCTTTCCTGTTAAAAACTGACCACACTAAGCAGGAGAACACACTGTGGTCAGTTCTCTAGCTATGCTGGGAACTCAGCCTGCTCTCCTCCAGTCCTGAACAGACTTGTCCTGACACGCCCCCGCTGTATAGCTATTCACTGGGAAGATCAGTGTGCTGCTGTCTCTCCTCCCCCCAGCTCTTATGCAGCTGAGAACAGAGGGAATGTGATCAAAAAAAAGGAAGTATTTATAATGTTTTTTTAGGTCTATAAAAAAATGTTTTGCTTTTCATTTCTATTATAAACTGACAGATTTCACTTTAAGATGCGATGTCTATAAGTTACCCACACACAATACTGGCTGAGGCTCATCAGAGCGATCATACAGTGTAAAAAGCTGTGACCAATCACTATTGTATTCCCCTTGCTGAAGGCGAGTGCCCAGTTCCTCCCCTACATTTCTGCATAGGCTGAATATCTCACCCTGGGGCAGGCCACCACAGAGTCAAAAGACACACCAACCATGGACACCGTGCCACGGGTGGTGCAGCTGGGGTGGGAGACTTTTCTCACTCTGTACCACCCAGCCATGTCATGCACTGTATAGGTCTGACAGCTCAGTCCTGCAAATTACACTGGGAGATTGTGGCACTCCCTGTGTAGTCTGGGGCATTTTTCTCTGCTGTCAGTGTGTCAGCTGCTCACTCTGAACCAGGAGCCCTGTGCCAATGATTACACAGGGAGAGCTGTTTTCTCCCAGTATAATCAGCAGGATTGACCTGTCAATTTGACACCTCATGCTCTGCTCTGAGTTCTAGTCCCTTATTAATACCAAATTAGTTTTTATTAACTCCTTCTTTCCTTTTGTTTTTTTTTTGTTGCTGATACTTTTTTTGTAATTGTTAAGGCCCGTACACACGATCGGACTTTTTGACAACAAACATGCAAATTAGCTGTTTTGGACCAACATCCGACCGTGTGTACGCTCCATCGGACCAACTTTTTCAGTTTTCATCTGACTTTTGTTGGCTGTGCGAACGGACCAACTTTCTGCCAACAAAAGTCCGATGGAGCAAAGTCCGACCGTGTGTACATAAAACCATCAGACTTTAGTCCAAAGTACAAACACGCATGCTCAGAACCAATGAAAAAGATCAGACAACAATACAGAAGTTGACCAAAGGTGGCGCTGGAGTATTTGAACGTCCTCTTTTGAAGTGTCGTCAGTACGTTGAAACGTCACTACGTTCATGTTTGTTGCCTAAAAAGTCTGATCGTGTGTATGCAGTACAAACTTTGGGCCAACACCATTTGTACAAAAATCCACAGGAAAGTTGGTACAAGGTCCGATCGTGTGTATGAGGCTAACGTTCTAATCATGTTTGTAGCGCCACAATAAAAGAAAATTGCTTTAGGCCCCACCAGCAGATCTACCTGCTCCGCAGGGTATCTCTCCGCTGATTCCCCGCTGAGCAGGCGGATGGCAGGTCCGTGTCTACTCCACTGATGCAGAGTGGACACCGACACAGTCAGCTGTCCCCTATGGAATGTGAGATGGAAACGGACCACCTGTCTGTTTCCATCTGTCTGTCATCTGATCCGATCCAATCCGCCAGACAGATAGGGACCAGATCTCCATCCATCTGTTAATAGCAGATCGGATCAGAACGAATGTTGGTGGGTGTCAATGTCTGTTGACATCCACCACTCCATAGAGAGCAATGGATGGTCCGATTGGGTCCATCTGAAAAACTGACAAGCGGACCCGATTGGTCCGTTCATGTGAAAAGGGCCTTATACCACAAACTTGATTCTAGTGCCTTCATAAATCAGACAAATCACGGAATAATACTTGTTTTTTAAACCTAAAATTTGTAGTCAAAATGCAAGTACTCTTATTATTTTCATGCAAAACATAATTAGAACACTGCTAGCAACATTTTAACAAATTTCAAATAAAATGTGACAATGACAACACTTCAGAAAAAAGGCACCTAATGCAGCATGGTGATGTAGAGCTATGAATGACCCTTAGACCATGGGTGCGCTCTGTGGCCCTCCAGTTGTTGCAGAACTACAAGTCCCATCATGTCTCTACCTTTAGGAGTCATGCTTGTAACTGTCAGCCTTGCAATGCCTTTATAGGACTTGTAGTTTCCCAACAGCTGGAGGGCCACAGGTTGAGCGCCCATGACTTAGACTCTCTGCAATGGCTCACTCCTTATCTGCTAAAGGCACTTACCGTGTCTATATGGATCATACAGTGACATCACCGCAGAGCCCGCTGACAGCAACAGCTTTTGCAGCATGTTGGTGGGAATATGATTAGGATATAATATACCATGCTCAAGCCCATCGGTACTGAATTTACCATCGCCCTCCTGCTCCTCTGCGACTATATTAAATGACTGGCTAAACTGCTTTGGGAGTCCTGTAGAGAAAAAAGATCACATTATACACAGACGAAAAAAAATTAATTCCTAAAACCCAACCCCACTTTCCCCACCAGTCTTTGTCCTCCTCCCTCTCAACCTAAATCCCCCACCCAAACTCACTTACCCACCCATCACAGCTTAAAAAAATAATCCAGCTATACATACCTTCTTTCCTACAGTCTTCTCACCAGTCCAGTGACATTGTGGGCCCTTCCTAGGCAGTGGTGGGGGGTGGTCCTATCCCCTGGACCAGGGGTCTCCAAACCACGGCCCCATCCGGCCTGCTTGTATGTTTTCTCCAGCCCGCAGCTCACTCAGATACCGCCAACACAGCACTGCTGGTCTGCTTGCTTTAGGAATCACTGACCTTGGCAGCAAGTCCCGGCAAACACCAGACAAAATCGCTCCCCCCACCCCTCTGGCTATGCCACACTGTGCTGTGGAATAGTTGCTTGGACCGCCAGGATGTCATCAGCGCAGCACCTCCCAGCTCCTGCCCGCTGTTTATATTAGCGATCCTTTCGCATTTAGCTTGCTTGTGTAGCAGCAGGCGGGAGAAGGGAGGTACAGGAGTGCTGTACTGTGCCAGTGACAGCAATGTAAATGGAAATGTGCTGGACATGAATGTGCCAACACTGAGGACACAGATATGGAGGAGACACTGATGGGGACACAGATGTGCAGAAAGGCTCTGATGGATGTGGGGCACAGAGGTGCAAGGAGACTGATGGGGACACAGATGAGCAGAGATTCTCTGATGTGGACACAGATAGTCTCCGATATTGACACAGGTGAGCAAGGAGCCTCTGATGGGGACACAGATGTGCAAAAGTGTCTGATGGGATTATTTAAATTGTATTCATTCAATTATAAATAACTGATTTTTTTCGGCCTGCAGATATTTGTAACATCTACAATGTGGCCCTCATACTGAAAAGTTTGGAGACCCCTGCCCTGGACAATGTGGTCCTCACATAATAATCTTGAACACTGTGCTGTCCAGGAGTACCATGATCCCTGGCTGGTAGGTTGACACAGGAAGAGGGTTGAATGTTGCAGAATATCATTCAACCAGGAAGACTGGCGGCATCTTGTGCCCGAGAAGAGGTACTGCAGGGGATAGCTCCAAATTGAAATACTGCAGCCAGAGACAATATTTTCTGTTTCTAAAGCGATATAAACCCCTCGATTTAAAGGGGTTGTAAACCTTGTGTTTTTTCACCTTAAGAGCAATAATTGTAGCTCCATAACTCTAAACTGGTAACCTGTAAAGACATTTAAAGCATCGCCTATAGAGATTATTAGGTACGGTAGTTTGGCACCATTTCATAGGCGTACGCAATTTTAAAGCGTGACATGTTGGGTATCTATTTACTCTGCGCCACATTTTAAATTTTACCAATTTGTATTATATTGGGAGAGATTTACTAAAACACTCACAATCTGGTGCAGCTGTACATAGTAGTCAATCAGCTTCTAACTTCAGCTTGTTTAATTAAGCTTTGGCAATAAAACCTGGAAGCTGATTGGTTTCTATGCTGAGCTGCACCAGATTTTGCACTCTCCAGTTTTAGTAAATCTCCCCCATTGTGTTTATGTGCACCTAAATTCATTAACCACTTAAAGACTGAGCCTTTTTCTGAGATTTGTTGTTTCCAAGTTAAAACTGTTTTTTTTTGCTAGAAAATGACTTAGAACCCCCAAACCTTATACATTTTTTTTTTCTATTTGAAAGATAATGTTACGCCGAGTAAATTGATACCCAACATGTCACGCTTCAACCTGTCCGGAAGTGGTTAAAGTGTATATTCTATAAAATTTGCATTTAAAAACTGCTGCGAAAATACTGTGTGAAATAAAAAATTGCAACACTCGCCATTTTATTCTCTATGGTCTCTGCTTAAAAAAAAAAAAATAAACAAAAAAAAAAAAATTATATATAAAAAAAAAAAAAAAAAAAAATGATTTTTATATGTAGGAGGGAAGTGTCGGAACAGGCCTGGGGAAGCAGGTGGTTAAAAAAAAAAGTTGTAATTTATTTAAAACTTTTTTTTTTTTCACTGTCCCTTTAATATTTTTTGGATGAATTATTTTGCTATGTTATGAACAACATCCTGTGTGATAGCAATATGCATTATAGGTCCTCTTTATGGGGAGATCTGGGGTTATTAGAAATCAGATGTCTTCTCTGGCCTCCAAAGCATCTGATCAAACCAAGATCGGTTCGATCGGATGCTTGTACAAGCCAGGAGCGGCTTGCAAACATCAAACCAAATCCGGAAGTGACCAAATCCTCCTTCTGGTTTCTTATGTCACAGAGAGGGAGGAATGTCAGTTCCTCTCTCTCTCTCTCTCTCTCTGTTCACTGCTGCAGATGTTGCCAGTCGGAGCGATCCTGGGCTCCCCGATGGGACAGGAGATCCCGGGAAATGCGGGGTGACTCCCTTCTGCTACCTGTAGAAGTGATTTGGTGGTTCTATAGCCACCTGAATCACTTCTACACTAAAGGGAACCGCTGGCTGAAAATTGTAATATTGGGAGGATACCTTCAGCGGTGAGTAGGTCAGTATAACCACTGAAACCCTAATGCCCCGTACACACGGTCGGAATTTCCGACAACATTGTCCGATAGGACATTTTCCTCGGAAAATCCGACTGTGTGTATGGGGCATAAGAGGTCATATGATGTTTTACGGGTGGCCGGTGGCTAATCACTTACTTAGTATTCACTTGTCAGCATGACTTTGAGTGCGACTTGGAAGACATCTGTGCGGCTTGTCTATGCAAGACGCACCCGAAATCATGAAAACGAGTGCAGGAACTACTTTTTCAAACCGATGCGGCACAGCAAAGTCGGCATTGCACCGATTTGAACAGTGCTACTGCCGGCAATAGGGTGCAACTTGTCATGCGAGTTGACCTGTCGATCCAATGTGAATGAGGGCTTAATCCTTGCCTCTGTTCCAGTTAAAGCTGCTGTCGGTCTCCTATTTCAGCTTGGCTCCTTTCTCTTGCTGCATCCTATGGAGTCACCTTTGTATGCAGAGACTAGAATTGTGTCTCCTTATGCTGTGTGCATTAATAGAAACACACAGCCCCGTAGCCTAGGATGGCAAGGCACTCCCCTGCTCCTCCTTCCAACTAACAGAGGGTCCCCTGTTAACTCTTTCCTGTGAAATCTGGAAGTTGTTATCCGTTTAGCTACAATACTTGGAGTCACTCACTCAGAACAAATCTGCAAAGAAGGGCTTCTGGCTTTACTGATCAGCAGAATGTTATCAGAGGCAGAGTGTATCTAAAGCACAAACCTGTCCCAGCGACAACAAAGTGGTTTCCCTGACCTTGCAGGAATTTGGTCTGACTTCCTGTTGTATCTCCAGGACAGGAAGTGAAGGAAAATCCCTCTAGTGGGACACAGACAGAAACAAAAACCTTATCAGGGGTTCTAGCCATTCCCTACCTGGTCCAACACTGAGAACAAAAGTGTTGGTTGCAACAAATGAAATGAAGGCATGTGTGGTCAGTGGTCCTAGAGTGGTGCAGGTGGCACCTTCTCTGCCTGCCTCCTACTGGCAGCCAATGATTTTCAAGCAGGATGGGCTCAGACCGCCAATGTGTCCGGTTTTAGCCAATTAGCTCATTTGGGCATTAATAGCCCCTCCCAGCTTGTGAAAACTGTAACAGGTGTCAATGATCTGCCATGGCAACCAATAGGAGAGGGCGTGTCTAGACTACAGACACAAATGGAAGCCAATGTGCACAGGCCATAAACTGAAGGCTATGCACAGATCTCACTTACCTGTAGTCAGGGGAACTGTGGCTCTTAGGGCCCTCCAGGCAGGGGCCAGGCCTCTCACTATAATCCCCATGTCCTCCTTCTCCAGCTGGGACTTGTGGTTCACCTTCGGTAAACTCCAGCAACCTCCAGACTAAGGTCACCGCGCCCCCTCTAGCGGCCGCCTAGAAACTACAGGCGTGTGCCGGCAGCGTGGGCGCTCGTGCACGTAGGGGCTTACCTCTTGTTTACATTTTGTTACATCAGCCCGGGCGAGTCACGGGAAACCACTCACTCCCCGGCCAATGAGCAGTGCGGAGCTTTGCTTTGGCACCAATCAGTAAGCCAGGAGCGGCCGGCCAATCGCCTATCAGCGTCCCGAAGCGTAGGGACCAATAGTCGTGCTCTGGGGTTGCCGAGCCCCTGCCTTCCAGATCTTTCCTCGGGCCTCTGCCAATGGCGGTGAGGGAGGGGGCCGAGAGCCAATCGGTGGCTATGCGGCGGTGACTGACGTGGTTGTGGACGAATGAGAGCGCTCGGCGGGCGGGGAGGAGGAGAATTAGCGTTGGCTCTGCACGCCTGCTCCACAGTGAAGCGTCTGGAGAAACGGAGAAGAGCAGCCATGGCAGAAAGCGACTGGGATACCGTCACCGTCCTGAGGAAGAAGGGCCCGACCGCTGCGCAGTCCAAGTCCAAGCAGGTAATGGCTGCCAGGCGAGGCTCGGGCCTCTCTGAGGCCTCCATTTTTGTCTTCTTCCTCACAGGGGCGCCGTGTTCTCCGTCTGAGGGCCTAACAGCTGCTGTGAAGACGGAGAGGGCGGACTGGAGAGCCCGGCAAAGCATGCTGGGACTTGGGTCAGCAACATAAAGAGGACCTGTCCTGATATATTACAGATATCACTAATACGGGGGAGGGAGGGCCTCCCACACCCATCCCTGAGCTCAGCTGTGGCCATGCTGCTTGTGTGGGGGGCTTCCATCTTCCCTGACAATAGAGGCTTCCCTTCCTTAACCCATGGCCTCACACCTTCCCCACCTATCAGTCAGCCAGGGCTCTGCCCGCCATTAGTGGTGGTATCGTTGCGTCCCATCACCTGAAAACAGTGTCCTATCATGAACAATGGAACCTGAAGTGTGACCGGTGGTCATGATATAGCCAGATTGGGGGGGCATACAACCAACCCTCATATTACCACACAAAGTACAGGCCAGCAACTCGACAACTTCTCCATAGAAAATATTTAAGCATTATAATATAATCCAAAAATAGACGCGTTTCGCCCTAAGCTTTTTTGATGAAGGCAGAAACTCATCAACATTTTTGGATGATGTTATTACTGTAATGCTTAAAGCGGAGTTCCACCCTAAAGTGGAATTTCCGTTTATCGGATTCCTCCCCTTTCAGGGGGGAGGGGGGTGCAGATACCTGTATAATACAGGTATCTTCACCCACTTCCGGGACTAGCATCCCCGCCCATATCCGAGGATGCCCGCCCCTATCCGGAGATGCCCCGTTGTGTGTCTTGGGAAACACAGTTCCCAGGACACAGTGGGGACCAATAGAGAAGCCCAGCGTGACTCACGCATGCGCAGTAGGGAACCGGGCAGTGAAGACGTTGCGTCTTCACTTCCTGATTCCCTGACCGAGGATGGCGGCGGGGCAGCGAGAGACGAGCGCTCGCTCGTCATCTTCTGCCGACACCGCTGGACCCTTGAACAGGTAAGTGTCCATTTATTAAAAGTCAGCAGCTGCAGTATTTGTAGCTGCTGACTTTAAAAAAAAAAAAAATCGGGTGGACATCCTCTTTAAATACATTTTCTATGGAGAAGCTGTTGAGTTGCCGGCCTGTACTTTCTATGGCTATTTTGTGAGCTTAATTAGCCAGACTATCAGTGTTAATTTTGGCAGCAAATTTCGATTTTAGTCTTGGGACTAAAATGGCATTTTAGTATTAGTCCCATTTTAGTCTTCTGCAATTGTGTTAGTCGTATTTAGTCTACTAAAATGTCCTACCTTTTTTAGTCAACTAAAATCTCCAGTACATTTTAGTCGTCTGAAATCGAATGGGTGTAATTAAATGGTAATGCATTAGTTAACATTTATCTACAATTTCCAAACTCATTATATACTGCTGGAGAAAAATCTCATATGTTATTATTTTAAGGTATTGAGGTATGAACATGCATTAAATAAAGGCCAGTGTTTTGAAGTCAAATTTCAATTTAGTGTCTAGTCTTAGTCTTTTGACTAAAATTAAATTTTTTTAGTTGTATTTTAGTCATCTCAATTGTTTTTTAGTTGACTAAAACACTGCCGACTACTCTACACACCAACTATACTATATAGTGGTTGAGCTTGGGTGAGTTTTATTTTTTTATTTTATTTTTTTCTTCTCTTGCTACTCGTATTACCACACATCTGTATTTCACAGGAGCGCTAATAGAGAAGTATGGCCAAAGCTTTTTTTTTTTTTGGCCATATTTCTCTTGTGGGGGGTCACTTACTTTTTCTCTCCTGTGCCCCAGAGTCAGCTTATAGCAGGCGATCAACTGACATCACAGAGACACTCCAGGTCCTGGAAGAATCCTGACTATATTGTCAGGAGCTACCTGATAGACAGCCGGTTCCAACTCTCAGCCAAAACCAGCTGCACCTGACACTCCAATAAGAGGCAGAGCCGAGAGATCAGTGACTGATAGTCGGTTCTCTCTCCACGCCAAGTGGACTGAGAACCGAATGATCAGCGGTCATGTGATCACTTAGTTCTTGGGCAAGAGCTGACAGGGAACAGCTGCAGCATAGAGAGAAGTATAAAAAATTTAGGGTTTAAAAAAAAAAAAAAAATATTTACACCAAACTTCTCTTTTTTTAACCACATCAATACTGGGCACTTTCGCCCCCTTCCTTCCCAGACCAATCTTCAGCTTTCAGCGCTCTCGCATTTTCAATGACAATTGCGCGGTCATGCTACGCTGTACCCAAATTACATTTTTATCATTTTGTTCGCACAAATGGAGCTTTCTTTTGGTGGTATTTATTCACGGCTCCGTTTTAATTTTTTTGCGATATAAGCGAAAAAGCAGTAATTTGGAAAAAACAATATTTTCTATATTTTAGAAATCCAATAAAATCAAATTTTGTCATAAATTTAAGCCAAAATGTATTCTGCTACATGTTTTTGGTAAAACAAAAATCCCGTTAAGTGTATAATAATTGGTTTGTGTGATCACGGACATATGTACGCAAATGATCATGTACAGATGTGCGCAGGTTTGTCTGGGTGACACGAGCGCATCGGGACGTTCCTGAACATCCACTCAGAAGGAGATAGCCCACCCGGCCGTTTATGTGCAGTGGGAAGTGGTTAATAAACTATGTAGGTAGTTGTTGGTGACCTATGGGACGCCTATACCTAATATTCCTGTACAGGTAGATAGTATGGAGCAATGTTCCTGCCCCTAATGAGCTGACGGTTCAATATGTGCTTTTATAGGCAGCCGTGGAATATAGTAAGTGCATGTCACACAATTGTCAATGTAAGTTGTAATATGTAAAGCCAACAATTTTTTAGTTTTCCATAGTGCCTGTATGGTCACACAGGACCGGTGTCTGGTATCAAACTTTCTAAACAAAAGGCCAGTTTACTGTCTTTCAGACCTTAGGGGCCAGACAGTGTGACCATTGAGAGTGAAAAATGCCCTAGGCTTAGTGCGAGTTAAAACATATTTTAAAATATCCCTCTACTTTAGGGGCATGTTGGAGAACCCCTGTAGTAGACCCCCCCCCCCCCCCCCCCCCAACCCCCCCCCCCCCCCCCCCCCCCTCTTTCCCCAGCTTCCTTTAATTTTTTCTTCCGTGCTCACTACTACTAAGGATGAGCTCTGCGTGTTCGCAAACAGCACGTGCAGAGCCCGCCAGGAAGTCTGCACTGCGGATCGCTAATCACAAGCAGTGAGACGTTGTCCCGATGCGCAACTCCAGAGATCGGGAAATGTCTCACTGCTTGTGATTAGCGCTCCCCAGTGTTGACTTCCTGGAGGGCTCTGCACGTGCTGTTTGCAAACACGCCAGAGCTCATCCTTAACCACTTCCCTACCGCACATAGTCATATGACGTCCTTGAGTTTGTGCGGGGATATCTGATGCCTGCAGCTACAGGCATCATTCAGATATTCTTTCCAGCCGGCGATTCTGTGCACGATAAGAACGATCATATCGGCAGTTCCGCTGCTTGATTGTTCTAGGCGACGGGAGGGGACTTCGGAAGCGAACACACATGCCCACATATGTAAGCGCTGTTCAAACCACAACGAATGCACACACAAGTCCTGCCCACATATGTAAACGCTGTTCAAACCACACGTGAGGTATCGCCGCGTGCGTTGGAGCATGTGCAACAATTCTAGCACTAGACCTCCTCTAACTCTAAACTGGTAACCTGTAAAAATTTTCAAAGCATCGCCTATGGAGATTTTTAGGTACCGAAGTTTGGCGCCATTCAATGAGTGGGCAATTTTTAAAGCGTGACATGTTGGGTATCCATTTACTCGGCATAACATCATCTTTCACATTAGGCAAACTTTACTGTTTTTGTATTCGTGAAACTGTTTTTTTTTTTAATTTTTTTAAGGCATTTGGAAAAATTATTGCGCAAATACCGTGCAAGATAAAAAGTTGCAAGGATCGCCATCCTATTCCCTAGGGAGTCTGCTAAAAAAAAAAAACAATGTTTGGGGTTCTGAGTAATTTTCTAGCAAAAAAAAATTATGTAGGAGAGAAGTGCCAGAATAGGCCCAGTATGGAAGTGGTTAATTACCACCTACCTTAGGCCCCTTTCACACCGGGGCGTTTTTCATGCGGTACAGCGCTAAAAATAGCGCCTGTTCACCGCATGAAAAAATCCGGCCCCTTTAACTCCAGTGTGAAAGCCGGTGGGCTTTCACACTGGAGCGGTGCACTAGCAGGACGGCAAAAAGTCCTGCTAGCAGCATCTTTGGAGCGGTATAGGAGCGGTGTGTTCACCGCTCCTATACCGCACCTTCCCATTGATTAGAATGGGACACTGCGGTGAAACCGCGGCAATACCGCCGCAAGGCGGCGCTCTGCGGGCGGTCTATAACCCTTTTTCGGCCGCTCGCGAGCGGCCGAAAACCACGGTAAAGCAGCGCTAAATATAGCGCTGCTTTTACGTCACCACGGCTCCCCGCCCCAGTGTGAAAGGGGCCTTGGGGCTCTTTCACATGGGGCGGATCAGTACAGATCCACCCCGTAGATATCCGCTTGCTCAGCGGGGATCGCCGGAGCGATCTCTGCTGAGCAGGAAGATGACAGGTCCGCTCTCCCCTATGGTAGATCGGGTGACGATGGACCGTAGAGTCCGTCGTCATCCGATCTGCAGACGGATGAAAAAATAGGGTTTTCCTCCCTCTGCAGAAACGGACCATAGCGGGCATGGACGAGATCGGGTGTCAGTGGATGTTCATCCGCTGACACCCGCTATCCCATAGGGATACATGTATGTCCGTTTTGCATCCGAAAACGGAAGGATGAAAAACGGATATACAGACCGTCCGTGTGAAAGAGCCCTTACTCTTTGATTTCCATTTTTACTCTGCCACACCTGTTTCTGAACGATACTCCATTATAACCTATTCCCTTTGGAACTTGACTCTTGGCACTAATTCATAAGCTTTCCATTCATGCCGTTCTTTATTGGAAGGCACAGGACAAACTATTGTGAAGTTATGTGTTTAAACAATCTACCTCCACATCATTTAGATATATTGTCTTATTAATTTTGTTCTTAGACCAGCTACTGTATACATATAACCTCTCCGTGGGTGACAAGTTCTTATTTAGCTTGGTTTCTTTAACCACCTCACTACAGTGCATTTTCACCCCTTCCTGACCAAGCCATTTTTCAGCTTTCAGCGCTGACCCACTTTGAATGACAATTGCGCAGTCATACGACACTGTACCCAAATGAAATTGTTATCATTTTTTCCCCACAAATAGAGCTTTCTTTTGGTGGTATTTGATCACCTCTGCGGTTTTTCTTTTTTTGCGCAATAAACAAAAGAAGAGCGACAAATTAAAAAAAAAAAAACAATATTTTTTTTTTTACTTTTGCTATACTAAATATCCCCAAAAAATATATAAAAAAACTTTTTTTTTTTTCCTCAGTTTCGGCCGATACGTATTCTTCTACATATTTTTGGTAAAAAAAAAATCGCAATTAGCGATCATTGATTAGTTTGCGCAAAAGTTATAGCGTTTACAAAATAGGGGATAGTTTTATAGCATTTTTATTAATATTTTTTTTTTTTTTTTACTAGTAATGGCGGTGATCAGCGATTTTTATTGTGACTGCGACATTATGGCGGACACATCGGACATTTTTGGCACCATTGTCATTTATACAGCAATCAATGCTATTTAAATGCATTGATTTCATGTATAAATGACACTGGCAGTAAAGGGGTTATCCACTAGGGGGCAGGGAGGGGTTAATTATGTTCCCTAAAAGTGATTCTTACTGTGGGGGGAGGGGACTCACAAGGGGAGGAGACCGATCGGTGTTTCTCTGTACAGAGAACACACCATCGGCTCCTCTCCTCTGACAGGACCGTTGATCTGTGTGTTTACACACACAGATCCACGGTCCCGCTGTGTTACCGGGCAATCGCGGGTGCCCAGCGGACATCGCGGCCGCTGGGCACGCGCATCGGGTGCCCAGTGACACGGTGAGAGAGCGCGCTCCCGGCGGCGCGCGCGCTTCCTGGAGTGCACAGAAGGGGAGGACGTCATATGACGCCCTCCCGGAACGAGAGCTGCACCGCCTGGTCGTCATTTGACAGCCGGCGGTCGCAAAGTGGTTAAGCACTCTGTACCTAATGGGTGTCTGTCTTACTTATGTGACTTGTGGGTACAATGCAACTTTTTTGGTACCAGAAAAAAGCCCCAGAATTGGTGAGCAGTAGAATTAAAAGCCTGTAGTCAGTGGGAGGAGGAATAGTACTACATCACTCCTGTCAGAAAAGGGAATAGAGCCAGGTTGGTATCGGTGGGAGCAATATTTCCAACGTCATTGGCGTCAGTGGAGGGAATAATGCGGAGTAGTAGTAGGAGTAGTGGCCCATAACTGGTATCAGCAGGAGTAGTGCCCCAAAGCAAATTTTAAAAGCGAGCAAAGGGCTGGGAATGTTAAGCATTATGTTCCTTGCACTGTATTACATAGTTTGAAAATATTCCAGCCAGGGACTTTATTGCTTTAGTCAGAGTTGAAGTCTATGGTTGACTTGTATTACCACCTAATGCTATGTATAAAATGACCAGGGTGGATTTGATTTAAATCATAATTTTTAACCGCTTCCCGACCAGCCGCTGCTGTTGTACTGTGGCAGGTTGGTACAGCTGCACGAGCGGTCATAGCTGTATGTCGGCTATCTAAGACGCTGTAGCAGGTGCGCGCGCCAGCAGCGTGTCCTCAGAGCCAATGTGCGTGCCCGGCGGGCACCTGCGATCGCTCGTGACAGAGCGAGAACTGGGATTTGTGTGTGTAAACACACAAATCCCGGTTCTGTCAGAGGGGAGAGATCATGTTTTCCTACCATGTAGGAACAACGATCTATCTCCCCCTCTAGTCAGCCACATTCCCCCTCACAGTTGGAAACACACATGGGGAACACAGTTAACCCCTTCCCTGCCAGTGACATTTATACAGTAATCAGTGGCTATTTTTAGCTCTGATCGCTGTATAAATGTCAATGGTCCCAAAAAAGTGTCCGATGTATCCGTCGCAATGTTGTAGTCCTGATACAAATTGCAGAACGCCGCTATTACTTTTTAAAAAAAATTATAAAATGCCATAAATCTATCCCCTATTTTGTATAACCTTTGCGCAAACCAATTAATATGTGCTTATTGAGATAATTTAAATTTTTTTCCCCCCAAAAACATATAGAATACATATTGGCCTAAACTGATGAAGTTAGTTGTTTTTGGATATTCATTATAGCAAAAAGTACAAAAGTGTGTGTGTGTGTGTGTGTGTGTGTGTGTGTGTTTTTTTGTGTGTATAGCGCAACAAATAAAAACTACAGAGGTGATCAAATACCACCAAAAGAAAGCTCTATTTTTTTGGGGGGGAGGGCAAACTTTGTTTTGGGTACAATGTCACACGACCGCACAATTGTCAGTTAGTGACGCAGTGCCGTATCGCAAAAAATGGCCTGGTCAGGAAGGGTGCAAATCCTGGAGCTGAGGCTCCTCTGACCCGCTGTTAACTCACTGACAGTCCCATTCACTTCAAAGGGGTTCTAAAGACGCATGTTATACTTACCTCCACTGTGCAGCTTGTTTTGCACACAGTGGCGTTTTCTGGGGTCCCTCGGCGGCTGTCTTGGCTCCTCCCCACCCCCCGCAAGAACTAACCACCTTCATGCGAGATCTCACATGGTGGTTAGTTCTTGTGGGCGCGCTTCCGTGATACGGCCGGCGGCTAGAGCCACTCACTGTATCACTCGGCCCTGCACACCGCATCATTGGATGTGATTGACAGCAGCGGGAGCCAATGGCTGCGCTGCTTTCAATCCATCCACTCTAGCCAATCAACGGCCAGGCTGAGCGGTGAAGAGGACTTCGGGGGCAAGCGCAGCAGGTGAACAGGGTTTTTTACTACTTGCTCTTCCTCGCGCTTAGAGCCTGGTACAGATGCATTTCTCTTCAAACAATCGTACAGTTTGTAGTGCACATAGATTTGCCAAAGAATGGGATCAATGAATATTCCTGAACTTTGTTTTATCTCATGTTTACTGTGAAATTGTGTGACTGCATCAATGCAATGCATGTTCTCATCTGGCAGAGCTTGGATTCATTGAATGAGTTTACCATAAATGTAAATATTGCAGAATATACAGCCTCATCCTATATAACCAAGCTCCATTTCATGCTGAACAAATGAAATTATTAATGTATCTTCAATAGAAAACCATTAATTTATTTTTTTCACCCTGAAAACATATCTTGCACTTATATCGCAAATGGTCCTGTACTGTGCAGAGTTGGCCCTTTATTGAAAATACCTAGCACGGTTTTCTGTTGGTAGAAAACCTTTTGGGTAGGGGCAATACAGATCTCTGGGGTAATCTGTAGCAAATCTGTGCAGCTAAGCTACCTCTAAACTCTCACATTGTATAGTAAGACTGTTGTCTGATTATCAGGAATCGCTGTATTCCCCCAGTTTGTGTATTTTATTAAAGCTATGAATTCAGCGTGCTCTGCAAAGGGTGTATGTTGCCATGCCTGGTATGGGCCTGTCCCAGGTTTTACACCAAGTTCTAGATGGAGCATCATTTGATATGAATGGGATGAAATTAAAACCTCCTAGCCTATATATCGGTAACATACCTGTGACCTGTATGTATCTGAATACATCTCTGGATTACAAGTTCCGTGTGAAGGTACAGCAATGTTGGTAAATGCACTGCCTTGTGTGTAACAGTGGCCAACATTTTTTCTTTTCTGTTTCATCATGGATGTGGCGTTGCACCATTTTTAGCTGCGGTGGTGCCACAGGTAATGGAACCAAACTCACAATAAGAATTGGTAGTTGGCATTGATTTTTGGTTAATGAGACTTTTTTTTAAAACTAGCACTGCCTGCTGCACATGTACGCTTTCATAATCAGTAGGGCAAGGTGTGCTGGGATTGTGCAAGCTCCTGGTGTTGCTTCATAGGACAATGCTAACCATGAAAAGTTTGGAAGATGTCACCAATAGCTGTTGAGCAGCCAGGAACAGTATGAAGCTGTCATCTTGACACACCACAAACCTAATGTGCACAACATACCTGCACATTTTGGTAAGTGCTCCCACTGGACCCCAGCCTTCAGTCCTTCAAGGGTGCATTCACATCGGGCATGCTTGGAATTGAACCATACCCAAGTTCCAGTGTCCCCCACTTCGCTGTTGATCTGTACTCCTCATGCTGGGCTCTAAAATAAATCTTCTGGGTGCACTTGCATCATCTAGACCACAGTGATCACTGCCTCTGTTCTTGAAGATCTATGGAGAGTTCTAGGCGTCTGCACGGATTACACACAACTGAAGCCAACCCTTTTGGGTCACAAGTGAAGTGTGCCAAGCGCTACCACCCTTGCAAGTGGGTACGGTATGCTTAACCATTCCCAGCCTAGGTTCGGAGCGCTTATACTTTACAAATGTACTGGACCAGAGGGGTGAACCGTTCCCAGGCACAGTGAAAACGGTCAGGGCATCCTAAGTGATCACAGATGGATCTCTCTTCTTTAGCTGCCTGAACTTGCAGCTGAAATTTTAAATATTCCATGCCCCTAGTTTGTGTGTGCATATTGGATGGTAAAAGTAAATGCAGCCACATCTTGGGGCCTTCTTTTAAACTTTCTGTTGACATGTCACTTGGGGGGGGGGGGGTTCTGGTAACCGGTTCTCTGCAAAAGTGGGCGATAGTTGTCAGTCTTTTTCAATACATTTTTGTGTACAATAAAATATGAAGCACGGCCAGTAATTATGGACACGTTTTTATATTTTCTCGGGGGGGGGGGGGGGGTGTGTTTTGTATTTTTTTTTTTTTTTGGGGGGGGGGGGGGGGGGTGTGTTTTGTATTTCTTTTTTTTTTTTTTTTTTTTTTGTGCTGTGCTATTTTTATTATGATACTCCATGCAAGTCAAACCCAGCTCAAAACATATGCTTACTTTTTTTTTCTAGGTAAATTTTTAAAGGTGCTATTGACATGACCTTTTCACCACATGTCTGTAACAACCCATGCAATTCATACAAAGAAACCAAAACAAATCAGTTCAGAAAATAAGTTGTGTAATAAAATGGAATGACACAGGGAAAAGGTATTTGAACACTCTAACTGAAACTTATTTAATACAAAATCCTTTGTTGGTAATGACGTCTTCAAGATCCCTCCTGTATGGAGAAACTAGTCGCATGCTTTGCTCAGGTGTGTTTTTTAATTTATTTTTTATTTTATTTTTTGCGCATTCTTCCACACAAACGTCTTCAAAATCTTGAGGCTTGGTTCACATTTTTGTGCAGAGTGGCTCACAGCAGGGGTCTTGTGCATCCCCATTCAGGTCAGATTTCGGTCCGTCTTATTTGCCTGAAGTCTGACCTGAAATGGACCAGAAGACACACAGGACTCCTGTGCAATATGCTCAGCAGCCATCCTGGAGCTGTGTGAACCGGCTCCATAGAGAGCCAGTTACAGGCTTCTGAGATGCGAATTTGATGCAGCGAAAGCTTCATCCAATTCGCAATAGTTTGAACTCAGCCTGAAGGTTCCGTAGGCCTCTTCTATGAACTCTGATCTTCAGTTCTTTCTATAGATGTTCTATTGGATTCAAGTCGGGTGATTGGCTGGGCCATTCTAGCAGCTTTATTTTCTTTCTTTGAAACCAATTGAGTTTCCTTGGCTTTGTGTTTGTGTTCATTGTCTTGCTGAAATGTCCACCCTCATTCCTCTTCATAATCCTGGTAGATGGCAACAGATTTATATTAAGAATGTCTTGGAACATTTTTTCCATTCATCCTTCCTTCAATGATATGAAGTTTGCCAGTACTGTATGCTAAAAACCAGCCCCAACACCATGATGTTCCCACCTCCCAAACTTCACTGTTGGTATGGGGGTGTTTTTGGGGTGATGTGCAGTGCCATTTGACCTCCAAACATGGTGTGTATTATAGCATCCAAAGAGTTTAACCTTTTGTCTTATCTGACCAGACCATATTCTCCCAATATTTCACAGGCTGGGTTTGCACAGCAGGAGATTGTGACCGGCTCTCCGTGGAGCTGGTGATGTGTCAAATACTGTCCCCGTCGGATATTGCATACTAGCTCATTATGCCTTTTGCCTTGCATGTTCCTTTTTTTTTATTTTTTTATATTTATAAAGGAGGCTTTACTTCCTCTTTAATCATTGAGAGACCAGTTTAAACAGGTCTTCAAGGTTATCCTGTTCAGGAGGCAGCTTTATGTTTGCAATGGTTACTATGAGAGATTCTATCCTTCAAGCCTTGTGCCCTTCGTTAAGCGCCTTGTAAGAAGCTCCTGGCTAGTCTTCCTTTTTGTTTTGCGAAACGGCTATTTGGGGATGTTTTGGATAATGCGTCCAAAGAAATTCTAGTGGAAAGCAACCCTTTTGCCATTTAAGAAAAGAAGTAAATGTATTTTAATTTTAAAGCTCTTTCTCCTGTGCCAGAGGCATCAGCCTCCAGGCAATCAAATAGGGGGAATTCTTCTGCAGTTCTCAAGGATCTGGCAGGAAGACTATTGAGACAAATGAGACTTCCTCAATAGCTCCAGGGTACAAACTGGAGTTCCAAGAGTTCCCATCTCCTCGTTTTCTCAGATCAAACGTTTCTAAGGATCCAGAGGAAAATAAAGTGATCATGGGGGTCCCCATGTAAAAACCGAGATTGGGGTTTGATTCAAACCTCCCTTTTTTTTTTTTTTTTTCATCTCCGTGCCAAATCCAAATGGACATTCTGGATCTCAAAAATCGAAATTCAATTCCTGAATATAACCACGCTTCTTCCCTTCACTAGTAATATCTACTTTTCAAGGTGAAAAATCTTCTTAATTTTTAGTGTGTTGCTCTGCTTTTCGGTCCAGCTACTGCACCTTGAGTCTTTACAAAGGTTCTGGCCCCTCTTCTAGACAGATTAAGGGCCCAAGGTATAAGGATATAAGGTTTAGTTGATCTGTTCTTGTTAGACCAGTTGGTAGCCTGCTTAGACCAAAGTATGGTCACCACATTCAACTACCTGGAATATCTAGGTCTGATTCTCAACCTAGGAGAAAAGTTCTTTAAAACCATAAAGGCTAAAATACTTGGGTCCGATCATGGGTACGCCCAGTTTTATTTGAGATGGCTGCAAAGCGGTATCCTATTGGCTTGGAACAAAGGGTTCAGGCTCTACATTCCCAATGTGTCTGACTCCAAAGCCTACGGCCATATCACCCTGATAGCGTCTGATCTTGGAGGCTAAGCAGGGTCGGCCTGGTTAGTACCCGGATGAGACCACCTGAAAATACCAGGTGCTTTAGGCTAGGTGCACCAGAGCCTCAGTTTATGGTTGATATCCAAAAATCTACTAAGGGGGAAAATCCTTCCTTCAGTTACCTAGGAAGTGGTAACATATGCCAACCTTTTTTTGTTTAGGTTGGGGAACAGTCCTGGAAGTGGCCCAGATCAGAAATGGCTTTGCCCATTAACATTTTAGAATTTTGGGCAGAGCTCTTGGTCCTGAACGTTCAGCCCCAGACCATTTGGCTGGCCAAAGACCAGAGCACTTATTGCGATTCGGCACCTGTCACGTGTCCCAGATGACTGACAGGAGGGAGGGAGCCCTTCCTGCGCCAAGGGGGAAGTGATGTCACCTGAAGGAGGCAGACTACAAGGGACCCCCTAGCAACAGGCATTTATAGGAAAGTTAAAAAAAACACCACTTTAACCACTTGACCACTGGGTACTTAAACACCCTTAATAACAAGACCAATTTTCAGCTTTTGGTGCTCTCACAATTTGAATGACAATTACTCCTTCATACAACACTGTACCCATATGAAATTTTTGTCCTTTTTTTTTTTTCACACAAATAGAGCTTTCTTTTGGTGGTATTTAATCACCTCTGGGTTTTTTATTTTTTTGCGCTATAAAAGAAAAACGACTGAAAATTCAGTAAAAAAATGAATTTTTCTTCGTTTTTGTTATAAAATTTAGCAAATTTGTAATTTTTCTTGATAAATTTTGGCCAAAATTTATACTGCTACATATCCTTGGTAAAAATAAGTACAAATTGGGGTATATTTTTGGTCTTTGTGAAAGTTTTAGAGTCCACAAGCTATGGTGCCAATATCTGAAAATTGATCACACCTGAAGTACTGACGGCCTATCTCATTTCTTGAGACCCTAACATGCCATAAAAGTACAAATACCCCCCAAATGACCCCTTTTTGGAAAGACGACATTCCAAGGTATTTAGTAAGAGGCATGGTGAGTTTTTTGCAGTTGTCATTTTTTCCCACAATTCTTTGCAATAGCAATATTTTTTTTTTTTTTTTTTTTTTTCACAAAATTGTCATATTAGCAGGTTATTTTCACACACAGCATATGCGTACCACAAATTGCACCCCAAAACACATTCTGCTATTACTCCCGGGTATGGCGATACCACATGTGTGAGACTTTTACACAGCGTGGCCACATACAGAGGCCCAATATGCAGGGAGCGCCATCAGGCGTTCTGGAGCACCCGGGCCAATTCTGACATTTCTCTCCTACATGTAAAAATCATCATTTATTTGCTAGAAAATTACATAGAACCCCAAAACATTATATATGTTTTTTTAGCAAAGACCCTAGAGAATACAATGGCGGTCGTTTTTATCTAGCACGGTACTTGCGCAGCAATTTTTCGAACGTGTTTTTTTTTTGGGAAAAAAAAAAAAAATGTTTTGTGCTTTACAAAAAACAAAACTGTAAATTTAGCCCAATGTTTTTGCATAATGTGAAAGATGAAGTTACGCCGAGTAAATAGATACCCAACATGTCACCCTTCAAAATTGCACACACTCGTGAAATGGCGCCAAACTTCGCTACTTAAAAATGGCAGGGTATGGCACAGTATTGGAGGGTATGGCAGAGCATTGCAGGGTATCCATCCATCCATGCTCAGCCATCCCTCCATACCCTGCAATACACTGCAGGCTATTGCTGTGTATTGCAGGGTATGGAGGGATGGCTGAGCATGGATGGATGGATCGGTGGCATGCAGAGCAGGCTGTGGGCACTACAGATCCCGCCCACAGCACTGCTGCCACCGATCCCTCCCCCTCTCCTCTCACACTGTACCGATCGGTACAGAGAGAGGAGGAGAGAGGAACCGGCGTCATCAAATGACGCCGGTTTGCTTACATGTGATCACTCCGTCATTTGACGGAGCGATCACGTGGTAAACGGCCGCGACGAGCGGCCGTTTACCGTGATCCATGATCTGCCGGGTCCTCTGGACCCGGCGATCATGGATGTTCTCGAGTGCGCGCACCAGGGGGCGCGCAAGAGCAGCATTCTGTGAGGCCGTTAATTAACGGCCTCCCAGAGTTAAGCAACCGCCCTGTAGCCGTTTTTCGGTTATGGGCCGGTTGTTAAGTGGTTAAACTTTTTTCACTTACACAGTCTATTCCATTGACAAATTGTTACAATGTTTATTATCAAGTGATGAAGAATGTTTTGATTCTTGGCAGACTGCCCAGTTTTTCTCTTCCTTTCTTTTGATGCCTGTGGCTTCAGAAGAGCAGAGAAAATTCTTTGCATAGAAAGAATTGTGAAACACTTTAGTCAAGATCAAGATAACGATTCTTGACTATTTATTGTGCAGCTCTAATTGGTTATAAATGCAGAAGTTTGTTTACCTTGCTATAGGGGCACTAACTTTCTGCTCACATTCAAAAGTTCTCAGGCACTTACTGACATGGATGGTATACTGAGCTGTATGTGTGCTGCACTGTATTTGCTGATATGTAAACAAATAATGTATGCAGGCCAACTAATCTGTTTGCCGATAAAGAGATTATGAAACTAGTTGACAACTATTTTCATAACTGATTAGTTTCGGCCCTACACTGTACATCACCCTGAACTTGCCATCCCCACCATGCAGAATGTTGTGGGGATGCTTTTCTTCAGCAGGGTCAGGGAAGCTGTGATAAAGCTTGAGCTATTTTGCAAAGAATGGGCTGTATACAAATGCATGCCACACTGGGCTGACCACGAAAATGAGGGCTGCTGAGCTGCTCTCCTCTCACCCCCTCCTCCCTGCCTGTCAGCTCTGTCTGTCTCCGCCCCCATCCCGCTGCTATTTGTGCAAATGTATTTATATGGTTACTGCCAGCCCCTCTATTATAGTTAGGCATAGCACATTGTATAAATCTTTTATAAAAACAAGGTGTGTGTGTGTGTGTGTGTGTGTGTGTGTGTTCTTTTTGTCATCTTCAGGCTGATCACATGACTTTAGGCCGGTTTCCAGGGCTACTGCAGGAGGGGCTGAGCGGCCAGGTGTTCTCCCCGGCTGATGTCAGAGGGAGATCTCTGCCCCTCCTGCAGAAGCCATCCATTGGGACTGTACAGTGGCTGCAAGTCATGTGACCGGCTTGAAGATCGTTTTAAATCGGTATTTACAAGCCTCGTTTTTATAAAAGACATGTACCTCTTCCAGCTCTGCAATATTGTTCACCCCGTCACCCGTACCTTACTATCTTTCACTGAATTGCAATGCAAACCCCAGATCCCAAAACATCTTTTTTTATTAATTTCTGCAATTTAAACATTACTTCCATTCTCAGTCACAGACTCTGACCCTAGAAAAGCCCACTCCATTTGAACTTTTATGTTCCCAAGGCGCACACCAGATCCATCTCATATCAGACATAAATTCCTCCATGATGCCCTGCCATTGACCAATACACACCATCTCTATATATGCAAAAATGGTCTCAAACTTTGACACCGCCCTATCTCTCTCCCTCAGTGGCAGAGGATCTGGGAGGAAATCTCCAAGTCATCAAGATGTATTGAACAGACAGCTTGCAAAATTACATTTTTCTGGTATAGGACCCCCAAAGTTTTACATGGATATGATCCTAAGCTCCCTCCAATGTGCTGGAGATGCCGGAATGACGTTGGCTCTTTTCCACATATTTTGGGATTGCCCTGCTGTTCAACCATCCTGGTCCTCCATCCAAGCACTCCTACAAGGCCTATTCAAAATGGACCTACCTTTTTTTTTTTTTTTTTTTTTTTTTTTTTTTTTTTTTTTTTTTTAGACCTGATTCATTACCTCCTGGGCTTACCATTCCCGGGTATCTCTAAATACACCCAAAAATTGGCTACCTTCATTCTACCAGCAGCAAAAAGGGCGATCCCTCCAAGATGGCCATCTACCTCCCCACCCACACTCCTCCTGCGGGTTCTGCAAATACTGGAACAGATCAGTAGAATGGAAAATCTTACTGCAGTAATCCACCATTCACTTCAATTTTTGCTAATTTGGGATTTATGGAATCACTCTGAGCTTAACCCAGGAGCCATACCCTTAACCTCCTCTGTTTAACGCCTGTTCACGTAATACTGTTAATCTATTCCTCTCAAGAAACCATACTGTTAAAATCTCCTATTCATGGTGCCTTTTCCCCTTCCCTTAATCAAGTCACCCTAGTGTACCCTGGTCTTGCAGTTTAGGTGTCTTGCGGATCCAGAGAACAAATTCTAGTGTGTTTTTTTTTTTTTTCTTCTACAGTTTTGTAACATACTGTACTTATGTTGTAAGTTTATTCTGTTGTCTGTGTATGACCCAATAATTTCTGATGGTTTAATTATTCAAAACACTGCTTTTATTTTCTGACTGGAATGTTTTTTTTTTTATTTTCTTATGAAAATTTCAATAAAAAAAGACAGTGTGTACAGTGTGCTATGACTGCCTATAATGGAAGGGCTGGCACTGCTTTATACTTTTGGGTTAACAAACACTTTGAACATATCCATGGAAGTGACTGGGCTCAGGTGATACAAAATGAAACCAATCCTCCTACATAAGTTGGACATGTTTTATCTGCAGCCCTCTGTCCTCTACAGCCTTTTTAAAGTACACTGATCAAAGGTTATTTCTCAGCTCCAGCAGGCATTGGCAGGAATCTGGTGTCAAATACTGCACAGCCTAGAGAAGGGAGCTGAGTGAGACCTGAGCAGAGGGAAAGGACACCCCTCTACAGTCTCATAGGGAAACATGCACAGCTGAGGCTGTTGATCACCTGTGTGCTGGGGGGGAGGGTGCATGCTGTCTCCTGGGATTCTGGCTTAACCTGTCAGAGGGAAGTCATGCAAATAGGAAACCTACTGGGAGCTTTGAATTGAGGGATACGCTCTATTCATTTTTCCGTTCAGAGGTTTCAACCACTTTGTCACAGTAAAAAAAAAAAAAAATTTGCACCTTCAAGTCTTAGGAATCCTGTGTGTACGATTCATGGTACAAAGCCCCCAAAAATCCATTTTAATTCCAGGTTGTAATGTAACAAACCAGGGAAAAACACCAAAGGGGTGAATACTTTTGCCATGCACTGTTTTACTTGTATCTGTAGATGTGTTGTGAAACTTATATCTGTCACTCTCTTGTCTTGCAGGCAATAACAGCAGCTCAGAGAAAAGGGGACGAGGTGGAGACTAACAAAAAATGTAAGTTCTAAATCCTTATCTGCCAAAAAAAATAAGTGCAGTGGACCAGAGCTATGTACTGTCCAATAAAATCTAATGCCGTACTTTAGATCCTTTACAAAATAGATGTGTCCTGGGATAACCAGGACTTTAACAGTTCATAGACCCTTTTAAATCAAAGTTTAATTTAATAGCTTTAAGCTGTTAAATTACCCGATTTGGTTAACATGAGATGGATTATTGTACCAAATAATATATTAAAAGAGCGCAGAGTATACGGCCGTATAAATAGCGTGCACAAACGGTGTACACATTTCTGAAGTAAATGAAGCATACAAATTCACTTAATGTACATATGTTGATATCTGTCTCCAGGGTCTGCAGGACAGAATAAGCAGCACACAATAACCAAGAACACAGCCAAGCTGGACAGAGAAACGGAGGAACTGCACCACGACAGAGTGCCACTAGAAGTGGGCAAAGTCATTCAGCAAGGCAGACAGACTAAAGGCCTCACACAGAAGGACCTGGCCACTGTAAGCATTTAGACCCTACTCTTCGCTAGGCAGCTGATTTGGCTTCTATGGGGATGTATTTGGAGACCTAGAAAATTGTCTGATATGTCATGGAACACAGTATACCTTTCTGTAGGGGCTCATGCACATAGCTGTAAAATTTTGCCTTGGTCAGATATGTACTTCATATGGATCTCTATGCAGCAGTTTTGTTTCCTATGAGCATATGCACACTGATCTGTTTTGGTCCCCAGTGTTAAGCTGTGTAAACCAAACCTTGAAAAATCTTGGCCATGTTTTTACACTGTACACATGTAATCGTTAGTGTTTACAGGTGTGTGTACAGCATATTAGCAGATTCTAAATACATACTGTTTACATGTTGCCCCTGACCTTGGCATGGTATTGTAAAGTATTCTGAATCGGAGAGGGCATGCAGTGGCTGCCTAGTAAATTACTTGAATTAGTCAAGGGAGAAGTGGCCATGCAAACTATCTGTATGAATCTCCTCTATACGGACTGTAAGTCCATTTGATTCAGTTGCAGTGCAGACATTTTATGCAGAATCCTTGCTGCTAGCAAGAGCCTGCATAATTCTTTTATGGCCATGTACATAGGTCCTAATGTTTGATACTTTTTTAGACAGTGAGACTATCTATAGAAAGACTTGCATCTTGGCTAACGTATTCACTTTTCAAGCCTCTACGTTTTCATGTTAGAACAAAATACACTCCAACATGATCCTCAACTTCGCTATGATCTACCTCTTCTCCGTTCTTCTGTTGAAGCCCTCAGAAATAACCAGTACTTCTGGGTTTGACAAGCATACCACTTTGCCTTTATAACCAGAATACAGTGGTGAAAGCTGAGCAGGTGGTCTCCAGCCAAGGCACTGCGACATGGCTCCTACAGATGAGCGGAGTGCTGGGGAAGCTCAACTAAGGTATTGGTGAGGAAGGGGGGCAGGGGATATAAGCCATTCTAAATACTGCAAGTTTTTAGTGGCTAAAATGCAATGCAGCCATTAAATGAATCGTGTTTTGAGTGTCAGATCCCAATTTAGAGGTTGCTGTAGATTATAGCAAGTGAACTTTGCCATTTTTACTTTACGCTGAAGCCCATAAGGAAATTGAGGTGACTGCATTGCCATTCCATCCTGTGTGTTTTTACCTGGTGTTTATCACAATCCACAAAATAACATGGGTTAACTTGGCTCTCTTCCAAACAGATCCAATAGTGTGTGTGCATGTTCTATAAATTGTTCTGTTTATTAAAGGGCGGTTTTCACGCAGTTAAAATGAGTACAAAGCCTCCAGTTCCTTTTTAATCCTATTTTTTTGTATTCTTATTTTTAGAGAATTAATGAGAAGCCACAGGTAATTGCAGATTATGAGTGTGGAAAAGCTATTCCCAGCAATCAAGTCATGGGAAAGATTGAAAGAGCGATCGGTAAGTATCCTGTGTGATTTATGCGTACGGACTAGTATGGTATGTTAGGCCACCTTTTAGGAGTGACTTGACTGTCCGATTTTAAAATAAACCTGTGCTGAGAGGAGTACAAAGGCTGTCATTGCTGACCAAATGCTGAAAATGTATTTGCCTGGCTGTCATGTTGATCTAAATTGCTTTGGTGCTTTAAAGTGAACATCCCTTTTCACCTAAATAATCTATATATACTTAAAGGAGTTGTAGAGTCTCAAGGTTTTTCACCTTAAAGCGGAGTTCCACCCACTTTTGTATATTTAAAAAAATATATATATTTTTTTTCTTCTAACGTACCTAGTGTACATCCGGTGTGCTGCACAGGAAGTCATATCCTTTTTGTGCGGCGAGACGCCCCCCCTCCCCGGCTGTCTTCTGGGACCTGTGGTGTGCCCCAGAAGACAGCTGGTCAGTCAAAGCACTGTGCGACTCGCGTATGCGCAGTAGGAAACGGGCAGTGAAGCCGTAAGGCTCCACTGCCGGTTTCCCTTCGTTAGAATGGCGGCGCCTGAACCCGATACGATGGAATTTTCAGGTGGAACACCGCTTTAATGCATTAAGGTGAAAAACCTTCTCTGCTGCAAGTGCCCCCCCTTTTTTTTTTTTTTTCTTACCTGAACCTGTTTGTTTCAGTGTCGCTGCGCTCAGCAGCTCCAGACGCTGTTTTGGGTCCTCATTGGATAGATTGATGGCAGCAGGAGCCATTGGCTCCCGCTGCTGTCAATCAAATTCAGTGACATGGGGGGGCGGGGCTGAGTCCTGTCTGTGTCAATGGACTCGGGAGCATGCTCGCATGGGTGCCCCCATTGAAATCGGCTCTCCATGGGGGCACTCGTCAAAGAGGGGGAGCCAAGAGCGCCGCTGGTAGACCCCAGAAAAGGTGGATCGGGGCCGCTCTGTGCACAACCCTTGCACAGAGCAGGTACGTATAGGCATGTTTGTTTGTAAAAAGGTGTGTTTTTTTTTTTTTTTTTTTTTTATTTTTTATTTTTTTTTTTTTAAAGATATAGGAGGAGGCTGAAATCAAAAGTACTTAAAAATAATCTATTCCAGTATATATTTAATATTTTTTTATTTAAGTTCCTGAACTGGCAAAAGCACAAAGTCTGAAACAAAGTATAAAAGCCATCAGCATGTCAGCCAGGTAACTAGCATTTTTCAGGCGATGGTTAGCAATGGCAGCCCAAAGACTTTCTTTAAATCTTCAGCAGTTACACTGGAATACCATGTGGGGTTATTTTATTTTTTTTCCCTTTTACAAATTGGCCATTTTTGAATAGCTTTTGATTAAAAGAAAAAAAAAAACTGAAATAACAGAAGTGATCACCAGAAATTTTTGCTGAAAATGTATCAAAATGTTGGTGGAAGGTTGTATTGAATATACAACCTTCCACCAACATTTTGATACATTTTCAGCAAAAATTTCTGGTGATCACTTCTGTTCAGTCATTTTTATGATCAAAAGCTTGGTTGAATGTGCTTCAAATTTACAGTGAGGGAAAATTATTTGATCCTCTGCTGATTTTGTACATTTGCCCACTGGCAAAGAAATGATCAGTCTATAATGTTAATGGTAGGTTTATTTTAACACCGAGACAAATTACCTAAATATCCAGAAAAACTAAATATTTCAAAAAAGTTATAAATTGATTTGCATTTTATGAGTGAAATAAATATTTTACCCCTTTGCAAAACATGACTTGATACTTTGTGGCAAAACTCTTGCTGGCAATCCAGAGGTCAGTCATTTCTTGTAGTTGGCCACCAGGTTTGCACACATCTCAGGAGGGATTTTGTCCCACTCCTCTTTGCAGATCCTCCAAGTCATTAGGGGTTCGAGGCTGACGTTTGGTAACTCAAACCTTCAGCTCCCTCTACATATAATTATCTATGGGATTAAGGTCTATTTATTGGCTAGGCCACTGAAGGACCTTAATGTGCTTCTTCTTGAGCCACTCCTTTGTTGCCTTGGCTGTGTGTTTTTCAGTCTTTGTCATGCTGGCTGAGGGAAGGAGGTTCTCCCCCAAGATTTGATGGTACATAGCCCCGTCCATCGTACCTTTGATGTGGTGAAGTTGTCCTGTTCCCTTAGCAGAAAATGCGGAATGTTTGGTGGTGGGGGTGGTGTTCTTGGCCATAGGCAGCATTCCCCCTCCTCCTCCAAACACAGCAAGTTGAGTTGATGACAAAGAGCTTGATTTTTGGTCTCCTCTGACCACAACACCCAGTGCTCCTCTGAATCATTCAGATGTTCATTAGCAAACTTCAGACGGGCCTATACAAGTGCTTTCTTGAGCAGGGTGACCTTACGGGCGCTGCAGAATTTCATTCTTTCACGGTGTAGTTTGTTACCGATTGTTTTCTTGCTGACTATGGTCCCAGCTGCTTTGAGATCATTGACAAGATTCTCCTGTGTAGTTCTGGGCTGATTCCTCGCTGTTTTTATTATCAATGAAACTCCACAAGGTGAGATCCTGCATGGAGCCCCAGACCAAGGGAGATTGACCATTATCTTGTGTTTCTTCTATTTGCAAATAATTGCACCATCTTTTGTCACCCTCTCACCAAGCTGCTTGACGATGGTCTTGTAGCCCATTCCATCCTTGTGTAGGTCTACAATCTTGTCCCTGACATCCTTGGACATGGTGGAGAGATTGGAATCTGATTGCTTCTGTGGACAGGTGTCTTTTAAACGAATAACAAGCTGAGATTAGGAGCACTCTCTTTAAGAGTGCTTCTAATCTCAGCTCCTTACCTGTATAGAAGACACCTGGGAGCCAGAAATCGTGCTGATAGAGGATCAATTACTTATTTCACTCACTAAAATGCAAATCCAATTTTTTCTGCATATTTTTGTTCTGTCTCTCACTGTTAAATTTAAACCTACTATTAAAATTATAGGCTGATCATTTCTGTCTGTGGGCAAATGTACAAAATCAGCAGTGGATCAAATACTTTTATCTTTTTTCTTCCCCCCTGTACCTTCTCTGATAAAATTTGTGTTTTACATGTTCAAAACAGCAATTTACAGCTGAACTTCTATTCCTGCAGCTGTACTTTGCTGCACTTGTACACCAGAGGAAGACTGTAGGTACTGATCTATTTTTATTTTTTTTTTTCCAACTTTGCTAAGATTTTTAAAGAGTGAGTCTGGACCAGGCTGGTTCAAATTTTATTTTATTCATTTGAACAATGCAGCCTATTTTTGCAGGAAATCTTTTTAAAAATACATTTCAGTTCCTTGGTTAGCATGCTTGGGTTGTGCTCTTCTGTTTATAGAAAAATTGGGGCAGTCCAACTTACCGTCTGCTGTTTTTCAGGCCTCAAGCTGCGTGGAAGGGACATTGGGAAGCCTCTGGAAAGTGTCGTCGTCCCCTCAAAGAAATGAAAATAAAGCCTCGAAATCGGTGACCCCCAGCTGATCTCGACCAGTCCCATGCGGGACTGGGATTTTACATTGCCAATCTATACACATCGGGGTTTTGGACTTTACTAGACAGGACAGACTGAACGTTATCTTTGTTACCTGCTGTAAAAACAAAGTATGCATCTCTTCCAAATAACAAAAATAGGAAACGCAAGGTTCCTGCCAGGCCCAGCTGATTTAAATGTACAGGCAGATATTGAATGCTTTATTATTGGTTCCCATATGTTTTGCAGGTGGAGCTGCTTTATAAATTTTATTTAAATTTTTTTTATTTCAGCAGATGGGAGGATTGTTTCCTCCGTTTATATAAGTTCTCACATCCTTGTACGTAATTGTAAAATAAAAATTCTCCTTCTACGCCTGAATGAATTGCTGATGCTTTTTCATGAAATTGGGAATGTAACAAGATTTTGGTAATGTAGGACAGCTAAATCTACAGCTAAATATGAAATGCACCTTTTTGGTCCCGTTATGCATTCATTCAAAATTGTATTATATTTTTTGAATACTGCTGGCACAATTTTACCTGAAGTCCTGTGCCTGTGTGGGTTTCCTCCCATACTCCAAAGACCTGCTTATAGGTTAATTGGATCCTGTCTAAATTGGCCCTAGTATGTATGAATGTGAGTTGAGGACCATATATTGTAGCTCTTTGAGGGCAGGGACTGATGTTAATTAGGGGTGCAACGGATTGTCGCCAATCCGTGATCCGAACGGGTCACCCCGTTCGGATCGGCACACCCCGGGGTCCGCGGCCTCGGCCTTGGGAAAGGCCGCGGCTTCGGCCTAGCTCCGGAGCGGCGGTGGCCATCTTGGTACACCCGGCGGCCTTAGGAAAGGCGGCGGCTTCGGCCTAGCTCCGGAGCAGCGGCCATCTTGGTACATCCGGCCACTGTTTACAATGTGATCTCTCCGTCAAATGACGGAGCGATCACTTGTAAACATATCCTGCATTACTCAGCCAATACTCTGCGATACTCAGCCAATACTCTGTGATACCCAGCCAATACTCTGCGATACCCAGCCAATATTACAGTGGGGGAGAGGATGTGGATATTACAGTGGGGACTATATGGTGGCGGAACTTTCACAGGTTTTTGCAAATTCAATTATTTGCTGATCCGAAAAATGATCCGATCCGTGACTCCTGATCCTAGGATCGTTCCGATCCGTGAGTTTTTTGATCCGTTGCACCCCTAATGTTAATGTATATGTAAAGCACTGCATAAATTGACAGTGCTATGCAAGTACCTGAAGTGTGTGTGTGTGTGTTTTTGTTTTTGTTTTTTCCCCATCAACTTCTCCTGATCCCTTTTTTATAAATTTGATGATCAGCATGAGATTGGAGGTTACAACAATACAAGCCAGGGGGACTCTACTCCATTGTACAATGCTGTCGGCATACTGACGCAAGCTAAAACCTTTTTGTTTTGGGTTGTGTGGCCAGCTAAGAATCTGTCAGATTTTGTCTGTAACCCCCATTTTTATTACTTCTGATAGTAAAGGTCCTGTTTTTTATTTGGTGTCGGAGAACATGGGGTATGAGAGGACAAGTCTTTTTTTTTTTTTTTTTTTTTAAGGGGCACCCCACTTTAACCAGTTGTCATCTGCACACTTTATTTTTCTTCCTGCTACAGTGTGGGCCGGCTGCACAGAATCACATGTATATATGCAGTTTTGTATTTCTGGGTAGGGGGCGTATGCCCACTGACCCGGATGTACTGTTACTTTGTCTAACACATGCCGATCGCTGGGTCCCGGCCTAAGATTTATGTCCAGACACGAGTGACCAAGGACAAGAGAGAGCTCTGTGTTGGTTAACACAGGGCTATCTGCTGACAGCGGCTATGTGCCGGGGCATAAACACCGGCGCATCTTGGTAAAAGCACCACACAGTACACACTTTACACTTGTTAGACACACAGCCCTTTGCTCCTAAATGTTAACCCCTTTTCAGCCAATGTCATTAGTACAGTGTCGGTGTATATTATTCGCACTAACTGTATTGGTGTCACTGGTGATGTGTCAGTTCTTACAATGTCCAGTGTCGGATTGCCCACTGTGCTATCAGTTCCGCTATAAGTCACTGATCACCACCATTTAGTAGTATAAAAATGAAATGAAGTAAAGTAGCGCAGTGCCGAATAGCAAAAAAAATGGCCTGGTCATGAGGGGGGGGGGGGGGGGGGGATCTTCCAGAGGTCAAGTAGTTAAAGAATATGTAAACCCAACATTTCATATTCCTGATATGTGACTGCTATACCATGTACTTGTATGAGCATGTATCCTGTTCTTTGTATTCCTTTTGTGCTTCCTTTGTGTGAAATCCCTGGTGATCCTGCTAGTCCCTCTGCTTTATTCAAAACTGACCACACTAGGCATGAGAGCACAATGTGGTCTGTTTTTTATAGCTGCTTGGAACTCTGCCTGCTCTCCTCCAATGATCAGACTTCTGCTGACACACAGCTATTCACTGGGAGACCAGTATGCTGTTTTAGCCTAGGTTTCCACTTTTGTGACCTGGATGCGATTTTGGTGCAACTCAAAGCAATGCCTGTGTATTCTTTATGTTCTTTGGAACTCAAGTAGCATCAAAGTAGTGCAGGAATTACTTCAAAGTCGCACAGATATGAATGTTACTTGTTGGAAATCATGGAGTAAGACTTGTCATGTGACTTTGCAGTCCCAAGTCGCAGGACAAGTTGCACAAGTGGAAACTGAGCCATATCCTCCTTGGGCTCTTAATGCAGCTGAGAACAAAGATTATTACAGGGGAAAATGGGATTTATAATGTGTGTTTATGTATACATGGAAAAAAAATTGCCTTTTCATTTCAGATTTTTTTTTTTTTTTTTTTTTTTTTTATTATTAAATGGGTTGTTTAACAAGGTGAGGGTTTACATATTCTTTAATGTCTTTTGCAAGTTGGCTACTTGTGGGAGCCTTCTTTATTTGTACCCTGGCTTGATTAATAGTCATAGCACAATGATATAGGCACACATTACACCAAATGTATGCTTGTCATAAACACTATCATCCCACTGATGCAGAAGCAGGGCTGGGATGCATTTACTTTTTGGGAGGAGCTATATGGTATACAACAGTAATGCTGCTTGGTACAGTTGGGGATATAGTGTGTTTGTTTTTTGTGTAGACAATAGGCAAGGCGGCTCCTTTCTACATTCAGCCTCTAGCTATCCCTCCACAGCGCCCCTTGCTGAAAGCTGCACATGCACACAGGTTCCTGTGGTGTTTTAAGCTGCTCTATTTTTATGCCACCTTCTATGGTTGGATGATATTTGAGGTCTTTGGTTTATATACAGTTGTGTTTAAAAATAATAGCATTCCAACATTACTAACCAGATCAAGCACTGTTTTTGATATAAATGATATTTCTACATGGCAAACAATTTACAAGTAGGTGTAGTAAGTAGAGTAAGGCTGGGTTCATATTATTGCGATTTAGTTGCATCCAATTTGCATGTCAAGTGCCTGTGACTGGCTCTCAATGAAGCCAGTTCACACATCTCTGGGACGGCTGTGAAGCAAATGGCACAGGAGTCCTGTGTGTCTTCTGGTCCGAATTCAGCCCACAATTTGGACCGACTCAGTGAATGGGGACACACCGGACTATTGCTGTGAGCTGCTCTGCACAGAGGTGTGAACCCAGCCTAATAGAAAACCGATAGTCATGACATGCATGCTGCTGAGTCTGTGTAATTGTTTCATTAACTGAAAGGGGAGCATTCAATAGCAGTGTGGAGTTCAATTAGTGAGGTCTGTGAAAAAACAGGTGCCAGTCTATGAAAAAAACGAAATGTCTGGAACGACACTTCAAAACACTGCGCTTTGAAGTGTGGCAACTGATGGGCTGTTCAGCTAAAATTACCTCAAATGCTTTCAATGCCAACCAAGACCAGAAAGACTACCATTCAAATGGAACAAAGAATAGGCAAAGACTCAGCCAATGATCTGCTTTGATCACTCTAAAGTTACCTGTGAGTACTGTAACAATTGGACATCTATGGGAAGCCAAGCCTTTGGCAAGAAGACACCCCCCCCCCCCGCAGAGGTGCAACATTTTGTGGACTGATGAAGGCAAGAGTGTTCTTTTTGGGTCTTGGGGCTGCCAACAGTCAGATGACCCCAAACACTGAATTCTTCACGCCACCGTACACTGAAGCATGGTGGTCCAAACATCATGATATGGGGATGTTTCTCCAACTATGGTGTTGGACCTATTTATCACTTACCAGGGATCATGGATCAGTTTGAATACATCAAAATACTTGAAGCGGTCATGTTGCCTTATGCCAAAGAGGAAATGCTATTGGGTGTTACAACAAAACAATGACCCCAAACACACCAGGAAGTGAGCAGCATCTTGGTTCCAGAGCAACAAGATTAACGTTCTGGAGTAGCCAGCCCAATCCCTGGACCTTAATCCAATAGAAAACTTGTGGGGTGACCTGGAAATGCTGTTTCTGAGGTAAAACCAAGAAATGTGACAGAATTGTGGAATGTAGTGCAATTTTCCTGGGCTGGAATACGTGTTCACAGGTGCCAGAAGATGGTTGACTCCATGCAACACAGATGTGAAGCAGTTTTCAGAAACCAGGCTCATACCACTAAATATTCGTTCAGTGATTCACAGGAAAGCTAAATCTTCAAACATTTTTCAGTTTATACAGTAAATGAGTTTGTAAAGAAAAAAAAATGCACACTGCTATTTTTTGGAAAACCCTAATATTCCTTTTTCTTCGATTTTATTAAACATACATGTATCATGTCCCATTGCAATAACTATGCACATGTGGAAATAATTATGTCTGTGTGTGTGTCATCAAATATTTAAATTTTATACATACTTGCATAGTAGGCAAGGTTGAAAAAAGACACAAGTCCAACCTATGTGTGTGATTATATGTCAGGATTACATTGTATATCCCTGTATGTTGTGGTCATTCAGGTGCTGATCTAATATATATTTTTTTTAATTATCGATTGCGCCCTGCTGATACCACCACCTGTGGAAGGAAATTCGTAGATGAACAGTACGTTGCAGTCGGCAGCTTGCTGCCTGGTGGGTCATGCCGATCCACACACATCATGCTAGCGTGCTGCTGGTTGGGTCCTGTGGTCATATCGGACCTATAGAAGACACCTCCGGTTACAATCCCTTTGGGCTGTACACTTTGGCATGCTGCACCTAGATGTGGATTATGTTCTCGATTACCAACACTAGGTAATCACTTTGAGACTTTCACTAGTATGTCCTCTTAGGCCTCTTGCACACTGCAGCTTGAAAAGGCTAAGTACAGCTTTTATTTATTTTTTTTGCATTCTCCAGTAGAAAACAAATAAATAGAAAAATCTGCATTTTTGGTAAGTAATTTACGCCTCAAGCGTGCAAATACGCACAATTGCACACAAATGTGCGCTTATGCCCATTTACATACGGCAGAAGAACGGGAGCAGTTTGCACGCATTTATGTGAAATTGTGCAAACGAATATGTGCGAAAATACATACAAATATAAAGTCTGAAAAAGTAGATGCTCAAACAGGAGTATAGTCTGCAAGAGGCCTTAATTAACCGGTTGCGGACCAGCCGCCGCAGTTTTACAGTGGCAGGTTGGCTCCGCTGCCCAAAATCACCTTATATTACGTGATCTCGCGGGGCTTGGATAGAAGGCGCGCGTGCCCGCCGTGAGTACGACTACGTGTCCCGCGGACTCTTATGTCCGCGGGGATACCCGCGATCGTCTCATGGAGAGGAAGAACCGGGAAATGCTGATGTAAACAAACATTTCCCCGTTCAGCCTAGTGACACTCACTGATCACAGCTCCTTGTAAGCGGGAGCAGTGATCAGTGTCATGTCACACATAGCCCCCCCCCCCCCACAGTTAGAATCACTCCCTAGGACACACTTAACCCCTGCAGCGCCCCCTCCTGGTTAACCCCCTTCACTGCCTTTTTAATCGCACTGATCGCTGTATAAATGTGAATGGTCCCAAAATAGTGTCCGATCTGTCCGCCATAATGTCAGTCACAATAAAAATCGCTGATCGCCGCCATTACTATTAAAAAAAAAACTCTATACCCTATTTTGTAGACGCTATAACTTTTGCGCAAACCAGTCAATAAACGCTAATTATAGCAAAAAGTAAAAAAAATATAGCTTTTTTTTTTTTCAAAATTGCCGCTATTTTTTTGTTTATAGCGCAAAAAATAAAAACCACAGAGGTGATCAAATACCACCAAAAGAAAGCTCTATTTGTGGGGAAAAAAAGGACGTCAATTTTGTTTGGGAGCCACTTTGCACGACCGCGCAATTGTCAGTTAAAGCGATGCAGTGCCGAATTGCAAAAAGTGCCCTGGTCTTTGGCCAGCCAAATCCTCTGGAGCTGAAGTGGTTAATCTCACTGCCTTATTGTTTTACTGGGGTATTGCATGATGGTTTATGCAATGCCATGCATTACACCCTTATCTAAACTTGGTCATGGTTTTATTTCTGCACTTCCTCCTGTTCTCCCACATGGGGGTACTGTTTCTTACTGTTACTCTTGTATAGCACCTATTATGGATTTCAGGTATTTTGCAAATACTAACACTTTAGGTTTTCAGGCAAGCAATTTTTTTCCCCAGCATTATTCAGTACAATATGGATATTCTACTTTTTTCCTGGGGACACTTGCACATACGTTCAATCCATACCTGGGTCCCTATTACTTCAGCTCCCGGGACAGACATTTCCAGCAGCCTTCATGCTGCAGTACCACATGCTCCTTTACCCCCTAGCCTTATGTGAGTTTTTTTATTTTTTATTTTATTTTTTATGATTTAGTCAAATACTAGATAATATTGATATTTATATATTTTTTTTCAGACATTTGGATGTATCTGCTCCTGATGAAATGGTTTTATCCACAAAATGTGTCAAGCAATAGGATGCTGCCATCTTTTAACCTTTTGAGGTCCGGGCCATAGCCGAATGACGGCTACAGCGCAGACTTCAATTTCCGGGAGGCCGTCATAGGACTTCCTCCCCTGTGCACGCTCCCTGCGCGCACCCTGATCACCGAGTCACAGAGACTCGGCTGATCACCGATCCTAGTAAGGGACCGGTCCCTGCCCCTTACCATGTGATCAGCTGTCATCCAGTCGTCATGGAGGATTGGAAGAGGACTTTGTAGCAACCTGTGAAGCTCTGGTGAACTTTATGCCCAATAGGGTTAAGGCAGTGCTGGCAAATAATGGTGTCCACAAAAAATCGTGACACTTTTTTCAAACCAGTTTGAGGAGTTTCTAAATCCTGTATTTCACTATATAAGCTCAGTTTACTGGTTTACTTGGTGCGGGTGTACCAAGATGGTCGCAACGGAACATCACTAAGGTTGCATTTTCTGATGGGTAGTGGCTTTCTGATAGAACACCGGTCTGCTAAAATAAAATCTTCCTGGCTTTGCTATTGCATAGTTTTCCTGTCAGTACTCATGCGAGAGTTCCCTGGTTATGGTGCTGGGCTACAAACTTCTTGTATCAGAAGCGTTTGTTCTGTATGGTCTTGGGGGGGTGGGATCCTCTCCTCAAATAAATTCTAGATACTATTTATCTAGGGCTCTACTTACACCCAGAGCATCCATCATCCTCAGTGGAAGAAAACTAGAAAGATTGCTAAGTCTTCTCCTGGCCTGTTCGGAAATGCTTTGTTTCTACAATTCCTCGAGACCCGTCCAAGCCAGAGGGCTTCATGCTCAACTTCTGCCAAATCCACATTCCTCAACCTAGAAGTGAGCCCCCACTTTTGAGAGAGGGGGGGAAATGCTTGGACAACATGGATCTCTAGTGCTTAGGCACAGGAAATTATATTTCAGGGCTAACAAAGCTGCGTTTTGCTCTGCCCCTCCTTTCTCACCCCAACCTTCCTGTGTCACCCTACAGATTGGCAGTTTCCACTCTTCTGAATCAAGGTATCATTGTCTCAGTTCCTCTGGCAGAATGATTTTAGGGAGTGCCCTATACTTTACTTTCATTGTTTACATACATAAAGGGGCACTCGCCCCATCTTGGATCACCATGTCTTGATTGTCCTCGTATTGAATACAGAGTCAACCATAGACGTCATAGTTTTTCCTGGCGAAGGGAAGCATTCTAACTTCTCTGAACATAAAGGATGTGTACCTGTAAAACATCCTCATTCCAGCAGAGTTGAGTTTCCATACATTTTTTCCTGTAGAGCCCCATCCTTACAGTTTGTGGTCCTGACATTTTGTCTTGTCTGTACCGCCAGGATTCAGGTGTCAGCCCTGCTGCACTCTTGTGGAACCCCCATTGTGGTATACTTGCCTGTTCAAAAGTAACAGTGGTTAGATGGATGTTGAACCTTCGCCACTGGAAAGCACCACTTAGCATAGCCCTGGACACCGCTCTGGAGAAACCTTAGACTTTCTGGTCTAAATCATTCTTTCCAGTCTAGTTGTCTGACCCTGCTTTGACATGATGGTCCTGGGCCTAAAGGGAGCTTCCTTCGCGACCGCTCCTTTTTGCTCTGTTCAATCCAAACCTCTACTTCAGTATGTTGTGACTCAAGAAGCTGGCTCTGAACTCTAATACCTTTTTTGTTTTATATTCTGGAAGATGCTGAGAAAAGCCACCCTGTCTGGCTTAGGATGAATCCTGGGCACCTTGTCGATGCAAGGAACTTGGTCCTCAAAGTCTTGTCTCCCACTCAACATCCTGGAACTTTGGACGATTTTTCTCCGTCTCTGCAGCATTGGACTATACTGCAGGCAGGTAATCCAACCTGTTTTCAGTTGGACAATGCTATGGTTGTGGCATAAATAAACTATCAGGGAGGAATCAAGACTCACTGTAGCAAGAGAGGTGTTCAGATCCTAGCCTGGGCAAAATGTCCATCCTGATTTTTCAGCCCAGGCATATGTAGTACAATTTGCAGGAGGACTTCTGCAGCTGGCAGTGGCTGAACTGGAGGAGTGGTTCCTATGCCAGATATTTCCAGGTCCTGCATCACAGGTGGGTGATGCCAAACGTGGACCTCCCAGGTTTAACAAACTTGGACAGGTTTGTCTCTATATACAAGCATCATCTGGCATAAGCAGTGAATGCTCTATGGGATCAGTACACGCTGATCTATAGTATAAATGTGTGTGTGTATATATGTATGTACAGTGGGGTTGGAAAGTATACAGACCCCCTTAAATTTTTCACTCTTTGTTATATTGCAGCCATTTGCTAAAATCATTTAAGTTCATTTTTGTTCCTCATTAATGTACATACAGCCCCCCTTATTGACCGAAAAACACAGAATTGTTGACATTTTTGCAGATTTATTAAAAAAGAAAATACTGAAATATCACATGGTCCTAAGTATTCAGACCCTTTGCTCAGTATTTAGTAGAAGCACCCTTTTGATCTAATATAGCCATGAGTCTTTTTGGGAAAGATGCAACAAGTTTTTCACACCTGGATTTGGGGATCCTCTGCCATTCCTCCTTGCAGATCCTCTCCAGTTCTGTCAGGTTGGATGGTAAATGTTGGTGGACAGCCATTTTTAGGTCTCTCCAGAGATGCTCAATTGGGTTTAAGTCAGGGCTCTGGCTGGGCTATTCAAGAACAGTCACGGTGTTTTTGTGAAGCCACGCCTTCGTTATTTTAGCTGTGTGCTTACGGTCATTGTCTTGTTGGCAGGTAAACCTTCAGCCCAGTCTGAGGTCCTGAGCACTCTGGAGAAGGTTTTCATCCAGGATATCCCTGTACTTGGCCGCATTCATCTTTCCCTCAATTGTAACCAAGTTGTCGTCCTGTCCCTGCAGCTGAAAAACACCCACACAGCATGATGCTGCCACCACCATGCTTCACTGTTGGGACTGTATTGGACAGGTGATGAGCAGTGCCTGGTTTTCTCCACACATACCGCTTAGAATTAAGGCCAAAAAGTTCTATCTTGGTCTTAAAGACCAAAGAATCTTATTTCTCACCATCTTGGAGTACTTCAGGTGTTTTATTTAGCAAACGCCATGCAGGCTTTCATGTGTCTTGCACTGAGGAGAGGCTTCCGTTGGGCCACTCTGCCATAAAGCCCCGACTGGTGGAGGGCTGCAGTGATAGTTGACTCTCTACAAATTTCTCCCATCTCCCGACTGCATCTCTGGAGCTCAGCCACAGTGATCTTTGGTTTCTTCTTTACCTCTCTCACCAAGGCTCTTCTCCCCCGATAGCTCAGTTTGGCCGGACGGGTTCTGGTCATCCCAAACGTCTTCCATTTAAGGATGGAGGCCACTGTGCTCCTTAGGAACCTTAAGTGCAGCAAACATTTTTTTGCCTTTTTTTTTTTTTAACTGTTAAATCGATTGGTTTACTTCCGCTTTAAGGATGGAGGCCACTGTGCTCCTTAGGAACCTTGGCCAGATCTGTGCCTTGCCACAATTTTGTCTGAGCTCTTCAAGCAGTTCCTTTTTGACCTCATGATTCTCATTTGCTCTGACATGCACTGTGAGCTGTAAGGTCTTATATAGACAGGTGTGTGGCTTTCCTAATCAAGTCCAATCAGTATAATCAAACACAGCTGGACTCAAATGAAGGTGTAGAACCATCTCAAGGATGATCGGAAGAAATGGACAGCAAAGGGTCTGAATACTTAGGACCATGTGATATTTCAGTTTTTCTTTTTTAATAAATCTGCAAAAATGTAAAAAATGCTGTTTTTCTGTCAATATGGGGTGCTGTGTGTACATTAATGAGGAAAAAAATGAACTTACCTTATATACTCGAGTATAAGCCGAGTTTTTTTAGCACATTTTATTGTGCTGAAAATGCCCCCTCGGCTTATACTCGAGTCAATCACTTTTCCAACCCGACTTTGGGGCCCCGTATCTCGGGGGTCACTTGGTAATAGGAACCCCATCTTTGGATATGTTGTAGTGCCATATGTTGGCATACCAAATTTGAGGTTCCTAGCACCAAGTGGCCCAAAGATACGGGCCCCAAAGTCGGTCAACTGTGTCCATCTGCAGCAATGTCATTTTAGGACCCTTTGGGTCCAGAGACCCCAAATTTGGCTGCAGATAGGGGGCATCTAGAACCCTTAACTACCGAGTTTTAAGTTCAGAGGACCTATGGCTGTAAATGGGCACAGTGAGGCTGCAAATGGGCATTGTTGACCCTCTTTTCCCCTTACAGTAGCTGTGCATTTCTCACCCTAGGCTTATACTCGAGTCAATAAGTTTTTCCATTTTTTTGTGTTAAAATTAGGTGCCTCGGCTTATATTCGGGTCGGCCTATACTCAAGTATTTACGGTAAATGATTTTAGCAAATGGCTGCAATATAACAGAGTGAAAAATGTAAGGGGGTCTGAATACTTTCCGTCCCCACTGTATGTATGTTTATAACGACAAGAAGTTCTCAAAGGATTACTTATCCGGCGCTTAAGGAAATAAACTATTGTAATAGAAAAGCAGCTGCTATAATATAACGAAACATTTATAAAAAGAAAGCAATCAAAACTATAATTCTAATAAAATCAAAAAACTTCAGCAGCGCTAAAAGTTTTAAAATTATTAAATAAAGGATTAATAATCTATAAATCCAAATGCAATCGAAGTTCAAAATCAGTCTGTTGCATGTAGTATGACCTGTGTAGCAAGCTGTGTGGTACACCTAGAATCTTGCTATACAGTTCATTTGCTCCGATTTCTCCGCGGGAACCACCACAGAGGATTCCAGCGTTCCGACAGGTGGTGAGATTAACAGAACCGGACGTACCGTTTTACTTTACTATATTGGGTGCTCTTTTTTTAACATTTGTAAGTTTAACCTGTAGCTGACTGCCCACTGTCAAATGACGGCGGAGCGGTGCAGCTCTTGTGGCGGGCCGCCGTCATATGACGGCGCTAGCTTTTTGGCCACTAGGGACCAGAGGGACCCGATGCGCATGCCCGGCGGCCGCAATGTCTGCCAGGCACCCGCGATTGCCCAGTGACTGAGCAGGACGTGGATCTGTGTATGTAAACACACAGATCCAGGTCCTGTCAGAGGAGAGGAGACCGATGGTGTGTCCCTTGTACATAGGGACACCGATCGGTCCCCTCCCCCAGTCAGTCCCCTCCCCCCACAGTTAGAATCACTTACATAGGGAACATATTAACCCCTGCAGCGCCCCCTAGTGTTAACCCCTTCCCTGCCAGTCACATTTATACAGTAATCAATGCATTTTTATAGCACGGATCGCTGTATAAATGTGAATGGTCCCAAAAATGTCAAAAGTGTCCGATATGTCCGCCGCAATTTCGCAGTCACGATAAAAATCGCAAATCGCCGCCATTACTAGTAAAAAAAAATAATAATAAAAATGCTATAAATCTATCCCCTATTTTGTAGACGCTATAACTTTTGCGCAAACCAATCAATAGACGCTTATTGCGATTTTTTTTTTTACCAAAAATATGTAGAAGAATACGTATCGGTCTAAACTGAGGAAAAAATTTGTTTAAAAAAAAAAAAAAAAATTGGATATTTATTATAATAAAAAGTATTGATTGATTGAGCAGAGGGGGTTAGACCTTGATTGAGCATGGAGGAGAGAGCGTGCTAGCGTGCTCCGAGCTCCCGTAGTGATCTGGACTCTGGACGCAGCTGTGGATTATGATGAGGCTATGAAGTTCACCTGTTCACCTGTCCACCTGTTTACCTGACGCCTGACACGCAGACACGCCGACTTACACACAGCCTTACCTCCATCCAGGAGAGTGGATCGTTGAGTGTCTGCTTCAGCTTTACCTCCATCCAGGAGAGTGGATCGTTGAGCGTCTGCTCCAGGTAGCGCTTGTTCCAGGCATCAGCAGTAGTAGTTGGCGGTGACAGCGGTAAAGGCTGAAGGATATTAAACTAAACTAAACCAGCGGTAAAGGCTGAAGGACACTATTAGATACTCTACGGCTGGTGGTGGCAACGGCAACGGCGGCAACGGTAAAGGCGGAAGTACTTAACAGATATTTTTCTCGGCTATTCCTCTGGCAATTCCTCTGGCTATTCCTCTGGCTATTCCTCCGGTTGTCCTGGACCTGCCTGTATCATACTGCGTCGGTACCTTGTCTCATGGTACTCTGTATATTAAGCACACTAGCAGTATATTCATCCCCAGCCCCACTGGTATATTAATTAATGTCTGCAGTGCTTATGATGTTCCCGTTGCTTGCGGTCTGATCGCCAGAATACCTAAACTGTGGGACAACCAGGGACAATCAGTATGATTATCTGTGGGTGATTGCACGATCAGAGTGGTCCCACTGGAAGCACTGTTGGAGTACACTGTTGGATTGCAGGACTTTATTCTTATTCTTATAATCCTTGGTTATTCAATTTTTTTTTTTTTTTTTTTCCTTCAGTTTTTGATTTTATTTTTATTTTTTTTACCCCCCCCCCCCCCCCACTAGTCCCATGAGATCTCATGGGACGAAGGAGAAAAGGAGCAGCAGCGTGGATTTCGTCAGCACAATCGACACTCGGCCTTTCCCCCGGCCACCAACACACTGCTTCTACGGTTAGCGCACAGCAGGGGATAGCTGAGTTTTTTCCAATTGGTGGACGGACTCGATCACACACTTCAAGGACCGTGAAGGCGATAGAACAGAATCCAGGAGCCTTCAGAGGTATTGCTGCCGGTGGCATCCCACATCTTATCAAGAACAGGGGCAGCCATAATACAGCAATTACAGGGCCACTGTCCACTATACCTACATCTCCATCCGTTATACCTCTACTAACACCGTTACTAGTACTAGCACCACCAGCACCCCAAATATCACCAATATCTCCTATATCCTCTGGTTACCCTGCACTTCCCTTGCTGACACCTGCCCACGTACCTATACCTAAACCAAAATCCATACCTGTGCTGGCAATAGCACCGGTATCTGAACCTGCACCAGCATTAACACCTGTACCCCCGGTGGAAACCTCAATTGAGTCAACAGAATCTCCCCCGGTATTGGAACTACCTGTACCATTGTTATCAACGTTACCGTCTCCACTGTCCCCACCTTTGTCACAGTTTCCAGTGCAACTTTCTTTTTTTTCATCATTAACATCGTTACCTTTGATGATGTCATCAGCTACTGAATTAGGGGAGAGAGAGGACGCTAAGAATTCCAAAACCAAGGAGGAAAGGTCAGCTGGTATGGTTCTCCCAGGTGCACAGATTATTGGGCCAAGATTCTCTGGACAGTCGGATGGGAGTACACATTCGGAACATCATAAACGCACAGACCATATGGATCCGATAGAAACCACAGAATCTACAGAGCCGGCTATATCAGGTACTATAAATAGGAATGTAAATGTGAAGGGGCTAGACAATGTTATACATTCAACATCGAGTAGCACTATTGAGTGCAAGGACAAAACATGGGAGGTAACAGGAGACAGCACGGATAAAGAAACAGGACAGGCGGCGGGTGGCTTATGGGACTTCCTTAGAGCCCTACCAACTCGCAATGAGATGGAGGCCTTTGTACAACGTCTAGAATATGGTTTCCATAAAGAGCTTCACACTGTAAACATTGAACTACAGGCTACTGGGCTGAAAATAGCAGAGGTTGAGCACTCAGTAGATACGTTAGCAGATCATGTGCATTTACAGGAAAAACGCATAGATGCTCAAGAATCACAAATACATACACTGTTCGAGCTAATGGAGAATCAAGATAATCGTAATAGACGCAACAATATTAGGATCAGGGGACTGTCCGAGACAGTTAGGGCAGAAGAACTGACACCAACAGTTAATAAAATTTTTACATCGCTACTAGGGAGACCAGAAGAAACAACTCTAGAACTAGACAGAGTCCATCGGTCTCTTGGACCACGCAACACAGATCCAGACAAACCAAGGGACATCATTTGCCGTGTTCATTTTTACATAGATAAGGAGGAAATCATGAGGAAATCTAGAGAGAGGGGACAAATTAAGGTTATGGAGAACTCCATTCAATTACTACACGACCTATGCCCATTTACATTGGAGAAGAGGAAGGCGTTAAGGCCATTACTTAAAATGCTGCAAGATCGCAATATTGTATATCGCTGGAATTTCCCTTTCCAATTACAAATTAAAAAAGAGGGTAGGTGGTATAACCTACGAGACCCCTCAGACATTCCGACAATACAAACTGTTATGGGACTACCAGACCTTCCGCCGATAATTTGGCCCCAGACTTATACACCGTTTAGAAGGACTGAACGTCAAGGGGGTGAGGCAACAAAACAGCAAGATAATTGTAAAGATTAATCGGCTAATAAAAGCATGGAAATCATTATTGTTTATATAGTGTATAGGCTGAAGAGTCCTGTTGGAGGGGCATCGCCCCTCTCCCACTCTCTCTCTTTTTTTTTTTCCCTACTTTTTCACCCCTTTTCTCTCTACTTTTTAACTTCTTATCCCCATCGTTCTTCAGCTCTTCCCTAATTGTGCTTTCACCGCATATTCTTTTATTTTACCCTCCCTCACGTGAGTTAATATTAAAATAGAATTATTGACTTTAGAACCGAAATACCCATGCAACTATAAACTTTTGATAATTATAGCACACAGAGTGATTTTTTTTTTTTTGCAACTATATTGCATGGTCTAAATGAGGGGTGGTAATAATAAGATCCTTGGATATATGATAGAAATTGCAAGATTTACGATATAAAGCATATAGTTTATAGTTTTGAATATATGTATGATTATAGCATATATACAGAGTATGTGTACTCACTGTTTTAATTTCTTCTTATTTTTATATTTCTTATTGCTTTTTTTCTCCCCTTTTGATATTCGCACTTTTATGTTGTAATATTCAGGTACTGGGAGGTACACAGTTTATGAAATGCTTGAGTTATATAAGGGGGAGGGGGGGGAAGGGGGGGGGGGGGGGGGGGGGGGAGGGAGGTTGAAGTGGGGAAAGATGGCTCTAAGAGGTATATAATTATACAAATCACCAACTTTTTTCTAAACGACTGAAAGTCCAGATCTACTGCGGAGAGGTACCCTCCGTGTTCGTCAAGTCTTTTCTCCCCCTAATAGGTACCCCAGCCCTCTGGTAGGGCTTGGGGTTTTTTTTTCTTTGGGATATATCCCAAAACCTTAGGGGACCTGAGTGTGTATTTTTTTTTTTTTTTTTTTGCCCTTTTTTTTTTTTTTTTTTCCTTCTGTCTTCCTCCTTCTCCCCTTCAGTCTCCCATTTACCTATCATGGCAGTAAACTACTCGTCCCCGGCTGTGTTGAAGCTCTGCACCTATAATGTTAAAGGACTGAATAACAAATCAAAAAGAGGTCAAATTCTTTATAGTATGCATAAAGCGAAGGTAGACATTATTTTACTCCAGGAGACCCATTTCCGCACAGGTAGTATTCCAGTGTGTTCAGGAAAACATTATTCCCAATGGTTCCATAGTACTATGTCAAACTCTAAAGCAAGAGGGGTATCTATTGCTTTTCATAAACAGTTGCCGATACAATATTTGAATCATAAAGCAGACCAAAATGGTAGATACCTCTTTTTAAAAATTAAAATATGGAATAAAACTTTCACAATTGCAAATTTCTATATCCCAAACCAAGCCCAAACAACAACAATTTCAAGGTATCTTAACCTTCTAGCTGAATTCGCAGAAGGTTCAGTCCTTGTAGGGGGAGATCTCAATCTAGCTCTGGATCCTATACTAGACACTTCAGCCCAAAGATCAAACACTCCATACTCTTGTTTGAGAGCACTGAAAAAAAACTTTTTTGACCACAGGCTACTTGACCTTTGGCGGATCCTAAACCCTAAAGACCGTAACTACACTTATTTCTCTTTAGCACATAAAACATACAGTAGGTTAGATTATTTTTTAACAGGTCCTAAAATACTTGAATGGCACCCACAAATGGAAATAGGATCTTTTATTTGGTCCGATCACTCCCCAGTATTTTTAACAATAACTCCTCCCCAGACGCAGGGGACGAATTGGTCCTGGCGCCTGAACGATAAACTAATGACAGATCAAACCTGCCACAGGGCAATTATAGCTACAATCAATAACTTTATTACAGACCATGAACAAGACGACACTGCACTCCCGATAAAATGGGAAGCTTTCAAAGCTGTACTCAGGGGGGTGTTTATTCAACACGGCTCGCGTATCAAGAAAGAAAAGTCTAAAAATATTGAAATTATCTTGACAAAACTTAGCTCGCTAGAAACTCAACATAAAACACATCCATCAACAGATTTATTAGCTGATATAACACGCACAAGGGCGTCTTTACTACAGATCTATGACGCCTACCATAGTTCATACCAACAGAGGCGAGCTCTAGGTAGGTATAGGTACGAGAATAAATGTGGGAGATTGTTAGCTAATAAACTGCATCCACGATCTTCTCAGACTTTTATATCAAGTATAAAAAAAACATCGGGAGAGCTTACATCGGACCCATTAACCCTTCAACAAATATTTAAGGAATACTTTTCGGCCCTATACAACCTGCCCCCAATATCTTCTTTGGGAGAGAATGATATTGAAAGTTATGTACGAGAAAACGCTTTACCAATAATAGATGATGGTAATGAGATCGCTCTGGACGCACCATTTTCACATAAAGAACTACTAGATGTAATCACTAATATACCATCAGATAAAAGTCCAGGCCCGGACGGTTTCACCCCAAAATTCTATAAAACTTATAAAGAACAGCTATCACCATTTATGCTTCAAGTATTTAACTCTATTTCTCTTAATAACCAATTTCCAAAACAGTCTTTGGAATCACATATTACTTTGATCCCAAAACCAGATAAGGACCCAACACTATGCTCTAGCTATCGACCGATATCTCTGATTGGGGTAGATATAAAAATCTATGCCAAACTGATAGCGCTCCGCCTTCAGCCTCTCCTCCCTGGCCTAGTACATACAGACCAAGTAGGATTTGTTCAAGAAAGAGAAGCACGTGATAACACGATTAAAACTTTTCTCCTAATGAATCACGTTAAAACAGCTAAAATACCGGTATGCCTTTTCTCAGTCGATGCAGAAAAGGCATTTGACCGGGTAGGATGGGCTTTTTTGAAACAAGCATTAATACAAATAGGTATGGGGGCAAATCTATTTAATAAAATTATGGCGCTTTATACCGATCCAGCGGCCAGGATAAAGATTAATGGATCGCTGACATCGAGAGTTAGTATACAAAATGGCACACGCCAGGGATGCCCACTTTCCCCCCTACTTTATGTTTTAGTGATGGAGTATTTGGCAACAGCAATTAGACAGAACCCATCCATAACAGGCATAAAAATTATGGAAAAGGAAGTAAAGTTAGCTCTATTTGCTGACGATCTATTACTCTATGTTACTAACCCCCATATTTCATTACCTTCTATAATATCTGAATTTCAGCGCTTTGGAACCTTGAGTAACTTTAAAGTAAATATACAGAAATCAGAAATCCTTAATGTATCATTGACATCACAACAAATTATAGATATAAGAAACAATTTTTCGTTAAAAATTTGTTCAGAAGCGCTGAAATATTTAGGTATTAAGATTCCTTCCGACCCAATCAACCTCTATCTAATGAACTATATCCCTCTCTTGCAACATACTCTACTAGATTTGAAAAAATATGATGCTAAACAACATTCATGGTTTGGGAGGATCAATATACTAAAAATGGATATAATACCGCGCTTCTTATACCTTTTTCAAACCATCCCTGTGCCTATCCCCAGATCTTTTTTTTCAAATTTACAAACAGCATTTGCAAAATTTATCTGGGGATACAAGAAACCTAGATTACGCAAGAAATTATTATTAGCTCCAAAGAATAAAGGAGGAGTAGGTGCACCTGATCTGTATTATTATTATGCTTCGGCAGTCTTGACTAGACTAGTGAACTGGTTCCATCACTCGAAAATAAAACAATGGGTAGAAATAGAACAGGGTTTAAACCAACTGGACCTCAAGGCGATACCTTGGTTAAACTTATCCACCAGAGATATCGGTCGAGAGCTACAAAAAAATATGCCCCCCCTTACATCTCATTTATTAAAAATTTGGGCAAAAACAGTTGTACAGCTAGAATTGTCCTCCTTTATTGGACCAATGACCCCGCTTTTTGACAACCCCAACTTCCCACCGGCAGTAAACCGTACACATTTTTTAATTTGGAACAAAGAGTCCCATCTAAGATTGGGTCAAACTCTTTGCCAAGGAAGAGTCCCCTCCTTACAAAACCTATTCCCCACGCAACAACCATCGGGTATACAAAGGATGGAATATTGGCAACTAATGTCTTTTTGGTCATCTATCTCACCTAATAGATCCCTATACAGAGAGCCAACCCAAGTTGAAAGTCTTTTGTTACAAGATTCTAAACCAAAACACGTTCTCTCTAAGATATATAAGATGCTTACCACAAAATACTATTCGGAGCCACCAGAATTTATAAACAACTGGGTAAAGGAGATTAATGTTCCAATCGAGGCGGAAGACTGGGAGAAGGCGTTTAATCTAATCTATTGTTCATCAATAGCAATTAAAGCACAGGAAACTAGCTATAAAATCCTTTCAAGGTGGTATTGGACCCCAGTGACTCTACAGCGTATATATCCAGATAGATCAGATAAATGCTGGCGTTGCCACACAGATAGGGGCTCATTGCTCCATATCTGGTGGGAATGCCCCCAAATTCATAGTTTCTGGGAAAAGATCACACAAATGTATACTACAATCACAGGGGAGGTAATACCCAACACCCCTCAAATTACCCTTCTCTCTATCCTACCAGGTACATATAAAAACATAAAAAAAGTCTTCTCTGCCAATGGTTGACAGCAGCAAGATTGGTTATACCAAGGCACTGGCGTTCAACTCAGTCTCCATCAATAATGGAATGGGCTATAGAAATGGACAATATAGAAAGATTAGAAAAACTTTTAGCATATGAAATAGGCAACAAGGAGGAATGGATGCGGATATGGGCCCCTTGGAGGATGTAAAGAGAAATATAGTTAAATTAGATAATAGCGAAGGTAAGAAATCAGTTCATATAATATGGATCACGGTAACAATAGTCAGAGCTTCGACACTGGGAAAGAGAGAGGGGGCGGGGGGAGAGGGGGAATGTTGGGATATAAATCTGTGTTTTTTCCTTTTTTTTTTTTTTTTTTGTGTCTGTACTGAGCGTTAGTTTTTTTCTTTATTGTTTTTGTTTGGTGAAGTAATAGTAACTGTGTGTAAAGACATTTACAAGAACCATGTTGGATTAATTAAGTGATTCAAACTTTTGAGCAACAATGTAATTGTCTAAAAATGTCCTAGTCTGTATAATTAATGAATAATAAAATAAGATTGATGATAAAAAGTAAAAAATATTGTGTTTTTTCAAACTTGTCCCTCTTAATTTGTTTATAGCGCAAGAAATAAAAACCGCAGAGGTGATCAAATACCAACAAAAATAAAGCTCTATCTGTGGGGAAAAAATTATAAAAATGTTATTTGGGTACATCCTTGCATGACCGCGCAATTGTCATTCAAAATGCGACAGCGCTGAAAGCTGAAAAATGGCTTGGTCAGGAAGGGGGTGTTCGTACCTGGTAGGCAAGTGGTTAATGTATTAAGGGACAGGGGGTTTCTTTGGATAATAAAAAGCTCTACACTTTTACACTATGAGGCTTCCTCTTTCCTTTATTTGTCCGAGTATTATGGAAAATTTTCAGTTGATTGGATTCTGCTGAATCAGAGGATGTTGGGTGTCTGCATAACGGCTGATCGTTTATTAAGGGTCGGACAGATGTTCGTTTGGCAGTGATCGTAGTCACCCCATACATACCAAGAGGCTTTGACTGATCTACAAACTGGTGAGTGCAATTCCTATAGGGAGTGCAAGCACTAGACATATCAATGGTTGAACGTTTAAAACAGCTGATGAAGCATCTATGAACTACTACATGCAACAGTCTGATTTTGAACTTCGATTGCATTTGGATTTATAGATTATTAATCCTTTATTTAATCATTTTAAAACTTTTAGCGCTGCTGAAGTTTGACAGACTAATTTTAGGTTTTATTAGAATTATAGTTTTGATGGCTTCCTTTTTATATATGTATGTATATAAATATTATACAATGTACATACACAGTGCCTTGAAAAAGTATTCATACCCCTTGACATTTTCCACATTTTGTCATGTTACAACCAAAAACGTGAATACATTTTATTGGGATTTTATATGATAAACCAACACAAAGTGGCACATAATTGTAAAGTGGCAGGAAAATGATAAATGGTTTTCAACATTTTTTACAAATAAATATCTGTAAAGTGTTGCGTGCATTCAGTCAATACTTTGAAGAACCACCTTTCGCTGCAATTATTACTGCAAGTCTTTTTGGGATGTCTCTACCAGCTTTGTAGATCTAGAGAGTGACATTTGTGCCCATTTTTCTTTGCAAAATGGCTCAAGCTTTGTCTGATTGGATGGAGAGCATCTGTGAACTGCAATTGTCAAGTCTTCCTACAGATCCTTAATTGGATTTAGGTCTGGACTTTGGGCCATTCTAACATGAATATGTTTTTAATCTAAACCATTCCATTGTAGCTCTGGCTGTATGTTTAGGGTTGTTGTCCTGCTGGAAGGTGAACCTCATTAAACGTACAAAATACAAACACCAAGTAATTCTCTAAGTCTGAAAATTTAAAAACCTGAAAGATTGAGCCGTCTAAGGCAAGAAGCAAGAACAGCTGAAAACTGAAATCTGGTAAGCGGGGAACTGTTCTGGTGGATAAAAAAGGAACCCTCGCATGAGGGGCGCACAGCCAAAAAATTTGATACCAACACTACTGGGCATACTCTCGGATCCGGGGAACTAGCCAGAGGCACCCATTGACCTTTACCCAATCCAAAAGTTTTTGACCTGCAAATAAAGACACAAAGATTATCCGGCCCCAAGACTACATGCCTGAACAAAAGAAAAGAAGAGGAAGACCTATTCCTAGCCGTAAATTCACCGATCCTTAAAGCACCGAAGAAAGTGACCGAGAATGCTGCCCTGAAAAGAAAAACTTCAAACATAGATGTACAAACAACCTCCAGGACCGATAACAGGTTGATTAATAACTCCACAGAAATAGGCCGACGGCCATCCTTAGAAGGAGCCGATTTCCGAAAGCCCTTCAAAATTTGCCTGACTTGAAAAAATGAAGTAAGCGCTTGGCGGTCGGAAAATTTGAGAAAAAAGGAAACACCAGCCACAATCTTGTTAATTGAACCCGGACTCATACCTGCATTTATTAACGAAGATATGAAAGCCAGAGCGACATAACCATTCACCTCCAGAACCCCTGTACCGTGCTGAGAGCAGAAAGAACACCATCTGGACCATGCCAAACCATATTCCTGCCATGTCTTCGGAGCCAGTGAGCCCCGGAGGTGAGTAGCCATCAGTCCCAAATCAAGCCCCAGAGGAAATCTGGGCAGGGGGTGCCCGTTTGGTCCGCCGCAGGCGCCAAATCCCGAAAACGTTGGAACTGTGAACGAGATAAAGCGTCAGCTATATCATTCTGTAAACCAGGTAAGTACTGAGCCTTCAACCAAATGTTACAACGAAAACAATGTAATACTACAAAACGCAGTAGCTTAATCACCATTTCAGATTTTGATGACAGCGTGTTTATGGCAAATAGAACGCCTTTGTTATCTGTATGTACTAGCACCCTCCGATTCTTAAAGAACTCCTTCCATATTATTAATGAAACTACGACAGGAAAAAGTTCCAACAGGACTATATTCCGTATAACTTCCCCCTGTAGCCAGCTGGGGTGCCATTCAGAAGCACACCAACTGCCGTTCAGAAAAGCCCCAAAACCTGATGAACCAGCTGCGTCGGTGAAGAAATTTAATTGAAAATCATCCATAATAGATTGTTGCCATACTGTTGAGCCATTAAAATTAGAAAGGAAAGCATCCCACACCTTCAAGTCCTCTTTCACATTTGCTGACAGGTGAATATGTGAATATGGGGACAGCAAACCACTTGTGGCCAAGGCGAAACGCCTTGAAAATATCCTGGCCATCGGGATCACCCTGGCTGCGAATGCAAAAAGCCCCAATAGGGATTGCGCCTCTTTCAACAATACTTTCCTTTTGGACAAAAACAATGAAATTAATAATCTCAACCGGCACAGCTTTTCTTCCGGTAGCCGAAACTCCATTCGCATTGAGTCGATTGTGATGCCCAAAAATTCAATCGTCGTGGCCGGGAGGACCGTTTTCTCATGGGCGATAGGAATCCCAAAAAGGGTACACGTCCTCAAAAAAGTGTCCAGCGATTTAGAACACAATTGTGAGTCCACTGGACCAATGAACAAAAAATCATCTAGGTAGTGTAACAGGCCCCCCTCCGGGAGGCACTGTGCTACAACCCAGTGCAAGAAGGTAGAAAAGGCTTCAAAATAAAAACATGACAAGGCAAAACCCATTGGTAGACATTTGTCAAAATAAAATTGATCCTTAAAATTAAACCCCAGGGAATTAAATCCCTGCGGATGCACGGGCAGCAGCCGGAAGGCAGACTTGATATCTGCCTTAGCCAACAAAGCCCCCTGCCCAAATTGACGTAACAGCATCAGTGCTTCATCAAATGATGCATAGGACACCGGGGCCAGGACCCCAGAGACCTCATCATTTAGTGAACAACCTGCTGGATAAGACAAGTGGTGTATGAGTCGAAAACTCCCCTTCTCCTTCTTGGGAACAATTCCCAAGGGGGAGAGGCGGAAATTCTCAAAAGGTGGAAGCTTAAAAGGCCCCGCTACTCTACCCTCAGCGATCTCTTTATTGATTTTTTCCTGTACAATGTCAGGGTGCATCCTGACTGAGCGTAGATTCTCAACCCGGACGCACCCAGAACCTGAATATGAAGGGACCAAAAAACCATTAGCAAAACCCTCAAACAGCAGCCGAGCCATCGTGCGGTCTGGGTATTGTTCTAGCCAAGGCTGCATGTTTGATAATTTCACTGGCGTCCTGGCCCTTCCCTCCTGTCTCCCTGGGTACTGCTGTAGAGGAGGATGCGGCCGATTTACGAAAACACCTGTTTGCAGGATGGGCACCACTGCAGAAAGAGCATTCATGCCTATATCTGCAATTAGCCAAGAATTTACAATGCCCTTCGTTGAAGGCGAAACAGCATCCCTTGCGAAAACTATTCTGTGGGGGCACTACCCGGGGAGCAAACTGCGGCTTCTGTGGCAGCATGAGGTTTAGCCATAGACCCACATCCTTGCAACCCCATTGCAACATTGGGTGAACGGCCAGTTTTTGCCTAAAGTTCTCATCATAAGTGAACCATGCTATACCCCCAAAATGGCGAAAAGCCTCCGCTATTATATCCACATGCTGAAAAAGCCCTGAACATTTCCCAGGAAAACGCTCCCCTAGCACGGCCGCATAAATGCAAAAGGCCTGCAACCAATTCTGAAAAGTTTTTGGTATGGACTTCTTACGATCCTCCTCTGCTCTGTCATCAGAGCGTTTATCAACTCTAGCCATAAATTCTTTGGAAGCTGGCAATAAAGACATTAGATCAATAAATTCACCTTTCCAAATTTTATCCTTTACAGTATCTGTTAAGTGAAAACCCAGCGGGGAAATGTCGCATGGCATAGGCAGCCTAAATGATGACTCAGCTGCCCGTGGAGAAGTGGCTGCTTGATTTATGCGCCTGCCTGTCTGCGGCAGCACCCCACCTGCTGATAACTCAGAAGCATCTGCGTGCACACCTGATAAACTGCGCCATACTGGGCTTACTACATCCACCCGCACGCCATCATTAGGCTGCTGTATAGCACCACTAAAGTGTGCCCCTCCAAAAACCGTGTCATTCCTATTATCCTGAAAAGCACCATGATACTGTGCGCCATTAGTTTCTTTAATACCACCATAAGCAGAGTTCTGCAAACATGCACCAGACCGCTGTGCCCCTTTAACGTCATTTTTAGTGATAGAAAAAGCACCAAACTTTTGTGCACCTGTATCATTAACCACACCAGCACCATCTGTGTGTAACCCATGAAAATTATATAAATCCTCCTCAAACTTTTTTACCTCAGTACCACCTGTGTGTACCCCTTTAAGATCATTTACAAGGCTAGATAAGGAAGTCATTAACAAACACATGTCATTAACAGGGATGTTGTAACATGTCTCACCACTGGGCGAACTCCCCTCCTTTAGGCTGGAAGCTGCTGGCTGACTGCATTCTTTCTCAGTAGAGGCAGCGTCCTTGAGAGGCATGCTGCTGGCTCTCCCCTTCTTCCGCGGGACAGGAGAAGCAGAGGACTTTGCTTTCTTCTTCCTCCTTGCTGGCTGTAGGCGCGGACTGCGCATGCTGGCTGTAGGCTCCACCATCTTTTCCCCAGTGACATCCTCGGCCATGCTGAGGGGCGGACCATGCGGAGCCATGTTGGGGCTGTCCTCCAGGCATCTCTGTAGCCACTCCTCTCCTCCAGCTCCCTCCGCCTTCTCTATTAGGCGGCGCAGCAGCGCCTCGCGGTCTCTGGAAGCCTCCATCTTCTTCTGTCAGCTCTGCAGGGGTAGGGGGTCCCGGTCTTGCTTCAGAGAGACAGGTAAGGCCGGACGATCCGCTCTAAAAGGGCCCCGTTTCGCGGGCTTTAGCGCTCCCGCCGCCATCCACCAATCAGGCGCTGTTGCTAGCCTGCTGCATTCACCAATAGCAACCTGCAGATGAGAAATCATTCCCCTCATACTCCCCCATGTTCGCCCTGCATATTGCAGGGCTTGCCATTCTCAAGTCTTCTGCAGACTCTAACAGGTTTTCTTCTAAGATTTTCCTGTATTTGGCTCCATCCATCTTCCCATCAACTCTGACCAGCTTCCCTGTCCCTGCTGAGAAAAAGCATTCCCCCAACATGATGCTGGCACCACCATGTTTCACAGTGGGGTTTGTGTGTTCAGGGTGATGTGCGGTGTTAGTTTTCGACCACACATAGTGTTTTTGCTTTTAGCCAAAAAGTTTTTAATTTTGGTCTCATCTGACCAGAGCACCTTCTTCCACATGTTTGCTGTGTCCCCCACATGGCTTCTTGCAAACTGCAAACAGGACTTCTTATGGCTTTCTTTCAACAATGGCTTTCTTCTTGCCAGATTTGTGGAGTGCACGACTAATAGTTGTCCTGTGGACAAATTCTCCCAGTGAGCTGTGGATCTCTGCAGCTCCTCCAGAGTTACCATGGGCCTCTTGACTGCTCTTCTGATTAATGCTTTCCTTGCCAGGCCTGTCAGTTTAGGTGGATGGCCATGTCTTGTAAGTATGTTCAAAGCTTGGAATTTTTTTTTATTTTTTATAACCTAACCCTGCTTTAAACTTTTCCACAACTTTATCCCTGACCTGTCTGGTGTGTTCCTCGGCCTTCATGATGCTGTTTGTTCACTGAGGTTCTCTAACAAACTTCTGAGGGCTTCACTGAACAGCTGTATTTATACTGAGATTAAACTACACACACCTTGGTATGAGGCTTGGTGAATGCCAGGAGTTTCTCTGTAGGGCAGAGCCTCTTTCCTACAATGAAGTCTAGACCAGCATTTTGGCGCTCAGCACGTTCAAGGTCAGGTTTCTGCCCAGCTTATCTTGTTTAAGGAACTATTGGTTTAGATTGTTTTTAACTGTTTGATTTAGACCTTTGTACAGGGAGTTTTCCTTGTAACTTCCACTTGTGACCCCATAGGATCTGCATAAGGACAAAATGGAATTGTGGCCCAGAACGACTTCTTTCCATATGTGTTTTTTATTTTTTTTGGGTGTTTTTTTTTGGCCTTTTATTTCAAGCAGAAGGTAGTTGTCCTGTCCATCTGTCTTCCTCCAGTTTACCCAAAGGAAACTTATGAACCACATGTGCCTTCCAGGTGGGTAAACACCACCCTCTGTGTATACGTGTACCGATTGATGCACCCATGTGAACAAGGCCTAAATATAACGAAGTGAAAATGACTCACTAAACAGCAAAAGATGAATTTATCATAATGATATAAATATATAAAAAACGAGTGCTTGAAACAATTATTTAAAATTCTTAATAAACATGATTCATAAAGATTCTGAGAAACAAATGTGGCGCTTTCATCCAGGCCCGGAAACCAATCCTGAGGGGGAGGGAACTCCAAAGAACGGTTCCACAGAAGCGTCTACTTATTGATATCAATAATCCAATATATATAGCAACAATGTAATGGACCGTGCTATATCAATATGTATGAGATAATTCAAATAAATCAATCCAAAGTGAGGAAATAACACATACATTCGTGAAGTGAATACATAAATTAAACATGAATAAAATGATGAAGTGTATAGATATAGGTAGTGAAAACGCCCAACACGATGCGTGAGTTAATAAAAAATGGATATAAAAAAATTCCTGAATGGTACACAAATATCTATGTGCTAATAAATGTGCAAAATGCAAATAATGCAATTATTGCAAAGATTCATAGACAGGTGCAAAAAAGGGGGGGTTGATCCAATTAATAAAAAAAATGCAAAAATAGCCAGGATGTGCAAACAAGCATGTGAAAAAAAAACAAACACAACCATCTAAGAATGTGAAAATCCAAATAATGACGGTGTTAGTAAATAAATGTCCAGTGTGTTCAAAATTAATATGCTACAATAAAGTGTCCAGTGCAATCAGGATTGCCATTAGCAATAGAACTCCCATACACGGTACAATCGACAGCTCCTGTGTAATGGTTCCTCCTACTCAGAGTGTGCTCTTTGTGTAGTGGTGGTGAACTCTTCCATGCAAGAAAGTGCCGAAATTTACCTTTAGGCAAGAGGATAACCGCCTTTTCAGTAAGCAGGAAGAAAAGAAGACAAATCACTTCCTTGTGGTTTCTCCAAGTGCGTGTCCTTACTGCCCTCTTAGATTCTCTCCATAGGTCCCGCAGACATAGGGGCAGAAAGAGGGAGACATTCCATTGTGTAGAGTTCAAAAATATAATTTTATTTAAGGATAAAGTAAACTTAAGGTTGGTAATTACAAATACAGGCAGCGGTATTAACAAAGCCCGACCCCGGGCTAGATAATCGTGCTTAGGTCACCTGACTCTGACTCCTCACACGATCTCGGCCGGGGTCGGGCTTTGTTAATACCGCTGCCTGTATTTGTAATTACCAACCATGCATTTGCATTATGCACATTTATTAGCACATAGATATTTGTGTACCATTCAGGAATTTTTTTATATCCATTTTTTATTAACTCACGCATCGTGTTGGGCGTTTTCACTACCTATATCTATACACTTCATCATTTTATTCATGTTTAATTTATGTATTCACTTCACGAATTTATGTGTTATTTCCTCACTTTGGATTGATTTATTTGAATTATCTCATACATATTGATATAGCACGGTCCATTACATTGTTGCTATATATATTGGATTATTGATATCAATAAGTAGACGCTTCTGCGGAACCGTTCTTTGGAGTTCCCTCCCCCTCAGGATTGGTTTCCGGGCCTGGATGAAAGCGCCACATTTGTTTCTCAGAATCTTTATGAATCATGTTTATTAAGAATTTTAAATAATTGTTTCAAGCACTCGTTTTTTATATATTTATATACATAATTATTTATTTATTCCTCATAATTTAATTGTAGTGCATTTTACTGTGATTTTTGGTATTGTTCATTTATCTTGCAAGCGCCACATTTTTTATTTTATTTTTTCATTTACTATTGGTGTGGGAACACTTTAATGGTGGCTGCGGCATCTTTGTTTTGACTTATATTTTTATATTGATCCCTCCTTGGTGGTTTGCGCATTTGGTCTCCCCCCTGTACGCATATCATAATGATAGCTGCTATTAAAGAAAACACAAAAAAAAAAATTAGAACTTTTATTTGTGTTCACTATAGCCATGTGAAAGTTGAATATTGGGGTTAATGATGTAAGGCCTTTCTCTCCATTAACCACTGTCCAGTAGCTTAACTGGGACAAACTTGATATCCATGTTGAGGCCTTGTTGGAGTGGTGGCTCTGCAGAGGTCCAGGATTACTCTCCTGTGTCTGGATCGCCCTGTGACTCATCTGCCTGAGATGGTGGAAGCTGCGTCTTCATTCTGAAACTAAATATATCCAGGTATTTATATATGTAAAACTGTAAACATACTGTACAAAATTAAAGACCCCATGTCACTTTACCCTTTTCAGCATTAAAGGCATTTAGTTCACTTTTTCAGAAAAAAAGAAATGGTTAACTACTAACACCCAACAACTTCCTTACCACACCTGGAATCCAATTGAATCAGGCTGAGCAATGCTCAGCCATTCTCAGGGAGCTTTGTATTTTCTGAATAAATACAAAGCTTCTTCTGGCTGGCTGAGGTGGGCGGATGACATCACATTCTCTGACTCATTCATTCATAGAATACAAAGCACCCTCTGAGCAGAGCCCACCCTGACTCAATTTTGTTCTGGGTGTGGGAATGGTGTTTCCCATCCCACTGTCAAACACAGCGCTGTATACTGTATCTAGCTGAGATTACATACAGTCCATAGATCGCTGAGGGACGCTGCATGTCTTTTTTTTAACAAGAAAGACGCTGCATGTCTTTAGTGAAGTAAATGGCTTGGTTGGGCTAACTTAGTGCAAACAAACAATTTAAACGTCACTAAAAGCTGGAGATTAACTTTAAGGCCAAGTTCTGGTCAAAATCTGATTTTAGGAGGCCAGAATGCAAAGTACAGAGTGATCTCTGAGATTGAAGTGCATGTGTTCACACCAGACAAAAAAGACTTTCCAGGTGCAATTATATATTCCTGGAAGAGAGCTATCGTGCTTCATGCTTGAGCAAGGTAGATATTACAGACTCTGAGACCCTTCTATCCTTAAGCCTAGTACACATAGGCAGAATGTTGGGCGAGATCTGCCGGTTCAAAAAAAAAAAACCTGAGGAACTTTTCTAGTAGAAGTTTGCTTGGGATGCATTCCTGGCCAGCCCCAACTACTCCAGATGAAAGGGAAGGCTAGAGAATAGATTTGTTGAAACGAATCACTTAGGCCTAAGGCCTGAAGCAGCTGAATGATTTTGTCGACATTTTCTAAAAGCTGCAAGGTGGAAGAGTTCTTCATAAGAAGTCGTCTACATATCCTGTGACCTGGATATTCTGAGCAGGGTAAGCAGATGTGCTAAGACCTTTGTGAACATTCTAGAAGAAAAGCTAAGAAAGTGCTGATAAGGTGCGTAAATGGGAACATGTAGATGGACATCTTTGGATGTCCACAGATGCCATGTATTCCCCTTGTCTCGAAGAGGTAATTACTGACCTTTGCAGATTTCATGTGAAGTTTTGGGGTTTTTAAATCCAGAATTGAACAAATACCCCTGTTGGGCTTTGATACCATAAAAAGGTTTGAGTAGAAACCTCATCAACTGGTCTTGCGGTGGTACTGGTACAAAGACTCCCTGGGATAAGTGGTGGTTCTGGGCATTTTTCAAATCTAACTGTTCTTGGGCAGTTGTTTTTTTTATTTGAATGCACAAAGTGGTGCAGGGGTAGTTTTGTTGCCCCCTTTTTTGTATGCCTTTGAAGCACATTGAACCCATAGGTCTAGGATATCTGTGACCCAAAGAGAGGCAAACTGTAACAGCCTCCCCGCACTCTTAGCAGTGAAGGTGCCCCTTTGTGAAGAGGACATCAGGGAAGGCTTAGTAGCCCTGGTGGGCGAAGTCTTTCATCAAATTGAATTTAGTAAAGCATTTGCACTTTTATGGCGATATGGCCTTTTATAAAGGTCCTGTGCCATATCCAAAAAAAGCTCTGCTGCCAGTTTCCACAATTTTCAACAAATAGTGCCACTTTTACAGGGTGGCGTTCTAGGTGCATCAAATTCAAAAAGGCAAATCTCCAGTTTGTAGAAACCAGAGGAATTAGGACCAACTCTAAGTTGGTATATAGAGACTAGCAAAGTTCCTGTATGCTGTTACACCCCCCCCCCCCCCACTGGTTGGCTGACAGTGGGTGATACCGGAATGGTGAAGATGAGGGACTAGTTCGCCATCAGGTCTACTCTCTACTTATGATTGACAGCACGCAGATTCCATAGCCTATGGCAGGCTGTCTATTGGCTATGAAATTCACCTATGGCCAGCTGTCAACCACAAGGGAAGCGGTCCTGATGGGGAACACGCAGCTACAAAACTCATCTGCTCCTCTGTCAGCCTCTGCACAACAACTGTTGGAAACAGCTACATGAATTTGGGGTACCATCGGGTACATAGGCAAGCACCAACATTAGTTGTGTGGGGAGGCACAATGGAATTCTAAAGAGTGTCAGACACTCTCTTTATGAATTCCCCAGTTTGATTATTTTGGTAAAAGTAAAATTGCCATTCCATTTTTCTAAATTATGGCCATACTACATTACTTCACTTTGCAAAGTTTTCACTCCAGCAGGTACTTTTAAAACGTCTGCAAACTTCTAGATAGTGTTGGACCCCCACCTGCTCCTATTGGTCCATCACTATGATGGGTAGCCTCATTGGCCAATAGGAATAGGCAGGTGCCAGTAGGGGCAATCAGCCTTTGGCTATATCAGATAATGCCAAAGCTGTGCCTTTGGGAATGGGCAGTGACCATGACAGAAGCATTTGGGAGGCTGTTGCAGGTATGACAGGCTCTTTAAGGCATGAAACCCTTATAAAACACTTGGTGAATATCTGCAAAAGCTGTCAATCATCTGACAGACTTTGAATAACAAACAAACAACTGAACCAAATTTTATAAAGGCTTACTAAAATTATCTCACAGATGTTGGCAATCTATGCAGTTCTGTCATACCCTCCAACAAACCCATATCTGATATCGGACTTCACTGCCTGGTACATCCAGTACAAAAGCCTCTATGCACTTCTAAATTAATTACCTGATCATATGAGATATTATCAAAGCCATCTATTTGGCCCTCTTGTTCTGGTAGTGTTGGGCCATCCCCATGGTTTCTCTTCCATCTTCGGTAAATCAAGAAGACCAGCAGCAAGAACAGGAGGATGATGATCACACTGAGAACTATGGCCAAGATTGTTCCTGAATTGTTTTTTCCTGCTAGAACAAAAGTCCACAGTTTCACAATATAATCAGTTTTTAGTGATAACCTGTTTTGTATAAGATCTGTTCTACAAGATAACAATATGAAAGGTTGTTGAAGATCAGGCTGCAAGTCTTTAATAAGGCGTATATGTGGGTAGGGAAGTCCTGGAATGCAGACACTGCATTCAAGAAGCAAGTGAGCCGTTTCTTTTTTGAGGACATCTTTTTAAACCTACTCTTGACGTTATTATCAAGGATATCATTGGATTCCAGAGTGTCCACCTGCCTCAGCATAAGAAGTCTAGAGAAAGGTAAGCGAAGTTCTTTTATTTTTCCTCCCCTAATCCTGGAATAGGTATGCCTAGGCCTTCCCAATTTGATGCTCTGGCCACAAGGTCAGTGGTTAGAAGCCTACTAAACCTTCAGGAAAGTCTTCAGTGACATTTCTTAATTTCTTTACGGACATATAAATCCAATAGTTTTGTATGGAATCCATCGGTTATCATCCTTGTCTCTTCCCAGAGGGACCCTCTGACCTTCATGGTTATTTAGGAAGCAAACTTACTTATCACCATTCTCCCAGAGCTCTAACGCTCCAGTCTCTACTCTACACCTTAAAGCGAAGTTCCGCCTGGGTAAAAAAAAAAAATGAAGTCAGCAGCTACAAATACTGCAGCTGCTGACTTTTAATATATAGGCACTTGCCTGTCCAGGGAGCCCGTGATGTCGGTATCCAATGTCGACTCGTTCCTCGGCTCTGGGTGCAGGCAGCGGCATTCTTACTAAGGGAAACTGTAAGTGAAGCCTTACGGCTTCACAACCTGTGTCCTACTGCGCATGCACAAGCGGCGCTGCTATTTCTGAATGGTCCCTGCTATCTTCTCCCAGAAGGCAGCGGGGGGGAAGGAGGAGGGGCCAGACATTGCGTAGATTCCAGCGATCTTTCCCCAGAAGTGGGAGCAGATACCTGGATTTGACAGGTAACCGCTCCCCCCTCCTCCCTAAAAGGTGCCAAATGTGGCACCAGAGGGGGAATCCACAGAAGTTCCATTTATGGGTGAAACTTGACTTTAACTTTTCTCGAGGATGCTGGCCTGTGTTTTCCCTAATGCTTTCTTATGAAACCCACACTGTAGGATGTTTAGGCGACCTCCTCTGGAGCAGGACAGTTGACTTGGGCCTTGGTGAACAACGTCTTCCTGTTGGTCCAAAAGTCTTCAATATTCACCTGGATCTTGTATATTTAGAAAGCGAAGCTGGAAGCTTTTAATCACCCACAGGGCAGCTTAAACCAGAATATTTCTGCGGCTTTCTTGCTCTCCTGTCCCCTTCCACTGGTTAGGGAATTGCCCATCTGTCAGCTATAACAGGAGAATTGTGTGCCAAGGGGTCATCCTCTCTGAGGCACCCCTTTACTCCAGTATCATTGTAACCTGTCTGCCCCTGAGGAACAAGTAGTTCCTGACCTGGTAGATCGGTCTTCTAGGGTTGGTGAAGATATCTCTTCACACTTTCTGGAAGATCCTGTCATTGGACAATCTACAATCTGCAGTTCAAGAACAGGGTGCCCCTCCTACATTGCAGGATCATTCCCTGTACAGGTTGCCTGATACAGAAACTACTGAATAGCAACATGATGCTGATGTGCCTCTACAACTGAGAAGTAACGAGAGGTCTCTTTGTGGCAAGAAAATACATTTTGATACTGTTTTGGATGCAACCTTGTGTTCTAGTCCTGTCTGCTCTGCTCCCCTGAAGTGTGGTATTTAAGAGGCAATTTTTTCCCAACGGTGGCTTCAGGACATAAGGGAGGCATCTAGACATCTAAGTGCATTTCTGGTCCTGTGTAGCAGGTGGACGATGTCAGAGGTATGCTCCATGATACCCTGAGCTGTCTATAAGCTGAACAAGCCAATATCCAGATGTAGGTGTCCTCTTGACAGTCACGGGGAATGATCCAATGACACTGAGATTTGCACACCTGGGTCTAGGTTTTTCCCTGTTTGCTTTGCAGCCTCAAGAGCGGGTCTTTCTGGTAATCCTTCTTGCTCTGGTTTACCCAGGCAGATGTTTTTTTACTGTTCTGATAATGTCCTGATTGTTGCTTCACAGCCTGTGATGTATTCTTGGATCTGGGGAGTCAGGAACATCTCTAGCCCTGTGACTCTTAAGGCTCCAGAATAGGCAGGATATGTTCCATTAGGGCTTTGTTGTAAGGAGAGCCTTCTCCTTGCTAATGGGTGTGTGTTGAACTTGGTCCTCAGTTCTATCAGGTTTTCAGTCCTTTATGCTGTCTTAGGGTGAAGAAATCTATCCACCATCCCGTGCCTACCCTTGCATGGAAACTTCCCATGTACCTTACCCTGTGTAGTTATGCTGCCTTTGTGGGATCAAATCTTGGTTCTCTAGGTGGGCAGAAGAACCTCCAAGGAACTCCTTGGAGGTTCTTCTGTCGTAAGTCATCCTTATGAATCTTCCCTGATAGTTATTATCATGGTGAGCTTATTGTCTGCCGAGAGTAATTCTAGGTATGGACTTCCTTGTTCCTTTGATCCTTATGAGATCTGGTAAGACACTCTCCTCCAGTGGTTCTCAACTCCTATCCCCAGGACCCACCAACAGGCCAGGTTTGCAAGATAACTGAAATACATCATAGGTGATATCATTTGGTGCTCAGTAATTGCAGTATTCTAGATTGCATCTCCCCAAGATAATACTGGCCTGTTAGTGGGTCCTGAGGACAGGAGTTGAGAACCAATGCTCTACTCTTTGTTGACCATGGTTCAGGTTGTGAGTCTTTTCCACGCAGGGAAATTGTTTTCGTTCCACCCTTAAGGCTGGATAAGGTTGGCCAGTTTTTTCTTGCTTACGGTATGCGGTCTGGTGTTTTCCCTTCAATGCTGAAACGTTTCTCTCTTGGTTATGTGACACTTTATATTGGTCTTCAAGCATCAGGTGGAATTCCATTAGTTTCTTCTCCTGGTCTGGTGGTTATCTTGTCACCCTTACTGGGGAAAGGGGGAGGTTCAAGCTTCATCCAGTGCTAGCTTTGGGCATTGAGCCTTTAGGCGGCCCTTGAGCAGGAGGTAGGCCCCAGTTCTTTGTTAGGCCTGCTAGCAGTTTTTTGCTGTTGCCTGCCTCTCAGTTGGACTGCTTTTCATGTGAAGCTCGATGAGAAGACGTCCTGTGTCCTTAATGGACAAGAGAGGAAATAGTATTTTTGTACTCAGAATAAAATCCTTTTCTTGGAGTTTGAGGGATGCAGGTGTCCTTCTGTGTTTATCCTATGCTTTTGGTACTGCTTGCTATAAAATTAATATGTGACAATTGAAGGGGGGTTATCCTGCAGCTGACCTACATATTTTTATTTTATTTCAATCCCCCTGTAAGCAACAGTTTAATGCAATGGCGAAGACTTCCTTTGTCCCCCAATGGACTTCAAGAAAAGAGTTTTAAGATGAGCACAAAATTCCTTTGTCTTTTCTCTTGCCAGGTAGCTTTAACTGACATTTTATGCAGATTAAAAATTATCATTTTAATCTGTAGATGAATAAAAAAATAAATACAAATGTATCTTGTGTCTGAACAGTGAATTTAAACACTAGGGACTTGTTTACACCTACATAGGTGCATCGCTTTTCACAGAGCCATGCAAGCGTAGCGGACAGACTGGACTGTTTTTTGTTTTGTAAACTAAATGGGATTTTTGTAGAAGAGCATGCTGCAGCTGTGAGCCTAGTGTTTAGCTTATGGATGCTACATGGCCCCATTCACTTGAATGGGTCTTGATCGATGACACATCACAAATCAAAGAACTGCGGCCATGGCATGTGTGGAACCTTGTCCAGCTGCGTTTGCAGCTTAAGGGGCGCTGTAAAAAAAATGCAGCTCGTGACCTATTTCTACCGCCCCCCCTAACCGCAAGTGTAAACTAAGCCTGAGTCAGGTCCAACAGGTGAAAAAGCTGTTTTATTTGCACAGCAACTTATTGCCGGGAGCGAGGCATTAGAACAGGGTATGCTACACATGCCCAGTGCACTTCGATAGTGTGTAGCAGTGTAGCACACCCAATGTTCACAAGTGCAACTGTGGCCAGGCTATGAACATTCAATTATTTACATATTCTCATCAAGCAGAAAAAAAAAAAAAATCCCTCGCTGACCTCTCTAGCTGCAGACACTGTCTAGCTATTCATCCTCACTTTTCACAGCAGCACTGTTGAAATTCTCCTAGCAATTTAGCCACCCCTGCTTACCCGCAGTAACTCATCAGTTCAGCTCACACTGCTCTATCTTCTAGCAGTAAATCAGCAGCTCCGCTCACCACTTTCTGTGACAAATCTAAAGCCTTCTAATCACTAGTGTAAACACAAATCAGAAGTCCTAGAAGGAGGGAGCACGGTGATCTCAGCTGGATGGAGGACTTTAGTGCTTCTGCTGTGATCTATGAGGATAAAGTGCTCCACAGTGTCTGGAGCTACAAAAGTCAGTAGGGGCTACTTTTCTACTTGTTAAGAATATGTAAATACTTGTACTCTTTAAAAGAAAAGTATGTTTTTTTTATTTAATGTTTTATTCATACTTAGGTGGATGCAGCAACGGTTCAATGCTGCATCTGTCCCCTGGCGCCTCTACACTGAGAACTGAGAGATCGAATACTGCCGATCGCTTGGGTCTCACAGCTCCATGAGCAGAGAACTGGTGACTGTCGGTCACTGCTTTCTGCTCTGCTCCCTCCTCGCTCATTGGAGGGCTGTGGAGGGGGCAGGAGCGCCCGGCACAGTCTCTCAGTGAGGCTGAGCCAGGTGCTGGTCCAGGGATCTAGGCGGATCCCGACTCCATGGTCATGACATGGAGCCTGGACCGGCTGAAGTCCGCTCTCTGCTGAAAATGGTCACAGGAGTGCAAAACTAATTGCACTTTTGTAAACCATAGGAGAAGTACAGCCAAACGAGTTTTGGCTGAACTTCTCCTTTTAGGCATACATTCTTATTAGAAAGGCCCATCACGCTTTGCAAACTAAGTATCATAAATATGCCCTGTTATAAATGGTTATTAAAAATATAAATACACCGTAAATAAATAGATTAAAGCATAACTCCAGCCAAAACGATTTGGCTGAAGCAGGGAATGTTTTATTGTCTATGTCTCTATTTAATAATTTCAAAATATAAAATAGGTTAATACCTTTCTGCTTTGGCTCTGTATTACAGAGTAGGTCAGGGGTGTACTTCAGATTGTCCAGTGCCATGATGGCAGCTTGAGAACGAGAACCCTTGGATGCCTCAAATATAATCTGTAAGACAACAAGAATTATACAAGACTGGGCAAGGTAAAGAGGACCTGTTACTCTCAGCAGCCAGTGAGAGTCCTTGTTTCTTTTTTCCTTCCAGGATATAGAACATTAAACCTGATTGGTTGCTGTAGTAGACAGCAGTCCTCCATATTTTCTGTGGTACAGTTTTTCACAATTCCGATCATATGATATAAAGTGTATTTGTCACTGACACAGAGTGCGGGCAGTGTTTTTATTGCTGGCATTGTCAACTTTAGACTTGAAAGGTGAAAAAATTGTGCTTGTCCTGCCTGTTACAGCTAATCAGGTTATGGGGGTATGGGGGTGGTAGCGGTAAAGTGCTGCTAGTTTTAGCAGCGATTTACCGCTCTGTTTAAGCAGCGCTTTGCCGCCACTAGCGGTGCGCTCTTAACCCCCCGAAGGGGTTAAAAAGTGCCGCTGCCAATTGATTTAAATTTTTAGGAGTGTTTTAGGAGCAGTGTATACACCGCTCCTAAACCACCCCAAAGATGCTGCTTGCAGGACTTTTTTTTATTGTTCCGCAAGCGCAGAGGCGCTTTACAGGTGCTATTTTTAGCACTACAGTGCCTGTAAAGTGCCTCAGTGTGAAAGTGGCCTTTATGTTTGTGTGCTACCTAAAGTTCTCCTTTAAAGTGGTTGTATACCCTAATTTGTAATTTTTACCTGCAGGTAAGCCTATAATAAGGCTTACCTGTAGGTAAAATTAAAATCTCCGTCCTCTTGCGGCCGCCTCCCGCACTAATCTAGTCCCCGGTGCCACGACTGGCCTGCTGGAGCGTGGCGCGGCTGTCAGTGGGGAGGGAAGCGACAGGCGCCCCCATGACGGCCGCTGAGTTGACTGGCCAGACCGCCCGGGTCGTCTACGTAGCCGTAGGATAACTGGCCGAGGCGGAGCCTAATGCTCTGCCTTCCCTCCTCTGCGCAACTGCTTCATCTTCTCCCTGACGTGGTTGGTGATGGTGAGGACTCTGGAGGGGAACCTGGAGGCTGGAGAAGAGACGTCACGAGAGAGAAGAGAAAAAAATCGGATGACGGGGAACCCCCAGGCAGCAGCAACTGGAAGGATTAGCACTGCAGCCTAGCAGCAGGTACTAGTACAGTACTTAGGTCACCAGTCACCACGATCTTGATCATCATGTGCATGTGTACCAGTAACCAGTGCCAACTGCGAAGCAGAAGTGAAGTTAGCAATCAAATATAGTGCTCAAACAATATGGATTCAATAAATATGCTTAGCCATAGATATCATAAATAAAGTGATTTGTGCAAGTAGTACCCTGCTGTTGCACAAATCACTTTGTTACACTTTATTTATGATATCTATGGCTAAGCATATTTATTTAATCCATATTGAGCACTATATTTGATTGGCTGCTTGCTTCTGCTTAGGCCTGGCACACATGCAGAAATCGCACACCATGATGACTTAAAGTCATCATGTGAGGTGAGTCGGGAGGAAGTAGAGAGAAGACATTGCTGGAAGTGGCAGCAGAGGAGTGCCTAGCTACAGTCTACCACACAAGTGAGCTGCTGATGCGGATTGGAGGAAGGTTGTGAGATCTAACAGCACCAAGGCTGGTCAACTAAGCCTAGTTTGACTCCCCTGAATAAGGGCAGTCGCTGGCTTTCTGGTAAGCCTCCATTGCTTCACGATATGGTGATGGGCAGCACGAGCGGTGTAAACGTTTATCCTCTTGAAGTGCATCTTGATACCTTCTGGATGTTTCTACAAATGAACTGTCTTCACACATAATTGTTTGGACGTTTATCTATGATTTTTTTTTGATTACCGTATTAAACACGTTTGTCACACGTGGTCATTTATTTTATTTAATCCACATTGTTTGGGTTTATATTATATTCTGCTGACTAAGCTATATATAGTAACCCATCCATTTAAACTAGCACTATATTGTTCACTCTGATTCATTACACTCATTAGGAGTCATTCACCCTTTTTATATATTATCCAGCGCTGCACTTTTTTATATATCCTGTGCCTAATGACTACTGTGTCTTGTGCCTCCTAGATGATCTCCCACTGCGGATATAGATATAAGGCACTGCTGCCTCTACTACTACTACTACTTCTTAAAACCCCTATTCATGGTGCTGGTATGATTGCAAGTCCATCCTCACCAACCAGCACAAGAAATTCATACTGAACTCCTGAAATAAAAAGTCACATCTGCCTGCTTGAGCTCCTTTTCTAATGCATCCACAAACAGGGTTTTATAATCAATCCTTATTGTGGGTGAAAAGCATTAGAGGGAGGAGTTTAGGTGGCTGGATGAGACTTTTATCTAAACTCACACACAGTTCTTTTGAAGAGCAGTATGGATTTATTTTCTATAGGATGTGCCTGAGGACTTGCAATGCAAGGATCCCTAGTGCTTCTGCTACAGTCAGTCTGTGGATATGTGTTTTGTAAAACTCTTCTTCTGCTTCTTGAATATTTCCCCTCCAGTCATCAAGAGGGCAGCTCATCATGAGGAAGCAGAGCCCCTGCCTCTACCAAGATGGCCACCACACAGTGCAGAACAAGGCTAATCGATAGATATTAGTATGAGTTTAAAAAACAAAACCTGCCCATAAAGACTCTACAGGATTTACCTGGAACTCCACAGTGCTGTTGAGCTGTAACTGTTGCTCCTGCCAGTCAGTGCTGTGGAAGCCACGCAGGACCCACACCGGCTGCAGCCCCTGTGCGCTGATGAGATACAAAACCATTTCCGCTAGATCTAGAACAGAGAGTGAATGTTTAGTATACTGTGTCCATTCAGAGCTTGTGCTGGTGGGATACATTTACAGCGCCTTGAAAAAGTATTCACACCCCTTGAAATTTTCCACATTTTGTCATGCTACAACCTAAAACGTAAATGTATTCATCTGTTCAAAAAACAAAAAAACGTAAATGTATTTTATTGGGATTTTATGCGATAGCCCAACACATAAATATCTGAAAAGTGTGGTGTGCATTTGTATTCAGACCCCTTTTTCTCTGATACTCCTAACTAAAATCTAGTGGAACCAATTGCCGTCAGAAGTCACCTAATTAGTAAATAGATTCCACCTGTGTGTAATTTAATCTCAGTATAAATACAGCTGTTTTGTAAAGCCCTCAGAGGTTTGTTAGGGAACAAACCACATCATGAAGGCCAAGGAACACACCAGACAGGCTAGGGTTAAAGCAGGGTTAGGTTATAAAAAAAAAAAAAAAAAAAACAAGCCTTTCACGGAGCACTGCTCAAGCACTGTAACAAGACAAAATGTGGAAAATGTCAGGGGGTATGAATACTTTTTCAAGGCACTGTACAGAAAAATTTAGGGAGAAACACAGGTGCCCCAGCTGAAATACAGCTGAATACTTTTTTTTTTTTTTGCCCAAAATGTATATCTAGTGTTAAGCACACCCTCTTTTTCTGAAGGGTGTCACCACTATTTGCTATTGAAATTTTACAGCCTCCTACCGACTCATCTCTGCGTCCTTTTTGCGGCACTGAACTCCTCCCAGTTCTCTCCTACACCTGTAAGTTGCATACTTCTCAAGTCTCTTCACAGCTAAAAAAAATGCAGATGTGGTGTTCCTTTTCTAACACTGAGGCTGCTCAGGTAGTGGTAATGAAGACAGACTCTCCCACTTAGCAGATGGTTTGAGGGAAGACATTACCAGGCAAACATTTAGTTCCTGCAGGCCAGCTAACAGCCTTATTCCCATATATAGATCTCCTGAAGTGGGTTTGTTTCTCAACAAAATTAGAGCTACACTTCAAGAATTCAGTGGAGGGATATTTATTAAAACTGGAGCAGCTTTCACGCAGGTCCAGGATTTTCAGTCCTCCTGGGAGGCCATCCGAGAGACAGAAAAGGCCCCAGCCGGGGAACACTTTCGCTTTCTTCAACTAAAACATTGGATTGTTGCCCTGCACCGCACGTCTACTAATGCCCCGTACACCCGGTCGGAAATTCCGACGGAAAATGTCCGATCGGACCATGTTGTCGGAAAATCCGGCCATGTGTGGGCTCCATCTGACTTTTTCCGTCAGATGGTGCTGCTCTCAAGTTTTCCGACAACAAAATCCGATCGGACTGTTTCCGATCGTGTGTAGAGAATTCCGACGGACAAAGTGCCACGCATGCTCATATCAAATTACAAGACCAAAGCTATTGGCTACTAGCCTCTACGTAGTTCCGTCGTACGCAATAAACGTCACCACGTTCAGAATGATTGGATTTTCCGACAACTTTGTCCGACCGTGTGTATGTAACACCAGTGTCGGACAAAATCTGAATAATTCCGACGGATTTTGTGGTCGGAATTTCCGACCGTGTGTACAGGGCATTACAGTGGGGAAAATAATTATTTGATCCCCTGCAGATTTTGGAAGTTTGCCCACTTACAAAGAAATGAAGGGTCTATAATTTTTTATCAAGACGTTTTTCTTGTAGTTGGTTACCAGGTTTGCACACATCTCAGGAGGGATTTTGGTCCACTCTTCATTGGCGGTCTCTTGTCAACTCGAAGTTTCAGCTCCCTCTATAAATTTTGTATAGGATTAAGGTCTGGAGACTGACTAGGCCACTCCATGACCTTAATGTGCTTCTTCTTGAGCCACTCCTTTTGTTGCCTTGGAGGTATGTTTTGGATCATTGTCATGCTGGAAGACCCATCCATGACCCATCTTCAGTGTTCTGGCTGAGGGAAAAAGATTCTCATCCAAGAGTTTACAATACATGGCCCCGTCCATTGGCTCCTTAATACAGCAAAGTCAGCCTGTACCTTTAGCAGAGGAGCAGCCCCAAAGCATAATGTTTTCACCTCCGTGCTTCACTGCAGGGATGGTTTTCTTAGGGTCATAGTCAGCGTTTTTCTTCCTCCAAACACGGCAAGTCAAGTTAATGCCAAAGAGCTACAATTTTGGTCTCATCTGACCACAGAACTTTCTCCCAATCCTTCTCTGAATTGTTTAGATGTTCACTGGCATGACTGTACATGTGTCTTCTTGAGGAGGGGGACTGGCTGTTTGGAGGAAGAAAAATGCTGACTATGACCCTAAGAAAACCATTCCTACAGTGAAGCATGAAGGTGGAAACATTATGCTTTGGAGCGGTTTCTCTGCTAAAGGTACAGGCAAACTTTGCCGCATTGAGGGGCCAATGGATTGGGCCATGTATTGCAAAATCTTGGATGAGAACCTTCTTCCCTAAGCAAGAAAACTGAAGATGGGTCATGGATGGGTTTTTCAGCCTCACAATGACTCAAAACATACCGCCAAGCCAACAAAGTAGTGGCACACGAAGAAGAATATTAAGGCCATGGAGTATCCTAGCCAGTCTCTAGACCTTAATCCTATGGAAAATGTATGGAGGGAGCTGAAATTTCGAGTTGATAAACGACAGCCAAGAAACCTTAAAGTGGTTGTTAACCCACTTCTTTCAAATCCTCCCACCCCTCTGTATCATAATAATAAGTGTGTCAGCTGTCGACAGTCAGCTGAGTGCCAGAAGCCGCGCTCATATAGGTACAGATCGGCAGATCATTTACATTACACAGGCACGGGGACACATTATTATAGTACAGAGATGATGGGAGGATTTTGCTGCAGATATGAGAGCAGCAGGAGTGGGGGGGGGGGGGGGGTAGGCACTGGTACAAGCAGACAGGGAGGGGGACGAGGACACAGTAGAGCAGGGCTGCGTATGACAGTTGACAACGGTTTCAGGGCTCAGCAGCCCTGATATATTGTGGTCTAAGTACAGGGGGAAGGGTATAGCCAGGCAGGATCAGCTAGGTATTACAGGTGATACGGGGGGGGATTACACAGCACAACCACTGTGTATAACATGCTTTAAAGGAACAGGATCATTTTGGGGGGGGGGGGGGGGCTTAACAAACGCTTTAAGGATTTAGAGAAGATCTGTAAAGAAGAGTGGACCAAAACCCCTACTGAGATGTGTGCAAACCTGGTCACTAACTACAAGAAACGTCTTGCCTCTGTGCTTGACAACAAAGGTTTCGCCACCATGTACTAAGTCATGTTTTGATTGGCGATCAAATAATTATTTTACTTACTGAACTGTAACTCAATTTATAACATTTGTATCATGATTTTGGTTGATATTCTTTCTCTATCATTTAAAATACACCTATGATAAAAATGATAGACCCTTTATTTCTTTGTAAGTGGCAAAACTTACAAAATCTGCAGGGGATAAAATATTTATTTACCCTTTCGAAAAACTTTCTTTAAACACCTGTGCCAGCATGCACCGGGGGGGCTCCTGGCCTCATCTCAGCCATCTACACATCTTTGAATGGATGCACGAGTAATGACAGATGCTGGTGACCTGCTCGAGACTGGTGGGGTTCTGGTCCAGGGTTTTCAGCCTGCTCCAGACCCTCTTCTATTTAACAGTTGCCTTCCAAGGGGTGACCTCACGTATGATTGCCTTGATGCTCCATGAGCAGATGTCCAGCATTGTAAATGACTCGCAACCTAAATTTCTCAAGGTCTGGGAACCATGGATTTCCTATGAGTTTCCCTCACTCCAACCGGCTTGTTCAGGCCTTCTGACTACTTCCGATGACATGTCTGAGTTTTTTTCTCTTCCTTTTCTCTTACCTTCTCTTGACTCTGAGCTTCCATTACTTCCATTCTGTCTGGCTCTTGTTTTTTCTCGTTCATACAGATGCCGTCCTCTGAGGTTGGTCGCAGGAGTTGGGCCACCCCCGGCATGACTGCGAGTTTTTTCTTTCCATTTTCAATTTATTATCCAATATTATTCCAATTGCAGAAAGTTGTTTAACAACAGTTCTGTTAGTATTCCTTTTGGATCCCTCTGTAATACCTGATCATTCTTTAGCCCCTGTGTCGGCAATCTATATGTTTCCTTTTGATTTCTTACATTGTGTCATAAAACCAATAAATACATTGAAACGGAAAATAGAACAGCTGTTCATGACAACTAATTGGCCTCTATCTTTAATTTTCAAAGCTTAAGACCCCTTTCACACTGACAGCGCCCGCCATTAGCGCTAAAGTGCCGCTCATTTTAGCGGTTCTGTAACTCTGTATTAGCGCCATTTTTCGCCCGCTAGCGGGGCAGTTCTAATACCAAAAAAAAGGTTAGGAAATTCCAGTTTTGCAGCGCTTTCAAAGCACTTTTAAGGTGCTTTGGAAGCGCTGCCCATTCATTGCAATGGGCAGGGCGTTTTGGGGGAGCTAAATTCAGCGCTCCCAACCCACCCCAAAGATGCTGCTTGCAGGACTTTTGGTAATGTCCCGCAAGCGCACGGCCCCAATGTGAAAAGTCACACTGCAGTGAATTGCAGGCGGTTTTCAGGTGCTTAGCAGAGGCTATTACTAGCACTAAAGTGCCTGAAAACAACCCCAGTGTGAAAGGGGTCTAACTGACCAATCTGATGATAAAGCTGATTGATTGTCCTGCACAGCTGCTCCAGACAGATTCTGTCTGCTCCGATTTTGATAAATGTCCCCCCAGTATATTTTTATACTATGTGCAACTGGTACTTGAGTAGCATGTAAGCAGCACAAAAAACTGCAAACTGATGGTAGGTATACTGAAACAATGTCCTGGACATGTTGCATCACTTACGGAGATGGTCCTGGGAGTCCATACGATACCAGAAACTAAAACAGGATCCGGTGGTAGCAGGCAGATGCTCACTGATCAGCCAGGCCGAGGTTCCCTCTGTGTGCATTGCACCAGTGTCCACAAAAGCATAGTGTCCTGTAGGAGACAATAAATTATAAACTACAGTATAATCAGATGTATCAAATTCAAATGACAACATGTTCCAATGAATAGCATAATCCTATAAAATGCCACAGTACTTCTACTGATGGCCATGCTTAAATTATAACTAAGCCCCTGTTCACACCGGTGCGACTTGTCATGTGATGTGATAGGTCCAAGTCCCACCCTATTGTTGGCAATGGAATCGTTCAAATCTGTGCTGCACCGATTTGGAAAAAAGGTTCCTGCACTATTTTTTGCAATTTCAGGTATGACTTGCATACACATCTGTGCATGAAGTCGCACAGATGTCAGGCAAGTCGCACCTGAAATTGTACTGACCTGCAGCTTTGAAATCATACTACTTCAAGTGAAGTGGGCAGCGCTTAGAACATCTGTTTTTATTGGTGTCTGTGCCCCCGTTAGGAAGATAAGGAAATCTTTCTATGGAGACACTAATTCTGGTGACCCTGGTGTTTTGGCTATACGTAAAGTAAACGGAAATAACCCTAAGTGGACACAGATGGCAAAACAAAAACCTGGAAGGTGTTCTAACACTCTCTCTTGGGCTGCTTTCACACTGATCTGGTTTTCTTCCGCTTTTGCGATAAAAAAAAAAGCAACAGAAAACATGATATCATGTAATCCTATTGAACTCCTTACACTGATCCGTTGCGGGTCCGCTGCGCTTAGTAAAATCCTGCTTGCTGCATTTTTGGTGCGGTAAAAAAGAAAACGTGCTAAAAACACATAAAAAATGCACCCACTGTTACATTTTTGATGCGGTTTTTGAGTCACATGTCCTGTGAAAAATGCATGCAGACAAACGTATATGTGTTTTTACTGCATTTTTGCTACGGATCAGCATGAAAGTGCCCTTACTCTTCTTTAGCATTTTTTTTTTTTAAATAAATAAACATCAGCAGCTACAAAGACACTTACCTGCCCAGGGATCCAGCGCTGTCCTCACCTGGGTCAGTTCTTTGCCGGTCTATGGGTCCATGGCGTCACCATGTTTAATGTAGGAAGCCAGCTGTGCCTTCACAGCTGACTCTCCACTACACATGTGCAAGTTGTGTTGTGCTTTGTGAAAGGGTGAATAGGCCTGCAGCCTCCTGGGAACTGTGACGTGTCCCAGGAGGCTGCAGGCAGGGAGGGAGAGGGGATGAACTCACACTTGGAACGCCTAGCCGATCCTAGCGGAATGAGAAAGGGTGCCTGTCAAAACTAGGTACCCGCTCCCGAAATAAAAATAAAAAAAGTGAAAGAGATTAAATGGTTCCACTTTAAGTTCAACTTTAACTAATTCTAGCATTCTGTAGTATTTTGGGGATTACTATAATTGTAAATTATATTTAGATGGGGGAAATTTTTTACAGTGCCTTGAAAAAGTATTCATACCCCTTGACATTTTCCACATTTTGTCATGTTACAACCAAAAACGTAAATGTATTATATTGGGATTTTATGTGATAGACCAACACAAAGTGGCACATAATTGTGAAGTGGAATGAAAATGATAAATGGTTTTCATTTTTTTTTTACAAATAAATATGTGAAAAGTGTGGCGTGCATTTGTATTCAATACTTTCGTTGCAATTACAGCTGCAAGTCTTTTTGGGGATGTCTCTACCAACTTGACACATTGAGAGTGAAATTTTTGCCCATTCTTCTTTACAAAATAGCTCAAGCTCTGTCAGATTGGATGGAGAGCGTCTGTGAACAGCAATTTTCAAGTCTTGCCACAGATTCTCAATTTGATTTAGGTCTGGGCTTTGACTGGGCCATTCTAACACATGAATATGCTTTCATCTAAACCATTCCATTGTAGCTCTGGCTGTATGTTTAGGGTCGTTGTCCTGCTGGAAGGTGAACCTTCGCCCCTGAGCTGTGGATCTCTGCAGCTCCTCCAGAGTTACCATGGGCCTCTTGGCTGCTTCTCTGATTAATGCTCTTCTTTCCCGGCCTGTCAGTTTAGGTGGACAGCCATGTCTTGGTAGGTTTACAGCTGTGCCACACTCTTTCCATTTTCAGATGATGGATTGAACAGTTCTCCATGAGATGGTCAAAGCTTGGGATCCCTGCTTTAAACTTCTCCACAACTTTATCACTGACCTGTCTGTGTGTTCCTTGGCCTTCATGATGCTGTTTGTTCCCTAGGGTTCTCTAACAAACCTCAGAGGGCTTCCCAGAACAGCTGTATTTATACTGAGATTAATTACACACAGGTAGACTCTATTTACTAATTAGGTGACTTCTGAAGGCATTTGGTTCCATTGGATTTTAGTTAGGGGTATCAGCGTAAAGGGGGCTGAATACAAATGCACGCCACACTTCAGATATTTATTTGTAAAAAAAATTGAAAATCATTTATCATTTTCCTTCCACTTCACAATTATGTGCCACTTTGTGTTTGGTCTATCACATAAAATCCCAATTAAAATCATTTACGTTTTTGGTTGTAACATGATAAAAGGTGGAAAATTTCAAGAGGTATGAATATAGGCATATAAGGCACTGTATGTAAACTTCTTACAATCCCACAGTATTTTAATGCCTAGAATTAACCTTACTATAGAATCAAGTAGTCTATGGGTAGTTCATATCCAAGTGAGAAAGCCAATAATTGTGTATAGGTGAAGGTGGTGGTGTTTCATGCATCTTCCCCTTATAGTTGGTCTGCCAAGTCCTGCCCACTTTTCCCCAAGATGCTGTGGCAGATTCAGGACATCCTCTACCATGGTATTTTGTAGGGTAAGTGAACAATCTGATATTTCTGCTGACAAAAGACGCTCCAGGGTGACCCTAAAGAAAACCAGCGCTGAGAGAGATCTGGGAGTGCCATTTCTGTCGTCCTGAAAATGTTGGCTGGCACTGTCACTAATACAGAGTTGCTGACCACGAACACCCACACAGGTTATAAGTCAGTGAGAAGTCAGAACTGCTGATCTGCATACTTGCTTTGGGTTCGTGAGTCGAATTACTGTAGCCATTGGGCCAGCATTACAGCCAAGAAACTGGCAACTGGGAAACAAAGGTCTCCAGTGTCAGCCCCTATATTTAACACAGTACAGGTTTACTACAATTGGTCTATAGAACATATAGGGTATCCCTACCTTCCGGTGTGCCAGGACTGTGGTCTTTCTCTGGAGCCGAGATTGGTCTTTCTAGAGCTTTTCCATATGTCCAGTCCCAATCATAAGTGTCCATTAAGGGGATCCGAACGTTGGTCCAAGCACATGATCCCCATTCAAAGTCGCATGACACTGCAGGAGAAAGGGGGTAAATCCACTGACTCCAATGCTATAAAAGCTGTAGGTCTTACCAAAACTGAAGGCTTGTTTAATACCTGCTTCATGACAACGGTGATGTCTTATGTGAATATCATCCACAGCAATATAAGAACGATCTCCACCAGCACCCACTACTTCAAACAACAGCTGCATGGAGAAGAGAGAGAGAGTTAGTACCAGCAGAACAAATGATGATAGGTAAAGCATAGTATCCTATATTAAAGTGGCTGTAAACTCCACTTTTGAACTTGTAACTACAGGTAAGCCTATAATAAGGCTTACCTCTAGATACAGTTAAAATCTCCTAAACTCGTACTATTTAAGAGATATTCACAAGGGATGCTGCCGGTAACGTCACCGGCACATGTACTCTGAAGGGACGGCATCCCCGTGAGCTCCCGCACTCATGTGCAAGACTGATGTCACCGTGGCCCTGGCTATACGGCCGTACAGCCAGAGCCCGTAAACCCGGAAGGAAGACCAGGTGAAGATGGCCGCGCCGGGGATCTGTGACAGCGCTGCATGTGAGGAAACTGCTTTACAGGTAAGTCTGTCATGATGTGCTAGTATGTGGTGCAAACACATTATTTTAGTGGTCATTAACTACTGTTTTAACCAATCATATGAAACCTTATTGTGGTCAGATCAGTAAAAGATGGATGTGCTGCTATGAAGCACTGAATTTTGCACATTGAGTAAACCATGTCTGTATTGTCATCACTCCTTGTCTGCAGTTATAGTGCCGACTGCAGAAAAGATGAATATAAACAGAACAGTGTTTACAGCTCTCGGCATGGTATGGAAAAAAAATAAAGAAGTTATAAATGCAAATCTTCTTAGTATTCCTGTATATTTGCAAATAACGTAGATGTATTAAGAGCATAGTTAATCAGCATTAATATAGTCAACCCATGGTATCAGTCTTACCACCCAGGGTCTCTCAGACTGGAGTGCCACACTTTTGTGGTGCCAGCTTTCTTGATGTTTCCCACTGATGCTCAGTAACTGTCTCTTAACTTTCTTCTTTCCATTATCCTCTTCAATGTACACAGTCAGTGTTCCTGTCAAAGACATAGCAGCAGTTATTGCATCCTGTCAGAGCAAGCCTACTGATAAGAAAAAAAGGGGGATAGACATTTTTAAAGTGGTAGTAAAGTCTACATTTAAAAAGATATAAAGTATAACCACAGAGAACTGAACAGCAGTGTTTCCTAGAATATAACCAGGCATATACAACTGCTCATCATATGCGGTTAATTATTTATTTATTTATTTTCAACCAGCCAAGAGATTCCCCTATCTCCCCAACCTGGACATTGTATTCTGACTAGGGTTGCATCGATACCACTTTAGGACCGAGTACAAGTACCGATACTTTTTTTTTTCGAGTACTCGCCGATACTTTTTTTCATGTCATGTGACAGTGGCACTTATACGTGGCACTGACCCCCCCCCCCCTCCCCTTTCTCCCTACTCCCTTCCCCTTTGGGGAAAACCCTTCCATTATAACCCTTTAGAACTCACTGGTTCGGGTGAGGGAACCCCCCCTGGTAACGACATGCTAAATATAATTGCGGATTCTATTGGAAGTTTGGTAATTAATTAATTAATGACAATGCAGTTACCTGTAAGTTGCATATCTGTAACCATGCTAATTTCATGCTTTTTATACAATATACTGTAAACTGACGTGTATATTTTGGTCACAATAAACTTACCTTTGTTTAAAAAAATAAAATAAAAATATGAGGCACTGATGAGGCAGCACTGAAGGTCACTGATAAGGAGGCACTAATGTGCAGCACTGATGAGGCGTAGACACTTTATTTTTGCTGCTGCAATCCGACTTCCAGTTAGCGTGTGTGTATGTCCCACTGTATATAGAAATGTAGCCACCCTCTTTTGCTCTTTCCTGAGATGGACTATGTGATTTGTATTGTGCATAGAGCAGTGCACATGACCACAACCAAATTAGATTCATTTTTTATATATTGTAGCAACAGGCTTATAGGAACAATACTAAACATGACGGTCTAGTCTGTGCTGCTTACAGAGTACACAGACCCCTGTCTATGCTCCAGGACAGGGCCTTTGGAAGAGCAAGGGCCACTTTTGGTAACTGATCGCGGGCTACAATAAAAAATAGTTCAACATTTTAAAAAATTTTATTTTGAAAATGAAGATTTTCATCCTGCAGCAGCTAAATGCCGGTGGGATGGGGAGGAGGAGAAGCTGAATTTTCAGCAGTTGCAGGAGGAAAATGGTGAGGATCAGTTCCTGTATACGTCGCCCCTCTTGTCCAAGTGTAAAACAGAATGACAGTGATGCCTCCTAGATGATCATGGGGCAGGGTTGCCATTGTGACCCCTGAAGCTACATCAGTGGTTGGGGGGTGTAGTAAAAACACATCTCAACTATAGGGTTTTAACTTGCCCCCCAAACCGCAATGAGCCCTTACTGTCCTGACTTTAATTATATCTTGTGGGTGTGGTGCACTTTCTGAAAGTACACCAAAACTCCTGCATTAAGTTTGAGGTCGAGGGCTACATCAGAGGGCTCGAAGGGCCACATAAGGCCCATGGGCCATAGTATGAGCACCCCTGCTCTAGGTTTTATTTTACTCAAGCCTTCAAAGCCAGGAAAGAATAGAAAATTGCAGATTTGTCTTTTGGCTTTGACTCTGACTTGAACCATCTGTAAACCATCTGTAAATGCTGATATATACCAAGAGTCTTGGGTTGAATGAAGCCAACAAACAGGGCTAAATTCGATTCACACTACAGCCTGTATAGAAGGGCTTTGACATCAGTTTAAAGCACGTCTGAGATCATTCAGAATTCATTGACAGGTACGCTTGACCAGCAGTTGATCACCTTTTAATCAGCCTCAAGTGGGTTTTGCATTCCCTTGTGTGGAGATGCAAAACCTGCTTAAAGGCCCATACACACGATTGGACTTTTTGACAACAAACATAAAAATTACCTGTTTTAAGGCAACATCCGACCGTGTGTGCTCCATCGGACAAACTTTTTCGGTTTTCATCGGACAAATGTTGGCTGTGCAAACAGACCAACTTTCTGGCAACAAAAGTCCTATGGTGCAAAATCCGATCATGTGTACACAAGTCCATAGGACTTTAGTCCAAAGTACAAACACACATGCTCAGAACCAATGCAAAACATCAGACAACAATATAGAAGTTGACCAAAGGGTGGTGGTAAAGAGCTGAAAAAACACGTGATTTGGTGAAAGTTGGCTGAAAAAGTCCTGCTGTGTGTATGCATAGCAAGTTCACAGCCAACGCCCTTTGGACAGAAATCCACGGAAAAGTTTGGTTGAAGTCCGATCGTGTGTATGAGGCTTTAATCGCACAAAAGCCTGTTGACACAAGTCAATGTGAGCCATCGCCGCCCCCCATCATCACTTACCTGGCTCTTCTCCTCCTAGCTGATACCAGAAGTTCAGACAGGCTTCATCTGGTTGGGCACTGTAGCTACCGGATTTCAAAACTGCAGTCTTTTTCTGGGGCAGGGAGGAAGAGCTGGTATCAATCACCATATAATGTCCTGAGAAAAGGAAAATAACAACAGTTACAAGAGTAAACCCTAATGAGGGGGCACATTGGAGGAAAGGTACATTACGTACTTTAATGTTACAGTTACCAAAGATCTATTGCCAACCTAATATAGGATATCTAGCGAAGGAGATACATGACTACTGTATGCTCAGCGTACTCATCCTGTCTGTATACTGTAAGGAACCATCCATAACGTGTCCATTCTAATAAGTATCCTTTCCTATCCACAACTTATCAATGCTTACAGTAAGGTGCCCTGTACATGTTACAATGTTGAACCCTTCCTTTTTACATTGTTGCCACTTACACAGCAAGGTACAGAACCCTTACTTTCCACAACTTAAAGAGACCCTGACACCAAATCAATCTTCTTTTAACAGTATATGTGTATTTATCATATTATCATATACACAGTATATGTGTTGTTTACCTGGTAAAACCTCCGTAGACTTCCAAAAGCCCTAAGACTGCTGCTGGGGACCGCCAACTTAGATGTGATGTCAGCAGTCCCAGCAGACTCAAAGCTGTCACTCTATTGTATTGCTCTTTGCTCCTCCCCAGCAGCTACATAATGGGCTATAAAGAGTGTTAAGGAGTGTTGAGGAGCTGGGCCAGCAAAGAAAAAAATTATTTACTCCCAGAAGAGGAGAGAGCTATGACATGCAAGGAGGGAGAATGTTGTGTTTGGGAACGGACTCTTCCTGGAGAAGTCATGTTTGCTAGCATGTTCAAAGGAACATTGCAAGTGAATAAAAATGCCTACGGAAAGGAAAAATGCTGCAAGCAAGCATAAATTTTTTTTAGGTTGGTGACAGGCAGGGCTTTTTTTTTCTCAGAGAAAAGGTGCAGGAACTCACCCGCCCCCTCCTAGGTCACGCCCCTAGAACCACCCCTTTAGAGAACATAGAACCGAGTACATCAAAGAGACAGCCGCAGCGCAATCCAGTCCAGTAAAGAGACAGCCACAGTACATCAAAGAGACAGCCACAGTACAACAAAGAGACAGCCTAATCCTGTCCAGCAAAGGCACAGCCCAGTCCACCAAGAGACAGTCCAGCAAAGAGACAGCGCAGCCTAGTCCATCCAAGAGACAGCCCAGTCCACCAAAGAGACAGGCCAGGCCAGTCCACAAAAGAGACAGCCCAGTCCAGCAAAGACACAGCCACTCCCAATCCACCAAAGAGACAGCCGCAGCCCAGTCCACCAAAGAGACAGCTGTGCCCAGTAAAGAAAAGAGACAGGCCAGCCCAGCAAAGAGACAGGCCTGTCCACCAAAGATACAGCCCAACCGAGTCCAGTCCACCAAAGAGACAGCCCAACCCAGTTGAGTCCAGCAAAGAGACACAGGCAGCACAGTCCCATTGTTATTTAGTTAACAACCAGAAAACTTGTTTTCACATGGTGAGGAGGAGGACAGCCTGGCTACCTACCCACACAATCTGCGCCACAGCTCGCTCTCATAGTGACACACGCGCTTCCGGTCACTCTGCACTGAGAGGTAGGGCGAAGTACAGCTCACTTCACCTTACGCTCTCACAAGTTGCAGCCATTTGATCCCTCAGAGGCTGCCAGTGTTTGTTCATTATAGGCAGCAGGCAAAATAGAGTACACACAGGATATGGGGGGGGGGGGGGTGCTCTGGCAGAGGTGCCTCCACGGTTGATCCCTCCGCGGCCGCCAGTGCTTTTTTACAGGCAAGGAAGGGCAGCATGCTATAGTACACACAGTATATAAAAACATACTTGGGGGGCACACCCTAAAATGCCAAAGACCAAAAACAGTACAAAACAGATTACAGCGCACACATACAAAATTACATTTATCATGCAAGGCAAGTTAAAAACACCTGAACATATTCAAAAATACGGGGGTTTGGTCACACTATATGGTCATATACTGCTAAGCCCACTTACTGCAACAAAGTACCCCAAATTAGTGGGTCCTACCCTAGTAATAGAATGAAAGATCCTGTGTCTCAACCATGGGAGTTAAACTCCTCTATGTGGGAGAACTGAAGGGATTCCTCCTATGCACTGGTGGCCACTAATAAGAGCCCACTTGTCGCAGTAAGTGGGCTTAGCACTATATGACCATATAGTGTGACCAAACCCCCGTATTTTTGAATATGTTCAGGTGTTTTTAACTAGCCTTGCAGGATAAATGTAATTTTTGTATGTGTGCGCTGTAATCAGTTTTTTACTGTTTTTGGTCTTATAGCAGCACCATCTTGAATGTAAAGCATTTTAGGGTGTGTCCCAAGTATGTTTTTGTATATTGCATGGACCCTGACCAGGTCTCTTGGGCTGGAGCACCCCTCCCCCTCTTCATTATCCCTAAAGGGCCGTACACACGATCGGACTTTTTGACAACAAACATGCAAATTAGCTGTTTTGGACCAACATCCGACAGTGTGTACGCTCCATCGGACCAACTTTTTCCGTTTTTATCTGACTTTTGTTGGCTGTGCGAATGGACCAACTTTCTGCCAACAAAAGTCCGATGGAGCAAAGTCCGACCGTGTGTACACAAAACCATCGGACTTTTGTACAAAGTACAAACACGCATGCTCAGAACCAATGCAAAAGATCAGACAACAATACAGAAGTTGACCAAAGGTGGCGCTGGAGTATTTGAATGTCCTCTTTTGAAGTGTCGTCACTACGTTCATGTTTGTTGCCTAAAAAGTCAGATCGTGTGTATGCAATACAAACTTGGGGCCAACGCCCTTTGTACAAAAATCCAAGGGAAAGTTTGTACAAAGTCCGATCGTGTGTATGAGGCTTTAGTAGTGGACACAAAGTGCATAGGAGGAATCCCTTCAGTTCTCCCACATAGAGGAGTTTATCTCCCATGGTTGAGACACAGGTTCTTTCATTCTATTACTAGGGTAGGACCCACTAATTTGGGGTACTTTGTCGCAGTAAGTGGGCTTAGCACTATATAACCATATAGTGTGACCAAACCCCCGTATTTTTGAATATGTTCAGGTGTTTTTAACTAGCCTTGCAGGATCAATGTAATTTTTGTATGTGTGCGCTGTAATCTGTTTTGTATAGTACACACAGGACACAGGGAGCTCTCTGGCAGAGGTGCCGTAACTAAGGCCCGGCATGTTCCGCCAGAAAAAAAGCCCTGGTGACAGGGTTATTTTAAAACTGACCTCCAGGAAAACAACTTTGTACACTGTTATGATACAAATACACAAAATGACCAAGTAATCATAGGTTCACACTAGATGTGGTGCAAATTCACAGCGAATTTGTCACTGCATCTAAATCGCATCCCATCTGTGCAAACCAATTGCGGAGTGTATGTTAACGACACCCCGCAATCGGTTTGCAAAATGCAGTGTGATTTGCAGAATCGGATCGCATAGGTGTAAACACCCATGCGATCCGATTCTGGTGCGGACAAAAAAAGGGTCCTGCACCAGTTTAGTGAAAATGCGGTGCACTTTGAGCCATACAAATCCAAGCCCAAATTGCACCCCAGAAACACTGCATATAATTCGCACAGGAATCGCAGCACATTCCTGTGCAAATTACAAGCAGTGTCTGAACCGCAGCAGTGTGAACCCATCTCAAGGTCTAAACCTGGCAGTTTCTTTTTACTTTTTGCTGCTTGTATCCTGTTGCAGAAATTTCCAGGAGAAATAACAGGTGAGTAAGAAAAAATCCCTCTAAAGTGAGAGGAAATCCCCTCTTGGACAGCTGTCTTTAGAACAGCTCTAATGATTAGAAGATTTCCCCTCTATTTCTGAGACATATATACAGTATCTCACACAAAAGTGAGTACACCCCTCACATTTTGTAAAATTTTTTATTATATCTTTTCATGTGACAACACTGGAGAAATTACACTTTTCTACAATGTAAAGTAGTGAGTGTACAGCTTGTATAACAGTGTAAATTTGCTGTCCCCTCAAAATAACTCACACAGCCATTAATGTCTAAACCACTGGCAACAAAAGTGAGTACACCCCCCTAAGTGAAAATGTGCGAATTGGGCCCAAAGTGTCAATATTTTGTGTGGCAACCATTATTTTCCAGCACTGCCTTAACCCTCTTAGGCATGGAGTTAACCAGAGCGTCACAGGTTGCCACTGGAGTTCTCTTTCATGACAACATCACGGATCTGGTGGATGTTAGAGACCTTTCACTCCTCCACCTTTCGTTTGAAGATGCCCCACAGATGCTCAATAGGGTTTAGGTCTAGAGACATGCTTGACCAGTCCATTACCTTTACCCTCAGCTTCTTTAGCAAGGCAGTGGTCATCCTGGAGGTGTGTTTGGGATCATTATCATGTTGGAAGACTGTCCTCCGGACCAGTCTCTGAAGGGAGGGGTTAATGCTTTACTTCAGTAGGTCACAGTACATGTTGGCATTCATGGTTCCCTCAATGAACTGTAGCACTCATGCAGCCTCAGACCATGACACTCCCACCACCATCTTGACTGTAGGCAAGACACTTGTGTTTGAATGCCTCACCTGGTTGCCACCACACACACTTGACACCATCTCAACTAAATAAGTTTATCTTGGTCTCATCAGACCACAGGACATGGTTCAAGTAATCTATGTCCTTAGTCTGCTTGACTTCAGCAAACTGTTTGCAGGCTTTCTTGTGCATCATCTTTGGAAGAGGCTTCCTTCTGGGACAACAGCCATACAGACCAATTTGTTGCCTTGTGCGGTGTATGGTCTGAGCACTGAGCACTTCTTATGTAGAGCTTAATCACACTAGGGTAAATGGTAATTTGTGTCAAATGTAGCTACGTAGATGCCAAGTAGGGATGGGCAAACTGTTCGGGCCGAGCATAAGTTCAGGTGTTCACTGAACACCCAAATTTTTTGTGCGCCTGGTGAGATGTTCGTCTGCCAAGCGCACAGTCAATGTTTGTTAAGGAGCGGGATCGGGAAGCCGTCCTTAACAACGGATGAGTCATCAGCTGAATGAAAATAAAAAATAAACAACATTGTCGAATTTGCCGGCAATAGAAAAAAAAAACACGTGGGGAACCCCAAGCAAAAATAAATAAATTAATTTAAAAAAAAACTGTAATTATGGTGTGAGTGTTCCCCTCAAAAACTACCTGCTCCCTTTATTTGTTTTTGACACTTTTTTTTGCATTGATATATGTCCCCCAGGGCAGTACCTGGGCCCTCGTATCCTTTTTATGGCCAATAACTTGCATATAAGCCTTCAAAGTGGGGTCTTTTGATTTTTCATGTTCGGGTCCCATAGACTTTACTAGAGCTTGCGGCTCGGGTCCGAACTTTTTCTCTGTTCAGGAGTTCTGGTGTGAACCGAAACCAGGGGGTGTTCGGCTCATCACTAATGCTAAGGTTAGATAAAGACACAGGCCCATCCTCTACAACCTATGTGTTGTTTGTGTGTTGTTAAGACTGTGTTTCCCAAGGAAGACATCCATATTTTTCATTTTTTTAAATAATTTATCCATGCGCTAAGCCAGGGTTTTTCACCCTGAGTGCAGCAAAGAGTCCTCAGGGGTTCCGCGGACACATCCCGGTCTGAGCGATATTCCGTGTAACCATACAGTGTATCTGCAAGGTAAGAGAGAGAGCGCAACACGCCCGGCTCTCTCCTCCTCCCTGTAGCTATGTGTACTATTGCTGGAAAAACAAAAAGCTGTGTGGGCCACCCGCTGGGGTCCTACCAACTGATGATGTTATTGGTTGTTAAGGACATTTTGGGTGGCACTACAGCTTTCTGCTTTGCCAGCAATAGTACACATAGCTACAGGGAGGAGAAGAGAACTGTGTGGGCTGTACTCTCTTTCTCTCCCTGCACGGGAGTTAACACACAGCCCACACACTCCACGGGAGTTAAGCACAGCCCACATTTGTGCTAGGAGGGGGGATTTGGGGGGGCAGGGATGTAAGAGGATTGCGTGTGGGGTTTGTGCTACGAGGAATTTGGGGGTGGGGGGGGGGGGTGCAAAAAGGTGGGATTTGTGCTAGAATAGGGAATTTGGAGGAGTAACCCAAGATCATTGAACTTTGCCTCACAAACTACATTTTAGGGCTTGTTCACACCAAGTGCAGAGAGGTAACACGTGTGAAATCGCACATTTTCCTGTACCACACAAAAATGTGCTGCCTTTTGCAGTTGATTGCGGGTGGCATCTAGCAAATGCGTGTAAGTTCACGGCTATTAAAAAACGCGACATGCGCGAACATGCAAAAAAGCGCATGGTAGGACGCACCTCCTGGTGTGAACAAGCCCTCAGACCGGTGTGCCTCGGGATTGTGCGTAGTTCTAATGGGTACCTTGAATGAAAAAAGGTTAAAAAACACTGCTCCAAGCTATACTTGATACCAATACTTGGGGAAAGGAGTTCCACATGTTCACTACTTTAACAGTAAAGAACCTCCTTTAAAACTGAACCTTTTTTCACCTAATCTCAGGTTGTGGCTCAGTGTCCTTCAAGGGACCTTGGAATTAAGCAGTTTATTACCAATACTACAGTCACCATTGATAAATGTGTACACTGTAATCCTATCACCTCCTTAGTGCCACTTCTCCTGGGTGAATATGTCATTTTTGCAGTCTTTCCTCATTACTAAGGCTCTATAGCCCCTACATCAATTTTTTTGTCCTTCTCTAAACGCTCTCTAGTTCAAGGATGTTCTTCCTTGGGAATGGTGATCAAAACTGCACTGTAAATTCAAGATGAGGTTGAACCTGTGTTTTGTTAAAGGGGAGAATTATAGATATATCTCCGGAATGCATGCCCTTTACAATGCATGAGTATAGTCTGCTTGCTTTGCTAGCTGCAGCTTGGCATTGCATTCTATTGCGAAGTCTGTGGTCTACAAGGCTCCACAAATCTTTTTTTTTTTTTTTTATTATCACAGATTCTCTCAGAGGAGCTCCTCCTACTGAGTGGCTTGTATACATTTAATTGTATTACACTTAAACTTGTATTACATTAAATTTAACTATTAATTCCAATCGCTATATCATTTATAAACAAGATCAACAAAATTGGTTACAAGACGGAGTCTTTGGGGCACACCACTTACAACCCTAGGCCCCTTAGAATTTGTGCCATTTATCCCTACCATCTGGATGTGTTTCTGTAACCTGTTTGCTATCCATGTTCATACAATTTCTTCCAATTTGTATTCTAAGAATTTATGTGGTACTGTATTGAATGCTTTAGAAAAATCCAGAAAAACTATGTCCACTGGCCTTCTCCTCTCACAGTATCATATCTTAGTTACTACCCACTTCCTCATAGAAGGTTGACAGGTTTTAGACAAGAACAGTCTTTCATAAATCCATGTCGGTTGTAATTTAGGATATCATATTCGCAAGCAAATTCTTGCATATAGTCCCTTAAAGCGCAGGTCCGCCCCAAAAAATTTTAATAAATTAAAAGCCAGCAGCTACATATACTGCAGCTGCTGGCTTTTAATAATCGGACACTTACCTGTCCTGGAGTCCAGCAATGTCAGCACCTTAACATCAGCTGTCAGGTGCTACCACCGCCATTGCGGGTAAGGGAACCCAGCAGTGTAGCCTTGCGACTTCACGCCGGGAACCCTACTCTGCAAGCGCGAGGCCCTGCTCCTCTCTCCTACTGGCCCGGCGACAAAAGGAGGAGGAGGGAGCCCCGTGGTGACGCCATGGCCCGCAGCGCAAACTCCCGGAACTGGGAACAGGATATCCTGTCCCCCCTCCCTCCCGAAAGGTGCCAATTGTGAGCACTTTTGAGTGTAACTCCGCTTTAATGTTCCCTCCAATATATTACATAGTATCAATGTCAAACTGACTGGTCTGTAGTTTTTGCTATACAACTCAACATTTTTGGAATATTGATATCACATTTGCTTTACACCAGTCAGTTGGTACTGTTGGAGAAGAAAAAAACGAAGTTTGACCTGCTTTCTTGTGATTCAAGGCAACGCAAAAATGCAACGCAAACAGGTCAGTTGGACCATCTAATTGTCATCTAAATGACTACAATTAAATCAATGAGGAATCCGCTAACCCATGCTTTAACCTAAGAATGGCTGGTGTCAAGGATATCTACTGTGTTAACCCTTCTCCTATGGAAGAAACCTGCATGTTTGCACAAAAATCCATTGCAGTGAAGAAACTGGCCTCCATCTGAATTTTCTAGGTTCCTTTACAGTAAGAAACTCTTCCTATCTATGCATTACAACTCTTGCAGTAATCCTTCCTAACCACGAAGTAACTACTTTTACAGTAAATAACCCTTTCTATTAACCTAATCTATATTAAAGAACTCTTTTATCACTCTTTTATTAACACAAAGGGCTTGTCATATAATTTTTGTGATGCAATATTAATGTTTTAGCATGCAAAGCCTCCTGCCACTTCTATACTGCATTTAACCAATGTCACCTCAACCAACCTCATGCTGTTAGAAAGTATGAAAGCCCAGTCACCTGTGAAGGTCTGCAGCGTGTGATCAAAGTAAGGCCCATTGTGGGATTCAGAGCGGCTGTGCTGATGTAATTTCCATGTGTATGTTCCCTCAGAGGTGAAGCCACAGGTTCCAGCTTCAAAAGAGCAACGTGTTGGAGCAGGGCACACACTGGATGTGATAGTGATGTCATCAATGGCGATGTAACCCACAGATCCATCACGCAATGCTTCAAATATCAGCTAGGACATTGGCAAAGAGAAAATAAAGATACATTACTTAAAAATCTACTGTATTGCCAGAACTCCATCATTCCGGCTACTAACTTGTGATACTTTTCTAAGCACACCCGATGCTTGCACCTGTGTTGAGCAATGAGCAAAAATTTCAGGGAATAAAAAAAAGTTTCCTCGAATTGCAAGAAAATCCTGAATGCATCAGAAGTTTTATCCACCTGTAGGGAGATTATTTTTATTTTTTTGTTACTTTAATTAAATTATTTTTGTGTACACACTTGGGCATCAGAGGGAAGCCTGTGCAGTTACTGTCTTCTTCAGAAAATATTTGTTTCCTGGCTGCTATGCTGATCCAGTGGCTTCAGTACTTTGAGGCACTGACCTGGAACAATTATGCAGGAGTTCTGTTTTTACGCTGTAATCTGTAATATGCTAGTTCTGGCTCAGTGACACAAAGTACTGAAACTACAGACAGACAATTAGTATTCTTGGAAGGGTCTGCCCTATAAAAGTTACATGGAAGTACCAGATTTGGTAACCATCAGGGGCACTGTTCACGTGAAGTCTATTCTCCCCATATGAATATAGCCTTCCGAAGGATGATTACCTGAAATTTTTTGCCAGTGAGCGTGACAGAGTCTCGATGCCAGCGATTTCCATGGGTGCCAGTGCTGGTCCAGATCAGCTTCTCTTCTCCTCCGTCATATATACTGAATAGGTTCAAAGTGCCTGGATGGAAGGTGTACAGGAGCAAAAGTGTGATCACTTTATGATTAAAAATAAATAAAACATAGTCATCTGGGTAGGACACGTGAATTCTACGCATAAAAAGAACACAGCTGTCATCGCTGACCAAAATGCTATTTGACTGGCTCTCCCTGGTTTCAGGACTTCCAGAGTCACAGACCTAGAACAATTTGCATAATTGTGAACTCTGCCTGGATCAGTCACGATGATTATTGAAGCTTTGGAACTGCCTCGTGGCCATGACATTAACATTTAAAAAAAAAGGCAGCCTTCATATTTCTCTTGTGGCAGGTTCCAGCATAGGAAAGATTATTATTTTTACCTGTATCTGGGCCATGCAGCCGATAGTGAAATGACAAGCACTGTGACTGTGACTCCTTCGGGTTTGATTGTGGATAAGATATAAGGCGTGCTATGTTACCACGATCCCCTCGAGAATCTCCTTCCACATACATAAAACGACCTATAACACAGCAAGTGTTAACATAAAATATAGCAGTTCATATTTCACTGTTTTCAGTGTACTCTTAAGAAAAGCGATAAGGGCGGTAACGTCGTATTATTGACTGAAACCATGTATGAGAGAGAAGTCAAGCGTCTATTAAATGATAGGGACACCTACAATGTACTAGAAAAGGATCCTTTTCCAAATCTTGTCTATGATCTTAATGAGAAACTCACCTTCGCTAGAGAGGAAGGTCTTTTGACCAAAAAAGAATTTCAGCATCTTGTGGTTGGTGAGTACAGTCTACCGACTTTTTACATTATACCTAAAATTCATAAAAATTTGGAAAACCCCCCCGGGCGTCCCATCGTGTCTGCTTGTCAAGGCCCTTTGGAAAAAATTGGTCGGTACCTGGACTCACTACTACAGGACATGGTCAAAAGCCTTCCGTCCTATGTCCAAGATACTGGACATGTATTGTCCATAATTTCCAGTCAGGATCCCTATCCCAATCCCGAAGAGGTGTGGCTAGTCGGCATAGACGTCGAATCTTTATACACTTCCATCCCTCACCAAATCGGTATTGAAGCAGTGTCTAGTTTTTTGGAATTAACATACCCCCAGGCCTGTCACCAAAACGAATTTCTTATCGATTTATTAAAACTGGCACTAACTAATAATTTTTTTCAATTTCTTAAGACCTATTACCATCAGATACGGGGCACCTCTATGGGGGCAGCCTGGGCTCCATCCTACGCCTGCCTCCATCTGGGTCAATGGGAGAGGGAGGATGTCTATCCCTCGTCGATGTACCGCAGCCATGTACAGACCTGGCTGCGGTACATCGATGATGTATTGATGATCTGGCGTGGCACCCTGGACGATCTACACAAATTTATGCAGCAACTTAACTCTAATCATAGAAATATCAGGTTAACATACAACTATGATCGTTCATCGTTGTCATTTCTAGATTTGAAAGTCTCCATGGAAGATGGTCTATTGGGTACTAGCACGTTCCGGAAATCGACAGCAGCAAACACTCTACTATACGCCTCAAGCCATCATCCTCAATGGCTGAAAAACGGGATTCCCGTAGGGCAGTTTCTCCGTATTAAAAGGAACTGCTCGGACCCAGCCCAATATAAAAAGGAGAGTGTTGAGCTATATAATCGTTTTCGGGAACGGGGCTACTCCCATAATCAGATTAAGAGAGCCAAAAAGAAAGCCGCCTTAAGAGACAGAGACAGTTTGTTGGAATCCACATATAGACTTGGACCACTCCCCTCTACATCTCAGGCCACTTCTTTAGAACCCGTAAGAATCATTACTACGTTTGGGTCTCAATGGAATGAGGTTCGTCGGACCTTGGAAAAACACTGGGGCATTCTGACATGCTCTCCTTCCCTTGCCAAAATCGTGGGTACTGCACCCAAGCTCGTCGCCAGACGTGCGAGGAGTCTTGGTGATACATTGATACAGTCGGAATTTGTTAAAAAAACTGACTCAACTTGGCTTTCCGACTACCCCAGGACAAAGGGCATGTTCCCCTGTACTAGGTGTCAGATCTGCCCTTATGTACATCGTACCTCCACTTTCTCTGATGCACTTGGCAGGGACAACTTTAAGATAGTTGACCTTATCAACTGTTCAAGTATTCGTGTTATCTATATGATCACTTGTCCATGCCCTAAGATCTATATAGGCAAAACTAAGCGCTCCCTAAAAATCCGAATAGGTGAGCATCTAAGAGAAATACGTGAAAAAGGAAAAATTCCCGAAAAACCTCTTGCCAAACACTTTTTTACCCATCATGGAGGTGACCCAGCAGGGATGTTAGTCAAAGGAATTTATCTTTTAAAGCTACCACCAAGACGTGGTGACTTCGATAAGATACTTCTTCAGAAAGAAAAATGGTGGGTATACCGTTTAAAATCGTTAATTCCACAAGGCCTTAATACAGAGCTAAATTTACAGGCCTTTTTATAACCCCAGCATGCGTATACGGTTGGTCACATCCTTTTACATTCGAATACAACCACCAATTTGAATAATTTGAACTAAGACTTCATAACACGCAGTCGGGTTATACAACAGTCTGTGAACACTGCTATAATTGGGCACATTGGTTTATCTACAATGTTCCCTTGAATGAGCACAGGGAGTGCTTACACCGCCCCCATTATCTTCCAACTTTGGTAATTTTGGCATTTGCCCATCTATGTGCTTTGTTCTCACTAATGGGCACAGTGTTTACTTACACTGTTCTCATTTTGTTTATTTTGTTTATTTTGCTATTTGGCACAGGGTTTACTTACATTGTTCCCATTATTGGGCACAGCGTTTACCTATATAGTTCTCATTACTCGTGAACTTTGTTAATCACTCAGTGCACATTCCATTGATTTGACGGATGCCTCTATGCCTGTTTTAGTCCTGTTTTAGTCCTTTCAGGACTGTTCAATTAATTTAGACCCCTGCCGTGACTTTAATTATGATTGGTCACTCTGCTTCCTAGATGTGCTCTTTGGGTATGTTTAATATAATGTTCCTGGATCAGTCGTTGGTTAATTTTTTTCATTCTATTTTAGTTAGATTTCTTTTTCTTTTACTTTTACTTTACTTTATTTTTCTTTTTCTTAGTACTCACCTAACTTTTCATTATTTTTATTTTGATTTAAATGTGCGCATCATCTGTCTAAATTTGGTTTAGACATCAGATGGTGCGGTATTTGTCTAAAATTGTTTAATTGTGTGTTACATAATAAAAATGCTTTTCTCATGCCCAGTCCATAACAAACCAATCTCTGACCAAATACCATAATTAAAAGTAATATTATGGCCGTAAAAATCTACTGGCTTCCATAACTTTAGGCGAATTACCTAAGCCATTATGGGTCTGGTCAGACTGGTTACAACACTTTCAAAACACTTTACCCTTCTACCAAACACCTGTTGATGTTTGCTGATTAACAGCATAAGAAGGCAGCTCAGGCACCTTCCTACAAACACGTCGGAAGAAGCTACTGCAACTACGCCCTCAGCGAAACGCGTCACGTGTTGCACCATGTGATGAACAGCTGACTAGCACACTCTGAGCGGTCTCTCTGTAACCGGAGCTCAGAATACCCAGCACGGAACTTCACGGTACTAATTACAGCCTTACCAGCTCCCCATCACTGGGAACAATACTCGGTCTCAACTTGGCAACATCCGGCTACCAACAGGCTTCCCCCTCGACCACCAGGCAATTCATCATCCAACGTCCATTCAGCGCTGCTCAACGCGCGCCAAACTTCATTCCAGCAAGGACAGCATAACAGCCGGTTATAAACCCTTGACACCCAGGCTGGCCGACACAAAAGCCACAGACATCCCTCTACACGGGCGATACCGACGAAGTGGTAACGTTAACCAATTGTCTCTATATTTCATGTCTGTTGAAAGGCTCTACTGTCATCAATAAGCTGTTCCTTAGCTTGGACTTAAACTTTTGATTTATGACATTTATTGTCTGGTGCGTTTGGAACCATATTGTGCTACTCTTCATTAATAGCCTGCTGTGATACCCGGGACAGTTGATTTCCACACGGCAATTACTAATATTCAACAGGGTCGCCTGATTTCCCATTGATTTGCTATAAATTGCCAAGTTTCTTTTATCTATATCTTGCCACAAATGCTGTGCTTGCCGTGATCACATCTTTAGAAACAGCCGTGAACATTTTCCTAATTAGCAGTGTTTCTAATTCAGAATTCACACAGTCAAAAGCTATAAATTGCTACATTGGAACATGCTTTGCTCCCCATAGAGAACATTGCTGCGGGACATTTATATGATAGGATAGTGACCTGGTTTGACTCGGTATATTCTACATGCGATCTTATTGAATGTCTCTGGAAGCCAACATCACCTCTACTTTCTAAATACGCCTTAGTGTGCATAGCTTTAATTACTGTGCCTGAAGTTTATTTATTTATATATTCAATGAAATAATATTTTACTACCTGTACTATATTCAGGCACCTCAGTAATTGAACTAGCTCCCAGCTGTTGTTTCACATGGTGCACTTTGTTGTTATATGGTGTCCGTTTTTGTCTTGTTTTGTGTTGTAGGTAATTGTCAATAATTGTGATTAGTATATTGACTATTCGATGTTGATCTGTCTCAGTTTTTTACAGGAAGCACACCTGTGAGTGTTTAAACAATAATAAAAAAACCTTTACTTAATCAAGCATCTTGAATCGATCAGTTAAATGTCTCCATAAAGTAGCTGCTTTCCTTTTTCTTTTTCTTTTTCTGGTCCTGAGTTTTTGGTCCCAGAAATTTCCTTTTTTCTTATTTTTGCATATGTATTTAGCTACGGTGACATTTTTCTACCTCATTTTTTGGTTCTGATCGGAAGCTGTTTTAATCATATTCGGCTATTATTGACTGTATCCAGCCAATTTTCCCCTTCCAATTTCCCTTTTCCCTTACCTTATTCCCTATATTTTTTGCAATATTTCTATGATCACTAAGGTCTATACGGCAGGATACGCCAATACCTGTGTGCTTCCCATTTTAAACTGAGGAAATCACAATTCTTACCTTTCTTTGTGTGGCCAGGGCATGGCTTTTATGTTAGGTGATGAGATAGATCAGGAAATTAAAACTGCTTTTCAATCCGACACCCCTCAATTATTTGATCAGGAATTAGAAATTAAAAGCAAATTCAAAGAGCACAAGAAGCTACTTATAAAACATTTAAATCGAAAGTGGGATATATCCTCTTTAGAAAATTATATAAGTCACCGTATAGTACCCAGGGGCTTGAGAGACAAAACTATACCAGCAGAGCACCTGCATACCGACAGATTCCTCCCTAAATGGCGAGAGTTGTGTATCGCACATGGAGTTGCGATTATGCAATTGATAGTTGAGGAGGAAAAAAATCAATTGATTATTTTGCAGGAACAAATCACAGAAAGTGCCAGTAGTTTAGAGTCTCTTAAAAACGATGAGGAATTTATAAGACAAAATGACAATATTAAAAAAGAAATAGAGAAAGTACAGTTAAATTTAAAAATCAGTAAACAGGCCAAATTCAGACGCGACGTTACCGACTTTGAGAGCGAACAAGCTTTTGACTTAACGATTAGACGGGGTAGGAGCCAATCACGGGGGCGGGGATACCGTCAAAAATCGCGAAATCGGCGATCTAAATCTAACGATTCAGACGAAGAAACTCACAATAAAGTAATTTTTTTAGACCAGACGGGGGTGGCAAATTCAGACAGTCAGCAACCCCCCCCTACCGAAAAAATCCCGACAGCACCAAAATTGAAGGAAAGCAAAGCTCGTACTTACACCCGGAGCCAAAAACGAAATTAGCTCTCCCCAAGTGTCAAGAGTTAACTTCACAAAATAAAAAAGATTTAAAAATTGTCAATTTGACTGATATAACACTGACCAATGACCATATAAAACTATTACAGAAGGGAATGTCTTTTTCCCCCACAGCGAGTATGGACGAATTTACAGTTTATAAAGATGTCGCCCTATTTTTGCGGAAGGTTTTTTTTCGTTCATTATATAGTGAACAGATTAATTTAGAATCTATGGCAACCAATCATTTAAATAGTGACGAAAAAGTCATTGATATATTAATGTCTTTATTGGACGAAAACGACGACCATATAGAGCCTCCTGTCCTTATACGACGGCCATCCAACCTGAGAATAAGGTCACAAAAGATGCCCCCGTTGTCTAAGAATAGGTGGCTGCACCTTTATTTGGAACTGGTCCAAAATGACCTTACAAAGATCAAATGGGAAAGAGGCCCCCAGGACAACCTTACCAGTGCTGAGAGACTTGCTCTATTAGATTTACAAAAAACTAAAAATATAGTGATTAAGAAAAGCGATAAGGGCGGTAACGTCGTATTATTGACTGAAACCATGTATGAGAGAGAAGTCAAGCGTCTATTAAATGATAGGGACACCTACAATGTACTAGAAAAGGATCCTTTTCCAAATCTTGTCTATGATCTTAATGAGAAACTCACCTTCGCTAGAGAGGAAGGTCTTTTGACCAAAAAAGAATTTCAGCATCTTGTGGTTGGTGAGTACAGTCTACCGACTTTTTACATTATACCTAAAATTCATAAAAATTTGGAAAACCCCCCCGGGCGTCCCATCGTGTCTGCTTGTCAAGGCCCTTTGGAAAAAATTGGTCGGTACCTGGACTCACTACTACAGGACATGGTCAAAAGCCTTCCGTCCTATGTCCAAGATACTGGACATGTATTGTCCATAATTTCCAGTCAGGATCCCTATCCCAATCCCGAAGAGGTGTGGCTAGTCGGCATAGACGTCGAATCTTTATACACTTCCATCCCTCACCAAATCGGTATTGAAGCAGTGTCTAGTTTTTTGGAATTAACATACCCCCAGGCCTGTCACCAAAAAGGAATTTCTTATCGATTTATTAAAACTGGCACTAACTAATAATTTTTTTTCAATTTCTTAAGACCTATTACCATCAGATACGGGGCACCTCTATGGGGGCAGCCTGGGCTCCATCCTACGCCTGCCTCCATCTGGGTCAATGGGAGAGGGAGGATGTCTATCCCTCGTCGATGTACCGCAGCCATGTACAGACCTGGCTGCGGTACATCGATGATGTATTGATGATCTGGCGTGGCACCCTGGACGATCTACACAAATTTATGCAGCAACTTAACTCTAATCATAGAAATATCAGGTTAACATACAACTATGATCGTTCATCGTTGTCATTTCTAGATTTGAAAGTCTCCATGGAAGATGGTCTATTGGGTACTAGCACGTTCCGGAAATCGACAGCAGCAAACACTCTACTATACGCCTCAAGCCATCATCCTCAATGGCTGAAAAACGGGATTCCCGTAGGGCAGTTTCTCCGTATTAAAAGGAACTGCTCGGACCCAGCCCAATATAAAAAGGAGAGTGTTGAGCTATATAATCGTTTTCGGGAACGGGGCTACTCCCATAATCAGATTAAGAGAGCCAAAAAGAAAGCCGCCTTAAGAGACAGAGACAGTTTGTTGGAATCCACATATAGACTTGGACCACTCCCCTCTACATCTCAGGCCACTTCTTTAGAACCCGTAAGAATCATTACTACGTTTGGGTCTCAATGGAATGAGGTTCGTCGGACCTTGGAAAAACACTGGGGCATTCTGACATGCTCTCCTTCCCTTGCCAAAATCGTGGGTACTGCTCCCAAGCTCGTCGCCAGACGTGCGAGGAGTCTTGGTGATACATTGATACAGTCGGAATTTGTTAAAAAAACTGACTCAACTTGGCTTTCCGACTACCCCAGGACAAAGGGCATGTTCCCCTGTACTAGGTGTCAGATCTGCCCTTATGTACATCGTACCTCCACTTTCTCTGATGCACTTGGCAGGGACAACTTTAAGATAGTTGACCTTATCAACTGTTCAAGTATTCGTGTTATCTATATGATCACTTGTCCATGCCCTAAGATCTATATAGGCAAAACTAAGCGCTCCCTAAAAATCCGAATAGGTGAGCATCTAAGAGAAATACGTGAAAAAGGAAAAATTCCCGAAAAACCTCTTGCCAAACACTTTTTTACCCATCATGGAGGTGACCCAGCAGGGATGTTAGTCAAAGGAATTTATCTTTTAAAGCTACCACCAAGACGTGGTGACTTCGATAAGATACTTCTTCAGAAAGAAAAATGGTGGGTATACCGTTTAAAATCGTTAATTCCACAAGGCCTTAATACAGAGCTAAATTTACAGGCCTTTTTATAACCCCAGCATGCGTATACGGTTGGTCACATCCTTTTACATTCGAATACAACCACCAATTTGAATAATTTGAACTAAGACTTCATAACACGCAGTCGGGTTATACAACAGTCTGTGAACACTGCTATAATTGGGCACATTGGTTTATCTACAATGTTCCCTTGAATGAGCACAGGGAGTGCTTACACCGCCCCCATTATCTTCCAACTTTGGTAATTTTGGCATTTGCCCATCTATGTGCTTTGTTCTCACTAATGGGCACAGTGTTTACTTACACTGTTCTCATTTTGTTTATTTTGTTTATTTTGCTATTTGGCACAGGGTTTACTTACATTGTTCCCATTATTGGGCACAGCGTTTACCTATATAGTTCTCATTACTCGTGAACTTTGTTAATCACTCAGTGCACATTCCATTGATTTGACGGATGCCTCTATGCCTGTTTTAGTCCTGTTTTAGTCCTTTCAGGACTGTTCAATTAATTTAGACCCCTGCCGTGACTTTAATTATGATTGGTCACTCTGCTTCCTAGATGTGCTCTTTGGGTATGTTTAATATAATGTTCCTGGATCAGTCGTTGGTTAATTTTTTTCATTCTATTTTAGTTAGATTTCTTTTTCTTTTACTTTTACTTTACTTTATTTTTCTTTTTCTTAGTACTCACCTAACTTTTCATTATTTTTATTTTGATTTAAATGTGCGCATCATCTGTCTAAATTTGGTTTAGACATCAGATGGTGCGGTATTTGTCTAAAATTGTTTAATTGTGTGTTACATAATAAAAATGCTTTTCTCATGCCCAGTCCATAACAAACCAATCTCTGACCAAATACCATAATTAAAAGTAATATTATGGCCGTAAAAATCTACTGGCTTCCATAACTTTAGGCGAATTACCTAAGCCATTATGGGTCTGGTCAGACTGGTTACAACACTTTCAAAACACTTTACCCTTCTACCAAACACCTGTTGATGTTTGCTGATTAACAGCATAAGAAGGCAGCTCAGGCACCTTCCTACAAACACGTCGGAAGAAGCTACTGCAACTACGCCCTCAGCGAAACGCGTCACGTGTTGCACCATGTGATGAACAGCTGACTAGCACACTCTGAGCGGTCTCTCTGTAACCGGAGCTCAGAATACCCAGCACGGAACTTCACGGTACTAATTACAGCCTTACCAGCTCCCCATCACTGGGAACAATACTCGGTCTCAACTTGGCAACATCCGGCTACCAACAGGCTTCCCCCTCGACCACCAGGCAATTCATCATCCAACGTCCATTCAGCGCTGCTCAACGCGCGCCAAACTTCATTCCAGCAATGACAGCATAACAGCCGGTTATAAACCCTTGACACCCAGGCTGGCCGACACAAAAGCCACAGACATCCCTCTACACGGGCGATACCGACGAAGTGGTAACGTTAACCAATTGTCTCTATATTTCATGTCTGTTGAAAGGCTCTACTGTCATCAATAAGCTGTTCCTTAGCTTGGACTTAAACTTTTGATTTATGACATTTATTGTCTGGTGCGTTTGGAACCATATTGTGCTACTCTTCATTAATAGCCTGCTGTGATACCCGGGACAGTTGATTTCCACACGGCAATTACTAATATTCAACAGGGTCGCCTGATTTCCCATTGATTTGCTATAAATTGCCAAGTTTCTTTTATCTATATCTTGCCACAAATGCTGTGCTTGCCGTGATCACATCTTTAGAAACAGCCGTGAACATTTTCCTAATTAGCAGTGTTTCTAATTCAGAATTCACACAGTCAAAAGCTATAAATTGCTACATTGGAACATGCTTTGCTCCCCATAGAGAACATTGCTGCGGGACATTTATATGATAGGATAGTGACCTGGTTTGACTCGGTATATTCTACATGCGATCTTATTGAATGTCTCTGGAAGCCAACATCACCTCTACTTTCTAAATACGCCTTAGTGTGCATAGCTTTAATTACTGTGCCTGAAGTTTATTTATTTATATATTCAATGAAATAATATTTTACTACCTGTACTATATTCAGGCACCTCAGTAATTGAACTAGCTCCCAGCTGTTGTTTCACATGGTGCACTTTGTTGTTATATGGTGTCCGTTTTTGTCTTGTTTTGTGTTGTAGGTAATTGTCAATAATTGTGATTAGTATATTGACTATTCGATGTTGATCTGTCTCAGTTTTTTACAGGAAGCACACCTGTGAGTGTTTAAACAATAATAAAAAAACCTTTACTTAATCAAGCATCTTGAATCGATCAGTTAAATGTCTCCATAAAGTAGCTGCTTTCCTTTTTCTTTTTCTTTTTCTGGTCCTGAGTTTTTGGTCCCAGAAATTTCCTTTTTTCTTATTTTTGCATATGTATTTAGCTACGGTGACATTTTTCTACCTCATTTTTTGGTTCTGATCGGAAGCTGTTTTAATCATATTCGGCTATTATTGACTGTATCCAGCCAATTTTCCCCTTCCAATTTCCCTTTTCCCTTACCTTATTCCCTAAATTTTTTGTACTCTTAAGATAATCTAATTGTCTAATTCTAAGTGCAGAATGAAAACAGCTGCCCTTACATTGCAATGCGGTTGGCAAGAATGTTTATTTCTAGTCTACATCAAAAGTATACATCTACATCACAGAAATGTATACTGAAGTCTTTCCAAACTGCATACTGAACTCAACTGAGCTAATATTATTTCTTAAAGAGGTTGTAAACCTCCCTGTGTAATTTGTACCTATAGGTAAGCCTAGAATAAGGCTTACCTATAGGCACTGTAAATATTGCCTAAACATGTGCCGTTTAGGAGATATTCACTGTATACTGTGCCGATGATGTCATTGGCACATGTGCTCTGAAGGAATGGCCACCCGTGCCGTTTCTTCAGGAGTGAGTGCCGTGACCGGCGGCTCCCGTGCGCATGCGCAGGAGTGACGTCACGTGCCTCCAGCCAGTCACACAGCTGGAGTCCGCAGCCATGGAAGGAAGAAGGGCAACGATGGATGCGGTCTGCAGCGGGGACAATGCGGGCTTCCTTTGAAAGTAAGTGTCACATAATGTGCTAGTATGCGATGCATACTAGCACATTAAGCCTTTATTTTGCAGGAAAGGGGGGAAAAATATTTTTTAGCAGAGTTAACTTTCCCTTTTACGGCCCGTACACACAAGCAGAAAATCATACAATAAATACCGCTTTTGAAGCGATCATATGATAATCCAAAATTATTTAAAGGGACGAACATGAAAAATTTTCTTGCACGATACCAGATCGTACAATTTTTGTTTAATCAGTATAGTTTTCACACAAACATATAATACAAATACAATACATTACATCACTACTGAATTTTTATTCTGTCGTATGAGAATTTTAAAACTTTAGTGACCTCTTAATTTTCAATATGGAGCCTAGCAAGCAAAGAATAAAAATAAAAATAAAAAATCATGTGCACTAGGCTATAGGGTGATATTATAACTCTAAAAACCCAGGCACCTTCTGGGCACCTAGATAGAAATCTTTTTGAGATTGTAGCATAACATAATTAAAAGTGAATGAGACTGTCTTGTTGCCAGTTTTATCTCTTCTCTCCCTTCTCTTGCTGTCTTCCCTCTCTTTAACCTTTCTACATCCCATTTCAAGAACCGTAGAGGATAAATCTTCTAGAAATATTAGACCTTAAGAACTCACCTTTAGAGACCAGTTTAGGAAGAAGTCTTCCTAGAAATATCAAACACAAGGAACTTATCTCATACAGATACCAGCCTGGAGAAGCCTTTCTAGAAATACAATACCTGAAAAACTCACTTCGTACAAAGACCATCCAAGAGATGTCTTCTTAGAAATCCAATTGTTGTAGAACAACTTACTCCTGCAGAGACCAGCCAGATGTATTCCTATAACCCAGACCTGGAGAACTCACCTCATACAGAGAACAATACTAGAAATACAATACCCAAGGAACTCACTTTGTACAGAGACCTGGCACAGGAAGTCTATCTGGAAATACAATACCCAAGGAACTCACTTTGTACAGAGACCTGCCACGAGAAGTCTTCCTAGAAAAACAATACCCAAGGAACTCACTTTGTACAGAGAACTGCCACAAGAAGTCTACCTAGAAATACAATACCCAAGGAACTCACTTTGTACAGAGATATGCCACAAGAAGTCTACCTAGAAATACAATACCCAAGGAACTCACTTTGTACAGAGACCTGCCACGAGAAGTCTTCCTAGAAAAACAATACCCAAGGAACTCACTTTGTACAGAGACCTGCCACAAGAAGTCTACCTAGAAATACAATACCCAAGGAACTCACTTTGTACAGAGACCTGCCACAAGAAGTCTACCTAGAAATACAAGACCCAAGGAACTCACTTTGTACAGAGACCTGCCACGAGAAGTCTTCCTAGAAATACAAGACCCAAGGAACTCACTTTGTACAGAGACCTGCCACGAGAAGTCTTCCTAGAAATACAAGACCCAAGGAACTCACTTTGTACAGAGACCTGCCACGAGAAGTCTTCCTAGAAAAACAATACCCAAGAAACTCACTTTCTACAGAGACCTGCCACAAGAAGTCTACCTATAAATACAATACCCAAGGAACTCACCTTGTACGATTTCTGCCAGGAGAAGGCTTTCTGGAAATATTATATCTGAAGATTAATTCAAGTACAGAAGCCTACCAGAAGTCTTCCTACATACAGGACCTGAGGAACTCACCCAGCACAGAGAATGGCCAGAAGGAGCCTCGATAAATAGACCTACGCACATGACCTAGGAAACTCAACCTGGGCAGGAATCAGTCAAGGACCATCTTCCTGCAAACTTTAATAAGAACTCGGCCCAATCTGATGATCTGCTAAGGGTAGTAATAAAGTTGCAACAACAGAACTCTAAGGCCTCATGCACGCTGGATGTTATAAAAGCACCAGTAGTGTTATCTGTAGCTCATGTTTTTAGCGTTTGTTGTAAAAATGCCCAGTGTGCATAAGGCAGTAAGTGACATATGAAGATGAACTTCTGCCCAAAACAAATAGCAAACTTACCTTGCCCCGTAGTGTGGTCTGATAAGCTTCCCAGCTTCCAGTCAATCTCATCTGTCAGATCTTGGTACCAGTCACAAAGACTCTTCTCAAAGTTACAAGTTACAGGTTCTAGAGAAGAATTAGTGCCAGTGAACACATATTGTTTCTCTCATCAACTTTTTATTTCCAAAAGATTACCCATAATTTATTAGATTTGTGATGGAAGAAATGACCTATACCTCCTGGCTTTAAAGGGCTCTACTGTGCTCCATATTGTGTTTATTAGTTATGGAAATGAATAGCTGACTAAAATGCAATTATGCTTTTTTTTTTTTTTTTTTTTGGAGTCCCACTTTAAGCACACACTTCCACATCCCAACAAAGCTAAACAAAATGATTCTAAATGTTGTAGGTACATTTATTTTCATAGAAATCTACTTTTCTCAGTAAAATATCATATTGTTTACATCATCAATCTAAAAATATATATAGAAAAGGCTTGCTGTCACACATTTGCTCATATATTTTTAGTTTGCTAACTTTACACCAAACAATTTGTATCTAGATTCACAGACATTTAAAAATGATGCTCTTTTTAAAAGAATAGTGACACAAGAAAGCTACATTTGGAATATTGGAGTTTAAAGGGGGGCCCAAGGGATTCCCTTAAATTGGCAGGGATTTCCTCTCATTTCCTGTTTTGGCTCTGGGACAGGAAGTGAATAAAAATGTCCCCAATAGGACACAGATGGCAAAAAAAAAAAATCTGACAAGGGGTTTTAACCCTCTTTTACTCTATCCAAAATGAAAAAAAATGCCTTTAGTTCTACTTTAAGCAGATGTGGACTGTTTGTCCCTGCTGGCTATGTTGGTCTATCTGATGACAATATTATTTAGGAATATTACATATTTATACATAGCAGATGATGACTGGAGTGTGCTGTAAGTTTATAGTTTGGCTTTTTAGCAGATTTGAATACATCTGAACCATTAAACCACATTCTAGTGTTGTCAATGTGTATACTATAGTTTTTGTTAAAAAGTTATGTAAAAAATTACCTATTTTTATGACTTTGTTGAGCTACCCTATTGGAGTTTTATCATTTAGGAATCTGCCAGCTTATGTAGGCTGCCATAACTGTCCTCCTCCTGAAAATACCAGTTGTCTGGCTGTTATGATGTTCAAATGACTTTAATACCTTATGAGGCGTTGACTGGATCCCAACATGCAGATTAGGAGCTCTGACTTAATTTTTTTCAATCTGCAAGCTTGTTCCTGGTTAGTGACTCGGAATGTATTGAAGCCAGAGACAGCCAGACAACTAGAAATATCAGAGAGAGGTCAGCAATGGTGTCCCTCGTCTTTGTCTGCCTACAGGTTTCTGCTAAGATCTGCAGCTGATGAAAGATATTTTCTTAAACAATGCTTCTGAAAGGTACTACAATCAGCTCCATTAGCCTTAGTGGACCAATATATTTCAGTGTTCATACCGTCAGAGACAGAGACATTATGGCAACCTATGAACTGCATTTCTTGTACTAGAGCGCTCCAGTTCCCTTCTGGTTGGGGGTCCACAGATCCAGACAGCACCAGCTGAAACCACAAACAAAATGCCTTTTCCTTTTTTGCTTTCTTTAAACACATAAGAACATTTTTAGTTTCCAGTGATTAATGTAGTATGAGTACACAGCAGTTTTCACCAGTATCACGGTTTTGCTTATTTTAGTTTTCCGTCCTCTGTCTATGATACTTTCCCCCGTTAATTCACCATTTCCTGTAAGAAAATAAAAACAAAAAATAGGGATTTTCCGATCAGGTCCACCCGAAAAAACGTACAGGCAGACCTGATCAGACACTCTACGCAGCTATATGGGCAAGAAAATGTATATGGACTTGTGTCCGTTTACATTTGCCTACCTCCGAGTCTGTCTAAGTCTTTAAAAAAAAGGGAAAAAGAGTACATCCTTTTTCTGTTTCTCTGGACCTAAATGTGTTGAATCAGAGGTTGCCTGATGTAAACGGACACACTTTTTTTTACATCCAGCCACCCATAGAGCCATCACGAGGCCACCAGTAGATCCCCCTGAGGAAGACACCTGATTGCCCTGTGTCGTCACACGTAGGGGAGGGGCCAGGATGGTGGAGGAGACAGTCACTTGCTCTCTGAGCTAGCTGCTGATTCACACAAGCCTGCAAACCATTTGGAGAGGATTTTAACATTGTATGTTTCCTTTAGCCTGGTGCGCTGCAAGCACCCATAAAGTGTGAGTACCTTGATGCTTACCTACAATAAATTTCTATATTTAAATGATAATGCACTATCTGGCCTCTTTTGTATTTTAAATTGAGGATACCATCTTTGGATTACACCTGGGAGAGCCTGTAAATCCTGCTACTTAGAGCCCAGAGGTGGTTCAGCTGCTGTTGTGGACCAAACTGTGAGAACAGTCACACAAGAGCGGGGGGGGGGGGCATGTGTGTGTAGTCACGGTTAATATTATTTGGCTCAGAGTCACTTTATGGGACATTATATTATATATATATATTTTAACTGTGGACTTGCTGAAAATAAGTTTTGAATATATATTTTTTTCACTGTGGACTTGCTGAAATTAAGAATTTTTTATATTTTGATGTTTACTTCAATTTTTTTATATTTCTTTCACTGTGTGAGTGATATATCACATAGCGCTGCATTTGTTTATCTTTAATATTTTATACAGAGATTTTGGGAGTGTGAATATGCTTAGCGGCTGTGGATTGGTTCTCTTATGTTTAAAACATTCTTTGTACACTCTTCATTGGTAGCTCACAAGACATCTATTTATATCACGAGGCCACCAGTGTCTGCTGTCAAAATGCAGACACAAACTTAATGGGCAATGACATTATAAAACTTTCCAGTTCAGCTCTGGTTCAGCTGGGGTTTTGCTCACAGATCCCTCACTGATCGGAGTATTTTTTTGTTATGTATAGAATGGACAAAGGTTTAAAATTTTGGTAGGCTTCATTCTCTGTTTGTGACTGGAGAGATTCTCCCTCACTTCTTGTCCCAATGACGCCCATAGAAGAAATGGTTGTGTGGGCGTCATTGGAACAGGACAGCACTGACAGCAATAAAAATCTGAAGCTGTCTTTTGCTCAAGTCCTAACAGGAAGTGAGGGGAAATCGCCCCAATGGGGGCACAGAGTTTAAAAAAAAAAAAAAAACTGTGGTTCTAACCCTTCTCCACTCTATTCAAAATGTTATTATTATTTTTGGCTGGAAGCATTTTCTATGTGTTGCCTACATTATTTTCCTTAAAGTACAAGTAAAGGCAAAACTTTTTTTAGTTTTGGATAGAGTATAGAGGGATTAGAACACCTGTCAGTTTTTATTGCTGTCTGTGCCCCCCGTTAAGGAGATTCACCCTCTCTACTTGTCCTGTTTACCATTATCATTAAAAGTGAAAGTAAAAGAAAATCCCAAATTTTGGGTTGTCCCCAGAAAAGTAATAGAGGGAAATTCTTCCAATGTGGACACTAGTTCTGGTGACCTGGTCCCCATTGTTTAACTTGCAGGGATTTTTTCTCACTTTCTGTTTTAGCTATGGGACAGGAAGTAAAGTAAATCTCCCCGGGGGCATGGCTTGCGGCTGATGGAGTAAGCAGCGTGGAGAGAGAGCTCCGCCGATACTCTGACTCATAATCCTGATTAAGACACCCTGAGATGCCGGTTCTGCCACCAAAACACACCGGATCAATCCCCGGATGGTCCCCAATCCAGCGGTACCCTTTTTGTGGGGATTCGACACACAGGCATGTTCCGCAGAGGAAGCAAAGATCCTCTGCAGACAACAGAGCATGGCGGGCAAGATGGCGCCCATTCACAGCGGTCAGCTAAGGCAGCAGCCAAGAAGTTGTTCAGCGGCACTATGGGGAAGAACACTCCTTCCAGATTGCCCTCTCCTCTCCTGGACTCTGCAGAGCACAACACTGACCCTGATGATCAAGACCATGTCTGGCCTGAGGACATTGCAGACACCGCTGCATGGGACACAGTGAGTACACTAGGCCCCGTCAGCAATGGCATACCCATACTAGGTCAGGAGACCCCTGCCCCAGAACCAACTCTCAGAGATATATTCACTGCAGTTACCTCCTGTAACATGTCCATCACCACATTAACCTCAGAGATTAAAGGGGTTAAACTGGAAATAAATCTAGTCAGACAGGACATGCAGAAGCTGCGGGACCGCACTGCTGCCCTTGAAGACAGAGTAAGCAATGTGGAAGATGATGTGGCATCAGAGAGAAGTGCGCCATATGCAATCGATTATCACTGGTCACTCAGCCTGCTTACAAGATATGGAAAACAGGCAAAGGCGTAACAATGTCCGCGTGGTGGGCATACCTGAGAGGGCAGAGGGAAAGAACCCGGTGACATTTATAGAGAACTGGCTGCTCGCCACATTTGGCAAAGATGCCTTCTCCCCCATGTTTGTGGTGGAGAGGGCCCACAGAGTTCCACCCAGGCCACCTAAGCCCGGGGAACCACCTAGACCGTTCTTGTTCAAAATGCTGAACTATAAGGATCATGATGCCACCCTGTCTCAGGCCAGGACCAAAGGAAACCTTATGAATTAATTGATAATACCCGCATATCATTCTACCCAGATTTCTCTGCAGAATTGCAGCGCAAGAGGGCTGAGTTCACTGAAGTCAAAAAGCGCCTCCGAAAATATGACGTCACATACGCCATGCTATACCCAGCCAAGCTCAGAATCTCAGCGAACGGGGAGCCGCAATTCTTTGACAACCCTGAAGGTGCATTTCACTGGTTGGATCGAGCAAAGCATACCCTTCAGAAAGCTACAACCTCCAGGGATTGATTATACTCTACCCAACATTTTCCTATGGAGCCTACTTTTGTTTTTGCTGCCTTAGTTGCCATGCTCTTCCGGGTGGCAGAATTACGGAAATATGCCCATCTTCCCATTTCTTCCTGTAAGGCAGAAAGCTATGAGCTACCTTTGCTTTCATTACATTTCACCGATGACTTGGATCTGCAAGCCCCTTTGAATCAGATGAACTGAGACGTTGCCCCCCCCCCCCCCCCCCCCCCAATAGTCCTGCGAGGACAAACCCAAAGGAAATGTGCTCCTGCAATTTTTTTCAGGATGCAAAACCTTTATTTTCTTCTTTTTTCTCTTTTATTTTTTCCTTTTTCTTTGCTGTTATGAAAGTAAATCTCCCCAATGGGACACAGATGGCAAAAAATAAACTGACAGGGGTTCTGACCCTCTCTTACTCTATCCAAAATGAAAAAAAAGTTTTTCCTATAGTTCTACTTTAAGGTGACCCTGTCTGGTTTTTAAACACATCAAAAGGTCAGTTCCCTGCAGGTGAAGATGTAGTATACTCACAACTGTATTGCCCTGTGCCTCCTACCTCCCCTCGGTTCCACTGCCGCCGTGTATTCAACTCTTCTGGGATTGCTAAATATCTGTGTTCCAAAAAACATGCTGGGACCTTCCTCTAAACGCATTTCACTGCTGAGTCCTGTAGTAAGGTAGAGCCTGGAGGAAGGAACCAGGTACCTAGCAGGGGACACCTGACAATCCTGGAAGAGTTGAATGTTGCAGAAAATGAGATATGCTGAAACACTCGAACAGAGGGCAGGTAGAAGTTAGAGGGGAGAGGTAAGCATACTACATCTTCTCTTACAGGGAACTGGATTTTTGACCTGACAGTGTCTCTTTAACAACAGATCGATGTCTATCAACCGCCACCTCTAACAACTCCTGAGGACTTGGCTCAGATGAAGGCAAAATAAAAGACATTTTGCCACATGGAAGGAAACAAAATCCACCCTGGCACCCTCCAAGGGCAGGCAGATTAATTTCCTTGCTCTGTATCTCTTTAGTAATTATAGGTGATATTATTATTTGCAAATAAATCGTCCAGTCCTTTTTCTGTGATTAAAATTCCTTTTCGTTTACCAGAGATGCAACATGTCCCATATTTTAAAATGGCACTAAGCTACACACCACCAATGCCACCAAGGAATAAATTACATTTCTACTTATATTTACTGCAGCAAAACAGGCAAGCGCAAATGGGCTTTAAAGTAATCTACGCTTAAAGTGATTGTAAAGAATCGTTTTTTTTTTTTTTTAAATAACAAAAATAACAAACATGTCATACTTACCTCCACTGTGCAGCTCGTTTTGGGGTCCCCGGCGGCTCCTCCCCGCATCAGATAACCCCCTAAGAGTGCTTTTCCGAGGGGGTTACCTTGCAGGTGCACTCCCGAGTCCAGAATTTGCATCCACAGACACGAATGTCGGACTCGGCCCCGCGCCCCGGCGCCCGCGTCATTGCATTTGATTGACAGCAGTGGGAGCCAATGGCTGCACTGCAATCAATTTATCCAATCAAGAGCCGGGACCCCATGGAGAGAAGGACAGCGCATCCCTGCCAAAGAGATGAAGGGGCTCAGGTTAGTAAAACTTTAATGCATAGGATGCATTAAGTTGAAAAAAACAAAGCTTTACAACCCCTTTACAGTGGCGGCGGGTGAAGTTTTAGGATGGGGGGGCGCCAGGAATTTTTGACCCCTCCCACTTAGTGAAAATGGGCGTGGTTTGAGTGAAATAGTGGGCGTGGCTCTAAGGTGGTGTGGTTAGCGTCTGAGATGAACGAGGGATGGAGGGAGAGGGAGAGAGGAATGAAGGGACAGCAGGCCCAGATCCTACACAACAATAGAAATGTGTATTCTAGAAAGTTTAACAGTCAGCAGATAAAGATACTCCAAACACATGGTGTTAGCACTTCAATAATCCTGGCACCATGGTTGTTATTGTGTCAGGATGATTGAAGCACATTATTTCTATTATTACATTGTAATATAACATTAAATCATTCAACTCACCATAATGCAGAATCAGTGGGAGCCCTGAGTGTGTCACTAGCCACGTCGCCTACAACCAGATGCCATTAGGCGTCCCCAGCAGAGTCCGTCCTTACATCAGGTGCTCCCAGCGGAGTGCCTCTTTACATGCAGTCTCTGTCCCACATCAAATGCAGCCTCTGTCCCACAAAATGCAGCCCCTGTCCCACAAAATGCAGCCTCTGTCCCACAAGATGCAGCCTCTGTCCCACAAGATGCAGCCTCTGTCCCACAAGATGCAGCCTCTGTCCCACAAGATGCAGCCTCTGTCCCACAAGATGCAGCCTCTGCCCCCCCCCAAATGCAGCCTCTGCCCCCCCCCAAATGCAGCCTCTGTCCCCCCCCCCCAAATGCAGCCTGCCTGTGTCCCATTAAATGCAGCCTCTGCCCCCCCCCCCCAAATGCAGCCTTTGTCCCCCCCAAAATGCAGCCTGCCTGTGTCCCATTAAATGCAGCCTGTGCCCCCCCCCCCCCCCCAAATGCACCCTGAGTCCCCCCAAATGCCGCCTGTGCCCCCCCCCAAATGCACCCTGTGTCCCCCCAAATGCAGCCTCTGCCCCCCCCCCCCCCCCCCCACAATGCAGCCTGTGCCCCCCCTATGGACGGGCCACCACTGCCCCTTTAACTACTGTAACTATTTCTTCCATATGCAACTGATGTCCCATTAATCTTTGTAACAACATTATCTATATTCAGTGACAAACTCTTTACAACAACTGTACCTGGAAAGGCTGTTTCCTCTCTCCCAGAGAAATTGCAACAGTATTCCATGATGTGCTTCTCTCTCCTGTGCCATGCATTATATGAGTTCCCAGCTGTGGATCCCACACCCGTAGATTCAGAAAGCCTGGGACAAGAATCAAATCACAGATACAAATAAAAATCAACATTATCTCTCTGGTTCTCTTACATTACTAAAGTCACGGCAGAGATGTAACAAGATGTTGGTAAAGCTCATGGTGACCACTACACCAGGGCCTCTGCAAGTTTCTCAGTTAGTAATACAACCCTATATAGGATATTGCAGGACCTGCCATCCTCGGGATCAGAGGGGATTTACCTGGAGAAGGCCCTGCCCAAGAGTTTTTATTTACTTAGTATTGGTTCACCATTTTCACCTTCATTTGATATTCAGATGGTACTGCAGTTGGCCACACACCCTCTTCCACTATTGGGCTTGTGTGGTATGAATGCAGGATGGATATATTAATATACAAGTATAAATGTCTTGTCTTCAGGCATACACAGAATATGTTAACATGGTTATAGAAAACTTAAGGTGTATAGTTTTAAAAATTTGTTGTAAAAGTTGTTTTCTTTTTTAAGATAGGTTAATATTATATATGAATATTTAGTATTCTTATATGAAGATAACAGGCAAAGCCTCCTGTTTACAGAGCTCAATAGCTCAAACTGTATTGGATAAAAACACACACAAGTGAATAGGTAAGCAAAGTGACTCCTCTGCCTCCCTACTTACAGCTCAGTCCATAGGAAACAGCTTCTGATTTTCTCACTCACAAAGCTCATAGTACTCTGGGAATCCTTTGTCAGGTATTAGGTGTTTATTTGTAAAACAAACAAATAAATAATATATATATATATATATATATATATACACACACACATATACATACACAAAGACAATATTACCAAAAGTATTGGGACGTCTGCCTTTACACGCACATGAACTTTAATGGCATCCCAGTCTTGGCCCATAGGGTTCAATATTGAGTTGGCCCACCCTTTTGCAGCTATAACAGCTACAACTCTTTTGGGAAGGCTGTCCACAAGGTTTAGGAGTGTGTCTATGAGAATGTTTGACCATTCTTCCAGAAGCGCATTTGTGAAGTCAGACACTGATGTTGGATGAGAAGGCCTGGCTCGCAGTCTCCGCTCTAATTCATCCCAGAGGTGTTCTATCTGGTTGAGGTCGGGACTCTGTGCAGGCCAGTCAAGTTTCTCCACCCCAAACTCATCCATGTCTTTATGGACCTTGCTCTGTGCACTGGTCCAAATCATTTGGTGGATGGGGGATTATGGTGTGGGGTTGTTTTTCAGGGGTTGGGCTTGGCCCCTTAAATGCAGTGAAGGGAACTCTTAAGGCGTCAGCATATCAAGACCTTTTGGACAATTTCATGCTCCCAACTTTGTGAGAACAGTTTGGGGATGGCCCCCCCCCCTGTTCCAAAATGACTGCGCACCAGTGCACAAAGCAAGGTCCATAAAGACATGGATGAGCGAGTTTGGGGTGGAGGAACTTGACTGGTCTGCACAGAGTCCTGACCTCAATAGAACACCTTAGGGATGAATTAGAGCAGAGACTATATATATATATATATATATACATATATACATATATATATATATATATATATATATACACACACACACACACACACACACACACACACAAAATCATACCCACAGGGTCATCTCAAAAAATGTGAATATCATCAAAAAGTTTGTTTATTTCAGGAATTCAATTCAAAAAGTGAAACTCATGTATTATATAGATGTGTTTCACACAGAGTGATATATTTCAAGCAGTTCTTTCTTTTAATTTTGATAATTATAGCTAATAGCTAGTGAAAACACAAAATTCAGTATCTCAAAAAATGTGAATATTACATAAGACCAATAAAAAAAAAAGGATTTTTAATACAGAAATGTTGGCTTAGTGAAAAGTTTGTCCATGTACAGTATAGTATGCACTCAATATTTGGTTGGGGCTCCTTTTGCATGAATTATTGCATCAATGCAGCGTGGCATGGAGGAGATCAGCCTGTGGTAATGCTGAGGTGTTATGGAAGCCCAGGTTGCTTTGATAGTGGCCTTCAGCTCGTCTGCGTTGTTGGGTCTGGTGTCTCTCCTCTTCCTCTTGACAATACCCCACAGATTCTCTATGGGGTTTAGGTCAGGCGAGTTTGCTGGCCAATCAAACACAGTGATACCATGATCATTATACCAGGTATTGGTACATTTGGCAGTGTGGGCAGGTGTCAAGTCCTGCTGGAAAATTAAATCAGCATCTCCATAAAGCTGGTCAGCAGAGGGAAGCATGAAGTGCTCTAAAATTTCCTGGTAGAGGGCTGTGCTGACTTTGGATAAACCACAATGGACAAACACCAGCAGATGACATGGCTCCCCAAATCATCACTGACTGTGGAAACTTCACACTGGACCTCATGCAACTTGGAGTCTGTGCCTCTCCACTCTTCCTTCAGATTCTGGGACCTTGATTTCCAAATGAACTAACTACAAAGAGGACATTGGACCACTGAGCAACAGTCCAGTTCTTTTTTCTCCCTAGCCCAGGTAAGACGATTCTGACGTTTTCTCTGGTATCGGAGTGGCTTGACACAAGGAATGTGACAGTTGTAGCCCATGTCCTGGATACGTCTGTGTGTTATTCTCTTGAAGCACTGACACCAGCCATAGCCCACTCCTTTTAAATCTCCCCCAAATTTGTGAATGGCCTTTGCTTCACAATCCTCTCAAGGCTGCAGTTATCCCTGTTGCTTGTGCACCTTTTTCTATCACACTTTTTCCTTCCACTCAACTTTCCATTAATATGCTTGGATACAGCACTCTGAACAGCCAGCTTCTTTAGCAATGACCTTTTGTGACTTACCCTCCTAGTGGAGGGTGTCAATGACTGTCTTCTGGACAACACGTCAGCAGTCTTCCCCGTGATTGTGTAACCTACTGAACCATGTGTCTACAATATTGAACTTTTACAATTTTCTGAGATACTGAATTTGGGGTTTTCACTAGATGTAAGCCATAATCATCAAAATTAAAAGAAAGAAATGCTTGAAATGTTATTACTCTGTGTGTAATGAATCTATATAATATGAGTTTCATTTTTTGAATTGAATTACTGAAATAAATAAAATTTGTGATGATATTTAAATTTTATGTGATGCGCACACACACACACACACACGCACACACGCACACACACACACACACACACACACACACATATATACACACACATATATATACACAAACACATATACACACAGAGGTATAAGACATCAGTTTAAACATTTATGTACTTTTAAATAAAAAACAAAATAGACCCCAAACCATTATAATTTCCCCATATATAATCCCCATTCTATAATGTATAAAATACCTGCAGGGCCACTGTTAAAGTAATAGGTTATATTCAGAACACAGGAGGGTTCAACGGAGCAGAGCAGAGGGCTGATAATTTCAGCATTCGTTTTTAAATTCCCTTCTGCTTTCATCACTTTAAGGCCCGGTCCTGGAAAGTATAGCAGATAATAAATAATACAACGAACATATATACAGTTTATACAGTAAGTATTATTGAACTACAGCTAGAATGCACTGTGCAGATATGAGCCTCTAGCTATGCAAAGACACAGGAGCGTCTGAGAGGGTGCCAAGGAAACCTGCTTTATAAGGAATGCAATGTTTGTGCTATACCTAAATAAAATAGTTACATTTGAATTTAATATTTAAAAAGGCACCTTAGAGTGCACATACAATAGAACGTTTGCCATATACACAGCCCTAATTTCCCAAGCAATGTTTAAACTAGCTACCGTATATACTTGAGTATAAGCCGACCCGAATATAAGCCGAGACACCTAATTTTACCACAAAAAAATGGGAAAACTTATTGACTCGAGTATAAGCCTAGGGTGAGAAATGCGCAGCTACTGTAAGTGGAAAAGAGGGTCAAAATGCCCATTTGCAGCCTCATTGTGCCCATTTGCAGCCTCACTGTGCCCATTTGCATGCCTCACTGTGCCCATTTGCAGCCATAGGTCCCCCAAACATCAAACTCGGTAGTTAAGGGTTCCTAGATGCCCCCTAGCTGGGTCCAGTATCTGGACCCAAAGGGTCCCGAAATGACATTGCTGCAGGTGGACACATTTGACTGACTTTTGGGCCCCGTGTCTCGAGGCCACTTGGTGCTAGAAACCCCAAATTTGTTGGGATATGTTGTAGTGCTAGTTCCACTAGGTTGCACACCAAATCTGGGGTTCCTAGCACAAAGTGGCCCCGAGATACGGGGCCCAAAAGTCGGTTTCGGAAAATATCATTCTGCTTGACTCGAGTATAAGTCGAGGGGGGCATATTTAGCACAAAAAAATTTGCTGAAAAAATCGGTTTATACTCGAGTATATATGGTAATCAGTCAGCCTTAGGCCTTGTTCAGGCAGGTGGCAGCCCTTGCTGCCCTTCTGGAAAATAATCTACGGTGGATCGCTTTTCAGAGGGCTGATGACAAGTGGTGGTGATATGTCGCCTCCTGTTTTACCCTGAAAAGGCCAAACCACCACAACAGCACGCATTGCACATTTTTACCACCCCCTGATTACCCATGTGAAAGAGCCCTTACAGGTAATAAAATAGAAACACTTTATCATAGTACAAGTCATTGTAAATCAATGGTAGTTTAAAGTGCATCTCCAGACAATTTTTTTACGATATAAAAAAGGAAGGTTAGAACTCTATCAGTTTTAACCCTTTCCCACTCTATTCAAAAATTGTTTGTAGTTACACTTTAACCACTTATCTACAAAAGTACAGTACTTTATAAACATCATGGTAGACAAGTAGTTAAGTCAAGCTCACAGTTATTTCTGCAGCTGTGAGCTTGATGCTGGCTTTAAGAGCCGGCAGATGACTTTCTGCTAAAAATGATCATTTGGCTCTTGAGCTTTCCAATCACTTTTACGGGGCTATCAAGAAGGAGCCTCTTCCCCGCCAGCGGTGTCAGTGGCATCTGCGGTGGTTCCCAGGCTCTCCACCAGGGAGCCCCGAATCGTGGGAAGCTGCTTTCCAAGTGAAAGCTGGAGGAACTCGGGTCACAGCTGTCATTCCTTGGCTAGTGTAGCTGAGGATGCAGCTATTAGAACACAAGCTGAGATTGAATAGTTGCATTGGAGGACAGGGCAGACATTGGGGGTCTAATAGAACCTCAGTGTCTCCATAGAGAGTGCCTGTCATCTACCCATGCTATCACAAAGGGGGCTTGCTAGACCCCTTGTGAGAGCAATAAAAGTAAAAAAAATAAAAAAAATAAAAGTGTATAAAAAGTGCAGCGTATCGCAAGCACGTGTATGTAAACATCAATTGCTCCACACATGTAAGGTATCATTGCGAATGTCAGAGTGAGAACAATAATTCAAGAGCCATAGTTAATGGTTCACTTTAAACTGATGACATGTAAAGGCTTTTAAAGCGTCACCTATGGAGAATGATGGGTATCAGAGTTTTTTGTGATTCTATGGGTATGCACAGTTTTAAGACTTGACATGTTTGGTATCTATTTACTCAATACAAACCCTATTGTGTTTGTTTGCATTAAGATTAATGTAATGTATTTTTAACTGAAAATATGCAAATAACTGCGCAAATATTGTGCAACATAAACTGCACCTACCACCATTTTATTCTCCAGGTTCTCTGCTTTCAGGAAAGATATATACTTTGGGGGTTTACAGCAATTTCTAGGAACAAATTTGGATTTTAACGTGTGCACAAAAATAAAAGTTGGGGAAGCAAAGTGGCTAAAGCAAAATTTGAGTTTTGTTGAGGAAAGCTAGACTGCAAGTAATGTCAGAGGCCAAGCCTGTGGAAATCTTTCACAGTGAATGCTAAAGAAGGGGGTGGGGGAGAGCGCTGCCTTAACTACATTCACAGTTCAAAGTGTTGTAATAAAAAAAAATTCTGGTATCACTGAAGGAGCCCATAGATGAGTCCGTTTTTTTCATTCAACAATACACTGATCAGCATTGCAGGCTTTAACCTGCCGCATTGATTGAGTGGGGACAATCTGACAAGGTGGTTGTTAGAATGACTTCTGTACAACCACTGTGCCCATGCATTTATCAAAATTCAGCTGGTCCCTGCTGAATTGGCCGAATTTTGATCCATGTTGGCTTTAGTCATGAAGTCTTTTGCCAAAGATGCCTCTACTGGTCCAATACACCAAAGGTCATTGGTGGAGATGCCTTCAGTTTTCCCTCACGCTTATGAAAAAATGCAGCAAGATATTCAATGATATAGACGAAAGAAGATTCTGAGAAATCCTGGCTACAAACTGTGTACTGTTTCCATGGCTGCAGCCAAAAGAACATTTCATTTTTTGGCAACTTTTCTAACAACATTGTTGCTTTCCTTTAACATATACAATACCATTAGATGTAGTGTTGTTATGTATCTTAAGTAATGCTCATTAAAGGGGCGATCTGACCAATCCTTTTTTTTTTTTAAAGTCAGCAGCTACAAACACTGTAGCTGCTGACCTTTAATAAGTACACTTACCTGTCCAACGATCCCGCGATGTCGGCCGCCCCAAGGCCGATCCGTCCATCGGATTGGCTGCCGGCGCCTCCATCCTAACGAAGGGAAACAGGCAGTGGAGCCTTGCAGCTTCACTGCCCATTTCCTACTGCGCATGCGCGAGTCGCGCAATGCTTTGTGAATGGCCCCATTGTGTTCTGGGACACACACATGTCCCAGAAGGCAACGGGGCCGGTCACCGAAGAGGAGGAAGCGCTGCGGAATAGGAAGAGGCAGATTAGGAAGACTGCCTAGCAACAGCGTTTCAGTTAAGTGAAAAAATATATATTTTTTATTTTATTATTTTAGTTTTTTTATTAATGCAATTTTTTTCTTTTGGGGTGGCCCTCCACTTTAAGGCTCTGCACCATTTTTATTTTTGGACTGTGGCTCCATAGTGAACAGTGGCTGTGTATTCTGCATTGCACTACACTACATACTCCTCTCTCTCTGAGTGCCCTCTTACCTAGAAAACCTTGTTGTCTCAATGTATAGGTAAGGTTGGATTTGACATGCAGGCATTGTTGTATGCTCTATGCTCTGCTCAGAAGACCTTGTCATCCCATTGTACAGGTAAAGTATGATGTGAACTGCAAGCACTGCACTAAACGATATGCTCCTCTCTCTGTAAAGCTGGCCATCGACTGATCAAATGTTTTCCGGTTCAGCAGGAACCAGACGAATTTCGATCAGTGTGTGGCCATTCTGCTCAACAGAAGAAGGACGTTTGATCAATTTCTTTCAAAGGAACATGCTGGAAAACCTTTGTTGATCAGTGGCTGCAGCTGCCGATCAGTGTACTCTGACAACAGCAAGTTCCACTGTCAGAGTGCAATGTCCCGAAGGGAAGAAATCCTCCATCCACCTCGTTTGTGTGGATACAGGAATCTGTTAGTTTTTTTTCATTCAGCCCACTTGCTGAATGAAAAAAGTACCCATCTATGACCAGCTTACATGTCCTCTTATCTAGAAGACTTTGTCATCACATTGTATAGGTGACATGAATGCATTACATACCAACATCTCCTCCTTTAGAATCCTCCCATTTTAGCCGCCCAATGCTGACATCTGTCCAGCCTTCTATGCCTTTTTTAAAATCAAACAGTTCTGTAAGTAAAAAAAAAAAAATGTTAAAACCTTGCTCACTAAAATTTCCTAAAATTAACCTAACCTGTAAAAAGTTAGGTCCTCTTTAATCACAAAGGTATTGGACATTGTGCTTTGTATATAGAACACCGTGCAGCACTGGTTTTGGGTCACATGACCTTGAGCCATGGCAGGAGTGCAAATTGAAAAAAGTATATGATGAAAGCGAATAAAAAATGTAGTGACATCAGAGACAGTCAATGGTCATGATGCAGCAGAGGTATGCTAACTGAGTCAATGGTCTTGATGCAGTAGAGGTGTGCTCACTGAGTCAATGGTCATGATGCAGTAGAGGTGTGCTCACTGAGTTCATGGTCATGATGCAGCAGAGGTGTGCTCACTGAGTTCATGGTCATGATGCAGCAGAGGTGTGCTCACTGAGTTCATGGTCATGGTGCAGCAGAGGTGTGCTCACAGAGTCAATGGTCATGATGCAGCAGAGGTGTGCTCACTGGGCCAATGGTCATGGTGCAGCAGAGGTGTGCTCACTGAGTCCAATAGTCATGGTGCAGCAGAGGTGTGCTCACTGGGCCAATGGTCATGATGCAGCAGAGGTGTACTAACTGTGTCAGTTGGCATTATGCAACAGAGGTGTGCTCACAGAGTCAACTGGCAGAATGGGGCAGAAGTGTACCCACCAAGTCAGGGGATATGATAATGTGGAGGCATATTCTACCCAGGGACTGGTGCCGCTTCTAGAGACTGGCCACTTTGAATTAATGAGACAAATATTCCTTACCTACTGTGCTGCAGGATTCTATCACATTAATCTCAGTCTTCGCAGGTAGAAATGGTGATTCAAAAAGCTCGCTGAAGTTTCCTGTAGAAATTCAATATGTCATTGTACAGAGTTAGACATTAACAATAAAAACTCCCTCTGCTCTAGTAGAGGGTAAGTGTGGTATATTTTCAGTGAGTAGAGATTTTAAAATTATTGCAATGTTTAACCAAAAGTCATTTTTGATGTAACTTATTATTTTGTTTCATTTTCTGATTATTGTATTTAATATATGCATGTTTTAATGACAGATTGACAGATTTCAAATCAGTGTTGACACATTCATTATTAAAAAAAAGGTTGCATATTTTATTATTTCACATTTAAAGCCACGTTATATCCACATCTATAATGTGTATTTTGAATATGAATTAATAAAACATGTAATCTTTATTATTAATGCATGTGTCAGCATTGATTTGAAATTCATGTTTTCTCTTATTTTACTAAAGTATGCTAGGATTAGAATGATAAAATAAAAATGTACACATCACTGAGATGTAGGAGCCACAATAATTGAAATACATTCAGACATTTTAAATGCTCCCTGGAGCCTACGGGCTGTTCTTAAATGAAACAATATACTGTTGCTGTATACGGTGACAGGATTTGTTCTTCTAAAGGATAAAAGCATCAGAAAACTTAAATGAATATGTAAACCCAACATTTTATATTTCTGATTTGTGCCTGCTGTACCATGTACTTGTATAAGAAAGTATCACATTCTCTTTGCATTTCTTCCTTTGTGTGAAATATCTGGTGTTCCTGCATGTCCCTCTGCTTTTCTTTAAGAAAAAAAAAAAAAAAAGATCATACTAGGCATACAAGCACAGCGTGGTCAGTGTTGTGGCTGTACTGAGAACGCAGCCTGCTCTCCTTCAATGATCAGACTTCTGCTCACCCCCAACCCCACACAGCCATTCACTGGGAAGTTCAGTGTGCTGAAGTCCCCCCTCCCCCAGCTCCCTAAGCAGCTGAGAACAGAGAGAATGTGATCACTTATATAAAAAGGGGGAAAAAGGTATTTATAATGATTTTTTCATATCTAAATTCTATACACAAATGTTTTGCATTTCATTTCTGTTTTAAACTGAATGGGTTGTTTTGCAAGGTCAGGTTAATACTCTTTAAAAGAGTATTATTATTATTTTGCCAGTCTGGCCACCTGAATCATTATCTTCTTATCTTATGTCTGTTTTGCAACTCAGTATTAGTTTGAATCACTGCCAGAATACCAGAGAATATGGAAGAAGCAGCTGCAGGGACCAGTCTTACAGCCTTGAGGAAGCTTGTGGGAGGAGGGGATTGGGTAAACCAATCAGCTTTTTACAGTAGGCCCTAGGCCTACTCCTGCATTTTACCCTTGCAGTGCAGGGGTAACCCCACTGCAAAGAAGCACAATCTTTTCCCTGGAGTTCAGTTTTAAAGTTAGGATAACCATATTTCTAAACTGCCATTCAGGGACATATATCGTATTGTACATATTGTATATTGTATTGTCCCAGAATGAAGGTGCCCAGGACCCAGGACAGAGATGGCAATTGCGGGACAGTCCCGGGCAATCCAGGACACATGGGCACCCTATTTAAAGTATATTTAACCTCAAAATGTTTTTGTTTTTTTACAGTAGGGAGGGTTAAATCCACTGACAGTTATTTTTTTTTATTTTTTTTGTCATCTGTGTCTCATTAAGGAGATTTAAAGTGTAAAGGTAAAATAAAAAAAATAAAAAAATAACAAACATGTCATACTTACCTCCACTGTGCAGCTCGTTTTACACAGAGTGGCCCCCGAACCTGCTCTTCTAGGGGTCCCCCAGTGGCTCCTCCCCACATCTTATAACCCCCTCGGAGAAGCGGTTCCCCGAAGGGGTTACCTTGCAGGCGTGCTCCTGAGACCAGCATTCGACGTCCATAGAGTGCAGGACTCGGCCCCGCCCCCCCGGCGCTCGCGTCATTGGATTTAAATGACAGCAGTGGGAGCCAATGGCTGCGCTGCAATCAATCTATCCGATCAAGAGCCGAGAACCCCGGCCAGAGAGACAGCGTGTCCCTGTGGGTCAAGTTCGAGGGTTCAGGTAAGTAAAACGGGGGGGTGGGATGGGCTGGGGGTCCGGTCACTGACAGGTGTTTTTTCACCTTAATGCATAGGATGCATTAAGGTGAAAAAACAAGTAGGTTTACAACACCTTTAATTTCATGTCCTGAAGACACCAACATTGAGTGAGAGGACAACATTCAATGTGAAGGAAATACCTAGATAGTTGTCCGTGAATAAAGCCGGCCATAGATGGTGCGATTTTCGCAGGAAAGAAAATTGCTAGATTTCCCCATCAACACAGGAAGCCGTCCTGGCTAGTGCTAGTGGCTATAGCCCCTGACAATAATCACATGAAAAATCCGACTGGATGGATGGAGGCTGGTTGTACCCAACTTGTTCAATCGATCAACTTGGGTACATACAGCCTGCCTATACATGGTTCAGCAGGGACCAGCCAAGATTCAAACTATCTATGGCCAGCTTTAGTGTCTCTTTTGGAAGGTTTACCCTCTATTACTGTTGTGTTGACAACTCAAAATCTATTTTTTTCCAAATGACACTGAAGATCAGAATAATTAGAGAACTGGGACACAGACAGCAATAAAAAAACAGTGGTTCTATCCTCTCAAAAAGTTATATCCTTAGTTAAACTAAATGAGTATTCATCATGTAGGAGCAGAATGCTTTCTCAGTAACTCTGCTGCCATGGCTAAGGCCCCTGTGATCTTTCACTCACCTTTGCATCCAGAAGATAGTATAAGATCATCAAGAGCCACAGTACCTTCCTTTCCTCCAGCAACACCTTCAATGGTAATCTGAGAAATAGATAATAGAGGTCAAAAAGGAGAACTAAAATGTATTTTTCCTTCAATAATTTTTATTGCAGAAGTGGTGTTAAACATACAACAATATCAAAGGCACCTAGATTGCCCACGCAGGGGCTAGAATTGATGCATAAAAGACAAAAACAACAAAAGAAAATAGTACAACATAAACCGAGGAGGGTAGCCTCCTGATGAACAGTCATATAAATTCTAAGTGCAACATACATAATTTGGGGTAACTCCCTATAAGTGTAGGGATAACCAGGACAAAGTGCTTTAACTCTGCATTAAGATCATCTGGAGCCTCTGTTGGCAATCAAAAAAAAAAAATAAAGGGGCTGAGAGCCTTAGTAAAAGAAAAAGAACAGAGAGAAGTAAGAAAAAGAGGGGGAGAATAAGAGAAAGTGGGGAAGGGGGAGAAGGGTAAAGGCGAGGGGGACCCGGGGCCATCCAGGAAACCAGTCAGAGCCGATCTTTACTAGTCAGGAGTTCGGGGAAGGCATACTCAACTCACAAACTTTAAGGAACTTGGCGTGCGTGTCTTTGAGTATACTAGACATTTGTTCGTTGACCATCATAGACATCAAGCAGTTTTTCACTTCCTGAAAGGGGACTGTGTTTTTTTTCAATGCTTGAGCAATCGTCCTTTTGGCCGCTATGAACAGATAGGTTGCCAGTCTCTGCTGACAAGCAAACAAACCCGGTATGGGGCAATGTAATAGCGCAAATTTGGCCTCTTTACAGACATTTAAATGTAACAGGGAAAACAACAGGCCAAACACTCTGGACAAGAAACCCACTATTCGCAGGCAGGTCCACCAGGTGTGAATTACGTCCCCACGATGGCCGCATCCACGAAAGCAGTGATCGCTTAAAATTTATTTTTCAATACGGTAATTAAAAAGAAAAAAAAAAACGGAGATAATAAATCTCAGAATGGGATTTTAAAGGCAATTTTAGAAAGAATAGGGAAAATTATAAATTTATTAATACAAAATGAATCATAAAAACTGAATTCTTATGGAAAAATAACACAAGAACACATATACATGCATTTGTAAAATATTATACAGTAGTTGACAGAAGTGGTAAAATCCTACTACATTGATTGGAACCATCCATGCAGATAACCAAGGATGGTGGGTAGTGGATTCCACTAGCCACCATCCTTGGTTATCTGCATGGATGGTTCCAATCAATGTAGTAGGATTTTACCACTTCTGTCAACTACTGTATAATATTTACAAATGCATGTATATGTGTTCTTTTTCCATAAGAATTCTGTTTTTATCATTCATTTTGTATTAATAAATTTATATTTATATATATATATCATTTTCCTTATTCTTTCTAAAATTGCCTTAAAAATATAATTTTGAGGTTTATCATCTTCAATTCTTTCAGGGATGATGACAAGTTACACGCCAACCTATGGGAGTCTATCAATTAAAAAAAAAAAAAAAAAACTTGGACAATGTGAAAAGGTGCACAGACCTGAATGTACATGCACAGACCGGTGACAAGTCTATTTACACATTAAAATGGAAGTCATCAAGATTGATAGCGTTGGCAGACTCTGCCTATGCTAATTCTTTTCAAAAGACAAACTGTAATGACTAAAAATTTTAATTGGTCAATTGGTTTACTGTCATAAGCAACCGGGTTGTAAACACTACCGCTGGTCTTAATTGTTATTTCAAGATCAAAAGTGCTTGATCAAACAATCAGCTGCCTTTACATCTTAAGTCGAAAATCAGCCGGTTCAGCAGCCACCAGCAGACTTTCAGTCTGTGTATACTGCTCTCTTTTCATCAGAAGCTGGTCCCCCCCCATCAGAATATATTAGTTCAAGGGGAGAGGTTGCTGCATTAATATCGATCATGTTGACGATGCAACGATCTGTAATTTTTTTAATAGAAGGGGAAAGAAACTGTATATCTAGAAAGGATTTCTGATTGATAGAAAGTTTTGGAAGGAAGGGTATGGAATATAGTATACATAATTGCATGCATGGAAGCCACCTAGGTGCATAATAAAGATCGCAAATATATGCTGGATGAGTGGAGTGTCCATATGCTTGCACATACACTATATTACCAAAAGAATTGGGACACCTGCCTTTACACGTACATGAACTTTAATGGCATCCCAGTGTTAGTCTGTAGGGTTCATTATTGAGTTGGCCACCCTTTGCAGCTATAACTTCTCTGGGAAGGCTTCCAGAAGGTTTAGGATTGTGTCTATGGGAATGTTTGACCATTCTTCGGGAAGCGTATTTGTGAGGTCAGGCACTGATGTGGACGAGAAGGCCTGGCTCGCAGTCTTTGCTCTAATTCATCCCAAAGGTGTTCTATCGGGTTGAGGTCAGGACTCTGTGCAGTCCAGTCAAGTTCCTCCACCCCAAACTCGCTCATCCATGTCTTTATGGCCCTTGCTTTGTGCACTGGTGCGCAGTCATGTTGGAACAGGAAGGGGCCATCCCCAAACTGTTCCCACAAAGTTGGGAGCATGAACTTGTCCAAAATGTCTTGTTATTCTAACGCTTAAAAGTTCCCTTCACTGGAACTAAGGGGCCAAGACCAACCCCTGAAAAACAACCCCACACCATAATCCCCCCTCCACCAAATGATTTGTACCAGTGCACAAAGCAAGGTCCATAAAGACATGGATGAGCGAGTTTGGGGTGGAGGAACATGACTGGCCTGCGCAGAGTCCTGACCTCAACCCGATAGAACACCTTTGGGATGAATTAGAGCGGAGACTGCGAGCCAGGCCTTCTTGTCCATATCAGTGCCTGACCTCACAAATGGTTAAACATTCCCATAGACAGAGTCCTAAACCTTGTGGACAGCCTTCCCAGCCTTCCCAGAAGAGTTGAAGCTGTTATAGTTGCAAAGGGTGTGCCTCAATATTGAACCCTACGGACTAAGACTGGGATGCAATTAAAGTTCATCTGTGTGTGAAGGCAGGTGTCCCAATACTTTTGGTAATATAGTGTGTATATATATATATATATATATAATTATATATATATATATATATATATATATACACACACACACTATTAAGCACGTTTGCTGATATCAATTTTATGATCATTTGGGTTTATACTGTTCATTTTGAATGATCACGTTCACTAGGAGTTTTTTTACTCTTTATCTATTATCCAGCGCTGCACTCTCTTTATATATATCTATTATTGTGCCCTATATACCGGGGTTATAGTGTACAGCTGCAGGATATCCTTCACGGTTTATTTTATGTTAATTTGATTTATTAATTTTCACACACCTAGCGCAATTCTTTTCATATAGTGTATATAACAGGAGAAATGGGTATTCTGGAGGCTTATGATTATTGTATATTTTGCAAGTTGGATTTTGCCATCTGTTCTGGGATGCAGTAAATGCTGATCTCTGGAAAAGAACCAATTTGCTGCAGGAAATTAGTTTGGATTGAAAGAGTTTGTGTTCTATACCTGTTGGCACACTCCTCTTTCCACAGCAATACTAATAATTACACTAAATTATTAGTCCCTTATTTTTAAAGTGATTGTAAAGAACAAACATGTCATACTTACCCGCTCTGTGCAATGATTTTGCACAGAGTGGTCCCGGTCGTCCTCTTTTGGAGTCCCCCGCCAGCTCTCTTAGCTCCTTCCCCCTTCTGAGTGCCTACATAGCAAACTGCTTTGTATGGGGGCACTTGATTCTGAGCCAGACTGTGTGTGTCTATTTACACGCACAGCTCGGCCCCAACCCTTGCTTCCTCCTCAATGGGCTGTGACTGACAGCAGCAGGAGCCAATGGTTCGCACTGGTGCCTCCATGTCCAGTGAAGAGGGGAGAGAACCACTGCTCTTGGGCACAGCTCTGGATCAAGATCAGGCTCAGATAAATTATAAGGGGGGAGAGCTGAACACATACGTTTTTTTTCCCGAAAATGCATTAAGGTAAAGAACCTTCTGCCTTTAGAACCACTTTAATATTTACAACACATATTTACTTGAGTAAATACAGGGCCGGATTAACATAGGGTCTATTGGAGCTGCAGCTCCAGGCCCCTTTCTCAAGATAGGCCCATCTGCCCAAAAAAAAAAAATGAAATCAAAAAAAAAAAGATCGACTTCGAGGGTTGTAGCTCGGCGATCAGGAGTCACAGAGACCCCATTTTTTTTTGGGCAAAGCTCTGGCTAGCCCATACATAGATCGACTATGGCTGGTCTCTGCTTAATTGGTGTAATTTCAATCCATGTATGGCCCGCTTAACCACTACGCAGTCCCTAAACATCCTTCCACAAACCTTTACATTTTTCCTTCCCAGATTACTTCATCCTCCTTTCCTATACATAGTGCCCACTGTCATACTCTTCACACTTCTCTCCTCTACATAGTGCCCACTGTCATACTCTCCACACTGCTCTCCTGTACATACTGCGCACTGTCATACCCTCCACATTTCTGTCCTATACATAGTGCCCGCTGTCATAACCTACACACTCCTCTCCTGTACATAGTGCCCGCTGTCATACACCTCTCCTGTACATAGTGCCCGCTGTCGTACGCTCCACACTCCACTCCTATACATAGTTCCCACCATCATACCCTCCTCTCCTATACATAGTACTCACTGTCATACCCTCCACACTCCTCTCCTATACATAGTGCCCACTGTCATACTCTCAACACTCCTCTCCAGTACATACTGCTCACTGTCATACCCTCCACACTCCTCTCCTATACATACAGCCCACTGTCATACCCTACACACTTCTCTCCTATACATAGTGCTCACTGTCATACCCTCCACACTCCTCTCCTGTACATACTACTCACTGTCATAACCATCATACTCCTCTCCTGTACATAGTACTCACTGTCATACCCTCCACACTTCTCTCCTATACATAGTGCCCACTGTCATACCTCCCACACTCATCTCCTGTACATACTACTCACTGTCATACCCTCCATACTCCTCTCCTATACATAGAGCCCACCGTCATAACCTCCCTCCACACTCCTCTCCTGTAATTAGTGCTAACTGTCCTACTCTCCACACTTCTCTCCTGTACATAGTGCCCACTGTCATACCCTCCACACTCCTGTCCATACTGCCCACTGTCATACCCTTCACACTCCTCTCCTGTACATAGTGCCTTCTGCCATACCCTCTGCACTCCTCTCATGTACATAGTGCCCACTGTCAGACCCTCCACACTCCTCTCCTATAAATAGTGCCCACCGTCATACCCTCCCTCCAGACTCCTCTCCTGTAATTACTGCTTACTGTCCCCCTCTCTCTCATCCTCCCTCCTGTACCCCTCACACCTCTTTCCTCCCCTTTCTCTGTCTCTCCCTCTCTCATCCTCCCTCTCTCTCACACATAAGTTTTTTTTCCCGAAAATGCATTAAGTTAAAGAACCTTCTGCCTTTAGAACCACTTTAATATTTACAACACATATTTACTTAAGTAAAGAAAAGATTAACGGAAAGCTCCCAAGCTCACCATACATCAACCAATCTAACAAACAGTGGCACCAAAAAGTTTTAACCAACCTTGTAAAATTGTGTAATAATTGTACAGTGCTAAGAAAAGATTCTATTTATTAGTCACTGAATATTCCTTTTATCCGTATTAATATCCCACTGACAAAGCAATACTTAACATAACAGAGTACAAATTCTTCTCTGTTATAGGATCTCAGGAGATAGAAGACAGAAACTAGTAAATCAGGCGGTATGTAAGGTCTTCTCAAGAATGGCAGGGGGTCTCTCAAGGCCAAGCCCAGAGAGCCTCAAGAGAAGCGAGGGGGAATCATTACACAAATCTGCGTATTAACATCTTCTACTGACACATACGTATTCTTATATCATCGCTCACACTCTCACCTCTCAAAACCACAATGGTAACCTCAGGATACACAATTAGCCAGTGCTTTATTAGCAGTGTTCCATCGTCTGATGAGGGTAGGTGAGGGTGTTAGAGCTCATGTCCCAGTCACTGTAGATATTAACCAGCCTTTATCCATTGGTCTCAGTATAGCTCAAAAAGTCCATTACCTCACCACCCTCTCTTGGGGCATCCAGTTTTCCATTCTTTGGTGGCAATCTGACACTGAAATTCTGATCCACTTCCATTCTTAAAGCGGAGTTCCACTCAAAAGTGGGACTTCTGCTCATCTTCTCCCCCCCCCCCCCCTCTGGTGCCACAATTGGCACCTTTCGGGGGAAGGGGGCGGCTTTACCTGTCTTTGACAGGTATCCTTTCCCACTTCCAGGAGCCACAGCCATGGCTATTGACGTCACGGCTGGGGCTCCCTCCTCCTCCCTCCTCCTTCCCATGTCGCCGGGCCAGTAGGAGGGAGGAGCGGGCCTCACACATGCGCAGTAGGGTTCCCGGCGTGAAGCCAAAAGGCTACACTGCTGGTCACCCTTACCCGCAATGGCGGTAGCAGCACCCGACAGCTGATGGAAACATCAGCTGCGGTGCAGACATCGCTGGACTCTGGGACAGGTAAGTGTCCTATTATTAAAATCTAGCAGCTGCAGTATGTGTGCTGCTGGTTTTAAACTTTTTTGTTTTGGGCGGACCTCCGCTTTAAATTCCACTCACTTCTCACCCAGCACAGGTACTTTTTTATCTGGACATATATAAAAAATTCAGGAGATAAACCACTGGCACATGGTTGGAAACAACTGGAACTTGATGAATCAGGCAAAGTCTTGAAAAGTAACACATTGCTGGCCTACTGTATGGCTTTCACAACATCATACTGAACATGCAACCATCCTATACAGATCTGAGCACTGAAACAGTGACTGCTTTGCAAAGATAGGTTCAGACAGCTAAGAGTACATGTAAATATTTGGCAGGCTGGGGTAGCTGTAGGCTAGAAGAATAGAGTTCCTCCTTAAATTACCCAAAGAGACATTGAAACATGACATGAATATATAAATGACTTTACTACGCAGCAAAGCATCCTGAAAGCGCAGTTTGAGAAAGCCACCCTTATAGTCCAACATTAACGCGCATATTTGTCAGATGACTAAGAAAATCTAGTAGGGGAACAACCACCATGACCACCAATCAGCACTGGTTTTCCCAATTGAATTAACACTAGCGCTGAATGAACTAAAATATTACCCATCAGCTCTTTTCTCTCTAAGGTAAGGCTGACTGACTTAAGTACCCCACCCCTCCAAGATTGACTCTAAATGCCATCTCTGAGTTTTAAAGCCACCAACCAATGCTCTTAATGAGATCCTGCAAGACATGACCCAAACTACTTTGTATACAAGAGGAAACATAATTTAACCAATGTATAGTTTGCCAACACAGATTACAGTTGTGGCACTGCATAATCTTTCATGATCATCATGGATCCTCATTACCATTTTAGCAATGTTGAAATGACCACCACATGTTGCAAATTTTACAATCAGTTGCTAGATATTTGCAACAACTGGATGCACAGGAGAGGCAGAGGCAACATCAGGAACTCCCCTGCAGCTACATGCCTTGATGTAATGAGCCAATGACTAGAAATGTAAGGGGGGCCTTCTTTACTGACCACTGAATTCTAATGTGAAAGGCCCCTTCCCCACAGATCACTAATGTAAGGGAGACCTTCTCTATTGACCACCAACATAACAGACCATTCTCCACTGACCAAAGAAAAGGGGTTCTTCTCATCTGACCACTTATGTAAAGGGGTCCTTCATTACTGACCACCAATGTAAGGAGGTTCTTCACTGACCACCAAGGGGGGCCTTCTGCACTGACTAACAATGTAGGGATGCCCTTCTGCACTGACTAACAATGTAGGGATGCCCTTCTGCACTGACTACCAATGTAGGGATGCCCTTCTGCACTGACTAACAATGTAGGGATGCCCTTCTGCACTGACTACCAATGTAGGGATGCCCTTCTGCACTGACTATCAATGTAGGGATGCCCTTCTGCACTGACTACCAATGTAGGGATGCCCTCCTCCACTGACCACCAATGTAAGAGGGCCCTTCTCCACTTACCACTAATGTAAGGGGGTCCTTCTTCACTGACCACAAATGTAAGTGGGTCCTTCTGCACTCACCACTAATGTAAGGGGGTTCATCTCCACTAACCACCAATGCAAGTGAGCCCTTTTCTATTGACCATTAATGTATCTATCTGCACAACAGGAATCAATTTATGTGCAGTAGCAAGATAAGCAATAGTTGCCATTATAGTGCCCCTTCTGGTCAGTGTCTGGAGCAGGCACTGCCTTAACGTTTTCCGCCACTGTATTGATAATAAATATAAGGTTACCTGGAAACTCTGGGTGTAATTCTGTAAGTTGATCTTCTCTCTGAGCCATACAGGTCCCCTGTGTCCCTTTCTCTGTAACAGAACCTTATTATCGGAGTCTCTGATCACCAGTGAACTGGAACTGGAACCATCCAAGAGGTAATAAAACACAAACTGTAGACAGAAACACAAAAAAAGGCATTGTTTAAAAAAAAAGTACCTAATTTTCCTGCGCATATGGGTGGCTGATAAAGTATAGTGCTTCTCTAGATACAGTACAGTGAGTAAGCGGTGTCACCTTAGCACAGGAAGTAGGTTACTGGTAGGATCACCAGGTGAAAGTAAAATGAAGAAAGCCTGAAAGAAGAACACTAATGCAGCCACAATATCTAAGAACTGCTAAGCTGCAATAAAACGGAAAATTGTATACTTACCTTTCCGTAATTTTCCTTTCCTGTCGCATCTTCATGGCAGCATACACTCTGGGTTGTGGCTCCGCCTCCACGACCTGATAGGACCACATAGCTATAAGATGACGATACGGCCCCCGCCCCGGTATTCTCCGTATATATGAGTCACCTCAAGAAACAAAGGGTGGGTCGTTGTATGCTGCCATGAAGATGCGACAGGAAAGGAAAATTACGGAAAGGTAAGTATACAATTTTCCGTTTTCCTGTCGCATCATGGCAGCATACACTCTGGGGAGTAACTCGCAGACAGGGTGGGTAGTGCATCAATAAGCAAAAATTTATTCGCAAGGAATGGCAGAGTTGGCTTGAATAACCGATTTTCCGAAATTTACGGTTGACAAACGTGCAAAATCAACTTTGTAATGGTCAATAAAGGTGTTCCTGGAGGACCAGGTGGCCGCTTTGCAGATAGTTTCCGCTGACACCCTACAATAGGCTGCCCATGAGGTTGCCACTGCCCTGGTGGAATGCGCCTTCAGGCCCTCTGGAATCTGTGTGGAGCCTAGCGAGTAGGCCTTCTTAATGGTCTTTACCAGCCATGAGGCGATGGTGCGGGCCGATGCTGGCTGACCCTTCCTGAACCCATGAGGGATTACTAGGAGATTTTCCGACTTTCTGATGGGTTCTGAGGCTGCAAGATATTTGAGGATATTGCCTCTGACATCCAGGGGGTGCGGAACACCCTGGTCGGTAGTGAGTGCTGGCAGGTTGATCTCCTGGTTAAAGTGGAATGAAGAAGAGACCTTAGGGATGAAGCGGTCTGAGGGTCTTAGGACAACCCTGTCCGGGAAAACGACCAGGTAGGGGTCCCTGGCCAGTAAAGCTTGCATTTCTGAGACCCTCTTCGCTGAGGCTATGGCAATCAGGAATGTCACCTTCAGTGTTAGGTCCCAGAGGGAGATGTTCTCTAACGGGAAGAAGGGCTCCCTGGATAGGGCCTCCAAGACGACCGACAGGTCCCAGGTCGGGAAGGAAGGTCTTCTGGGAGGTCTCAGTTTAAGACAGGCTTTCTGAAATTGGACAATGAGGGGGTCTAGTGCCCACCTGGTTCCGGTCAGGGCGGACAGGGCTGACACCTGTACCTTCAGGGTACTGGAGCCGAGGCCTCTGTCCAGGCCTGCCTGCAGGAATTCCAAGATCTGCGGGGTTGATATAGAGGACAGGTTCCACCCCTGCTGATGGGCGAAGCAAGAGAACCTATCCCAGACTCGCCGGTAGGTGGAGTTTGTGGTAGGCTTCCTGGCCTGGAGGAGTGTATCCGCCACCCTATCGGAGCAGCCCTGCTCTAGATATCTAGCCCTCTCAGTCTCCAAGCCGTCAGGTGCAGTTTCTCCGGACTCGGATGGAGCATCTGGCTCTGGGAGAGCAAGTCGGCTGACTGCGGGAGAGGGAGAGGGTCTGCTGTGTTTAGCTGAAGGAGGGTGGTAAACCACGGCCTCCTGGGCCAAAAGGGGATCACGGCCACTACCAGTGCCGATGACCTCTTGAGCCTCAGCAGGAACCTCGCTATCAGCGGGGTCGGAGGGAAGATGTACCCGAGGTGAAAGTCCCAGGGGTGCTGGAGACAGTCCGTCCCCTCGGCAGAGGGGAAGGGGACTCGGGACAGGAACCTCTGGCATTTCGTGTTCTCCGGAGTCGCTGCCAGATCTATGTCCGGAGGACCCCAGGTTCTGGAGATAAGGTCGAAGGCCTGCGGACTCAGGGACCACTCGTTGTTCGAGAGGAACCTCCTGCTGAGGGAATCGGCCAGGAGGTTCTCGACACCGGGGATGTAAGCTGCTCTTAGGTCCCGGAGATTCTGCTGTGCCCACTCCATGACGGGGAGAACCTCCCGCATCATGGACGAGCTCCTGGTACCCCCCTGCCTGTTGATGTAGGCAACAGCAACCTTGTTGTCCATCCTCAGGAGAACATATTTGCCCCTTAGGAGAGGACCGAGGGCCAGAAGGGCTTGGAAGGCCGCCCTCATCTCCAGAATATTGGACACAGCGGCTCGTGCCTCGAATGGCCAGCGGCCCTGGACTGCATGGTGTAGGTAGTGGGCCCCCCACCCCTCCAGACTGGCATCCGTGGTAACTATCTCCTGAGGGGGGGTGACAATATGCCTGCACCTGTCCAGGTTGCCGGGTCGGGTCCACCATCCCAGAGACTGCCTGGCCTCCTGCGAGATGTGGATAGGTTGTGACATAGACCATCCGTTCCATTGACTCAGGAACGAAAGTTGAAGGGGCCTTGAGTTCCACTGAGCCCACTGGACCATTGGGATGGTAGCTGATAGAGAGCCTAGGAGGCTGAGGCACCCCCTGGCTGGGAGGGATGCAGCATGGATCGCTCTCCTTACTTTCTGGGTCAGCGGAGGGACTTTCTCTGGAGGTAGTTCTATAGAGTTTAACCGGGTGTCTAGTACAGCCCCCAGGAAAACCATCCTTTGAGAGGGCTGAGCGTTGCTCTTCCCCCAATTTATGAGCCAACCCAGCCCTTGGAGCGTGGAAACTAGTATCTCCCGGTGCTGGGTAAGGGATGCTAGGCTGTCTGAGAGGAGGAGGATATCGTCTAGGTAATGGTGTACCCTGAGGCCTCTCTCTCTCAGGGAGGCTATAACCGGGAGAAGGACCTTGGTGAAGGTTCTGGGAGCCGTGGAGATCCCGAACGGGAGGCATCGGAACTGGAAGTGCCTCTGGTCTATGGAAAAACGGAGGAACCTTTGGAATAGGAGGTGGATAGGGACGTGAAGGTAAGCGTCCTGTAGGTCCACGGATAGCATCCAATCCTCTCGATTTATGGCCCGGAGGATAGATTGGAGGCTTTCCATTTTGAATGGCTCCACCCGGATGGAGAGGTTGAGCCTCTTCAGGTCCAATACAGGGCGCAGGTCTCCTGACTTTTTCCTGACCAGGAATAGAGGGGAGTAGAATCCCCGACCCCTTTGGGAGGGGGTACTTCTACTATTGCCTCCTTGAGAAGCAGTTCCTGGACGTAGTCCATCAGTAGCACCCTTTTCTCCCGGGATGACGGGAGTTTGGTTGGGCAAAAGTGATCCCCCGGGGGCCGCCCTTTGAAGGACCACCTGTGCCCGAAACGGACGGTGGCCACCGTCCAGAGATCCTTGATGGCATCCGTCCAAGCCGGCAGGAACTTTAGGAGCCTGGCCCCCACTACCACCGGCTGGACGGACGCGCCTTCAAAAGGACTTCTGGTCCGCGGACGCAGAAGTCTTGGGCTTCTGAAACCTAGAGAAGGTCGCCTGGGGGTTCCTCCAGTTTCTCCTATACTCTCTGCCTGGCCTATAGGCCTTGGCGTCCCTATATTTATCCGGCAGGTTGCGCTTAAAGGGAGGAGGCCTCTGCTGCCTTGGTTTTCTGTCGGAGGGGATGAGCCCTGATTTGCCGCCGGTCACCTTCGATATGGCCGAGTCTAACTTGGCCCCAAAGAGGTTTTCACCGTCGAAGGGGATGCGGCACCAATTTGACTTTGAGGCGGGATCTGCTGCCCAGGGTTTCAGCCAGAGGGCACGTCTGGCCACAACCGAAGCCAGCATGGCCCTGGATGAGGACCTAATGGCGTCTACCGAGGCTTCCGCCACGAAATCCCCTGCGAGGCTCAGCTCCTGAAGAGCCCTAACGATCTTGTCTTGGTCAGCGCCCCCTGTCACGAGTTTCTCCGTGGAGGCTGACCAACTGGATATGGCCTTGCCCACGGCGGCCAATGCCACAGCTGGCCTACATGCGCCTCCTGCAGCCAGGTAGGCCCTCTTAAGATCGGTGTCTATCTTCCTATCCAAGACGTCCCGGAAGGTTACCGCGTCTTCAATAGGAAGTGTGACGTGGCGGGCTAGGCGCATGAGGGAGGCATCCACCACCGGCGGGGTGACCAGGGGTTTTGCCTTCGGTTCTCTGAGCGGGTACAGTTTGGTGAGCCTGTTATTTAGGCCCGACTTTCTGTCCGGCTTCAGCCACTCCTCCCTGATCATGTCGTCCAGTTCCTCAATAAAGGGGAAGGCTTCCGGATCCTTTTTGAGATTGGGGAAGTACTTTCTCGGTTTTTGAGGGGCTTCCTGGGGTTCCTCCCAGTTGATCGCCTCTTTGACCGACCTCACGAAGGGCTCGATGAGAGAAAAATCGAAGCCGGCTGAGGCCTCTAGCTCCTCCTCCTCTGACTGGGAGTCTAGCTCTCTAGACGTACTCGGGGGAGTGGGAGAGGCGGTTCTGACGGACATATCCGTGTCCGGAGCGGTCTGCGTGGCTGAGGCCGCAGGTTCCTTGGGCTCCTGGACTTTCTCCCTGGTGGCCTCCTCGAAGCACCTGCGACAGGCAAGCTTGTCCGGGAGAGCAGCGGCCCCGCATATCCAGCAGGCATTGGCGGCTGGCCGGGGGGGAGGGGCTGGCGAGCGACGTCTGCGTGGAGACCTTCTGCGGTGGGAGTGACTGCGGGAGCAGGATCTGCTGCGACTCCTCCTGTGGCTTCTCCTATGGCCAGAGCGACTCCTTCTCCTGCTGCGACTCGAGCGGCTTCGCCTGCGCCCCGAACGGCTTCTTCCGCGAGAGGACTCCCTGCGTCTGGACTTTGATGATCTTGCGGACCTGGCGGGGCTAACCGTTTAGGCAGCGTTAGTTGGTCCTGCACTCTTTTTCGATCTTCTCTACTTACCCATTGCCGTCCCTCTTACCTATCATGTTGAAGGTGATCTGCTGGGGCAGTGGTCTCCATAGGGATAGAGAAGAAGGCAGCCTAGCAACAATACAAAGATAGGCATAGTAAGAGGAAAGAAGGCAGAGGGAGCAGAGAGAAAAGAAAGGGAGAAAAATGAGAGCAGTGTGCAGAGTGCACAGGGAAGGAGAGAAGGAGGAAGCAAAAGGCTAACTTACCTATTGAGGATGTGCTGGGATGTTCCTGGGATGATCTGTAGCTCTTCCTGCTTCAAAACTCTCAGGGGAAAGGAAAAGGGGAATTTTCACTTTTAAATTTGGCGCCGGGAGCGCCGTGCCGCTCGCGCATGCGCAGTAGCGCCGTACGGCCGTCGGCGCCATCTTGGAACCTGGAAAGGAGAACACAGGATGCCCATAGACCGCAGTGCGCATGCGCGGAAGTGCCAGAACGCTCGGCGCTGCTAGTACACACAGAGGGCAGTGGGACTACAGGGCCCAGGAGGCATCAGCAGTAACAGCATAATTGTACATTAATAAGCACCTCAGCAGGAAGAAAAAGGCTAACTTACCCCAGCAGAGATGGGAGAGAAGGAAAGATGGAGGACCACTGCAAGGTAAGAAAGCCTGTTTAAGGCTTATACTGTAGTAAAGATGGCCACATACCTCTAAGCCTGTTTAAGGCTTATCTTCCTAAGGCAGTATTGGCAGTGCAGTGCTTTAAAGACCTGTTTAAGGCTTATTACAGCAGGCAGGTGCGCAGTACCCCTGAGATCACCAGAGTGGGGTTCCTTCCATTTAGCTTCGTTTAGAGGCTGTACCGGTAAGGACTTCCAAACCAGGAGAGGCTAGAACCTGGCTGGGGCGAAGCGGTAAGAGGGTGATGATCCGTGCGGTCCCAACAGGTGAGGAAAAATTAGAGAATACCGGGGCGGGGGCCGTATCGTCATCTTATAGCTATGTGGTCCTATCAGGTCGTGGAGGCGGAGCCACAACCCAGAGTGTATGCTGCCATGATGCGACAGGAAATTATATTTTTGTTCTTGGGTTTTGCTATACTTTAAGGGCATTAAAATATCATATCTAATTAACTAAGGGTGTTGCTAGCATCCTACAAGATGCAGATCACCCCTAGGCAACAAGAATCACATTTTTTGAGACTTGTATTATTACATGATGAAAGGCGAGTAAAGGAGTTTCAGGTTTGATTTGTATTACCTATCTTTTCTCTCCCTTCTCTTTGCTGTCTCTATTATCCAGGACAGTGAAACAGGGCTCTAAAAGGGACATCCAAAAGTACCCTACAAATCTACTGCTCCTACCACACCTTATATTGCTTATACATAATTATTCCATACAGAAATATACTGATACAGGCTACTGCCTTATGCTGGCATAAAAAAATAATCTATGTATCAAACCTCAATTTAAAGTATATCCTTGATTTGTCCATGCTTTCACGCCACCATCCCTAGCAACACATACTCACCTTTCCTATACTACCCCACTGCCCGGTTCAGCCTCCAGGAACAAATACAATACCCAGTATTTACAGGTTTGAAAGTGGGAAGGGTCCTCAGCCCTATCTACGCTTCAGATGGAGGTGTTTACAGCTTTCACACTGGGGCGGGGAGCCGCGGTGACGGTAAAGCAGCGCTATATTTAGCGCTGCTTTACCGTCGTTTTAACCGCGGTATTCGGCCGCTCGCGGTGCGGTTTTACCCCCCGCGAGCGGCCGAAAAAGGGTTAAAGACCCCCGCAGAACGCCGCCGTAGCGGCGCTTTGCGGCGGTATTGCCGCGGTTTTACCGCGGTTTCCCATTCAAAGGGAAGGAGCGGTATAGGAGCGGTGAACACACCGCTCCTATACCGCTCCAAAGATGCTGCTAGCAGGACTTTTTTTGCTGTCCTGCTAGCGCACCGCTCCAGTGTGAAAGCCCGCCGGCTTTCACACTGGAGTTAAAGGGGCCGGATTTTTTCAGGCGGTGAACAGGCGCTATTTTTAGCGCTGTACCGCCTGAAAAACACCCCAGTGTGAAAGGGGCCTAAAGGCAGTACCTCTGAAAATAGTGTGTCTTATATACTTATAACACATACAGTGCCTTGAAAAATTATTCATACCCCTTGAAATTTTCAATTTTTTGTCATGTTGTAACCAAAAACATAAATGTATTTTATTGGGATTTTATTGGATAGACCAACAAAGTGGCACATAATTGTGGAAGGAAAATGATAAATGGTTTTCCAAATTTCTTACAAAAAAAAAAAAATATGAAAAAGTGTAGGGTGCATATGTATTCAGCCCCCCTGAATCAATACTTTGTAGAACCACCTTTACAGCTGCAAGTCTTGTGGATGTCTCTACCAGCTTTGCACATCTAGAGAGTGACATTTTTGCCCTTTCTTCTTTACAAAATATCTCAAGCTCTGTCAGAGTGGATGGAGAGCGTCTGTGAACAGCAATTTTCAAGTCTTGCCACATATTCTCAATTGGATTTAGGTTTGGACTTTGACTGGGCCATTCTATCACATGGATATGCTTTGCTCTAAACCAGGGGTCTCAAACTGGCGACCCTCCAGCTGTTGCAAAACTACAAGTCCCATGAGGCATTGCAAGGCCGACAGTTACAAGCACGACTCCCACAGACAGAGGCATGATGGGACTTGTAGTTTCACAACAGCTGGAGGGCCGCCAGTTTGAGACCCCTGCTCTAAACCATTGTATTGTAGCTCTGGCTGTATGTTTAGGGTTGTTATCCTGCTGGAAGGTGAACCTCCGCCTCAGTCACAAGTCTTTTGCAGACTCTAAAGCCCCATACACACGGTCGGACAATCCGCGGACCAGGTCCGTCGGACCATGTCCGTCATACTTTGTCCGATGTTGGTTTTGCGTACACACGGTCGGACAAAGTTGTCGGAAAATCCGATCATTCTGAACGTGGTGACGTTTGTTGCGTACGACGGGACTACGTAGAGGCTAGTAGCCAATAGCTTTGGTCTTGTAATGTGATCTGAGCATGCGTAGCACTTTGTCCGGTCGGACAACCGTACACACGATCGGATTTGGTGTGATCGGACCGTGTTGACGGCAAATCTTTCCAGCAGGAGATAAGACTTTGTCCGACGGACAAACCGACGAACACTGTCCGATGGTGCATACACACGGTCTGATTTTTCAACAACCTTGTCCGATCGGACCAAATTGATGAAAAAGTCCGACCGTGTGTATGGGGCTTAAGATGTTTTCTTTCAAAATTGCCCTGTATTTGTCTCCATCCATCTCCCATCAATTCTGACCAGCTTCCCTTTCCTTGCTAAAGAAAAGCATCCCCACAACATGATGCTGCCATGTTTCACGATGGGGATAGTGTGTTTAGGGTGATGTGCAGTGTTTCCGCCACACATAGCGTTTTGCTTTTTGGCCAAAAAGTTCATGTTTGGTCTGATCTGACCAGAGCACCTTCTTCCACATGTTGGCTTCTCGCAAACTGCAAACAGGTCTTCTTATGGCTGTCAACAATTGCTTTCTTATTGCCACTCTTCCTGCGATCCATAGAAGCCCAGCCAAACGAGCTTTGGCTGGACTTCTCCATTAAATTCCTCCACAACTTTATACCTGACCTGTCTGGTGTGTTCCTTGGCCTTCGTAATGCTGTTTGTTCACTAAGGTTTTCTAACAAACCTCCAAGGGCTTCACAGAACAGCTGTATTTATGAGATTAAATTACACACAGGTGGACTTTACTTATTAGGTGACTTCTGAAGGCAATTGGTTTCACTAGATTTTAGTTAGGGGTATTAGAGTAAAGGGGGGCTGAATAGAAATGCACGCCACACTTTTCAGGTATTTATTTGTAAAAAATGTTGAAAACTATTTATCATTTTCCTTCCACTTCGCAATTATGCAACACTTTGTGTTGGTCTATCACATACAATCCCAAGAAAAGACTGAGGGGCCTGTGCTTTCTATGGTAGGTTCTAGCAATTGCTCTGACTCCAATGCATGCCTGCTTGGCACCGCACTCTCTACAACGCACTCTCTACAATGCACGTTCAGTCACATGTAGGACTCTCCCGTCGTGCTTCCTCATATATCACTAAGAGTGGACACTGGCGACCTAAACACGCTTTACCTCCACTAAGCACTGAGAAAATACAGCCCACAACTTAGGGTATTCCATGGCCAATATAAGCAATATATGCAGTATTTCAGAACATGATGCTTGAAATTCTAGTTTGTTATTGTAAGTAAACTATGGGGGTGGAAGTATCAGGAAGAAATCGGGAAAAATTGACGCGGTACCACTTACAAAGCACGACGAGTTGCTATCTGTATGCAGCTGGGGGCTTCTCAGTGTGCTGGCTTCTGTGGTGTTCTGTAGAGCACGCAAGAAGAAACCTGAAATGTATTAACAATATGTTAATGGACACAGAAAATAATTTAAAGCTGGGTTCCAGACAAGCAGCCAAATGCACCATTAAAATACATATATGGATTGTTATTTTTGTCTTCCAAAGGTTTTGCAATTCTGTTTATCCAGTCAGCCAGTGTAGTCAGGTCCTGACCTCTATCTGCAGAAGCATAGCTTGGTCAAGAACACCCTCCCCAAACTATCAGCCTCGAATCCTTGACCCATCACTGATACATACTTTGCATCTTTAGGACTCCAGCAACTTGCTTTCTCCCCACCTTCTTGTGTTGGGCATCCTTAATACTCCCCAGTTTTTCATGACAATCAGCTGGCCTTTCGCTGGTGGCAAGGGTTAAGAGTTAAGTATGTTTGCAAACTTTTAACTTTGGATGGTGTCAAATCCTTTAGCTACTTCTGAGAACATTGGTAACTACCAGCCTCAGAGGCCTTTTGCCACATTCAGATTATGCACCATATCTGTAGCCTCCTCAGATATTGTGTTGGGCCTCCTTTGAAAATCGTTGCCAGAAAGACCCTCACTTGAGGGGCCTAGTTTCTCATCTCTACGTTTTGCTTGTGACCTCCAGGAATTCTGGTAAACTTTCTTATGTGGTAAAGTGGGAAGCGGACCTAGGCAAAACCTTAGACCAGGCAGCCTGGAACAAAATTTGTCTCGCCTTCTCTAAATGCTCCCAGAATGTCTTGGCTCGAGAATGAAAACATGTATAAACTGGTACGTGACCTGGATCATATATCCCTGTTCTCACCAGCATGTCCCTGATGTGTTTTCATGGCTGTAGAGAGCAGGGCATTCTACTCCATATCTGGTGGACTTACCCCAAGGTGATCCACTTTTGGACACAAGTGTACGCCATAATTAAGGCATTATTGAATGTAACCTTGGCTCGTAACCCGTAGGAAGCTCTATTGCACAAATCTATCTCGACTTTGACCAGGAACCAGAGGAGATTGGTGGGCTTTGTTTTTCTAGAAGCACATCAGACATTGGCCAAGGCTTGACAGAAGAAGAGGTTCTTTACCCTCACCAAAGTCAAACAACAGCTTATGGGGACTATGGTGAATGAGAAGCTTATTTCCATTTTGCCCTTCATATATCCAAATTAGCATAGCCATTTAGATATAAGGTATTATTCTGTAAACTGCAGTATTATATAACCATAAAGTGCATGTGCTAATTATATGATACACATATAAGTGACTCATATATGAGCCACAATATATATACAGATATGCTATATTAACAAACGTTAAAAAATCTCAATAGTGCACTTGTGCTTCTATGCCCATTCTACCAGTGTTGTAATATTTAAAATGTCCAAAATCATCCATCAACGTGGAAAACGTCATGCAGTACACTCCAAATCACCCAGAGATAAGTGCAGCCACTTCCTCTCTCTCCCATGCACTCACTGACTCCTGTTGCTTATCTCATCAATGACAAGCAATAGTGCTTGTGATGAAACACAGTTTCCAATGAGTCACCACTCCTCACATCCACTTTCCCCTTTGCAGGCTTCCTGAGCAAAAGAAAGGAAAACTAATTGCGTAAATTCATTTATACCCACATTTTAATAAATTCCAATAAAAAAACACTTACAAACATAGGGTTAAAAACAGCCCAACAATTCTCACACAGATGTGCCTGTAAACCCGTCAGTGTGCCACTTGCACAGCATCTCACCTGGTCCCCTCGCTCACAGCGATAAGTCACTTCTGGCGGGGGTCTGTTATCACTTCCGGTTGCTCTAACGCGTTTTGTCTGCCGATTTTTTCAAAGGGTTGGCCGCACGGCACAGCAACACTACCTATATACCCTCCTCCCCAAACCACTTAACCTCACGAGCGCCAGAGTCAACTGCCTGAACTGCATGTTAAACAGTTTTTATACTGTCTGCATACAAACAGCGAGCAAGATCATACCAGCCATCATGGAAAAGCAGATACTCTCGACTCTGAATCTCCTGGAGTAATACAATAACCCTAATTCACTGCAATAAAATAACATTGTCCTTACTTATGCCATACAATGTACCTAAAATCATAACATTTTTATTGTTGTACCATGTACTTATAATGTCAGGTTGGCTCTTTTGCTCCCTTTTTTTTTGTGAGCACTTAGCCTACTTGCTCATTTCCTGCCTAAGTCTATGTACTCTGTGTTACTGTGCTGTATATGAATAAAAAAAAAAAATCTTCAATAAATTCCTTTGTAAAACAAGAACACACCCCCAGCCTGCTGATTGGATGATGTAGGACAAACAGGACACTGATGACTCCTCACTCTGTTCTTTCCTCCTGTCAGCATGTTTCCTGACAGAATGTGTTCACTGCAAAACAGCCTGATTGACTCAGGGGGATTCACGGACAAAATGAAGACAGGTTCACACAGTCATATTGGCTACAGTAAATTATTTTTAATAAACACATTACATGAACTGTTTTTGTTTATGGAGTTTGGTTGTAAAGAGAACTCCAACAATTAAATAAACGAATCATACATATTTCTTTAGTTCCATCATAATTACTTGAAATCAGTCGTTAGGCACTATTCACACCTGAGCATTTGTAGCCCGCAGCTCAAAAATGCTCAACATCCAATCCTACGTATTAAAACGGTGACTGTTCACATAAGATCACTCAGATACCGGTAGCTCAAAGCCTGAAGCACCAAAATCTACATGAGCTACTTTTGAGGCAGATTTGGGCATTTTTGGCCTTAAAGGCTTCCAAGGGAATGACTGGAAATGATCGAATATAGCTTTTTCAAGCATTTCTTCAGGCATTTTTCAAGTTTTTTAGACCTTGTAAGAATTGGCCTCCTCCCCTTAGTGCTTCCCATTGGGTAAAACAAAAATGCCTGAAGCTTGATTACAAATGTAAAACACACTTTTAAAATGCTCATGTATGCACTGAGAAATGCTCAAAAGCAAAAAAAAAAAAATTACTGCAAAAAAATCACATTAAACTAAAGCCCCGTACACACGATCCGAAAACCGTACGAAAAATGCTGCATTCGAATCGATCGTATGATAATCAGATCGTTAGTACAGAGCTTTCTAGAGCCGATCAGGACAGTTCATCCGATATTATTCTATCGGACATGCACGGAAAATTTTTTCCTTGATGCCAGATCGTACGATTATCGTTTAATCAGTACAGCTATCGTTCGAAAATGCAATACATATGCATTACAACACATGACATCACTTCCGAATTTTTTTTCTGTAATGCGAAAATTTTCGTGACTTTAGTAAACTCATCAGATTTGACGCGAGATTAGCATGCAAAAAAAAACGGACAATCATTCGTCCAATAATCGGATCGTGTGTACGGGGCATTAGAATGCAATGGGAAGCACATGCGTCGGTGACGTCATCGGCTGCAGTGAATGTGAATATTTTCCTAATGGCGCATGTTTAGAAGATGAATTTGTGTAAAAAATCTTAAATTAAAAAGATGTGTAACAAATAGCGGCGCTGTAATATATATCACACTTCTAAACACACAATATTCCAGTGAGAAAATGTAAATATAAATATAATAAACTTGACATATATGTGTATAACACACCAAATAATTGCCCAGTGTTCTATATAACCATGAAATACATATATAAAAATTAATACATATATGTGTAAGATGATTGGCAACAGCCAATCAAGCTCCAGCAAAAGAAAAAAAGAAAAATATTTTAAATAAAGTTCAAATAACCGCTGGTGGTTAGTGCAAAAGTTCAAAGATGAATAATTGAAGTGAAATAAATCAATCAAATAAAATCTTCTGTGCTCTTCCACCACACCACAGTGACTTGTGCCTCCTCCCCAAAAGAAACGCACTCACCACAAAAGTATGCCCACACTTTCGTGAAGGGCCACTGCGCATGAAAAGTCCCTCCAAGGGGGGTCAATCGAATTCCCACAGATCAAATGATGTGATTGGTTAATTGGTTGACTGGTTAGGCTCCACACATGAAATAAAAAGGAAGCTCTCCATAGTGTGAATCAGTAAAACAATTTTTAATGCAAAGTTTAAAAAGCACTTCAAAGGTTCCACTCACATTTATCACATTAAAAACCAGCATAGATAGTGACACACAGCACCGCACTGCACTGCAAATCCAAAACCAATTCCAAACACTGTCTGTTAGGTGGTCACGGCGGACCCAAGGTGTACCAGGCTCAGCCTGTATATCTCTCACCCCCGTCTCTATGGCCGGACCTCCAGTTTAGACAAAACTCCACTCCTTCCTGGGCTCTCTGCGCTATGGTATCTCTCTTGTTAGTTGCCGCTTAGCCACGCCCCCGACATGTTTCGTCATAGGTTAGACTTAATCATGGGGTTGGCTAAGCGGTGCGACAATCACCTTTATATACCCTCCCCAATTGCGGTCATCGACTACTGCGCATGCGCGTATCAGAATCTTCGCGCATGCGCAATACACAGTTGGCGCCTGCGCACACCTTGTGTCCCCGTTCGTCCAATATAGCACTATTAGAATTCCTAAACAACAAATGCTACTCCAATTGCATGGAGTTGATGATCCTTCTATATTATTCGCTCCCATATTGATTGTGCGGCGGAGCTATTTAAACACTTCACAGTACATTTATATTAATTATATTATTAACAACACATAAATGTCTGATCTGTATACCTATCACATGAACGGCTAGATTACTATAAAATATGGGTATTTGTATTCAATTTAAAAGTATTAAAAGTTTTCAAAAGTTTTAAAAAATTGTTCAAACAATTTCACTTTCAGTTTAACTCTTTAGCGGTCACCTATTTTCGGATGGCCGATAAATTAATAAATATAACAATGAAAATAAGAAAAATGAAATTAAATAAAAATACAAATAAAAATAAAAATAAATATAAAAATAAGAATAAATAAAATAAAAATAAAAATAAAAATAAAAATAAAAATAAAAATAAAAATAAAAATAAAAATGAAAATGAAAATAAACAAAAATAAAAATAAAAATAAAAATAAAAATAAAAATAAATATAAAAAATAAAAATAAAAATGAAAATAAAAATAAAAAATAAATATAAAAATAAAATAAAATAAAATAAAATAAACTAAACTAAAAAATAAACCAAAATATAAAGCGAAAGTGTAAATGATGCCATAATGTATCACATCAAATATAAGTGAGACGACTGTATGACCCTAGAAATTACCAGATACACTCTAAGTCTCCTGAATGTTATACATTATAATTTTAAAACAACTAAAATCGTCTTATGATTATCTAAAAATTATCTAAAAATTATTGATGAAACAGTTTAGATCCAATTCAATATTTAACCCTCTCGGGAAAAGACATTTGAAAAGAAAAATCCATTTTGTTTCCCTTTGGGAGAGGTCTCTAATACGGTTAGACCCCCTCCATGTCTGATGTACTATGTCTAGCCCAATAAATTGTAACAAAGAGGGGTCTCGTTGATGTTTTTCCCTAAAATGTAACGATACACTGTGATATCTAAACCCCTTCTTTATATTGGCCAAGTGCTCGGCTATGCGTACTCGCAATAGCCTCTTGGTCCTGCCAATATAAAACAATCCACACGGGCACCACATAAGGTACACTACATATGACGAGTTACAGGTAATGAACTCCCTTATATCAAATCTCTCGCCATCACCATTAGTTACATTCGTTGTGCCCCTATTTTGTACCCTTACTGTGCGGCAACAGATACATTTCCTGCAACTGTAAAACCCTTTGAGATCTATTCTCATAATATTTTCATCAGGGGGATCTAATATCTTTTTTACCACCTGATCTCCAAAGCTCGGTGCTTTTTTATAGATGAATTTGGGTTGCTGTGGCAGGAAATCTCCAAGGTGTCTATCTTTACAGAGAATATGCCAGTGCTTTCTGTAGATGTTTTCTACTTCTTTGTACTGACAGTGAAAATTTGAGATGAATCCCACCTGATGTTGGGTATGCGTTACTTGATTATCTTTTTTCTTCAAACATTGAGCTCTAGGTATATCAGCCACTTCATTGATCAATCCATCTATAGTAGTGGTTTTATACCCTTTTTGAATGAATTTATCCTTTAGAACCCCGGCCTGTGTGTGGTAATCCTCAATTTCAGTACAATTCCGACGTACCCTTAGAAACTGACCCTTTGGTATATTTCTTATCCATGCAGGATGATGGCCACTCCTGATGGACAAGTAGCTGTTACGGTCAGTGACCTTAAAATATACTTTGGTACTAATAATGTTCGAACTACTTTTCATTATTGTTAAGTCCAGGAAATTTACTGACTCTTTACTGATTTGGTGGTCCAGTTTGATGTTATTCTCATTCTGGTTTAGATCCCTCAGAAATAACTCAACAGATTCCCTAGATCCCTCCCAAATGAACAGGAGGTCATCTATGAATCTACGATAAAATTTCAGTTGAGGTAGTTGTCTGCTGAAAATACGTCTGTCCTCCCACTCAGCCATAAACAGGTTGGCGAGGCTGGGGGCATATTTAGCCCCCATCGCCACGCCAACCTGCTGGGAGAAGAATTTTCCACCATACCAGAAGTAGTTGTGAGAAATACAAAAGTCCAAGATATGTCCCAAAAAGCATTTCTGCATATGTGGGATGTCCTCACGTTGGCTCAAAGCCCAATTTAAGGCTAACGAGGCATCCTCATGTTGGATTACAGTGTATAAGGAGGCCACGTCAGCCGTAACTAAAAAGGACTCTGAATTTGCATCCAACCTGATCTCCTGTAGCATCAACAGTAAGTCCGACGTGTCCTTCAGATAAGCTTTGGTGCACTTTACGCTTGGCTGAAGGAACTTGTCCAAATATTCACCCAACCTCGCCGTAACAGATCCAATCCCATTTACGATTGGTCGAGGGGGTGGACAAGATGCATTTTTGTGGACTTTGGGTAGTGTGTAAATAACAGGAATTCTACACATACTCGGCATAAGATATCTTCTTTCTTTTGAATTTAATGCGTTAGTACTATAGCCCCGTTCCACCAATGCTTGAAGTTGTTCCATATATGCTGTTGTTGGATCTGAATGTAACTTTTTATAGGTTACCTCATACCTCATGAGGATACAGGTTCCCAAATTCCCTCTGGTACGGAACAATTTAAAAGACCAAATGGGAAAAGCACAACCCAAAAAAATGAGGTGAAAACCTCTGGCCAAGGGAAACAAAAAGGGTCACAAAGTAATGGTATTAACCATTATGATAGCAACTATCACTCACCTAGACCCTCACAGGATAGAGGCAGAGGTCCCCAATCAGATTATGGGTATCAATCCCCGTATATGAATAGGGGATATGGACATGGGGGCCAACCCAATAGCTCATATGGACATGGGGGTCAGCCAAATGCCCCATATGGATACTATCCACCACAGAATTTTCATCCTTGGCAACAACAGTATGAGCACCCACCCCCAAACCATTTCTCAGACCCTAGAGGCGATATGGCATTCTATAATCGCTTTACACCTGGGAGAAATGATGATAAATATAATGGTCCACAAAATTCTTTTTTAGGACCACGGGGGAGGGGGGGGAGAGGAGGAAATACCCCAAGGAAGAACAACCAAGGGAGCAATCAGAGAGTAAAGGGGCTGAGTGGCCCTACACACTCCCAAAACAGAGCTCCTACAATACCTCAAAGAGAAAACGGGGATGTAGGGCCGGGAAGCGAAAATCCACCAAAAAAACGCATGAGGGATGCGTAAATGGAGGAATATATAATATAAGTAATGTTGAGCTTGAACCAAAAGAATTGAACATATTGAACTTAGGCCTGAAGTGTGCACAAAAGAAAGAAATGAATAAGTTCCAGGTATACATAGATACTCATAAATTTATTAGAACTATGAATATAAAAAAACATTTCTTAAATCATCCAGTAGACCCCTCAATAAGGCCTACTTGTTCTAGTAAAATAGATAGCGGACTGAAGAATAAATCCATTTTTAACCCCCAAAATCCCAGCAACCACTATATAGAGGTGTTTAAAAACCTAGTCCTGAAAGATCTTGAAGAATTACCCCAGAAGAAAAGGGTCAACCCTGAGTATATCAGGGAGGGCATCAAATCTTTGGAAGGAAGGAAAAATATTGTTATCCGCCCAGCGGATAAGGGAGGAGGGGTGGTTGTTATGGATAAAGTCTTCTACCAAAATCAACTATGTGAGCTGTTGAATGATGAGGTAACCTATAAAAAGTTACATTCAGATCCAACAACAGCATATATGGAACAACTTCAAGCATTGGTGGAACGGGGCTATAGTACTAACGCATTAAATTCAAAAGAAAGAAGATATCTTATGCCGAGTATGTGTAGAATTCCTGTTATTTACACACTACCCAAAGTCCACAAAAATGCATCTTGTCCACCCCCTCGACCAATCGTAAATGGGATTGGATCTGTTACGGCGAGGTTGGGTGAATATTTGGACAAGTTCCTTCAGCCAAGCGTAAAGTGCACCAAAGCTTATCTGAAGGACACGTCGGACTTACTGTTGATGCTACAGGAGATCAGGTTGGATGCAAATTCAGAGTCCTTTTTAGTTACGGCTGACGTGGCCTCCTTATACACTGTAATCCAACATGAGGATGCCTCGTTAGCCTTAAATTGGGCTTTGAGCCAACGTGAGGACATCCCACATATGCAGAAATGCTTTTTGGGACATATCTTGGACTTTTGTATTTCTCACAACTACTTCTGGTATGGTGGAAAATTCTTCTCCCAGCAGGTTGGCGTGGCGATGGGGGCTAAATATGCCCCCAGCCTCGCCAACCTGTTTATGGCTGAGTGGGAGGACAGACGTATTTTCAGCAGACAACTACCTCAACTGAAATTTTATCGTAGATTCATAGATGACCTCCTGTTCATTTGGGAGGGATCTAGGGAATCTGTTGAGTTATTTCTGAGGGATCTAAACCAGAATGAGAATAACATCAAACTGGACCACCAAATCAGTAAAGAGTCAGTAAATTTCCTGGACTTAACAATAATGAAAAGTAGTTCGAACATTATTAGTACCAAAGTATATTTTAAGGTCACTGACCGTAACAGCTACTTGTCCATCAGGAGTGGCCATCATCCTGCATGGATAAGAAATATACCAAAGGGTCAGTTTCTAAGGGTACGTCGGAATTGTACTGAAATTGAGGATTACCACACACAGGCCGGGGTTCTAAAGGATAAATTCATTCAAAAAGGGTATAAAACCACTACTATAGATGGATTGATCAATGAAGTGGCTGATATACCTAGAGCTCAATGTTTGAAGAAAAAAGATAATCAAGTAACGCATACCCAACATCAGGTGGGATTCATCTCAAATTTTCACTGTCAGTACAAAGAAGTAGAAAACATCTACAGAAAGCACTGGCATATTCTCTGTAAAGATAGACACCTTGGAGATTTCCTGCCACAGCAACCCAAATTCATCTATAAAAAAGCACCGAGCTTTGGAGATCAGGTGGTAAAAAAGATATTAGATCCCCCTGATGAAAATATTATGAGAATAGATCTCAAAGGGTTTTACAGTTGCAGGAAATGTATCTGTTGCCGCACAGTAAGGGTACAAAATAGGGGCACAACGAATGTAACTAATGGTGATGGCGAGAGATTTGATATAAGGGAGTTCATTACCTGTAACTCGTCATATGTAGTGTACCTTATGTGGTGCCCGTGTGGATTGTTTTATATTGGCAGGACCAAGAGGCTATTGCGAGTACGCATAGCCGAGCACTTGGCCAATATAAAGAAGGGGTTTAGATATCACAGTGTATCGTTACATTTTAGGGAAAAACATCAACGAGACCCCTCTTTGTTACAATTTATTGGGCTAGACATAGTACATCAGACATGGAGGGGGTCTAACCGTATTAGAGACCTCTCCCAAAGGGAAACAAAATGGATTTTTCTTTTCAAATGTCTTTTCCCGAGAGGGTTAAATATTGAATTGGATCTAAACTGTTTCATCAATAATTTTTAGATAATTTTTAGATAATCATAAGACGATTTTAGTTGTTTTAAAATTATAATGTATAACATTCAGGAGACTTAGAGTGTATCTGGTAATTTCTAGGGTCATACAGTCGTCTCACTTATATTTGATGTGATACATTATGGCATCATTTACACTTTCGCTTTATATTTTGGTTTATTTTTTAGTTTAGTTTATTTTATTTTATTTTATTTTATTTTTATATTTATTTTTATTTTTATTTTCATTTTTATTTTTATTTTTATATTTATTTTTATTTTTATTTTTATTTTTATTTTTATTTTTGTTTATTTTCATTTTCATTTTTATTTTTATTTTTATTTTTATTTTTATTTTTATTTTTATTTTTATTTTATTTATTCTTATTTTTATATTTATTTTTATTTTTATTTGTATTTTTATTTAATTTCATTTTTCTTATTTTCATTGTTATATTTATTAATTTATCGGCCATCCGAAAATAGGTGACCGCTAAAGAGTTAAACTGAAAGTGAAATTGTTTGAACAATTTTTTAAAACTTTTGAAAACTTTTAATACTTTTAAATTGAATACAAATACCCATATTTTATAGTAATCTAGCCGTTCATGTGATAGGTATACAGATCAGACATTTATGTGTTGTTAATAATATAATTAATATAAATGTACTGTGAAGTGTTTAAATAGCTCCGCCGCACAATCAATATGGGAGCGAATAATATAGAAGGATCATCAACTCCATGCAATTGGAGTAGCATTTGTTGTTTAGGAATTCTAATAGTGCTATATTGGACGAACGGGGACACAAGGTGTGCGCAGGCGCCAACTGTGTATTGCGCATGCGCGAAGATTCTGATACGCGCATGCGCAGTAGTCGATGACCGCAATTGGGGAGGGTATATAAAGGTGATTGTCGCACCGCTTAGCCAACCCCATGATTAAGTCTAACCTATGACGAAACATGTCGGGGGCGTGGCTAAGCGGCAACTAACAAGAGAGATACCATAGCGCAGAGAGCCCAGGAAGGAGTGGAGTTTTGTCTAAACTGGAGGTCCGGCCATAGAGACGGGGGTGAGAGATATACAGGCTGAGCCTGGTACACCTTGGGTCCGCCGTGACCACCTAACAGACAGTGTTTGGAATTGGTTTTGGATTTGCAGTGCAGTGCGGTGCTGTGTGTCACTATCTATGCTGGTTTTTAATGTGATAAATGTGAGTGGAACCTTTGAAGTGCTTTTTAAACTTTGCATTAAAAATTGTTTTACTGATTCACACTATGGAGAGCTTCCTTTTTATTTCATGTGTGGAGCCTAACCAGTCAACCAATTAACCAATCACATCATTTGATCTGTGGGAATTCGATTGACCCCCCTTGGAGGGACTTTTCATGCGCAGTGGCCCTTCACGAAAGTGTGGGCATACTTTTGTGGTGAGTGCGTTTCTTTTGGGGAGGAGGCACAAGTCACTGTGGTGTGGTGGAAGAGCACAGAAGATTTTATTTGATTGATTTATTTCACTTCAATTATTCATCTTTGAACTTTTGCACTAACCACCAGCGGTTATTTGAACTTTATTTAAAATATTTTTCTTTTTTTCTTTTGCTGGAGCTTGATTGGCTGTTGCCAATCATCTTACACATATATGTATTAATTTTTATATATGTATTTCATGGTTATATAGAACACTGGGCAATTATTTGGTGTGTTATACACATATATGTCAAGTTTATTATATTTATATTTACATTTTCTCACTGGAATATTGTGTGTTTAGAAGTGTGATATATATTACAGCGCCGCTATTTGTTACACATCTTTTTAATTTAAGATTTTTTACACAAATTCACCTTTATAATTTATGTTTAAGTGGCAGCTATAGTTTAGGGCCGTTATTACCTGAGCGCGGTGGGAGGTGTCCGAATAGGGGCGGTTGATTTGGACTCCTGTGTTACATGTTTAGAAGATATCTATACTGCCTACAGGTAAGCCTTATTAGAAGCTCACCTGCAGATACATGTTAAAAATAATAGCTTACTACCACTTTAGATAAATATTTTTTTTTTAATTGTGTATTAAAATACAAAAAGGATTTCATTAAAAAAAAAAAAATGTCATAATATAATATAAACGCTTGTGTTTTGACTCATTTAACTTGCATATTTGCAGATTAAAGTAGACCCAATTGCACAAAAAAAACAATAAAATGTTGAGTTTCCCTAATAAAAATAAAGTCCAGATGTGTCAGCTGTTGCAAGTGACCAGTGCAGAAACTCCAAGAAAAGTTTCCCCCATTTTCTTGTAAACGCAGCTCCTTTTTTGGTCTTCGGCTATGTTTGTACTTCTGTGTTTTAGTGCAGTATATTTTCAATTTTGCATCCAAACTGGAATAACACCTACTTAATATTTGTTACTTGTCCCCATTTACATGGCATAACTAAAAAGAAAAAAGTACGGTAACAATTGCAGTTTCCATTTTAGATGTTCTTTTCTGCAAAGTCCAACAATGTAACATCCCACTAGTTCCCTTTGTTTGTGAGGGGGCTGTGGAGCTGTGTTCACCATAAGTAACTGACTGTACTGTGCTGGCAGATATCATCTTTTAAACTAGTTTTTAATCCTACCTGTTCTAACAAAGGGTTAAACATTTAGAAGCATTTTATATTAATGAGAGGGTTCAGCCAATCCCCAGGCTTTCAATTCATACAGATAACAGTAATTGCCTTGAGAAATGCACTCAAAACACAAAAAATGCAAATGTGTTGCCTAAGGCCCCATACACACTATTAGATTTTCTGCAGATTTTTGTCTTTAGATTTACCAAAACCATATAATATGATATCACACCTTAAGAGTCTCAATTAGTATGCAACCAGGCAGGCCCTTGCACTACATAGTTTTGGTAAATCTGAAGACAAAAATCTGCAGAAAATCTAATAGTGTGTATGGGGTCTAACACCAATTTCTATGTCCTTCATACTGTAGCAGATAGGAGTTCATCTTTACCTGATCTCTTGTTGGCTGTGTGATCTCGACCTGGTCTGGAGTTGAACCCATCAACTCTTTCCCACTTAGACTCCCAGCCACAGGTGCCCTCCTCAAAGCTGCAGTGATGATTGGTATCTATAATGAGACAAAAAGGATACAGTATATTAAGCCTTGGTGTCCAAAAGACTTTTACAGTTTTGTGCATACCAGTTTAATCAGATTCTCCCTTTAATTCCTAAAAAGATGCTGACAAAACAGAAGCTCAATGGTCAACATAAGCTGTACAGGTCTGTCTTCAGACTTTCTGACAAATTAAACTGATATATAAACAGCCCCTTTCACACGGACGGACCGTCTATCCGTTTTTCTTCCATCCGTCGACGGACGACAATGCATTCCTATGGGCAGACGGATGAACATCCGTCACCATCAGTTAACCTCCGCTTCCGTTTTTATCCGTTTTTTTAAACGTACAAGGCTACGTTCAGATCCGTCAAAACGGATATTAACTGACGTTGACGGACATCGTCCGTCAACGTCCGATCCGTAAAGATCCGTTAAGATCCGTTTTGTGTTTATCTGTGAACTCAACCTCTTAAAGGCACAGGCACACATATAAACGGAACAAAACGTATACAAAAACGGATGAAAAAACGGACGTTAACGTGTGCATTTACGGATGTAAGCTGCCAAAAAACGGATGAAAACGGACATTAACGGAACGGATGACGGATGAAAACGGATGAGACAACGGATAAGAACTGATACGTTTTTGTCGTGCCTAAACTGACTGCGTCCGTGTGAAAGGGGCCTAAGTGTTTGAACAATGGGAAGAAGCACCATGGGGCACAAATTGATGTGCAGCCAATTCCAGGCCCAGAAAAGCTGTATTAAGATGGGTCTCAAACACTCATTGTGTTTCCATAGTGTATTAAGGCCTCCACATATCACTGATGTGCTTACAATGATCTCTGTGGTAAGTGACTATCCCCAAAAGCTTTGGTTTGCCCAGGAATGTGTTTGGAGATTTACCAGTACCCATATGAGGTGAAGGCAATGCAAACTTAATGACATCATCCTAATCCAGGCCCAATGCAGGAGCTGTATTTTACTTCCTAGGACCTGGTCAATGTTACGCTGAAAGACAAACTGGTAAAAAGGCAGGAAAACAACAATCTTGGCAGCCTGCCAGCCTTTTGTGGTCTCAGCAATATTTGAGGATGAACTAATCACAGTTCCTTCAGCTAAGCAAGTCAGGGATCACTTGCTGTTAAGCTCTTTTACCGCTTGTTCAGAATATGTAAATAGTTTAATGTCTATAGCCTTGGGGCACAAGAGCACTTTAAGAACTCACTGCAGTTTGTTTCATCCGAATTGTCACCACAGTCATCGGTCCCATCACAGAGGGAGCTATCCTTCACACAACTACCTCGAGCACAGTGATAATGTCCCGCTGCACAATCTTCCTGCAGACCTGAAAAAAAACAGTGCTCAAACATGTGCATGACAGGTTCTCTTATCCAGAATTTACTTTTCATTCTTCTATTCTATACTATAACAAAATATCTGGTAAGCTCCTATGGCCAACAGGAAATGTTCCTTTAGACATCCTTGAATCTGAGGTAGAGTACCACATAGGAGTTGATTTAGGCAATATGGGCAGAAAAGTAAACACATTCACCAAATTAGTCTTAGCCATTTTCTAGCTTGTTGTGGATAAATGACTGGTTGCTATTGGAAAGACACTTTTCTCCAGTTTTGGAAGACAGGATTGTTTCTAACAGAAAACAAGGCTCTATCCCCTTTAATGAACCAGTTCATGGGATACCTGAAAGAGCACAATGACGAAATTCAATATCATCCACAGCAATGTCCACCCAGCTGAGAGGGTCACGTGAGGCTGTGACAATAATCTGTAAGGAAAACAGTGATCAGTTTATTAAGCAGGTGAGAACCGTAGAGTCTGGGAATTAATTATAAAAGTAATGGGATCCCTACCACCTGGTATTATGGAGCTTCTGTCCATCAAAACTTGCCCCATTAAAGGGATTTTTACAAAACTTGCCCCATTAAACTGCAGATGTCCCCTGGTGTGTAGGAGGTACTCCCAAGTTTGAAGACATCTCCCTGCCCAATCCCAGTGTGCAAAATGTACCCTCTGAGGTTTGCAGAAAGGTTCCCCCATCTAGTGTTCAGAAAGCCCCCCTACTCCCCACAGAGGGTTCTTTTAATTTTGCAGGGGGTCCCATTCCCTCACAGTTGGAAGGTACAACCAAATAGCTAAATTAAAAATGAACCAATATACACATTTTGACCAGATTGAAAAAAAATACTGTGGGGACTTCTCTAAAGCACCTGATTTGCCAACAGTGGAAGTCCCAGCTAGGGACTGACGGGGCCCTAAAGCAGACCTGCAAGTCCCCAGAGATCCTGCTAGCATAGAAAACTGCATATCTCCATGAGAACATGTTACAACAGACCTGGAAGTCCCCAGAGATCCTGCCAGTGTAGATAACTGCTCGTCTCCAGGACAACACACTGCTCCGTGAGCTATTCCATAGGGTGAAGGCCTGAGTGCGGTCTATCAGCTGCATAGAGAGGCTTCCATTCACCTCAGAAGGATCTGACAAAAAAGGAAAGGGAAGGATTTTACCATAAAAAGATCTATTTTCACTCAATACATAAAATATGAATGTTCTCATGGGGTAATCAAAATAGAGCAACCAACTATTTACTGGTTGATTTTATGCAGACAATTTTTCCAAATCCAAACCAATCCTGGTACTGACCTTTCTATTTTCTAAGGAGAAAAGGAAAGGAGATCACTAATGCTGACCCCCACATACAGTAAACTTTAGTCAATTTCAAGCAGCCTTCAACACATAAAAAACCAAATGCATCAAGGCTGCCTACCGCCAGCACTTTAGATCATTTCAAAGTTGCATCAGGCAACAGTACAGCCAAATGTCTAATATTCCCAACCAGGCATCTACCCTCTATGACTAGCCTCAAGAGCAAAGCTGGCCATAGATGGTTCGAATCTATGTTAATTCAGTAGGGACTGGCCTAGATTCTACCCGTTAATGGGCAGGCTGATTGTACCCAAGTCGATCCATTGATCAACTTGAGTACAACCAGCAAACAGGATTTCTAGAATGCAACTATTGCCAGCGGCTCTAGCCACAAGTAATAATCACTGTCTTCTCCCAGAAAGGACGACTCTCCACGCCCTCCAGCTGGGAGAACATAATAGCTCCACAGGAGGGATCCTCACAGTCAGTGCTGATGAGGGAATCACACATCTATGGCCTGCCTAAGGATGAGATTCAGTTTCCGGTTGACTATGAGATGAATATGAATTCAATTTAATATGAATAGCAGCCTCTAATCATATTAAATATCTCCATACAAATTCTTTGCTATTCCTTATATCTCCTTAATTCCAGACAAAATCTACTTGCTCCACAAGATCAATGGTAAGCAATGTACTTGTTGATAATAAAATGCCTAGTATAGTACATGGAGCCTTGAACTTGCATATCCCCCAGTGACTGGGTCTGTATGCACTGAAAGACACATTTCTGGCTTTGTGGCTGTTACAGAGATCTCAAGACTCGCGGGAGTCTCCCGCATTTGACAGCCGGCTCACGGACACCCGCGATTGCGGCACAATCTCCCGGCTGAGCCTGCCTGCACTGTCACCCACTGCCTGAGTGGCCACCGCAGCTGTACCATTCATGGGCGGCGGATGATCGGATCTCTTTCATAAGAGGATTGTGGTGGGGTGTGCAGCCAGGTGTGACAGAGAGAGTCAGCTGTGTGTAAACTGGCAGTAAGAACTTGCCCAGCGGCTGATGATTCATCCATGATGATGACAGAAAGAACTGTGTGAGGAGTCACACTGACACAGGCTATTCCTCCGGAAGAGCGCCTTTCCCACGTGTGGAAGCGGCTGAGTTGCTCAGTGAGTTGGCAGCTGAAGGAAGGCGAACGGGAAGTTGCGGGAGCACTGGAGGCATCATGGAGCCGTAAGTGTGTAGGGGGGGTGGAACTTCTGGAGCCGACCTGGGTGCTGTACACTAATAGGAAGCTGCATTAGTGTGTTGTGGAGATAGTTCAGTGACCAGTGACACCTTATTTGCTGCAGGGCATGTGGAAATACACTTCTGACCATTAGACTTCCAGAGACTTCTATTGCAGCATTGTTGGCTCCCATATTATCAGACTTTGTACATGTTTGGGGAGCCATTCTTCTTCTCAGGTCTCCCATTGTCATTAGAGGATGATATTAAACATATATGTCTGTAGGAGTCTCCTTTTTTTTCTGTGTGCTAATAAAAGATCTCATTATGTGTGGTGTCACTAAGAACACTTTGGTCCCATTCACACCATGTATTTGTGTTAACGCATGTTCAATGTGCTGGTTTGATGCACTTCTTCATTCATTCTGCATGGCTCCCCAATGCACTTTCTGACAGATGTGATGTAAAGCACTGCGCAAACTATTGGCTGCCATTCATTCTTAATGGCACCCCCACACATCTAAAAAAGCAGCACATTTGCAGAGTCAGTGTGGGTCACACTGACTCTGCTACGCACAGGCTGGTCCTCCAGAGAGTGTGAGTTCTGCAGAGTGACGCTGAGCATCAATGTGTGTCACTGTCAGGAACGGTGCTATTACCTGGATCGCCTGCTGGTGTCACTGTTTCCTTCGGCATCAAATGGTGCAGTTCTGGTGGCCACCAGCAGGGGTCTCCCAGCCGATGGACATTGTCAGGAATGGTGTTGTTACCTGGATCGCCTGGTGGTGTCACTACTTCCTTCGGCATCAAAGGGTGCAGTTCTGGTGGCCACCAGCGGGGGTCTCCCAGCAGATGGACATGCCAGTAATCAGGCGGCACCTGTTGAACTGCTGAGACTATATAAGCCTGTCCCTCACTGAAGCTCAGTGCTTCAGTATTCCGTTCTGTAGCCTTGTCTTGCCTGTGCTGTAACCTGATCCTGGACCTGTAACCTGTACCTGCAATCTGACCCTTTATTCCCTTCCTGCCCTGTCCTGGATGCTGTCCCCCTTTACCTGGTTCCTGAGACCCGTCCCCTGATTCCTGCCTTGATGTTCCCTTGCTTCCTGTTTCCCCCTTGTCTCTCCTCCCTGCCTTGTATATACATGTATATATATATGTTCTATTGCCTTGAGTGTATTGTTAGTTAGTTAGTTAGATTAGGGCTTGGGGGTTTGCTGTGTTATTTGTGTTCTTGCTTGTTTGTGTTTGCTGTGTTCACGTGTGTCTTTATTATTAATAAATATTTATCTTATCACTACCTTTGGAGCCTGATTCCTTTAGTGCAGCCCATTGATCTGTTCACTTGTGTTGGATGCCTGTGTTCAGGCTCCTTTCATGACAGTCACTTTCTCACCACATCTCTCAGCTCACTCATCACTGACTTATCATGTGTCACTCAGGATGATCCCATGGGCACTGGTAAGGCTGTATTTAATTGGCACTGGTATAGCTGCATTTAATTGGCACCGGTATAGCTACATTTAATTGGCACTGATCAGGCTGTATTTAATTGGGGGGGGGGGGGGGGGGTCGGCGCCAGCACGAAGCGTCACCTCCCTGAAATGAGTTTGCCACCTCCCTGAAATTAGCTTTTGCAGGTTGGGATGTCTGCTGTTATCAATAAAAACTTCTTGGTCTTATACATCTCCAAGCAGGTTTAATTTAATGCAATGTAATTATTTTTTGTGGAGGACAATCTCATGTGAGAAACACTAAGCCAAGTGCAGTAAGTCCCAAGCTATTTTGGATATATTTTGGCGCTATGGGGAGGATCATCACCGACCTGCTCCTGGACTCCTGGCCACCTGGACTCACCATCCATGGGCTTTCGGTGCCACCAGCTACCACTCCCACTCGGATTTCAGCTCCTACCCCACGGCCTCCCGAGTCCCGAGCACACAGGCTGCATGGGGTGGAGTCAGAGCGTCAGTGGAGGTCCCCACCCCCTCCCTGCTGGCTGGAGAATACAGGTACAGCACTCCTGTGTACCCTGTCCCCGATGCTCCATGATGCCCCCCCCCCCGATTTGCGGGCAGCACGCACTCAAGGGGCAGCTGCTTTGGGCCCTACAATGATTGGGCGCTGGACAGCTGCCCCTTTTGCCCCTGACTAGCTGACTCCAGGCCCCATGCCACGGTCTGATATGAATTTTTGCTTTTGGAGAGATGCAGTCTTTTCTAGGCCTGGGCAGCGGAGACATCAGGGGTCTAATAGACCCCTGATGTCTCTATAAAGAGAACCTGTCACCTGCTGATGCTATCACATAGAGCCGGGATATGCAATTAGCGGACCTCCAGCTGTTGCAAAACTACAAGTCCCATCGTGCCTCTGCCTCTGGGTGTCATGCTTGTGGCTGTCAGAGTCTTGCTATGCCTCAACAGCTAGAGGTCCGCTAATTGCATATCCCTGACATAGAGGGTTTTTAAGCAATAAAGTTAAATGAAATATTTTTTTTAAAAGGGGTGGCTGCTCCAGTTTTGATATATTCTCCTCATAATTTGTATATAACTTTAACTGCCTATATCTGGCTATATGCCTATCCCAATGATCCATGAGCAAGGGGAAGTAGCTCTCTGGAAGCTCCAGTTTGGACTGAGAACTCTCTCCTCTCCACCATGTGAAACTGCTCCAAGCACCTGTAAAGGGAGAAGAGAGAGTCGCATGCTCCTCTATACCCAGATGTACCTGTATTTTTCTTCACAATTGATAGCTGAATTAAGTTATGCAGGAGCAAAGGTAAAGTAAAGTGGAGGGGCCACCATTGCATGGCAAAGCTCAGACTTGGTCTAAGAGGTAAAATTACTAAAGCCGTTTGTTTCAGTAATTGCTTGACTAATGATTAAAAGACTGCCAGCAATAAGTAATATATTACACATTCATGACTTTCCTCATCATGAAAACATTTAAGAAAGAATTATGGGGCAGAACACAGTTCAGTATTGAACTAATCAATGGCGTTGCTAGGTGGGTGCGGACCGCACCTGGATGACAACCGTCGGCAGGGGCAGCCCACTGCAAAGGGGCACAGATCCGCATTTCTAACTGGCTGTTTGGGTTGTCCCGGCTGCCTCACATAGCAGAGTGGACCGAACTTGCCTCCCCCTCCTCGGCTGTTTACATCTACACAGACCAGAGGAGGGACACCCGCGCTGAGTTATGGTCTGTGCTAAGCTTAAAGCGGTGTTTCAGTTAAAAAATATTTTTTTAAAAGTCAGCAGCTAAAAAAAAAAAGTAGCTGCTGACTTTTAATAAGTACACTTACCCTCCCAGTGCGCCCGCGATGTCGGTCGTGCCGAGATGTCCCTCGGCGCTCCGGTCCCAGCGCCGCCATCCTCAGTAAGGGAAACAGGCAGCGATCTCTGCCCATTTCCTACTGCGCATACGCGAGAGTCGTCGTGCGGCCTACTGCGCATGCGCGAGTCGTCGCGTGGCACTTTGTGAATGGGGAACGCGATGTGTTGTGGGACACAGTTCCCATAACACACTGCGCCCCATTCACTAGAAGGCGGCGCTAGGAGAACAGCTCCGAGGAACAGGAAGAGGTAGATTAGGACGATCTGCCTAGCAACAGCCATTTCTGGTAAGTAAAAAAAATATATATATATATTTAATTTTTTTTTTCATTTTAAATTTGTATTAACATTTTTATCAAGTTTTGTTTTTCAGGGTGGCCCTCCACTTTAATGTATTGTAGATGGACCCAGGAGGGGGCAAGTTAAAAAAAGATGGAGGGGTGATTGTGGGGTGGTTAAGAGGATATGTGTTGGGGGGCAATTTGTGAGGGGAAAGGACCTATGCTAGAAAAGGGGGTTGTATTTAAAACCTCCCTACTAGCACAAGTCCTCTCCTCTCCCAAAATGCCCCCCCCAGCACATAATGGACCCCCATCACCACCCTACTAGTACAACTGGAGAGGGGTGTGTGTACTGAGGAAAGGGGGTCTGGACTGAGGAACGGGGGTTTATAATTAGTGGAGAGGAGGGATCTGGATTGAGGGAGGCAGGTGTATACTGTGGGAGGGGGGTCTGTACTGAGGGAGGGGGTCTGTACCCGTCAGTGTCAAAAAAGAAAAAAGAAGAGGAACACACTTAACAGATAATATTAAATATCTCCATACAAATTCTTTGCTATTCCTTATATCTCCTTAATTCCAGACACCGTTTCTTGATTAGCACTGGCGTTCAAACGCACTTTGTTTGATTATACCTTTTCATCCGACGCCCCGCATACTAAATCTTCTCTTCTCTTGGATAAGCTCAAATGAGGCTATGTTAGCCTATCCCCATTTAGTGAGATTAGTTTCTCTCTCTAAATATACAAATATTTTTTAAAAATGTGCCCTTTCATTCATTCCACCAGGTCCTAATTGCCCCCTACAGCCATTGATATGATGACCAGGCTCTGATTGTCTGATTGGGGCCTTAGGGGTCTCCTGCATCTCAGGGGGTACGTATTCTGGGAACATACTGGTTTCCACTCTTATCCCCTCTAGGGGCGGACCTCGTTTTTTGATAAACGTCATGTGGCCATTGTCTAGTAATAATACATAAAGTTAATTTTGTTATTAATGTCTCCTTTTTGTATTTGCTCTCTAGAAATGTTATCATGGTACAGATATTCCTTACCACCCTGAAGAAGCCAATGTTGGCGAAACATGTCGGTTAAACGTACTCCAACAAAGTTTTATCTGTACCATTGACCTATGTTATCCATAGGTTCATTAGCCGTTTCTATTATAATAATTTTGTATGTTATCTAGACTTTGTATCATATCTGTTAAGTGTGTTCCTCTTCTTTTTTCACACTGACAGGTATGACCATGTATATCTCTGTGTCTACAAATAATAAATAGGTGTTTTTACTTTAACCCATGAGTGCTCTCTTGATATTGGTACCGTAACAATCCCCTTTCCTATCCTTGTTCATTCCCCTATCAACCTACTCCGGGATGAGGTACCTCCCTATGTGAGATTCTACCAGCCCACCCTATCTACCGACAGTATTTTTTTGTTTATAGCGCAAAAAATAAAAACCGCAGAAGTGATCAAACACCACCAAAAGAAAGCTCTATTTGTGAGAAAAAAAGGACATCAATTTTATTTGGGTACATCGTCGCACGACCGCGCAATTGCCAGTTAAAATAACACAGTGCCGTATTGCAAAAAATGGCCTGGTCATGAAGGGGGTAAATCTTCCGGAGGTCAAGGGGTTAATAAGAAAGAAACTACAATTATTTATAATCTAATATTATAATATATAATATTATGTTTAATTACTGCCTACTTGTATACATTCTGATTATTGCATCTCCTTACCTGCAGACGACATGTGGTAGTGAATGTGGATCTCACATGTGGCAGCTGCCTCTCTCAGAACAGGGGATTGGAGGCGTGCCGATGCTGCATTATTTCCGCTGAGACCTTCAGCTGCCATGAACCAGCCTGTTCGGAGGAAAGAAGGAAGGGTCATGTTGTGAACATACCTAAATAAGAAGGACTGATTTGTGACTGACCTCTCCATGTCATCCTCAGCAGAGACACAAAAACAGAATCTGATTTCTGTCTGCCAGCAAAAAGAGCTACGCTGACTCTATACACCAAGCCTGAGGCCCAGTGACTACCCAAGAATTCTGGCTGATAGTAGACATGTGCAATCAGTTTTGGTCCGAATTTAAATTTGGACAAATTTTTGATGATTCGGAGATACAGATTTATCCAAATCTCTCTCCAAAGCTCTAAGTCCTGTGTCTTTCTGCTGCTCTGTTCCTCTGTTATCAGCATGATAACTTATGCCAAGTTCTCTGACTCACGAGATAAAAACAGCTGTAAATTTGTGTCTGGGAGGGAACTTAGAGATAGATAAGCAGAGAGCTTGTCTATTCACACTGCAGCTCTTCCAGTTTCTTAATTTCTCTGCCTATGTGGAGGGGGGGGGGGGTGTGCCATTCCTCCAATCAGCTCTCCCACAATATATGCCCAGACTCTACACCCACTGCTGAAACAGAAAGAAAGATTTTAGAAAGCTGATGACAGCAGATATACATGGAAAACTTATGTAGGGAGATTTGTTTCATCTCTGTGTATCAGTGGCGGCTGTTGGGCTTTTCTTTCTGGGGGGGGGGGGGGCAAACAACCAGCACTACCCCCCCTCGCGGCACTGTCAGCCACAAGCCCCCCTCCCCCGGCACTTACTATGCGGCGGGCTGTGTCCTCCTCTCCTTTCCTGCTGTGTCCTCCAGGCAGTGGCAGGTCCGGCTCCAGCATGTCTCCTCCTCCACAGTGCTAGGCATCCAAAAGGATCGCCTGGTGCTTTGGTCAATCAGGAAACAGGTCTCACTGACCTGCCTCCTGATTGGCAGGAAGTATCTGTAGTGTGAAAATAGCTAAAATTAGTTTGCTATGGTCACACAATTGGGTGGTATCGGGGCACACTCATTGCGCCCCAAGACCACCCTATTTTGAAGCCTATTACAGCACACCCCCCCCCCCTCCCCATGTGCAAAAGATCCAATTACACATCACATATAAAATTAATAAGAAGTGCTTCTAGATTTTTACAGCAAATGTTCTGAATATGTTATTGAGGTCATAAACTGTAATTTTGGGGAGATAAATGTGAATCACTGGAGTTACCCCATCTTTGTCCCAGTGTGTGATCGCCATGATGTCTGGAGCCCCACATGGAGGAACTTCGTCTGTCTCTCACCCATCGGTAGCTAGACGTGCTGATGTCCTTCCAGCCACAGTCGTCGTGCTCGAAATCACAGCTGAAGGGAATGCCCCATACTGGCGAATCTCGATGGTAACCTGGGGGTACAGTAATCATGTGTTTCTAAACTCCCTAATGTGCACTGGTAATTTATAATCAGATATCACATCTCTATATATAACAAGGGAAATAATACTGCACCTTTTAAAAGGACTGGACCAACCAAAACATATACCAGTTTTTGGTAGATGCTGGAGAGTTAAAGTGTTACTAAACCCAGTAGTATGAAAATAGTTCATCCCCCCTTATAAATCTTCTTTTTATATTAAAATATTGCCACTATATACCTTTTTGGATGATCTGTATACCACGGTTACATGATAAACTGCACAGTTTCTTTGAGTTCAGGAAGGGGATTTCCACTACAGCCTGTATACACTCCCACATGTGTGATGTCAATATCATGTGACCTGGGTAGCTCTGAGAACAAGTAAATGTTCTCTCCAGCATTAAAGAATAGACACAACTGAGCATGTGCAGGTCGGCTACCCTGCTTGTGTTAGCTGGCCTTCCCCAGATAGACAGTGCAGGAGGGAAGGATCTGTGCATACAGAAAAAAACAGACTTTTTACACAATGCAGAGGATTAACCCCCTAAAGTTCCACAGTGAGTATAACAAGCATGCTATGCTGCATATACAGACTGATTTTACCGTTGTGGGTTTAGTAACACTTAAAGCCTCCTGGTAGTTCTTTATATATCTTGGGGGACTCTATTGGTGAGATCTCTGCCCTGAGTTCCCAGCTCTGCACCTGCAGTGCCCATTGTGAGGTACTCTGTCCTCTTGGGGAGATTTAGATCTAAATGTCAGTGCAAGTGACACGATATCACAAAAACATTAGATGAGGGTAAATCTCAGCAAAAACCTTACAGAGAAACCAGGGCTTTGGCACCAGTTCTTTAGGCATGAGGAGATTAGTCTCCAGCACACAGGGGCTAGCTATGTAAGCAAAGGGATCACAAGTAGAACTCAAGTTAAAAAAATATATATATTTTTATAGAGAATAGAAGAATCACTATCAGTTTTTTATAGTTGTATCCTTAGTACGGAGATGTACCTTTTCTTTCTATCCCAGAGGCATGACAGGACTATAAGAAAAGATCCTAGATTTTTGACAGTTCCCTGAACAAGTGCCCCCATCAAAACACACTCCATCTACTCCTTAACTGGTAACGACTAAAAAATTTTGGATTTTCCATTACTTACTGTCCCACTGACAATAGAGAGTGTGAATCCCCCCTATCCCAAACTAACTCTTCCCCGTATCTTTCAAAACAAAAATAATTTTGCTTGGATTTCTAATTTAGGGGAACTAGGTTAGGCTGGCCATACATGATTCGTTTTTTTTTGTTCAGCCAGCGGGCAGATTCAGATTTCTCCATCCATACAATGAGGTGGATAGAGAAATCCTCCCTGCCGGGACATTATATTCTGACAGTGGCACTGGCTGCATGCAGCTGCTGATCAATGGACTATTTTCCAACATGGCCCCCTAAAGGATGAGTTCACCTTTTGTAAAATAAATAAATAAATCACCAGAAGTTTTTGCAGATTAAAAAAATAAGACTTGTACACTCAGTCTTAACTACCAATAGGTAGCCTGTTGGTGTCGCTTATTCCTTGTAGAGACTTATGCTGCTTTAATTTCCCGATTGGTTTGACTCGCTAGAATACATTGATATACTAGACGACATCCTGTTCTCTCTTTTGTTTATTCATGTTAGACTAGACCTGTTCACAGTTTGCTCCCCTAGGGGTGAATAGGTTTGTTCTGGGAGGTTTACTAGCTAGAAACTGAATTTAAAGATATGAATTTGAAGGATTATTCACGATTATTATACTGACTTAATGTATTTATCAAAAATGCATTCGCTATACTATGTAACTGTAATGGTGTGAATCCTGTTATACCTTTCTTAATGTCTTTATTTGTTATTTTATGTTCTGATAACTAAATTAAAAATTGAATGTTAAAAGAAAAAAAAATATATAAGTATTTATTATTTTTTCTACACTGCAGCATGTAAAAGCTGATCGCGGGTGCAATGTCAGTCTCCTGAAGACACTCAGTCTAGCTGTCTTCCCGTACCTCCCGTACGGGCAGATAGTTATTGAATGAACTACAAGAGTGCTCATCGGCACCCTTGTAGTGCATTGAGAACTACAAGCCATCGGCCATGGAGGAAGACAGGACTTGTAGTTTATTCATTCACAGAACTGTGTGAATAATGATGTAGCTTTGCGGGCAGAGCCCTGCACAGCCACACCATTTTTAAAATTGTGACAGCAGGTGCTGGGAGAGGATTCCCTGCCTGCTGTCACAGTGGGAGATCAGGGGTTCAATGTATGGCCAAATTTAGGGTTACAGAGAGGGTTATTTTGAGGTGGCGTTAGGATAGGGCATCACCCATTAGGACAGGGTTTCTCGACCTTTTTCAAGTCAAGGCACTCTTTAACCACTTAAGGACCGCCTCACGCCGATATACGTCGGCAGAATGGCACGGCTGGGCACAATCACGTACCTGTACGTGGCCCTTTAAGCGACCCGGTCCTGAGCTCCGTGACCGCGGCCGCGGGACCAGCGGACCCGATCGCGGCTGGTGTCCCGCAATCCGGTCACAGAGCTGAAGAACGGGAGAGGTCTGTGTAAACAAACCTCTCCCTGTGCTTCCTACACTGCCTGTCACTGATCGGCTGTTCCCTGTCATCGGGAAAGCCGATCAGTGACGTCATACGTAAAGCCACGCCCCCTACTGTAAAAAAACACAACACGTCACACTTAGCCCTTCCCCGCCCCCTAGTGGTTAACTCCTTCACTGCCATTTACATAGGAATCAGTGCATTTAAATAGCACTGATTTCTTTATAAATGACAATGGTCCCAAAAATGTGTCAAAAATGTCCGATGTGTCCGCCATAATGTCGCAGTCACAATAAAAATCGCTGATCGCCGCCATTACTAGTAAAAAAATATATATATATATTAATAAAAATGCTATAAAAACTATCCCCAATTTTGTAAACGCTATAACTTTTGCGCAAACCAATAAATAATCGCTAATTGCGATTTTTTTTTCCCAAAAATATGTAGAAGAATACGTATCGGCCTAAACTGAGGAAGAAAAACAATTTTTTTTATATATTTTTTGGGGATATTTATTATAGCAAAAAGTAAAAAATATAGAATTTTTTTCAAAATTGTCGCTCTATTTTTGTTTATAGCGCAAAAAATAAAAACCGAAGGGAAGATCAAATACCACCAAAAGAAAGCTCTATTTGTGGGAAAAAAAGGACGCCAATTTTGTTTGGGAGCCATGTCGCATGACCGCGCAATTGTCAGTTAAAGCGACGCAGTGCCGAATCGCAAAAAGGGGCCTGGTCCTTTGGCTGCAAATTGGTCCGGGGCTTAAGTGGTTAAAATGATGCACAATTTCGAGGCACCCCTAATAGTTTTTCATAGTGCAGCGATATCCACACACGTAGGACACCCAACATTAGAGATGTTTATTTCTTGCAAAAGCAAATACACTTTTGCACATTGGTACTGACTAATATTCCAGCACTCATTTTCTCTCCACTATGTTGCTAATGTGGCCCCAGTGCTGACACAGAGGGGTAAGGGGTCAAACAAGAATGCTTTCCATTTGACAGTTGCCCTCCTTATTAACTGATGGCATCAGTAGTTGTTAGGGTGCTGGCAGCCGGCCTAAATGGTGCCCAAGGTTGTAATGTTGCACAATGAAAACCTATGGCTTTGTTGTGTAACAAAAGGCAGGCTTGCACACAATTTTTGGGTAATATAGGCCAATTTTTAGACATTTTGTCAAGGCACCCCTGAGAAGCCCAGAAGGCACCCTGGTTGAAAAAGGCTGCATTAGGAGAACTGAAGTAAAATATACTAGCACATATCTTCCAGTGTTAAAAACTAGTGTATTATCTGAGAAGTTGTAACCTTTCCCACTCCTACCAAAACTAAAGAAAATATTATGGTTGGAGTTGGGTTTTCAAGCTGTCTTACATACAATTACATAGAAAAAGAAGAAATGGCTGCACATCCAAAAGGTACCAAAAACGTGCCTTTATTGAAAATCACCAGGATACACCAGGACATCAGATATTTAGTCACGTAGACATGTTTCACACATTCAAACTGCTTAATCATTACCAAACATACAATTACAGAGCCTATACTCACCACAGTGGCGCTCATCGGAACAATCCCAGCAATCACATACGAAGTTGCAAAGGCTGTTTTCATGGGCTTCACAGCTGGAAGAGGAGGCCGCAGTAGCTGTAGACAGTATACACCATCATTAGTATAGACAATAATAGTATATACAATAAGATATTCTAAATAAGTCTGTGGCATCAAAGTCTGAAATAGCTTAAAAATATGGCCCGTATATTTATAGGAATAATAATTCCACATGTATAAGCAATATGTGCTTCATTTCTTAAGGGACAAAAGACCAACAAATCAACAGCTCTTTAGAAGGAACAAGGAGTCACATCGCAACTAAAACTACATAGAAGGTAAATGGAAGCAAACTGGGGTCCCATTTAGATCAGTGTCTGCCATGGAGGAGTTTACAGCCTAGTGCCCTCACCATGGCTAATGCTCAAAAGAGAAGCAATCTTCTTCACTGGGTCCTAGATGAGTGGCAACGGCCCACTATCAACTACAAGTTCCACCAAGCCTTGCAACCAGAGCATTAGAATACTGTACATGCACTGCCCAACTACATATTGGCTTGATGAGGCATGCTTAGACGTGTGGGGGCCACAGAAGACTTCTGTTGGTTGTTCTTTACTTAACATGCAATCCCCACTCCACACTGAGACATAATAATTAAATTGTATGTATAGACAGTTGTAATATTTTTTTCATTTAGGATAGAGAGGGGGATTAGAACCCCTGTCAACTTTATATTGATGTCTGCTCACCCACTAGATAGATTCTCCCCCTCTTTTTGTCCCGGTGACCAGGACAGAAAGTAATGGGAAATCCCAAACTTTACAACCCAAACAGGAATAAAGGGGACATTTTCCAGTGGGGACATCTTTTCTTGGGATGACTAACAGGGGAATTTTCCTAATTTTGTAAACATTTCCTCTCACTTTCTGGTGCAAAGTGAAGGGAAACCTCTCCAATACGATACAGACAGCAAAGTAACTCTATCCTAAACTAAAAAAAGTTACTTTTACTCACCGAAGCTACACAGGGCCAGCAGAAGAAAGACGACTTGTGAGCATTTCATGATAACCCCCAGGCAGACTGAGCACTGCAGAGAATCAAGTCTGGGGTGGCAGAATGGACTTTCAACCCTAGTTAGCAGAATTCACAGCTCTGCAATGTGGGATGTGCAATGCAATGGTGTACTGTGTAAAGGACGTGTGCCAGAAAACGGATCACAGCAATCAAATTAAAAGGCATCTTTCCTTGAAAAAAAGGAACGTGAACATGTAGCAGTTCATTAAATTGAAATGGATGTTTTTGTTGTTACATGTCTACCTTAATACAATACTATAACAGGGCTCAAAATTTCAAGTCCTGAGGTGCTAGCCAGGCCTCAAGAGTAACACCCCGTACACACGATCCGAAAATCGGACGACAGATCGTCCTTTTTTTTTTTTTTTGCATGCTAGTAGTATATCGAACCTGAGTTACACAAATTTTCGTACGACAGAATAAAAAAATCGGAAGTGATGTCATGTGTTGTAGTGTACAGCCCTCAAAAATTACACTCACGCACTCGCATTTTGCAAGTGAATTTTGAGGGCTGGCGAGAAGGGCTGCCTGGGAGCCGGGGGGGGGGGGGGCGAGCCCCGCCGAACACAGAGGGGAAGAGAGGAAAGCCACCACTGGATGATCACAGCAGGGAACATCACAGCTTTCGTTTCAATAGCTGTGTGTTCCCCGCCGTCACATAAGCCCCTCCTCTGTTTCCGGGACTTTGATAGACAGATCACCCATCCAATCCTAGGACGGGTGACATGTATCAAAGTTCCCCGGACAAGGGGAGGGGCTTATGTGACCGCGCGCGGCGGGGGAACACACAGCTATTGGAAGAAAAGCTGTGATGTTCCCTGCTGTGATCATCCAGTGGCAGCTCTCCTCTTCCTCTCCACAGGTAGGCTGCACATGGCACACAGGCAGCACATGGCACACAGGCTGCACGATGGGACACAGGCTGCACGATGGGACACAGGCTGCACGATGGGACACAGGCTGCACGATGGGACACAGGCAGCACATGGCACACAGGCTGCACATGGGGCTGACACAGGCTGCACATGGGGGACACAGGCTGCACATGGGGGACACATGCTGCATTGGCAGGCATGGATAAAGTTGTTAATGTTTTTATAACTTAATTGCAAAAAACATTAAAGTGTAATTTCACGAGATAATTTATGAGGGTGGGTTTAGGGGCGGGGCGGGGCAGGGTAGGGGTTGGGCGGGGCAACTGGTGGCGAGTAACCCTTGAGGCCTGGCTAGTAGCTCAGATATTTTAAGCCCCGGTAGTGTATTTGTATTGTATTTTCAGATGACAACTGTACTGATTAAACGAAAATCGCATGATATGGTATCGTACGAGAAAATTTTTTGTGCATGTCCGATAAAATAATATGAATATGAATAATATGAACTGTCATGATCGGCTCTCGAAAGCTCTGTACTAACGATCCGATTATCGTACGATCGTGTCGAAATCAGTATTTTTCATCCGATTTTCGGATCGTGTGTATGATGCCATTAATCACTCCCAGTTACCCAACCCCTACCCTGCCCTGCCCCTAAACGCGCCCTCGTAAATTATCTCATGAAATGACACTGTTAAATGTTTTATGAAAAATGACCCTAATTGTCGGCATATAACATGCAGTCTTATCAGTGTCCATCTGCAGCCTTGTCCATCATTGCAGAATGATCAGTGTCCATCTGCAGCCTTGTCCAACAGTGTCCATCAGCGGCCTTGCCCAATATTGCAGCAAGATCGGTTTTAAATTTTTACTGGTACCACCACCAAGATACTCGGCTCTAGACATGTGCAAAAGGAAAAAATTTGTTTCGTTCAGTTTCGTTTTAATTCGTTAATTAATTAATTTCGTTTAGTTAGATTCGTTACATTTGTTAAATTCGTTTTCGGATTTCGTTTAGTTTTCGACCGATTTTCGAATTCGAAAATATTTTGCGACCCGACTTTGGGTCCACGTATCTCGGGGTTACGTGGTGATAGAAACACCAAATTTGGATATGTTGTAGTGCTAGTTCTACTATGTTTGCATACCAGATATGTGGCTCCAAAGTCGGGTCGAAAAATGTTCTTCTCTGCTGCAGAAAAGTGCTTGACATTTTGCGACCCGACTTTGGGGCACGTATCTCGGGGCCACTTATAGCTAGAAACCCCAAATTTGGTATGCAAACACAGTACAACTAGCACTACAACCTATCCAAATCACCAAGTAACCCCGAGATATGTGGACCCAAAGTCGGGTCACAAAATATTTTCGAATTCGGTTGAAATAGTTTCAAATGCGGTTGAAATAGTTTCAAATGCGGTTGAAATCATTTCAAATGCAGTTGAAAAAATTTCAAATCATGTTGATACTATTTCAAGCGGATTTGAAAATATTTTGCGACCCGACTTTGAAAAAAAAAAATGAAATTGATTCTAACAGTCTGCAGAAGATCTGCAAAAAAAAAAAAAGAAGTGAAATGGCTGTTAATAGTCTACAGGAGATCTGCTATTAAATTATATATTTTTTTATTCTGTTCTAATCTTTTCTATTTGAATTATACATTTTGGAAGATGGTTATTTACTTATATACATCTGTCACATAAAAAAAAAGGATGTGAAATGGCTGTCACGGATGTCGGTCGCAAGGCAAGTACATATGCTGTATGTCATTGTCCACTTGCCACAACACCTGCCACAAGTGCCAAGACACCTGCCACGATTGCCACATGACCTGCCACGAGTACCACGTGACCGACCACAAGTGCCACGTGACCTGCCCCGTGACCAAGTTGTGGATTGTCCACTTGCCATGTCACCTGCCACAAGTTATGGGGTTCCTAGCACCAAGTGACCCCCAGATATGGGGCATATGTCAAGTACTTTTCTACAGCAGAGAATTACATTTTGTGACCCAACTTTGAGGCCACGTATCTCGGGCCCACTTATAGCTAGAAACCAGTAGAACTAGCACTATAACCTCTCCAAATTTGGGGTTTCTATCACCAAGTAACCCCGAGATACGTGGACCCAAAGTCAGGTCGCAAAATATTTTTGAATCCGGTTGAAATAGTTTCAAATGCGGTTGAAATAATTTCAAATGCAGTTGAAATAATTTCAAATCATGTTAAAACTATTTCAAGCGGATTCGAGAATATTTTGCCATCCGAATTTGAAAAAAAAATGAAATTGATTCTAACAGTCTGCAGAAGATCTGCAAAAAAAAGTGAAATGGTTGTTAATAGTCTACAGGAGATCTGCTAAAAAAAAGAAATAGATGCTAATAGTCTGCAGGAGATCTGGTAAGAAAACGAAATATATACTAATAGTATGTAGTTGTAGTGCTAGTTCTACTGTGTTTGCATACCAAATTTGGGGTTTCTAGCTATAAGTGGCCCCGAGATATGTGGCCCCAAAATCGGGTCACAAAATGTAATTCTCTGCTGTAGAAAAGTACTTGACATATCCCCCATATCTGGGGGTCACTAGGTGCTAGGAACCCCATAACTTGTGGCAGGTGGCATGGCAAGTGGACAATTCACAACTTGGTCACGTGGCAGGTCACGTGGCACTTGTGGTCGGTCACGTGGCACTCATGGCAGGTGTCTTGGCACTTGTGGCAGGTGTTGTGCATAGAACATCCGTGACAGCCATTTCACATCTTTTTTTTTATGTGACAGATGTATATAAGTAAATAACCATCTTCCAAAATTTATAATTCAAATAGAAAAGATTAGAACAGAATAGAAAAAAATATATAATTTAATAGCAGATCTCCTGTAGACTATTAACAGCCATTTCACTTTTTTTTTTTTTTGCAGATCTTATGCAGACTGTTAGAATCAATTTCATTTTTTTTTTCAAAGTCGGGTCGCAAAATATTTTCGAATCCGCTTGAAATAGTATCAACATGATTTGAAATTATTTCAACTGCATTTGAAATTTTTTCAACCGAATTCGAAAATATTTTGCGACCCGACTTTGGGTCCACGTATCTCGGGGTTACTTGGTGATAGAAATAGTTTCTAATGCAGATGAAATATTTTCAAATCTGGTTGAAATAGTTTCTAATGCAGTTGAAATATTTTCAAATCTGGTTGAAATAGTTTCTAATGCAGTTGAAATAGTTTCTAATGCAGTTGAAATAGTTTCAACCAGATTTGAAAATATTTCAACTGCATTTGAAATTATTTCAACCGAATTCGAAAATATTTTGCGACCCGACTTTGGGTCCACGTATCTCGGGGTCACTTGGTGATATAAAATAAAATTTGGAGAGGTTGTAGTGCTAGTTCTACTGTGTTTGCATACCAAATTTGGGGTTTCTAGCTATAAGTGGCCACGAGATATGTGGCCCCAAAGTCGGGTCACAAAATGCCAAGCACTTTTCTGCAGCAGAGAATGACATTTTTCGACCCGACTTTGGGGCCACATATCTCGGGGCCACTTATAGCTAGAAACCCCAAACACAGTAGAACTAGCACTATAACATATCCAAAAATGGGGTTTCTATCACTAAGTGACCCTGAGATATTTCGAATTTCATCCGCGATTTTTCGATTCGGAAAAAATTCGGATTCGGTAAAATTCGTTAGTATTGTAATTCGGTAATTCGGATGCATCCGAATGTCCGAATAATGAAAAATTCATCCGAATTTCGATTCGGAACATAACGAAATGCACATGTCTACTCGGCTCCTCTCGCAGTCCCGGCTCCTATGATGGACACAACACCGGTCCGATGGCGGGACATAAATGCTAGGAGGCGGGACTGCGAGTGGAGCCGAGCCTAGCCGAGTACACAGTACACTCGGCTCTGTTTATTTCGGCGGCGCTCATTCCCTCCTTCCCCTCCGAGGCAGCGGTTCGGTGTATAACACGCATCCACGATTTTCCCCTGATTTTAAGGAGAAAAAGTGCGTGTTATATGCTGATGAATAAGGGTAAGTTACAAATAGCAGTGCCCATCAATGCAGCCCCATAAGTGCAGCTTATCAGTGCCCATTATTGCCGCCTCATCAGTGCAGATCATCAGTGCTGCCTTATATGTGCAGCCTCATCAGTGCCCATCAGTGCAGCTTGTCAGTGCCCATCGTTGCCGCCTCATCAGTGGCCATCAGTACCACCTCATCAGTGGCCATCAGTGCAGCTTAATACCTATCAGTGAAGCATATCAGTGCAGCCCCATCAGTGCAGCTCATCAGTGCCATATCATCAGTGCAGCCTCATCAATGTCCATCAGTGCAGCCTAATCAGTGCCCATCAGTGCAGCTTTTCATGTTCCCACTATTGCCACCTCATCAGTGCTGCCTTATCTGTGCAGCCTCATCAGTACAGCTTACCAGTGCCCTTTATTGCTGCCTCATCAGTAGCCATCAGTGCCGCCTCATCAGTGGTCCCAGTGAAGCTTATTAGTGCCTACCAGTAAAGCATATCAGTGCAGCCCCATCAGTCCTTATCTTTTCCCATCAATGCAGCCCATCAGTGCCCATCAATGCAGCCCATCAGTGCAGCCTCATCATTGCCCATCAATGTAGCTTATCAGTGCCCAAAAGTGCAGCCTCATCAGTCCCCATCAATGCAGCAGGGATCACAGGGAGGCATCGGGAGGATTGGCGGCCTGATCACACAGAGCGGGGATCTCCTACTGTAACAGCTTGGAGATAAAACGCTGGCCGCTGTCAAACAAAATCCTGCCTCCTGGATGGGCATTGGACCAGTGTGCTATTATAGGAGCTGGACCAGAAGGCGAGACTTTGACAGCGACTCGGCATTCATATACAAGCTGTGTCACAGTGGTGACAGCCTTTTTTACAGGGCATCAGAGCGGCCCAGGGGGCAGAGGGGCAACTGCCCTGTAAAAAAGGCTGCACTGCTTCTGCCAGAAGAGATCAGCCAGGAAACTGTGGGCTCAGTCCGCCCCTGCTCCACACTCGCCCTCAGCTAATTTCCACAGTCAAAAAAACTAAAACCCACTTTCAGTTCAAAGTTTTTTTTTTTTCAGTTTTGGATACACTTGGGAAGAATAAATGGTTCCAGCATATTTTATTGCTGTCCATGACCCAATTATAGAGATATTACCTTCTTCATGTTCCTGTAACAATAAGATAAGGAATAAGAAGCGTGACTGCACAGAGATGGGAAGACACAGACAGTATTAATAATCTGACAGATAGACTAAGTATGGCCATAGATGGAGTGATTTTCTTTCCTGGAACCACAGGAAAGAAAACCTTTCGATACCCCATCAATACAGACGGATACCGCCCCCCCCCCCCCCGTGGAGCCATTGTGCTCTCCCAGTGGAGAGGCAGGGGAAGTCGTCCTTACCGGGAGAACACAGTGATTATTGCTAGTGGCTATAACAGCTGCTAGCAATAATCTCATGTAAAATCCGGAAGGCTGGTTGTACCCAGGTTGATTGATCGCCCCGCTGGCCGATCAAAAAATGACCCATCTGTGGGCAGTTTAACACCAATTTTACTGTAAAAATGTTCAGCTGTACTTTGAGACCCCGCTTCCTACCATTTTCTGTTCTATGTGGAAAAACTTCCAAATGGGGACAGAGAACAAATAAAAACAGAACGTCCTACCCCTTCCTACTCTATCCAAAATAAAATGTAAAAGATTTCTGGAGTTGGGCTATAACTGAACTCTTCTCAAACTGGCTGTAGTGCGTATGAATGAGGGAGGTACATTATGTTGTGAGCTCCTTTGGGAAGCTGGGACTGATTAAATGATTCTGTACACCCTGTAAAGGGTTGCATAATATGTCCCGGCTAGATATGTCCATATATGCTGTACATATGGGAAGTAAATAATAAAGCATTCCTCCCAACTTTCTGAAATGGGAAAGAGGGACACGACGTAGCACAAAGTATATAGGCAAGGCCACACTTTTATTGCGCCCCCGATACATTGACAATGAGAAATGAATATGCAAAAATGATTGGTTAAACAGACTTCATCACTACTTTTCCTTTATACTGGCTGTGAGGGTGTGAGGCCCTGCCACTGTGAAAATGGAAATAGAAATGAAAGGGTACATGTGTCTGCAGAGTGTGGTCCTCTGGAATATCAATTGTGAGCTCAGAAAACGTTTTTTTACAGCTTTCCCTGGGTTTTGGTATTCAGGAGTTTAGAGACTTCCAAGAACTTTGGGTGGGAGGGATTCTCTAACCCAGTGTCCAGGTCCTGCACGGAAACAGCAGGCTCTGAGTTCCAGCACACACAGCACTTATAATTAAAGAACCTGGCCATAGTTCAGAGCTCCCGTTAGGGGACAAGTGTGCTCCACTCAAGAGACAGCACTCCATGCTGGAGACAAGAGAGCTCCCAATAGGGGACAGGTGTGCTCCGCTCAAGAGACAGCACTCCATGCTGGAGACAAGAGAGCTCCCAATAGGGGACAGGTGTGCTCCGCTCAAGAGACAGCACTCCATGCTGGAGACAAGAGAGCTCCCATTAGGAGACAGGTGTGCTCCGCTCAAGAGACAGCACTCCATGCTGGAGACAAGGGAGCTCCCAATAGGGGACAGGTGTGCTCCACTCAAGAGACAGCACTCCATGCTGGAGACAAGAGAGCTCCCAATAGGGGACAGGTGTGCTCCGCTCAAGAGACAGCACTCCATGCTGGAGACAAGAGAGCTCCCAATAGGGGACAGGTGTGCTCCGTTCAAGAGACAGCACTCCATGCTGGAGACAAGGAAGCTCTCGTTAGGGGACAGGTGTGCTCCGCTCAAGAGACAGCACTCCATGCTGGAGACAAGAGAGCTCCCAATAGGGGACAGGTGTGCTCCGTTCAAGAGACAGCACTCCATGCTGGAGACAAGGAAGCTCTCGTTAGGGGACAGGTGTGCTCCGCTCAAGAGACAGCAATCCATGGTGGAGACAAGAGAGCTCTCGTTAGGGGACAGATGTGCTTCACTCAAGAGACAGCACTCCATGCTGGAGATAAGAGAGCTCCCATTAGGGGACAGGTGTGCTCCACTCAAGAGACAGCACTCCATGCTGGAGACAAGAGCGCTCCCAATAGGGGACAGGTGTGTTCCGCTCAAGAGACAGCACTCCAAGCTGGAGACAAGAGCGCTCCCAATAGGGGACAGGTGTGTTCCGCTCAAGAGACAGCACTCCAAGCTGGAGACAAGAGCGCTCCCAATAGGGGACAGGTGTGCTCCACTCAAGAGACAGCACTCCATGCTGGAGACAAGGGAGCTCCCATTAGGAGACAGGTGTGCTCGGTTGAAGAGACAATACTTTGTGCTGGAGACGAGAGGGCTAAGAAAATTGAGATGACTAAGCAATGTTTGGAGGACTGAGTAAGCCAAGACAACTAAGTGAGTCCAAGGGACTGAGGGAATCTGGACATCTCAGAGGAGTAAGAGCCCTGGGAGTGGGCAGTTGCAGCAGGGTACTGCAACTAAAAACTTACCCTTTTATGATGGTTGATAGCCCCTGTATAGGCACTAACGCTGGGGAAAAAAAATCGATTTTAATCTTGAATCGAGTTGTGAGTTCAAATCGATTCAGATTTGAAGAAAATAGATTTTTTTTATCCTTCAGAGTTTCGATGCCGGCTTTGCAGAGCGCACAGAGGACACGGGAGGCTGTATTCCCGATCTAGCCAGCAGTGAGGGGGTGGGGCCAGGAGCTCCATTGACGTGCTGACTCCCCCCATGTAGCCTGTATGCTCAGAAAAGAACGGCTGTAGTTAGAGCAGTGATCGGAGTGGGCGCGTCACTGGAGCTCCCGGCCCTGCCCCCTCTATACTGGCTGGGAAATACAGAGGTCAGAAGCTCCACTGACACGCCCACTCCGATCACCGCTCTAACTACAGCCGATCTGTTTCCGAGTGGAGCTCCCGGCCCCACCCCCTCTCTGCTAGCTAGCGTGCGAATACAGCCTCCTGTGTCCTCTGTGCAGTGCACTCTGCAAAGCTGTCATCTGGGCCCCAATTTGCAGGTAATCTCATGCAGTATATCCACAGTCTCTGATAATCTCATGCAGTATATCCACAGTCTCTGGTAATCTTGTGCAGTATATCCGCAGTCTCTGATAATCTCGTGCAGTTTATATCCACCTCAGGGTACCGTCTGGTCTACTGATGCTTGTGCATGTATATCTGCACCTTGCTCTCTGGTAATCTTGTGCAGTATGTCCGCAGTCTGGTAATCTCGTGCAGTATGTCCACAGTCTCTGATAATCTCGTGCAGTATATCCACCACAGTCTCTGGTAATCTTGTGCAGTATATCTGCAGTCTCTGGTAATCTTGTGCAGTATGTCCGCAGTCTGGTAATCTCGTGCAGTATGTCCACAGTCTCTGGTAATCTCCTGCAGTATGTCTGCACTCTCTGACCCTCTCCTTAATTATTTGGGATTGCTCCACTGCTCAGTGAGTGGTAATGATGTGCAATAACCTATAGCAACCAATCAGTGAGCGCTAATAATGTGCAGTAACCTCTAGCAACCAATCGGGAGATCGAGATTATTGGTGAACTTAAACTGTATCGCTATGCTGTGCTTCCTGTAGGCTTTGCGTGCAGGTGGGGGGGGGGGGGTTGTTGGGGCATTTTGATTGGGGCCCCCAAACTCCTTTAAACGGCCCTGCGTGTCCGGAATGGCACATGACACTGGGAGCAGACGTGCACTGTGTCTGAGGCTCTGAGCTCCCCACCGGCCCAAACCTCCTATTAATCCTCCTATTGTTGCCCTCACACACGACCCTCCTGTGTCTCCTAGCCTCTCCGGTGTGTGACCATGTGCAGGGGAGAAGTTGAACTGTCAGTCAGCCGCCCGCGATCCCGGCCATCGCGGACTAGGCCGAAGCCGCAGCCTCGCCTTAATAATCCTGCCCGCAGCCAGGGCCGTCTTTAATATTGATTGGACCCTGGGCAAAAGATTTCTTGGGCCCCCCCCCCATGCAGATTTGCTCTCCACCTACTCTGAGACATACAATAAATAGCAGCTAGACTCAAAATCAGTTTACTGAATCAGTCTCAGATCAGGCAGCTATTGCGATTGGTTGCCAGAGGTATCATTAACGCTCACTGACACAGGTCACTGGTTAGTTTCTAGAGGTTACAGCACATGTTTTCTGCTTGTTGATTGGTTGCTAGAGATTACTGTGGATATGACCTGAGGGGGGGGCATGATATATATATCAATGCCACTGGCTGCCGCTATTTACATATGAATGCCACCACTATTTACATATGAATGCCGGTAATTTACATGTAAACACAGGGTCTGCAGGTGAGTCATCTGTACACAACAATAGGGCAGAGCTGGGCAGCATTAGTAGCAGCACTTCACACTGACATATTGTCACACAGCACAGGACCAAAACCTCAAGGGGCGAGGGAATTTAAACCAGGATAGTTGGCAAGTATGAGGCAGCTGCTTTGGGCCCCACAACAATGACAGCTGCCCCTTTTGCCCTGCCTTAAAAACGGCCCTGCCCGCAGCTGTGATTTATGTTAACAGTTCCTAGCAGTTAAATAGTTTACATTTGGATTATTAATAAGAATTGTGCACAAAGGAATGTCAATGAATCTTCTTGGCTGTCTAGGCTGTGAACACTTTTAGTAAATAAATCTCAACAACAACAAATGTCACCATCAGCCTACCTAAATGGACCACCACCTTTTGTCCCTAACACTCCCCGGATCCCGATGCAGTGGCCATCAAACCGCCAGCAGCCAAACCCCCAATAGGGATGCCATAGTATGTCCTTTCCCTCATCTAGTGTGTTATAACCACTCATGGAATAGTCTTCCCAAGTTGTAATTAAATGTTGATGGACAGCGTGTCTGTTTCTTAATAGACACTGGCGCCACATCAAGTTCAGTGAATAATGTAATTTTTGACACACCACAATGTACTGAGGGAAACACTCATTGGTATAAATGGGACCCCCTGTTACCCATCCCATCACTCCAACCATTACCTGTAACCACTCCCGAGGGGCAACATTGTGCGATCAGTCTTTTGCTGTGTTTGACCTCTTGTCCCTGTATCCCTATTGGGAAGGGACCTGTTGTCCAGTCAAAGTATCACTATTAAATTTGACAAAGAAGGGTCACTAAACTGCAAGTTCCCCTTTCTGTGACCTGACTGGTCCCTAAAACGACACACACATAAAGGATTTCTTTATGTTACTGCCCGCTACTTTAGAAACTCACAAAAAATCTGGCAGAAAACAAAGGTAGCGTAGGATTTATCAACTGCACACCCAACACTCCCCAATTACGTCCAGATGCACAGCCACAATACCACAAGCAGTATCCCTTGCCCCCAGAGAAAACCAAAGGAATTGCACCACAGATTAGGAAGCAATACATACGCTTAGCATTTGAAACCAGTAATCAGGCCCCTGGAACACGCCCCATATACCCCTTAAAAAAGACCAGTGGCGAATGAGGCTAGACCAAGATCTAAGGGCAGTTAATAAACAAGTACTAACCCTCCCGCCCTTTGGTATCTGAATAACATTCATTTTTCATGCACATACCTTACAGATATGACCTGAGGGGGGCATGATATATATATCAATGCCACTGGCTGCCGCTATTTACATATGAATGCCACCACTATTTACATATGAATGCCGGTAATTTACATGTAAACACAGGGTCTGCAGGTGAGTCATCTGTTCACAACAATAGGGCAGAGCTGGGCAGCATTAGTAGCAGCACTTCACACTGACATATTGTCACACAGCACAGGACCAAAACCTCAAGGGGCGAGGGAATTTAAACCAGGATAGTTGGCAAGTATGAGGCAGCTGCTTTGGGCCCCACAACAATGACAGCTGCCCCTTTTGCCCTGCCTTAAAAACGGCCCTGCCCGCAGCTGTGATTTATGTTAACAGTTCCTAGCAGTTAAATAGTTTACATTTGGATTATTAATAAGAATTGTGCACAAAGGAATGTCAATGAATCTTCTTGGCTGTCTAGGCTGTGAACACTTTAGTAAATAAATTATTTCTCAATTACTTAAATACCAATTTTCTTGCAAAATGTCAGTAAAAAAGGCAAGTATGCAGTGTTCTATAGCCAATGTGCTACAGAGCATCCTGTACTCTTTGTCCAGCGTGCCATTTATTTCCCCACTAGGTAGTATGGCCAGTCTTAAGCCCCGTACACACGGTCGGAAAATCCGACCACAAAATCCATCGGATTTTTTCCGACGGATTTTGTCCGACACTGGTGTTACATACACACGGTCGGACAAAGTTGTTGGAAAATCCGATCATTCTGAACGTGGTAACGTTTGTTGCGTACGACGGGACTACGTAGAGGCTAGTAGCCAATAGCTTTGGTCTTGTAATGTGATCTGAGCATGCGTGGCACTTTGTCCGTCGGAATTCGCTACACACGATCGGAAAAAGTCCGATAGGACTTTGTTGTCGGAAAATTTGAGAACAGGAGATAAAACTTTGTCCGACGGAAAAAGTCAGATGGAGCCTACACACAGTCGGAATTTCCGACAACATTGTCTGATAGGACATTTTCCGTCGGAAAATCTGACCGTGTGTACGGGGCATTAGAGTCAGTTACCTCAGGATTTTTTGTTGTTTTGTGGGGGTATTGTGACTTGTCACCGAGCTTGCCTCAACCTGCTGTTGTTGATAGGCACATTTCCTTGCAAAGAATGTTTAAAATGCAATTACATTTTTTATGGGAATGGTGTTACCGTTTACATGTTCAATTCAACTAAGCGTAACCTCAGGATTTTTTTGTTGTTTTATTAGCTCAATCCAAATACAGTATAAATAATTTGGATGTTTAACAATCTTTGTTGCACACTGACTTGTCAGTTAGAGAAAAGGTTTGCCTTTGCAATTTTGTTTGTTGATGCACTTTAATTAATATAATAAAAAATAAAAAAATCTATTCGAAATTGTAAATCGAGTTTTTTATTAAAAAAATTGCAGATTTTTTTTGGGGGAAAAAAAAAAATAAAATAATCGCCCAGCCCTAATAGGCACCTGTTTCTGTTGAACTTTAATTTTGTTTAGTAAAAATGGTCCAGCAAGCCCTGAACCACATTTCAGACTGCCATGGACTCACTAAAAATGCTTCTACCACTGAGCTAACAATCCCCGAATATCACATGGCTTTTCATAACAAATGCAATAATTTTAATGTTGGGTAAAAGGTTTATTGTAGTATAATACCTTTAATAATACTTTACATCAGAGGGACAATTAAGGAGGAAAGAGGGACAGAGGGGTTTGGTCCCTAAAGAGGGAGAGTCCTTCCAAACGATGGTTGTTGATGGATAGTTGGGAACTATAATAATAATATACAAAATACAATGTGAAATAGCCATTTTGAAAAATGTTCTGCAGGATCCAGACACACAGCATCATCCACAGGAAATGCAGCTCTCTGCTATAGTAGAGTTTGTTGTCTCCAAAAGGATTATGTTCTTGCACAGCCAGGCAGCTAATGGCTAAGACTTCCAGGACCCGTCAAAGTAAATCCAGTCACGTATTAAGTAGGAAAATTGGCGGAACATTTTTGCACGAGGAAGAATCGTACGATTTCCATATAGTGTGTACACAACTTCTGACAGCCAACAAACTCCAAAATCGTTCTCGTACGTGAACAGAGCTAACGATTTTAGTTTAATTCATACTGTTTTTGTATGAGAAAAATCAGATACGTCAACTAAAAATGCCTTTGTCTTATGAGATTTTATGTATAATTAGTATCAACCTCGGGTTCGACCAGCTGTGAACAATCGAGGAAAACCGGAGGATCGCCTGTCCAATTTTCTTATAGTGTGTAGCCTACTTTACAAAGGCTTTTTTTTTTTTGCACCTTATGCATTTTACATTTCATTTTATATACAGGGGGTTCCAGAGTTACGAACATCCGACTTGCGAACGACTCCTACTTACGAACGTCAGGCGGCGCCGGCGGGCACATCGGAAAACAGTGGAAAACAACGTCGGAAAACAGCAGAAAACATCAGAAACGCCGCTCTGCGCATGCACGTCCGGATTACAAACAAATTTGACTTCAGAACAAACAGGCAGTCCCTAACCTGTTCGTAACCCGGGGACCCCCTGTACACTGAAAGCAATGCAAAAGAAAAAAAACTTCCATATTTCAGCTATAAGTGGGGTTTAAAAGGTGGAGTGTGCACTAGTTTTGTTGGGTTGGATACCGATGTGGCCCTTTTTAAGGGCACTAGATATCCCTTGGCAATGATCCGTTGGAATCTATCTGTGGGTGGACCAGACCAGAACAGCTTGTAGGCAGTTGTACCCCTTTCGTTTAGCTTTCCCTTAGGGAGGAAGCCATGAGCAGTGTGGGCACTTTACACATTTTCCTTGTGGGATGCTGGACTCTGGGACACCCCTCCTGTGAGTAACAGGTATTTTGTCTCTCCTCTCATGCCACATCTCTCTGAACTATGCTGGATTGTTTGTAACTTGACCTGAGTGCTGCTACCTCCAAGGTATGGCTAAAGTATGTAAATAAATAGCTTTGCTTCGGATGATTCAGTACATTGTTAAAAGGCATTCCTGATGTGGACTCTTCCTTCTCCTAACCTGGAAACCAAACTTGTGCCTAAGGGGGGAGAAGTGGGGGCCTGATGGAGGTGGACATAGGACTGTCAACAGGTCCAGTTTAAGCCAGGAAGGGTTGCCCTGCAGGTATGACCATACACACTGGAGAGTAGGATAGTTCTCCAGGGGTCCTGTGGCAAAAGTTAACAAAAAAAATCACTGCTCGTGGGTCTGCACAGGGATGAGTTAAAGAGTGCATGTGCTCTCCGCTATACTGCAGTTTCTTAAAACGGAACTCATACCCATAGCAACTTGCTAAAAAAATTATGTTCTTTAGCGAGGAACACATATTCAACATTGATAGTTATGCTACCAAAATTAGTGTGCTGTAAATTGCCTCCAGCACTGCTCCTGTTTTTTCTTGCTGGAGGCTGCCATTTGGCTGAAGCCCAGAGCCCCTGAACAGCAGTATACCATAAAGCGGAACTCAACCCATTGATTTAACAGTTTCAAAAAAGTTACATTCCTGGAATGTTGGGATTGACAACTTTCACATTTGCTTGTGTCCTCAACCAAACTGTCAAACCATCAAATAGCTGGTCTCATAACTGATCACGTGTGCAGCACCATGGCAGTTGCAGATCAGACAGAAGCAGCTTCCTTGGCTGCAAAGGATATGAGGGTTTCATTCCACTTTAGACTGTCAGCAGATTGGCCTCTATAAACTTAGCAGTCCCTTAAAATGGCGAGAAACTGAGCATGTACAGAGCAGGGTGAAACAGTGTATTACTGGTTTTTAAACCGTATGAGCACTTATTTTTAATATTTTACACAGCTATATCTGCAATAGGGACCAGCCTGAAGTGATCTACCAGAATTTAAGTTTCTGAATAAAGTTCCACTTTAAGCTGTTACATATTGTGAGCAGGCAGGCTTTTTATTGCAGAAGAGGCATGCAATGTTTCTTCTGCAATTAACTACACCTACCTGCATGCTCACAGCAATCCCTGGGATGTAAACTGAGCTGCGCATGCGCAGCTCATCTTACAACAGCTGGCCCAATCCCTGTGTGTCCCGGAACGACTAGCTCCTGCGCAAGAGTGACATCATCCTGCACTGGCCAATGAAAATGGCCAAAAAATGGCACACAGGAGAAGATGCCAGTGCTGGTGAGTGACAGTTGGAAAGGTGTGTATTGATCCCTTCAGTTCCAAATTAAATCATCTGCAAAATCATCTTACCACAGTCCCTGGCTCCATTTCTGTCCACACTGGATATCTGGTTACCATTTGTTATAGCATAATCATTTTTTTTTTAAATCAGTAGAGAAATTGAAACCAGTTTTGTTTCCAGTAAAGTTTATTTCTTTCACGTGCTTATCTAGAAAAAAAGAACAAGATGCTTCAATGATCTTATGAGAAAAGTGAGAACCCTACTCATAATGGTCGCAGTTGTAGACCCAAGTGCAGCAATCTCATTAACAGAGACCCAGGAGACTAAAACATCAATTTTAACAGTGAATGGTCTCCAAACTGCAGCCCTTTGCCTGCCATTATCCGACCCGGGGGGCACCATTAGTCCCACTGACAGCAGCAGTGGGGCACTATTCCTGCCACCGACACCAACAATGGATAACTATTCCTCCCAATAACACCAACAATGTGGCACTATCCTTCCCAAATACACCAATGATGGTGCGCTATTCTTCCCAATGACACCAATGATGAAGCAATATTCCTCCAATACCAATGACAGGTCACTATTCTCGCTCCTACTGACCAGAGCTATGTCTTTTTTTTTTTTTTAACTCGCAATGAGCACCGAGTCAGAGGCATTGTTTACTCCCACTGACGCTGGGGTATTTTCTACTCCCGGGAGACCACAGTCGGGCCCCCCTAATGTCTGAAGGACAATAAACTTGCTCTTTGTTTAGAAAGTTTGGAGACCAGGAAAGAGACAGATAAATAATGCTTTGCAGTACTGACTTAAAACATGACACATTCGATAAAGTAAATGAGCAGAGGGCAACAGTTCAGAGACCACGTTTCACTATTCAAATGTGCAGACGCAGCGCACACCTTGACCTACACCTTAAGCAAGTTAAAACAGAACTACAAAGCCAACAGTTAGTCTTGGCCATTGCACACAGGAGGCGACCTTAGCACCAGCTCCCTGTTATAAAGTCATAAATCCGAGTTCCAAGAATTTATGATCCTAATGTGTTACAGCAACACTCCTAGAGCCTGTTCCCCTCATGCTGTGCACTTGCAGTTACATAACTAAAAACATTGGGTAATACAGCGCTATCAGAAAAATCACAGTATAAAAAGCAGCAATTTTCATGTGAGATACACACAATACAAACAATAAACCAAAAAAAAAAATTACGCTAAAATTTAAAAATGTTAAGATTATTGAATACTGATAAGTCTGTGTTCATAAGCACTTTAACCACTTGCCTACCAGGTACGAACACCCCCTTCCTGACCAAGCCATTTTTCAGCTTTCAGCGCTGTCGCGTTTTGAATGACAATTGCGCGGTCATGCAAGGATGTACCCAAATAAAATTTCAAATAGAGCTTTATTTTGGTGGTATTTGATCACCTCTGCCTTTTTTATTTCTTGCGCTATAAACAAAAGAAGAGGGACAAGTTTGAAAAAAACGCAATATTTTTAACTTTTTATTATAATAAATATCCAATTTTTTTTTTTTTTTAAACAAATTTTTTCCTCAGTTTAGACCGATACGTATTCTTCTACATATTTTTGGTAAAAAAAAAAAAAATCGCAATAAGCGTCTATTGATTGGTTTGCGCAAAAGTTATAGCGTCTACAAAATAGGGGATAGATTTATAGCATTTCTATTATTATTATTTTTTTACTAGTAATGGCGGCGATTTGCGATTTTTATCGTGACTGCGACATTGCAGGGGACATATAGGACACTTTTGACACATTTTTGGGACCATTCACATTTATACAGCGATCCGTGCTATAAAAATGCATTAATTACTGTATAAATGTGACTGGCAGGGAAGGGGTTAATTAAAAGAGAGGAAAGTCTATAAAGTGACATGATGTCCAATGTAACCCTCAGTGCTTAACACTTTCACCAGAATATTGGTGGAATTTCAAGAAAAGCCTCCACCTCATAAAAATGGGCGCTTACCAGATCCTTATGACCTCCTGTTACGGAAGGTCTTGAGGCTTGTGGCTATACACCCAGAATATTAATCATCCAGGGGAATCGTGCTCTCAAGCCTCAACCACCAGGAATGGGTTTGATCATGAATGAGCCCCAAAAAGAGATAAGGCCTCCATAGTGTTACATTACTAAGGATGACCACAGACTCCTGAAGGCAGCTGGATGAGACCACATGCTCCAACAGTACTCAGTCACTCCCACCGCCTGGCGTTGTCACAGATATGAATGCTGCAAAAGTAGCGGGAAGATACAGTTAGGTCCATATATATTTGGAAACAGGCACAATTTTCATACTTTTGGCTCTGTATGACACCAGAATAAAATTAAAACGAAACAATCCAAATTAATTTGAAGTGCAGATTTTTAGCTTTAATACAAGGGGTTGAACATAAATATCAAGTATCCATTTATTTTATAAACTGCAACCATATTTATATACAGCCCCCTCAATAAACACCAATGCCCCAGTGCCACTGGAAGCCATGCATTCCCATGCTATCATACTGCCTCCACCATGTTCTACAGATGAGGTTGTGTGCTTTGGATCATGAGCTGTTCCAAGCCTTCTCCATACCTTTTTCTTCCCGTCATTCTGATACTGATTACTCTTATGCCACGTACACACGGTGGGAATTTCCGATGGAAACAGTCCGATGGGAGCTTTTCAACGGATTTTTCGACCGTGTGTATGCCCATCGGTCTTTTTCTGTCGGAATTTCCGACGGACTTTGGATTGAGAACCTGTTCTCAATTTTTCAGACGGAAAACCTTTCTATCGGATTTTCCGATCGTGTGTATGCAATTCCGACACGCAAAATTCCGACACATGCTCGGAAACAATTTGACGCATGCTCAGAAGCATTAAACTTCCCTTTTATAGTGCTGTCGAACGTGTTTTATGCCGTGGTGTTACTGACCGTCAGAATTTGGTGTGTCCGTGTGTAGGCGAAATTCTGACGGGAAAACCATCAGAGCTTTTTCCAACGAGAATTCCGACCGTGTGTACGCGGCATTAGTTTCACCCGTCCAAATCATGCTTTTGCAGAACTGGTCTGACTTTTTTAGATGTTTTTTGGCAGTCTAATTTAGCTTTTCTAATCTTCAGGCTTATGAATGGTTTGCACCTTGTGGTGAACCCTCTTTATTTGCTCTCACAAAGTCTTCTCTTGGTTGTAGACTTTGACAATGATACGCCCACCTCCTGAAGAGTGTCCTTCACTTGTCTGGATGTTGTGAATGGGTTTTTCTTTACCATAAAGAGGATCCTTTTCTTCTGTGGAAGTCCAGGCCTTTTTATGTTGCTGAACTCACCAGTGTTCTTCTTTCCTCAGAATGTACCAAACTGTTGATTTGGCCACTCCTAATGTTGCTGCTATCTCTCTGATGGATTTGTTTTTGAAGCCTTACAATGGCCTGTTTCACTTGCATGGACCCCTCTTTTGAACACATGATGTAGGTTCGCAGGAATAGATTCCAAATGCAAATACAACACTTAGGGGTTGATTTACTAAATGCAAATCCACTCTGCACTACAAGTGCACTTGAAAGTGCTGTCGCTTTAGATCTGAGGGGAAGATCTGAAATAAAGAGGAAGCTCTGCTGATTTTATCATCCAGTCATGTACATGCAAAAATGCTGTTTTTTATTTCCTTGCATGTCCCCCACCATATCTACAGTGACTGCACTTGCAGCGCACTTGTAGTGCAAAGTGGATTTGACTTTAGAAAATAAACCCCTGATGCCGTGTACACACGACCATCGGACCTTTACTGTCCAAAAATCTGACGGACTTTAGAAATAGATCATGTTTCAAATTTTTCGGCCGGAACTCTGCCGCACCCAGTTCCTAACGAAAAATCTGTTCGTGTGTATGCTAGTCCGACGGACAAAAACCGACGCTAGTGCAGCTATTGGCTACTTGCTATGAACTTCCTTATTCTAGTCCGGTCGTACATCATTACGTTCAAATCCGTCGGACTTTGATGTAATTGTGTGTGGCCAAGTCAGTTCATTCGGAAAGTCAGTCGGAACTCCGCCGAAAGTCCGGTCGTGTGTACGTGGCATTAGAATCAACCTTTTACCTGCTTAATTGATGAAGAAATAACAAAAGGAGTAGCCCACACCTGGCCATGAAACAGCTTTTGATTCAATTGTCCAATTACTTTTGGTCCCTTGAAAAAGGGTGGATAGCTATTCTTGAGGTTGCATTTACACATGAGCGTTTCCAGCTCATAAAACACCAAAAAACACCTGAAAAACGTCCAACAAGCAAAATCCTAAAAGGAAAAAGCCTGAAAAACACCTTAAGCTCAAAAAAGAACATGAACTTCTTTGGGGCACATGACAGGCGTTTTTTGCCTTTTACATTGGTGACCTGAACAAAATCGTGGCAAAAACGCAGGACTGAAATGCTCAGCTGTGAATGCAGCCTAATGCCCCGTACACACGGTCAGAATTTCCAACGGAAAATGTCCTATCGGACCATGTTGTCGGAAAATCCGATGAAAAAAATTTGAGATCCTGCTCTCAAATTTTCCGACAACAAAGTCCGATCAGAATTTTTCCGATTGTGTGTAGAGAATTCCGACGGACAAAGTGCCACGCATGCTCAGATCAAATTAGGAGACCAAAGCTATTGGCTACTAGCCTCTACGTAGTTCCGTCGTACGCAACGAACGTCACCACGTTCAGAATGATCGGATTTTCCGACAACTTTGTCCGACCGTGTGCATGCAACACCAGTGTCGGACAAAATCCGTCAGAAAAAATCTGACGGATTTTGTGGTCGGAATTTCTGACCGTGTGTACGGGGCATAAGAGCTGTAATTCCTAAATGAAAGTGTGCACTTTCAGCCCATATCCAGTATATATCTAAAGCTGGAATACGTTTTGGTAAATACTGGAAAAAACTAAAATTGTGCCTGTGTTCAAATATATACGGACCTAACTGTATATGTACCACCTGCCAGCAGTGGATGCATGGGGACTGGATAATAGAGATGAAGATATGTTTTAGGGCTGTTTTACATTGGTGTTTTACTGCATTTGAAATGCATGTCAAACATATGACCTGATTTACATTGTGCTGTGCTTCTTTGGATGCAGCATGTCCTTATGTTGTGTGTTTGAACTGCGAGCAAAGCAGGTTAACCTCTCTAAAATATCGGTATCGTAATCCAGCACCAAAAAGAGTAGTTCTGAATCATATTTTCATAAACATTAAGTCAGATCATTGCTGATTTTGAATATGCATAGTATTCTAACAGTACAGTGTGAAAGGAAGGAAGGCTAAAAACGCTTATGTGTGTTCCTCACAATGCGGGTTTGATTAAATCCTGTGTGTTCCTCTTTGAACACCAGCTGATGCGCCTGAATCCCAAATGGCACAGTTACCTGAAACTGAAATAAATGTGTATTCCAGTCTTTAAAATTCTGAAAAGTGTAAGAACACATACAGTGTAGAATCACAAAACTGAAAAAGTCTGACTTACTTGGGCGGGGGACTTCCCCTGAGGAAGTCGTGTGATCTATAGCGCAACACATCGGGCAGAGCCAGATGACTCCACGTCCGGTACAGCATCGAAATCGGAAGTGCAGTTCGTGAGTGTTATCACCGAAAATTCATCTTATTGCTTGATATGCTAATGCATCATTATTACTTGTGACTGTATTACTATTAAATAAAGAGGCAATATCTTTTAAGAGGACATACATCACTGGTGGTGGCACATTTTTTTTTTGAGTACTATATTTAGCCATTCAAGTTAGACCAAGGGAACCTGTGCATATAATTTACATAAGACATATACCTCATTCAAAAATACTAACCACAACGTACAAAGCCATCCACATCATTAGCCCCAGCTACATTACCAACCTCATCTGCAGATATTGCCCAAATCGTCCTCTCCGCTCCTCGCAAGACATCTTGCTCCCTTGTTACCTTCTCCCACACTCGCCTCCAGGACTTTTCCAGAACCTCCCCCATCCTCTGGAACACCCTACCCTAGTAATGTCCGGTTAGCACCTACTCTATCCACCTTTATACGATCCTTGAAAATGCATATATTCAAGGAAGCCTACCCTACCTCCATCAGATCATCCCTTGCAGCTATTACCTTTGTACTACCTCTCCCTCCCTTTAGATTGTAAGCTCCATGAGCAGGGCCCTCCTGTTCCTTCTATAATGAACTGTTTTGTTTTTGTACTGTCCCCCTTTACATTGAAAACCGATGTGCAAACTATTGGCGCTCCATACATCCTGTATTATAATAATAACCACTTCAGCCCCGGAAGAATTTACCCCCTTCCTGACCAGACCATTTTTGGCGATGCAACGCTGTTAACTGACAATTGCGCAGTCGTGCGACGCTGTACCCAAACAAAATTGACATCCTTTTTTTCCCCACAAATAGAGCTTTCTTTTGGTGGCATTTCATCACCTCTGCGGTTTTTATTTTTTGCGCTATAAACAAAAAGAGCAACAATTTTGGAAAAAAAAAAAAAGCAATATTTTTTACTTTTTGCTATAATAAACATCCCCCAAAAATATATAAAAAAACGAATTTCTTCCTCAGTTTAGCTGATATGTATTCTTCTACATATTTTTGGCAAAAAAAAAAAGTTAGAGCGTCTACAAAATAGGGGATAGATTTATGGCATTTTTATTATCATTTTTTTTTTACTTTTATCAGGACTGCGACATTGCGGCGGACAGATCGGACACTTTTTTTTGATTTCCAGAGCGCCCTGCATTTATTTATTTTTTAAATCTTTATTTAAAGAATGCTGAATACACAAGTATACAAGTAAAATGACATGACAATCATCTGTGTCTGTTATTGGTTATTCATGAGAACACAAGTCTATGTATATTGATGAAAATCTAAAATCTGTCAAAACATACTGGTACAGCAAAAAGTTGTGGTTAAAAGATTCCAACCATAATTATCTAACAGTTCCACCAGGACAGTAAGGGCGACCTTCTGTCCGGGGGAAAGTATCAAAGTAAACTGGACTAGTACTAATAGACCTGTGCTACCTATTTAGTATGACCAACCGGGTGGAGGGAGACTCTCTGGGGTGCAAGACTAGCTTGTCCCTATTGGTCAGATATTAAGGTAGCCCATTTTAATAAACTGTGTCCAAACGTCGTCTTTTGTTTAAAATATGGGACTCACTCCTAGGGATATGGGAGTGGTGACAAAATAGGGTACCGCATTCCAGAGGGTTTTCTTATTTATAGGAAGAAAAGGGTGGGTGACACCATTAGATCGGACACTTTTGACACTATTTTGGGACCATTGACATTTATACAGCGATCAGTGCTATAAATAGCCATTGATTACTGTATAAATGTAATGGGCAGGGAAGGAGTTAACACTAGGGGGCGATCAAGGGGTTAGGTGTGTCCTAGGGAGTGATTCTAACTGTGGGGGGTGGGACTGCCTAGGGAGACCGATTGTTGTTCCCAACAGATCACTCTCCTCACCCCTGACAGAACATAGATCTGTCTGTTTACATTGACACATCTCCGTTCTGTCCTTCTCCAGAGCAATCGCCGGTGACCGCCTACCATTCACATTGGCTCCTACGTCACGCAGCCGGCGCGTGTGCCCCCTATGCTCCTTCAAGCGCCCATAGTACTGCTATGGCGATTCGTGCAGGAGCGCCATTGTACCGCCATCAATCTACAGCGGGCGATCGGCAAGCGGATAATAATGCAGGTGTAACACTTGAGGTGAGCATTCAATTTGCACAGAGGTGGATCACTGGAAGAGGCATCTCAAAATCAGTCACTGTGTTATAAATATTTCTAAAAGTCCATATATTTATTTTTGTACAGGAAAAACTTCTTTATTTGCAGCACTGGTGTTCTGGTATTAAATTACAAAATTAAGTCGATTGCACGCATTGTATACATACTGGTTCATTAGGTTGCAACACTTATTTACAGCACTGTGGTTGAGATATTGTGTATGCTTTATTTTTGTCATTTAACTTTACTGGCGGGCACAGTTTCACACGATTATGTATTTAGGTGGAGGCCAATTGAGTTGCACATGTGTATGGCAGCACTGGTGTTGTGGTAACATTTACTAATTGTTTTGGAAGTTTTATGAGGTGGAAAGTTTTATTTTCTTATAGATGGATTTCAGTGTTATGGCATTTTAATTTTAGGCAATAGGAGTTTATTGAGAAAATATTTTATTTTTGTGTGTGGTTTTTGTAGAGCAGCACAACACTGGTTTGCTACTTTTTTCATGTTGCTTGTGGGAACACATCTATAGTGTTAGCAGCAGCTCTGAGGATAGTAGAAAGCAGCCCACTTAGCAGACAGCACAGGAGTACCTTTAAATACAATTAGACAATAAGAGTGTATCATGTAATATTGATATCTGCGTGTGTGTGTGTGTGTGTGTGTCCAGCCAGCTAGATATCGGTAGTGTCCCTCTAGTGGTGGCATTTGGTAACTGACTTTAAGAGAGAGTGTTTGCACTAAGGCTTCCTTTCACATCTCTGCGTTTCGAATTGCGGACGCAATCGCCGCGATTCGCAATGGCAGCAACTCGCAGGATGCACGTATGTTCCCCGTCAATTTTAATAGCACCTCAAACGCGGCGCATATTTCCCGCGATTCATCAGGTGACAATCACTGTAAAATCGCGCGAACAGAATCGCGGGCCACAGGTCGTCCAAAAGAAGTAAAAGAGCTTCTTTTGGGTGACGGGTATCCCGCGATTCTATTTGCACATTTTTGGCCCGATTGTCGCCCCCATACGCCAAGATGTGTACGGAGCCTAAGGGCTCGTTTATCATTATTATACAGGAATTATATAGCGCCAACAGTTTGCGCATCAACAATATGAGGGCAGCCAGTACAGTTACAATACAATTCAATACAGGAGGAATCAGAGGGACCTGCTCGTTAGAGCTTACAATCCAGAAGGGAGGGTCAAGTGATACAAAACGATAACTGTGGGGGATGAGCTGACGGAGAAAATAAAAATATAGTTGTTAGGTGTGGGAAGGACAGGCTTCTCTGATGAGGAGGGTTTTCAGGGATTGTCTAAAAGCTAATAGAGTAGGAGATAATTGAACAGACTGGGGTAAGGAGCTCCATAGGATTGGAGAGGCTCTGGAAAAGTCCTGGAGGGAGTATCAGAGGAGGTGACAAGGGAACTAGAGAGCAGAAGGTCTTGAGAGGAACAAAGAACGAGTAGGTTGGTATTTAGAGACTAGGCTAGTGGTGTAGCTGGGGGCTAAGTTGTGGATGGTTTTATAAGTAGTTGTTAGTATTTTGAATTTAATTTGTTGGGTGAGTGGAAGCCAATGGAAGGATTGACAGAGAGGAGTAGCAGAGACAGCAGTTGGTAAGGTGGATGAATCTGGCAGCAGCATTCATGATGGGTTGAAGGGGGGATAGCCTATGCAAAGGTAAACCAATGAGAAGGGAGTTGCAGTGGGCTAGCGAGAGATGACCAGGGAGTGAATTAAGAGCTTTGTGGTGTCATTGGTTAGAAAGGGACGTATTTTGGAGATGTTGCGGAGGTTGAGATGGCCAGATTTGGACAGCAATTGGACATGGAGCTTAATGGATTGTTCAGAGACTAGGACTACACCTAGGACCTTGGCATGTGGGGATGGGCTTATAGTTGTGCCATCGATTTTGACAGAGATCAGGGGAAGCGACACATGGTAGAGGAAAAAATTATAAGTTTGGTTTTGGATAGATTGAGTTTGAGGAAGTGGTGCGACATCCAGACTGATATATCTGATAGTAAATTAGTGATACGGGAGGAGATGGAGGGAGTGAGCTGAGGGGTAGAGAAATAGATTTGGGTGTCATCAGCGTAGAAATGGTAGTGGAAGCCATGAGAGGCTATCAGCTGACCCAGGGAGGAGGTGTAGATTGAAAATAGGAGGAGAGGTCCAAGAACAGAACCTTGGGGGGCCCCAACAGAGAAAGGAAGAGGAAAGGAGGAAGTAGAATTGTGAGGAACACTAAAGGTGCCTTTGAAAAAGTAGGAAGAGAACCAGCGAAGAGTACAGTCACTAAGCCCAAAAGTGTGGAGTTTTTTGGAGGAGGGGGTGGTCAACATTATCAAAGGCAGCAGAAAGGTCCAGGAGCAGTAGTACAGAATAGTGTCCATTAGTAGATTGTTTGTTAGTTTTAGGAGAGCAGTTTCTGTGGAGTGTTGAGGACGAAATCCAGCCTGAATTTACACTTGGGATTGAGGGTCAGTAAAACCCTGTGGTTAAGCTGCACTATTACCAACCCTCAGGTGCTCCCCTGTTTTTGAGGCAGCAGCCAGAGGCATAAACATGACATGGCTGTGACACTTTGCTACATGGCTGCTGCAGGAATTATAACCCGTCACCACCCCCATGTGGGTGATACCACCTGCCGAGCATGACCTATTAAAGTGAATGGTGCTATGCTGCAACTGCACACAATGCACATAGTTGTCTGGTAATTACTGGGATAAAACAGGCAGTGAGGAATTGATAAAATGTCTACTACCTGTCTATTGCTATCTGAAGGGTGATCCAAACCTGGATGACACTTTAGACTGCAAAGCACACCTAAACAAGCCTGGTTTAGCTAGCATGTAATTGCTAGTGAGAGCAGTGTGTGTGGTCTGTAAAAGCCTGGAAAGAAGAGTGTAATGACTGGAGGTTTCAGGAGCAAGTCTGTAATTTGTGTGTGATGGATGGCAGCTTGGATGCGAACGCGTGCGCTTTTTTTTCCAGTCACCAAAAGTTTCAGGACTAGGCATCTTTTGATTCCTGCGATAACTGGCCAATGTGCTGGTCCGAGAACACATGACAGATGGTGATACCTAGCCACATACACACCCACAGGATCCTAATCCTTGACAAGGATGCCATCAACATAAGCTCTTGCAGTGAGAAAGGCCAGGTCAGGCAAAAGTTATAATATGTCATTGGGTACCTTTCAGCTGATCTGATTGAGCAATATGGTTGGTTAAAAATACAAAGTAGTCAAACTGGATGACTGTTGCACTAAGGTAAGTGGATTTTTTTTTCATGTATATATTGCACAGAGTGAGGAAAGGGTTAAAGGAAGGGTCAGAACTTCTAACAAAGTTTATTTTTTATGCCCAACAAAATTTTGCAATGAGGAGAGCAGGGGGTGGGGCCAAGTCACAGCTCTATGTCTAAAGCCTCGTACACACGATCGGATTGTTGGCCAACAAAGCATCAGACTTTTACCAAAGGGCGTGTGCCAGGAACTTGTCTTGCATACAAACAGTACACAATTGTCAGCCAACAAACACCAACGTAGTGATGTACTATGTGGAATTTCAGCTCTTGAGCGCCACCCTTTGGGCACCTTCTGCTAATGTCGTGTTTGGTGAGCACTGATTCCGAGCATGCGTTTGTACTTTGGACTTGTGTGACAGACGATAGGAAAATCTGAAAACAGACCATTGTCCGCCGTAAATTTACTAGCCTGCCATCCAACATTTGTTGGCGGAAAATTGGACAACAATTGTCTGATGGAGCGTACTAACGGTTTGATTTTAGGCAAACAGTCTGTCATCACACAATTCCCTGCCAAAAATCCGATCGTGTGTACGAGGCTTAAGGCTCCATGCACACTGGACATTAAAATAACTTTATAAAAATAGCAGTAGCTTTGCAGTGAGTCTTTCATGTTTTTTTAACATTTTAAAAGCATTATTTTATTTTTTTAATGGAACAACCCGTAAAAAAAAAAAAAACGCTGGTGAGCTACGTTTTTTTGTGGTCAGAAAAACTACTCAATTTTAGGGCGTTCAGAAAATAGCCCATAAACTCCACTGCTGATGAACGTCCAAAAACAACCATGTGTGAACATAGGATAACATATAGGGGAGTTTATGGGCTGTTGAAAAAAAAAAAAAAAAACACCCAAACTCCCAAAAACGTCTGTATACGAGTTTCAGTGTGCATGGAGCATTATGGACGCATAGAGTAGAGCTCAGGCGCGAGCACACACCAGTGCCTCCATAGCAAGCAGCTTGCTATGGGGGGCACTGGTCAAGGGGAAGAAGCAAGGAGCGCCAGCGAGGGACCCGCAAAGAGGAGGATCCATGCTGCTCTGTGCAAAAACACTGAACAGAGAAGGTAAGTATAACCGGTTTGTTTTTTTTGTGTTTTTTTCAAGCCAAATCTTTAATACCACTTTAACAAACAGTAAATACAATTTAAAATAAGCCCTCACTGACCTCTGTACAAGGAAAACGCTGTAGTGTAACTCATCCTCAAAAGCACCAGACCACACCAGTGTGAATAAGACCTTGACGTTTATTTACTGCTTGTTAAGAACATGTATTTGGATGTTCATAGCCTGGCCACAGATCTACTTTAAAGTTTAAGTTCACTTTAAAAAAAAAAAAAACAGAAGAAGGAGGCTTTTGTAGGAGCCTGGAAAGCATTGCACCAGCAATCAGCAGATCACAGGTGCTATGCAGGTCTCCTGCAGACTGTCTGTGTAAGCTACATTGTACGGCCAGGCAGTTTCACACAGACAGGAAGAATAAAACTACCAGAGAGCTCAACAGTGACATAGCAAAGGATGTCGGTAATCCATTGTAGTTCACTCATTCGCAGAACTCTGTAAATGAATGAGGTACGGCTGTGCTCTCATCAAAAAGTGACAGCTAGTACAGGTAACTGTTCCCCATACTGCAGTCACAGGGAGAGAGGGGATCGGTGATCGGCTGCAGCATTTGGGAAAACATGTTCCATTCTAATAGAACATATTCCCAAAGGAGAACTTATTCTTTAAGCAAACTATGACCGTTTGTACTCCAACTAAACAATATTGTTTTATTTACATTTTTGAGTACAGGGGAGTAGCAGATACAAATTTGTTCTGAAAAGGAAGGAAAACGGTATGGGATACCAAATACGTTATGTGTGCATGAGTTATACCACCACAAAATAAAAAAAAAATAAAACCATGTATTGCCTTTGAGAACTCTGCATCAATGGGATTACTGACAACTAATCTTATGACAGCATGTGTAGAAACTCAATAAAAACATGTTAGGCTTCCACTTGTACAGGAAAGAGCCTTCTTACAAATTTAAGGCACAGTGGGGCAGAGGAAGGCTTCCTGCCAGCCCAACAGATGCCCACTTGATAAATATAGTAGTAATGATATCATACCGTTCTGAAAAGGAATTTTAGCTTTTTGGATCAGCATAATGGCTCAGACACAAGGAGGGGGGGGGGGGGTATTTACGAAAGGCAAATCCACTTTGCACTACAAGTGCACTTGAAAGTGCAGTCGCTGTAGATCTGAGGGGGACATGCAAGGAAAATGAAAAACATAATTTTAGCTTGCACATGATTGGATGATAAAAATCAGCAGAGCTTCCCCTCATTTCAGATCTACCCCTCAGATCTACAGCGACTGCACTTCCAAGTCCAAAGTGGTTTTGCCTTTCGTAAATAACCCCCATGGTCTTTCTGCAATGTTGGCTCTTAAAGCGGAGTGCCACACAAAAATGGAACTTCTGCTTCTCGGAACCCTCCCCCCTCCGGTGTCACATTTGGCACCTTTCAGGGGGGAGGGGGGTGTAGATACCTGTATAATACTGGTATTTGCACCCACTTCCGGGAATGGACTCCCGTGGGGGGGTCTATGCCACTCTCCCCCCCCCCCCCTGCTGGGAGACACACAGGTCCCAGAGACAGCAGGGACCATTCGGATCACGCAACATGACTCGCTCATTGGCAGTAGGGAACCGCTTCACTTCCTGATTCCCTTACCGAAGATGGTAGCGGCAGCACCCGAGGACCGAGGGACGGTTCGGCCTCGGGTGCTGAAAAAAAAAAAATAATTAAAAGCCAGCAGCTACACATACTGCAGCTGCTGGCTTTTAACAATAGGATACTTACCTGTCCTGGAGTCCAGCAATGTCGGCACTGCAGCTGTTTCCATCAGCTGTCGGGTGCTGCCGCCATTGCGGGTAAGGGTACCCGGCAGTGTAGCCTTACGGCTTCACGCCGAGAACCCTACTGCACACGTGCGAGGCCCGCGCCTCTCTCCTACTGGCACCAGGGAGAGGAGGGAGGAGGCGGAGGGAGCCCTGCGATGATGTCACGGGCCGCAGCCAGGACTCCTGGAAGTGAGAACTGGATACCTGTCTTTGACAGGTATCCTGTCCCCCCTCCTCCCCCCTGAAATGCGCCAATTGTGGCACCGGAGGGGGAGAGGAGACAAATGAGCGGAAGTTCTACTTTTGGCTGGAACTCCGCTTTAAGCTCTTTCATATTCTAATAAGTGTGCAGGTGACACAGGAAGCTGCAATAGTGACCAATGAGGTCACCATCCTGGCAGCTATGCTGTGTGGCTGAGGTGTATTAATCAAATCATTGGCTAAGGAGGAATAAATATATGCAAGGAAAGCAGTTTAGTCATATGTATTTAAATGTAATCAGTTTTTGGGTCGGCTTTGACAGGTGATCATCAGTAAATGTAAACTCTCCCCCTGTTTAAATTGCACATAAATAGCAGTAAAGATAACACGGGTTTACCAAGATGTTTACAGATTCTTTTATTTACACAGGAAATGCACATGAAAGGGACATTTTGTGGCATTTGTGACATTTTAGAGGGCTCTGTGTTATCATAGAATGACGCTTAACGTCAAGTCAGAATAAATACATCCATCAATGTATTTGGCAGTATCTAGTGAGCATCAGCTAAGCAAACAGTAAAGCTGGCCAAACACTGATCAAAATTCAGCCAGATCAGCAGGGACTGGCTGAATTTTGATCAGTGTATGGCGGTCTCGTTTGACAGAAATTAATGGTTTGATTGATTTCTGTCAAAGGGATTTACTGGAAACTCTCTCAAATCAGTGACTGCAGAAAAATGGCTGCAACCACTGATCAGTGTATTTTGATGGTGGTGGGTGCAGCTGTCAGAATACAATATCCTGCAGAGGAAAAGATTCCTCCATCCATCTTTGTGTGGATGGAGAAATCTGTTAAAAAAAAAAAAAAAAAAAGTTTTCCATTCAGCCCGCTGGCTAAAAAAATAAAAACTAACTGTATGGCCAGCTTTTGTCTGCAGTGTTACTGGTACTTTGGCAGGCACAAATATGATTAATTTTGAATAACATTCAGCCAATAAAATGTCTTCCCCATTGTTGAAGCAAACTGTACACTATCATACAACTATGTGAAAATACATGACTTTTGGACAGAAGGCAGGCCCACACTCAATAGACTTCTGTATTCCATATTCAATGTGACCACAGTAATTATTAGTAAACCTACCCAAGAAAAACCAAGTAGGTTTCCATTGCCGAACTTCGTCTAAAAATGCTAGCCGTCTTTTGCTTCAAAATGTTTGGAGTCGCCGGCTTGGAGTAAATATGCAGATTAGAAAGTGAGATAAGAATTTCTGAATTCCATATTGCTTCTATAAAATTCCTCAGTACATTTTTTTTTTTTTTTTTTTTTTTTTTTTTTAAGGAGAAGTTCACCTTTTTGAAATAATTAAGGCATATATTTTTGAAGTAAAAGGTGTGCATTTATTACTTTTTTTTTTTACAGGAGCCTCAGTGGATCGCAGTTACAATGTCGGGCTCCTTCACGCACGTCTGTAGCTCTGTTCTCTGTATGGGCTTTATGTTACAGAGCTGTAGGCAGTGTGAATGGACTAGGAGTGTGCTAATAAGCATGCCGACGGCCCATTGAGAACCACAAACCATCTGCCATAGTGGCAGTTGGAACTTGTAGTTTTCTCATTTGCGAATTACATTGAGTGAATGATGTAGCTGGGCTGGCGAAGCCCCACCATTTTCAAAATATGGCATTAGATGCGAGGAGAGGATCCCTTGCCCACTGTCACAAGGCGTAAGGGGGGGGGAGGGGTGCAGGTCTGGAGCATGTTACACATTAATATAGGTGTAACATAGTTCAAAAGGTGAACTTATCCTTTAAAGTAGAATTCCAGCCTAACACTAACTAGTCTTAAAAAGGTTCCTCCCCCCCAAACCTAAGCAATAAAATGTCCGTGTACTTATCCATTTTGAGCCTAGTCTGGGCCAGTCACATGATTAGCAGCTTCTCAGAGAGGAGGGAGCACCGACAATGGCCTAGACATGGGAGCCTATGAGTGACGTCACACCTCCTGGATTTCCCCAAGCCCTTGTAGAGTGCTTCCTCAATTCTCCTGTAGAAGTATAGACCTTTTCTTCTTTTTTTTTTTTTTTTTTTAACATAGGTCAGGCAGTATTAGGTAGCAGAAGAGGGGAGAGACCATTTTTAAAGACTAGTTAGTGTTAGGCTGGAATTCTACTTTAAATTTTATATTACTGTGTGAGTTAACCTGTAATGAGAATGACCTCATCTAACCACTGTAACGATGGGGAGCAAAAAAGATGAAGTCCACCATGTGGGTAATCACCGAGTAGCAGAAGCCTAAAATCTCCTGTGTAGTTCTGGCCTCAGACCAGTAACACCGTGCCCTGGAATTCTGTAGGGTCATTGGAAGCCTCATCAGTATCCTTCATCTGACCAGGTGACCTCATAATCTGGATATTTCTTCTTGATCAGCTCCATAGATACAGAGTGCTTGGCCCGACCAAAACCCTACAAAAGATGAGAATGTGCGATTAGTGTTAATGTTAATTATTATAAATATAAGCTATTCAGAGACTACAACCAAATTTTCTGAGGCATACTGCTGTAAAGTTTCTTCTGTATCCACTATTGCAGGCTACATACAAAATATTAAATTTATATGTCAGCCTGGGTCAGAAGCACTTTGTGCAAAACTACCAATCTTAGCAATATTTGCACAGAATTAGCATAGACTGATTTCACTAGTTGCCTGGAGTAGATGTTTACTTTAAAGCTCAACTCCGGGATTTACACAAGAACACCCTTATAATGGAGATCTGCACTGTGAGGGTTACATGCTTGTAAAGTCCAGGAGTAGAATAATAAGGTGTAATAGTTACATTATACTTCCTCGCTCGGGCAGATTTTCTCCACACTGTGCGACCGGTCCCTCAAAACCTCTTTTCTTCAGACGTTCTGGTCTGCGTTTGCATTACTCACATCAAGTACAATACAAGACCAATAGCCCTGGATTGCAGTACATAAAAAACACAAGGGCCCCCCAAAAATCTAAGCATCAAAGAGGTGGCGAGTGCCTGAAGCCTGCTGGAGTGAGGAATAGGACAAATACTACAGCTTATTCCTCTACCCCACACTTATGGCCCGTACACACAAACCAAATATCGTACGACCGTTTTCGGTTAAAAGTCGCAAATAGAAATTGAATAGCTAAATAAAGTCACGAAAATTCTCGTACGATAGAAAAAAAAAAAAAAAAAAAAAAAAAAAAAAAATATCGGAAGTGATGTCATGTGTTGTAATGTATTTGTATTGAATTTTTGGACGACAACTATATTGACTAACCGAAAACCGTACGAGGAAAATTTTCGTGCATGCCTGATCGAATAAGATCGGATGAACGGTCGTGAACGGCTGTCAAAAGTAGTGTACGCATGATCCGAAAATCGTACGATCCTTCCTCGGACGACCGTTTTTGTATGATATTCGGATCATGTGTACAGGCCATTAAAGTGATTGTTAGTTATTTATTTTGTAAACAAGGCTTTACAAACATGTATTACTTACCGCCTCTGTGCAGTTAAGTTTGCACAGGGCAGCCGGGATCCTCCTCTTCTCAGGTCCCTCTTTGCTGCCCTTGGCCCCTCCCTCCTATCGAGTGCGCCCTCAGCCAGCAGCTTTCTATGGGGGCACCCGAGCCGAGTCAGAGCTCCATGTATCCATTCAGACTCGGGGCCCCAACTTGGCCCCACCCCCTTTCTCCCCTGATTGGCTGGCTGACTTTGATTGACAGCCGCAGGAGCCAACGGCGCCACTGCTGTGTCTCAGCCATTCAGTAGGAGTGACCTGGACGGCTTAGACATTCGTGGACATTGCTGCAGAGAGATGGGGCTCAGGTAAGTAATTAGGGGGTGCTAGGGAGGCTGCTACACACAGGTTATTTATCTTAATGCATAGAATGCATTAAGATAAAAAACCTTCTGTTTTTACAACTCCTTTAATCAGCATTTAACACTTGCAGAGTGTGTGTGTGTGGGGGATTGCACTAGAAGGATGTTTTTGGGGCAATTCTTTGAGTTCAACTTTAATTGACCTTGTAATCAAGGCGAAATAAGAAAAGACATATTACCTCTGCACAGCAATCACCCAATCTTACTGTGTATCTACAGCCAAATCATGCATAGATCTTCACCTTCGGAAAACAACGTCACTCAGGCACCAAATGCTGCATTGTGGAGCTGGGGGTTATGCCGGTACACCCTACACCTGGAAGATTCACAATTTCACACTGGAAAATGTTGGGCACGCCATGATTGTCTGATACTGTAAGGCTGGGTTCACACCTATGCAAATTGGATGTGGCTTAAAACAAGGACATTTTAAAATCTGTTCATGTGAATGAGTCTGGTTCACATATGTGCGTTGCATCTGCACTCCGCATTGCCCAAAAAACATGTGCGTTTTCCAGACATTGCCGTGCGAATTGCAGGCACATAATCTTCTATGGAAACACATCCGATTTGCACATTCGATCAACACAAATTCTCTCTCCCTCCTCACTACACCTTCCCCTCTCCCAGGTCAGCTGATCCACAGCTAAAAACGGAGAGGAACAGCTACTTTTTCCTTTTCGCAGAGAAACCGGAGCTGGAATTCATACTGCACATGTGTGAACCCAGCCTAAGTGTTTAGAAGGAAACCAGATGGCATCCATGGAAAATCATTTTGTTTTCATTTGACCACTTTTGTTTTCCAAACAAACTTTTTTTTGAGGCAACAAACAGAATTATATATAAATTTAGTGCCGGTTCACACAGAGGCGGCTTCAAAGTCATCCGACTCTGAAGCCACCCCGTACAGCACGACCTCAGCGTGGCTTGCAAAACGACTTCTGTATAGAAGTCAATGCAAGCCGCTCCGAAGTTGCCATAAAGTTGTACAGGAACCTTTTTCTAAGTTGAAGCGACTTGAGTAACTCCTATTAGAACGGTTCCATTGCAATGCATGGAGCGAGACTTGTAAGGCAGCTAAGTCGCCTGACAGGTCACCACCTCCCCCCGTGTGAACCGGCACTTAGAGCAAAAAGATATAAAGTGTCCCAACAAAAACAACACATTCTATAAAACATAACAATCACATTGTAGAGGCCATTCAAAAAATATGTGTGGCACAAACCATGTGATCATATCTTATGAACCTTATTTTCCCATTTACAGAATTCCCTTGTAGTCTGTTGCTCAAGGCAAGCAGTGCTGCTAATGCTGACCTTCTCAAAATGCTAATTGTCTGGCAGCTATGTTCATTTAATGGCATCAATAAATTCTATTATTTCCTACCTGGAACAAATCTGTACATGAGGAGTTCCAAATATGTGCTACATTCTTGCTCAGGATCAGTGATCCAGAAACTTCAAAGCCAGAAGCCAGAGACGGCAAGGAAATTAGCATTTTCACCTGGTCAGCAATGACCCCCCCCCCCTTTTATTTTTTTTTAACCACAAGTAACCAGTTGTGGGTCTCGCCTAAGGGCTTCTCGAACATTCATTGGGTGTTAAGTGGGTGAAAGTGGTTGTAAACCTCAGACATGAAATATGAACAAAACATGTTCTCAATTAGGGTTTATTTACTAAAACTGAAGAGCGCAAAATCTGCAGTGCAAGTGCAGTTGTGCATAGAAACCAAGCTTCCAGGTTTTATTGCCACAGCTTAATTAGCCACTTTTATCAGACATTTGTTGCTTGCAAGGTAAAATCTGTATTTTTTTTGCTATAAAATTACTTGTTACCCCCAACCATATTTATTTAAATATATATATATATATATTAAATTATATATATATATATACACACACACACACACACACACACACACACACACACACACACACATATATATATATATATATATATATATATATATATATATATATATACACACACACACACGTACATACTTTTATCAGGGCTTTAATGCTGGAGGGGAAATACTGGACTATCTGAGTGAAGGATCAAGGATAAGTATAATAATAGCAGTGTGGATGCCGGTCTGGATGCTAATCCTTCATCCTTTGCCCACAATGACCAGCATTCAAGCCCCGATGAAGGTAGAGTTATGTGCCCCTGAAACACATTGTATTTACCTACTAAGCTATACACTTTATATGACAGAACTCTGAAGCAAAAGCATTTGTCTGTATAAAGCCAGCCATACATGGATCGAAATTACACAGGTTCAGCAGGGATCAGCCAAAATTCGATCCATGTACGGGCAGGCAGATTGTACCAAAGTCAATCCATCAACTTGGGTACAGCCAGCCTGTCAAATTTTTCTACATGCGATTACTACCAGTGGCTATAGCCGCTAGCAGTAATCATTGTAGTCTGCCAGCCTGGAAAGCTCCTATGGAAAATTTGAGTAATCTGCTCAATGAAGTAAAGAGAAAGGAATATAGTTATGTCCATATATTCAGTTACCAAGGAGTAGCCATAGATATGGATCTTCTTGCTGCCACTGGAATGGGAAATTCGGCCTCCTCCAAGACACTCACAGTCCAGCACGCGGCCCTTCTCAATCTCCGAGGCCACTCTGTCATAGATGTCAGCTGCAACAAAACACAGTGCCGGCCTTTTCAGAATAATATACTAATGTGATAAAGGAGGGGAACATGGCACATATTCAACAATGAGAACGTTTTATGAACAAGACAATCGTGAGCGTCAGATTCTAGATAAATCTCATTTAACCACTTGCCTACTGGTCACTTTTACCCCCCCTTCCTGCCCAGGCCAGGCGCTGTTGCACTTTGAATGACAGAGAATTGCGTGATTATGCAACACTGTACCCAAACAACATTTTTTTATCTTTTTTCCCCCCACACACAAATAGAGCTTTCTTTTGGTGGTATTAAATGACCACTGGGTTTTTTATTTTTTGCTAATTGCTAAGGGAAAAAAATAAAAGAATAATTTTTGAAAAAAATAAAATAAAGTTTTTCTTAGTTACTTTCTGTTAAAAAATTGCAAATAAGTAATCTTTCTCCTTCGCTGATGTACACTGATCAGGCTGCAGTGAAATGCAGCACTGATGGGCACTGCTGTTGCTGCACTGATAATCAGGACACTGATGATAAGTGTAGATGACCCCTGTCACACTTGCCGGTTACCGGCTCTCCTTGCGCTGTGACAGCGCATGAGCAAAGGAATGCTGATAACCGGCAAGTGTGTTTACATTGTGATCAGCTGTGATTGGACACTGCTGATCACATGGTAAAGGGTCACTGTGATTAGTTGCTATAATTAGATATTTTCCCGACTGAACCACCGTTTTTATTCTTTTTTTGATTGTCACTGTGATTGGCCCCTCTACCCTGAAGGAAACAACGATCACAGAGCCTGCCACAGCGTGGTTCTGGGAGGAGATCAATAGATGCCCTGCCAGAACGGGACAATCAGGCTGTAGCCGCCAATCGCCTATAGCGCAGTCATGAAGTGGTTAAAAGTCAGCAGCTACAGTATTTGTAGCTGCTGACTTTTAATTCCCCCCCCCCCCCCTGTCAGGGAAATTGAGTATTATACCTTTAAATGTCAATTTTGAATATGCATATTAATATAGCTTTATCTTCATTAAGTTTAAAATGCTTAGAAATATATGTTTCATGTAACTCTATATGCTTTTGTAGCTTAAGTGCTTAGACTTGCATAAATTGAAAATACATGACGTTGCAAAAAGAGTCTTCCCAAAAGTCAGTATCCTGTATAAACAGTTGTGAATGTGTAAGTCTGTTAAAGGATATCACCACTTTTCCTGTCATTGTCCAGAATAAAGTAAGAATACATGTGACTGGAACATTCTGTGAGGAAGTGGGGGTGTCTAGGGATATAAAAGAGGGAGACTATACAATGTTAAAGCAGAAATGACCCATGCTTACCTGCAAATGTAATGTAACTCATTTCTCTTGCATATGCAATTAAATATTATCTTGATCTCCGAGGACGGTCTAAGACGGTGATTAATTTCCGTAACAATTTGGTCCTCCGAGCGGAAAGTCCAATTACCTGAGAGGCACTGGATCAAATCAGTGACCGATGACCGTACGGCAAAAACTGTAAGTCCTCCGTCTCAAATTAGACGTTAAAGAGAGGCCGGTCCGCTGAACTAGTGCTTCCCAGGCAGCGACTTCCAGAACAGCATAAGAGACCGCACTCGGGACAAGGTAAGATTTATATTTTTTTATCTTATTATTAACCTTTATTGTGTTAGAATTGATTAGAAATTTAATGAGGGATTTGATATATATGTATATATATATAAAAAAAATAAAAATAAAAATAAATAAGGAAACAGAAGAAATTAGGTCTTCCCCAGGCAAAGAAATGGCTTGAGGAGGCTAATCGTAGGTTAACATCATAAAAAGACTATGTTTTTAGACAAAGAGGAGGACAATAATATGACCGTCCTCCGAAGTTTAGTTCAGCAAGTATTGACTGAACCAAACGCACCAAACCAAATGCACCCAACAGCCCCTACACACCCTTTAGAAGACTCCCCAACCCCACCGACAGTCGATGCTCCAATTCCCTATACCCTGTTGCATACCTGCAGTCCCCACCACCGAGGGACAGAGGTATGCAACAAGCCACCCCGCTGACCCCCCTTACAGCAATCCCAAGGTCAACATAGCTCAATTCAGGGATGGTATCATGGGAATGGTTGCTAGCTATCATCTCAATGGGAGTGAAATAGAGCAGGTCACCAGACAGGTCTTGGAACCTGACTGGCATCATATAGTGGGAGAAATGCTCTTATAGCAAGGATAGAGAAAAGATGGATACGTCAAACCGACTGGTCCATTATAAATCAGTGTATATGGGGAGAAGAGGAAAAAGTGGATAATTTCATTGTTAGGACAAGGAAGAATTTCAATAACCACTCTGGGATAGAAACCTCAGTAGATCAAGTGAACGATAGCCCATATGAACAACACCTAAAGAATGCAATCCTGAAGGGGCTGCTAGCCCCTTTATCAAGTTTTGTTTCCGAACACATGATTAACCATAGGATCTGCAGACCCTAGGAGCTGATTGAGTATGCAAGGCATGCTGAGGGGCACTTCCAACCAAAAAAGAAAGTAAAGAAAGGGAAGATGTTTATGATAGGTGAAGGTAATATTGTGTATGTGGTTGGGAATCAGAACAGAAGATTGGGAAACACATACAAGATGAGAGAGGGGGGGAGTGTTTCCTGTATGGTAAAAGTGTGTCTGCAGAGAGAGAAGCAGAAGGAACTTGTTGCATGCTGTTGAAACTTGTTTGCATGCTGAAGCCAAGAAATTACCTTGGTTGCAAAGGGTAGTTGGGTAACATTTCTCTGTGATACTGGGGCTTGTAGGACCCAGATACACCTGCTGGATATGCCACCAGGGGTAAAGGGAAAAGGTTTAGTATATGTAAAATCTGCAAATGGGTTGAGTAAGGCCTTACTGTGGAAGATCCACAGACAGGTAAAAAGGCCCAATGTAAAATTGTAATTTCAACTAAATGTCCTGTTAAGTTGTTGGGTAGAGACATGTTGCATGCTCTTGATATTCCTGTCGTACCAGTGGAGGGGGGCCTCAAAGCCCATCGGCTGTGTGAAAAACAAATCACAGCCGTGGATAATGAGCCCCAATACTGATACAGCTTGGATTTGCAAACTGAGGCATTACAGATGCCTAAAACCCTAACAGAAATAATTGAAGAGCCTGTGAGGAAAGGGTACAAGGTCCAGCCGAACCTCTATTGCACTTTGTACTACAAAAAGACCTATGGGCCTGATGGGTCCTATAAGAAACAGTTAATGAGTCTCACTAACACTGAAGTGCTCCTAAGATACCTGTACTGTGATAAGAAAGGAAATAACATGGCTACTTATCTCCTACTACAGCCTATTCTGCAAATATACAGGCAGGATACTGTACCTCATGTTTTGGTCACCCGGAACTCTGAGGTATCATGGCATGAGCTAGAAGTACTTATCACAGACTGGATCCAACTAACATATGAGGAACTAAAATCCAGAGGGATTCAGAGGTACAGATTAGCGTGGTTTGTTGAATGTACAACCAGAACTCGCGTGATTGAAGTTTTGACAAAAGACAGTGACTGACACCTTTTGACCCAAGGGGAAGGGGATGCCTTAAAAGACGTCCCCGATTTCTTGTGATCAAAAGGAAAGACAGACGTTGGACTAATTAAGACAGTCAGTTCTGGTTTATGTACAAGGGAAAATAAAAAAGGGTACACATACACCAGGTTACCCCAGAGATATTGTGAAAATCTTCTCACAAGAAATGTTCAATACTTTGTGTCGAGTTGTACCTCCCAGTGGGAGTCAGATTCTCTTTTATGTGGATGACATTCTGGTAGAGGCTCCTTTGGAGCGACAATGTAAAGTTGACACCTTGGCTCTGATACATTTCCTTGCAGAACAAGGTCACAAGGTCAGCAAACTAAACTACAACTTTTGAGAAACAAGGTGAAATACCAGGGTTACATTATATCTCATCAAGGCAGACATCTGGATGAGATCCGAAAAGAGGCCATCCTTCAAGCCCCCAAATCACGTAAAAAAAAAAGAAATTATGTAATTTCTTGGCATGGTAAATTTTTGTAGAGCATGGGTAGCTAATTATGCTACGGAGGTGGTGCCTCTTTCTGATCTCATCTATAGTACACAAATGTCTGCAAAAGGTTCCATCCAGTGGAATGTGCAAGCAGAGGATCCATTTATAAAGGTAAATCACCTCATTGTGGGTTCTACTGTGCTTATCCTGCCCAATTACAGAAACCCTTTATCAGACTGTAGATTGTAAAGAAGGGTACATGATTTCTGTTCTCACTCAGGTTTATGGGAACAAACACAAACTAAATGCATTTTACTTGACTAATTTGCCCCACTGTGTACAAGCTGTAGTAGCAGCCTCATTGGCCATACAGTCATCTGCATTGATAGTATTGTTCTACCCGTGGTACTTAAAGGTCTTGCATGTTATTTTAGTGATCTTACTATAAGACAAAACCTCCTATTTATCTCCAGTCAAGCATTTATCATGCATGATAACACTTCTGGGACAACCACACATTGCAATCAAGAAGTGTACTACATTGAATCATGCTACACTAATGCCAACACCTGGTGACAGGGATTCACATAATTGTATGGCTCAAATCGATGAACGGGTATTCCCTAGGAAGGATCTCACTGATGTTCCCTTTCTAGATGCTGACATTTCCTTTTTGTTGATGGGTCTTGTAGAAAAAAAACGATAAAGGGATAAATCAAACAGCTTATGCTATAGTAACACATGACCAGGTCATTTAAGACAGACCCCTTCCCAGGTCCTATTCTGCTCAACAAACTGAAATTATAGCCCTGTCTAGGGCCTGCAGTATAGGAAAAATATATATATATATATATTTATACTGACAGCCAATACGCTTTCTCTACTATACACATATTTGCCCAGCAATGGAAAAATAGGGGTATGATTATGTCCACAGGTAAACCGATCACACATAGAGATCTCATTCTTACCTTTCTAAAACATGTACAAAAACGAGCACAAGTGGCTATTTGGGTTTGTACAGCACATGGAAAGGGAACAGATCCAATTGCCCTAGGGAATGCATTAGCAGACAAGACAGCAAAGGAAGCTGCTGAAGGACAGCAAATAACATATATATGCTATACAGATCTCCAAGTAAATGATGAGGTATGGAAAGCTATTGATGGAACATGGTTATCAGAACAGAACAACATCACCAGCAGGTGCAAATAAAAAGTGGTTATCTATAGGGTCAACACTGGTCAATGGTATATACACATGTATAGAAGGTAAACCCAACTTATCTACATCACTATTCAGGTATGCTGTGTTATTGAGTCATGGGCAGGCCCATACCTCAAAAGGAGGGGTGGTACATTGGTGTACACAATATATGGGTTTACAAAACTACTCTAAAGATTTTGTCTCACATGTCCGATTTGTAACAGATACCATGCACAAGGTGCCCCAAGACCCTTAAGGGGTCATTTCCTGCAACCCCCTTATCCCTTTCACACAATATGCATGGATTTTATTGAATTGAAAAAAATGTGATTTACAGTAACAATGGATCCCATTTTTGTAAACTAAACAAAACAACAAATTGATATATGGTACAATATCTGACCTACTAGGGAGAATCACTATTTAGGTTATAACCCCTGGTCAGAACACCCCAGCCCCAGAGCCAACTCCGTTTCAACTTAGTCCTTCCTTGTTTAAAACAGATTTTACCTACAAGGAACAATTAAGTATAGAAACAGGATTTGGAGACAAATATGAATGGATAGAATGGGTCAGATACATAACCCAAGCAAAGGGGTTAAGTGATTGTATTTTTTGCTCAAACCCAAGACCACAACTAACCACCTTTCCTACTCCCTGAAGAGGAAATAAACTTGACTTGTATAATAAGACTGTTTTAGAAAATATTACTGGGTCAGAATGTGTAAATGAGAAAAAGAGCTACCCTAAGACTAAAATGCAAAGTATTCAGTACAAGCACTACTAGGAAATTTTACTTGTTTCTCTAACAAAGATAGGATGGTACAAAGGTTGGCACTCTATTTCCTGAATACTGTGTAACTACAACATCAACTACAGACATTAGGTACCAATTAAAATGGTTTCAGGAACAAAAACAGTAACTGGCTGATGTTTGGTGGCTGTGTGGGGACAAGAAACTAAGGCCCAGACTGCCACCTAGATGGGAGGGTAGTTGTGCCCTTACCCGCTAGTTGTTTCCCGTTTTTATATTGTTCCTATGACTAACAAATTCATGAGACTACCAGGTAAACACTATTTTAAGTGACTTAAGTGTCCAGGATCATTTGACAACCAGGTGTATATAGACTTAATAGGTGTTCCACGAGGAGTTCCAGATGAATTTAAAGCGCAGAATCAAATTACAGCAGGACTCACCTCACTCTTCATATGGGTCCAGCCCAATAAAAAAGTTGACTGGATAAACTACATCTACTACAACCAGCAGAGGTTTGTGAATTACACCAGAGATGCTATCAAAGGCATAGCAGCACAATTGGACGCCACCTCTTTGACAGCGTGGCAGAACCGTATAGCGTTGGATATGTTGCTGGCAGAAAGGGGCGGGGTATGCAAAATGTTCGGCACCTTCTGCTGCACTTTTATTCCAAACAATACGGCACCTGATGGAAGTATCACCAAGGCTTTGCAAGGCCTACAAATGCTATCCGAAGAATTAGCTGAGAACTCTGGTGTAGAGAACCCCCTAACAGGACTCTTTGAAAAATGGTTTGGTAAATGGGGTGATCTTGCAAAGAGTTTGTTCATCTCTGTTGTCATGGCAGCCACGGTCCTTATGCTGTGGGGATGTTGCTGCATTCCCTGTATTAGGGGAATTCTTCAAAGACTGATTGACACATCTTTAACTAAGACTATGCTTTTTCAGAACACTGAACTATACCCGGAACCTGATGAAGATGAATTTACAGTCCTTTCAAAAGACTCATCTGTCTAAATGATAATACCTGGTAAAACAAAGAACCTGGATATTTGAATTATTGACATTATTAAGTATAAGAGGAGGGATATGTCAGGGAAATTGAGTATTATACCTTTAAATGTCAATTTTGAATATGCATATTAATATAGCTTTATCTTCATTAAGTTTAAAATGCTTAGAAATATATGTTTCATGTAACTCTATATGCTTTTGTAGCTTAAGTGCTTAGACTTGCATAAATTGAAAATACATGACGTTGCAAAAAGAGTCTTCCCAAAAGTCAGTATCCTGTATAAACAGTTGTGAATGTGTAAGTCTGTTAAAGGATATCACCACTTTTCCTGTCATTGTCCAGAATAAAGTAAGAATACATGTGACTGGAACATTCTGTGAGGAAGTGGGGGTGTCTAGGGATATAAAAGAGGGAGACTATACAATGTTAAAGCAGAAATGACCCATGCTTACCTGCAAATGTAATGTAACTCATTTCTCTTGCATATGCAATTAAATATTATCTTGATCTCCGAGGACGGTCTAAGACGGTGATTAATTTCCGTAACACCCCCCCAGCGTGGAGAACCTCATTAACCACTTCCCGACCGGCGCACGACGATGTACATTGGCAGAATGGCACAGACAGGCATAAGGGCATATAGGTACGTCCCTTTAAATTTACTGATGTGCCATCGCGCGCGCCGGTCAGGACCTCCGTAAATCCGATCGCTGGTCTCGCAGACTTGATCGCTGCAGGGATACTCGCAATCGTCTCATAGGGAGGAAGAACGGGGAGTTGCTAGAGTAAACAAGCATCTCCCAATTCTGCCTAGCAACAGTGACACCAATCTCTGCTCCCTGTGATTGGAGCAGAGATCAGTGATGTCCACAACACAGCCACGCCCTCCACAGTTAGCAACATACCCCTAGGACACACTTAACCCCTACACTGCCATCTAGTTGTTAACCCCTTCACTGACAGTGTCATTTACACAGGAATCAGTGCATTTGTATAGCACTGATTGCTGAATAAATGACAATGGTCCCAAAAATGTGTGAAAAATGTCCGATGTGTCCGCCATAATGTCGCAATTAAAAAATAAAATCGTTTTTTGTTTATAGTGCAACAAATTAAAACCGCAGAGGTGATCAAATACCACCAAAAGAAAGCTCTATTTGTGGGGAAAAAAGGATGTAGATTTTGTTTGGGAGCCACATCGCACAATAGTCACTTAAAGCGACGCAGTGCAGAATCACAAAAAGTGGTCTGGTCTTAAGCCAGCAAAATGGTCCGGTATGAAAGTGGTTAAAGGTGTTGTATAGACTATTTTTTTTAAATAAAAAATAAATAGAGTTTATACTTACCTGCTATGACATTGCACAGAGCTATGGTTGCCACCTCATCCTTTTAAACCTGAACACATATTAAATTACACAGGTTCTGTGACTGATTAAAGTGGTAATTAAACTCACTTTGGCCCCTTTCACATGGGCGGTCCATTCAGGTCCGCCTGTCAGTTTTTTAGGCGGACATGAACGGACACTCCATAGACCTCTATGGAGAGTCGGATGTCAGCAGTGACATGTCCGCTAACATCCGACCCGCTCCGATACGAAAAAGTGTGACAGAGGAAAAAGCTATTTTTTCATCCGTCTGCGGATCGGATGACAACGGACTCTGCGGTCCGTCGTCACCCGATCTCCCATAGGGGAGAGCGGCGCTCTGACAGGTCCATCCCTGCGCAGTGTGCAGAGACGGACCTGTCATCTTCCTGCTCAGCGGAGATCGCTCCGGCGATCCCTGCTGAGCAAGCGGATATCCACGGGGTGGATCAGCACTGATCCGCTCCGTGTGAAAGAGGCCTTACTGCCTTATCTGTAGATCTGCACGATTCTGGCTAGAATGAGAATCATGATTTTTTTGTTTAGACGATAGATCACGATTCTCTCACGATTCTCGCGGTACAACATCATCTTTCACATTAAAACAAATTGGGCTAACTTTACTAATTTTTTTTTTTTTATTCATTGAAGTGTATTTTTTCCCCAAAAATTGCGTTTGAAAGACTGCTGGGCAAATACAGTGTGACATAAAATATTGCAGCAATTTACATTTTATTCCCTAAGGTCTCTGCTTATATATATATATATATATATATATATATATATATATATATATATATATATATATATATATATATATATATATATATATATATATATATATATATATATATATATATATATTAGGGCTGCAACTAACGATTCAGATAATAACCTTAAAAAAAGTGTGGTGTATAATTCAATATGTAAAGTTAAAAAAAAAGGCAATTTATGCTTACAAATCTATATGCAGTGGTAAATATAAATAACCAACTATATGGTTAGGGAGCAAAATCTCTAATCCACTATGAGAATAACAGACAGAAGAGCTATACTGTATATACTATTGGAGGTTGAATCTGGTAAATATCATCAGACTCCGAGATCAAATTTTTTTTTTATTTAGACCCCTTTCATACTGGGGCACATGTAATGCGCCCTAAGACCTTGTAACGTGCCCTGCTTCCCCGTAATGTGGCTTCCCCTAAGTTCACTTTAAATGTAATTGTAATGCCTTCTATTACCTCCAGCCTGTCAGCCTCCACCTTCTCTGGGTTCAGATGCTGATCTTCCCTGCAGTCTTTAAAGTATTTCTTTTTTTTAAACCACAAACATGTTATACTTACCTGCTCTGTGTAATGGTTTTGCACAGAGCAGCCCCGATTCTTCTTTTCTGAGGTCTCCCACCAAAGCTTCTGGCTCCTCCTGCCTTCAGAGTACCCCAATAGCAAGCTGCAAATTATAGTATAGCAAGGTAAAAAAACTTCTGCCTTTAGTCCCACTCACTTCCTGCCCAGGACTACATGTCCCATGAGGCATTGCTCCTCACACATTCACAAGTTCTTAGGCACTTACTGACATGTATGGATGATGTACTGTGCTGTATGTGTGCTGCACTGTATTTCCTGATATGTACACAAATAATGCATTCTGTATGCAGGCCAACTAATTGGCTGGCCGATTAATCGATTATGAAAATAGTTGACAACTATTTTCATAATCGATTAGTTGTTTCAGCCCTAATTAATTAATTAATTATTATATATATATATATATATATACAGGGCTTGACAAATTTGCTTGGAATGTAGGAGCCAGCTAAAAAAGTTAGGAGCCAGTTTTTTTTTTTAACTGCTTGAGATCCGCGCTGTAGCCGTCGTTCTGCTTTGCTGGGACCACGTCCTATGATGTTGTCCCCTGTACGAGCGGCCTGCGCGCCCCCTGTTTTGTGATCAGCGAGTCTGAGACTCGCTGGATCACCGATCCGAGTAAGGGGTCGATCCCGACCCCTTACCACGTGATCAGCTGTCAGCCAATGACAGCTGGTAACGTGATGTCAACACAGCCGGTAATCGGCTATTTTTTTTTCCTCGCCCTGACAGCACGAGGAGAAAAAAAAAAGCCGATCAATAACGACCGACAATGGTTAATTTTTATATTGAAAAAAACTATCTTAAAATGTACACAGACGACTACAACCAAAGCATACATACACATAATAAACATTATATATATATATATATAGTTTAATATATATATATATAAAAATAAATGTGTGTGTATTTTGGTTCTATTCGCCTGTTTAAATGGAGGCAGCAGGCAGGGCTCCATTAGCATTGCTGGATGTCATACCAACGGCCACCACTAGATGGCGCCAAGATCTTATAAGGAAGCATAGGCTTGCAGAAGGCCGCAAAGCCGCGGCCTCGATTACCGGCCAGCGCGGCCCGACGCAATCGCGGGCCGAGGAGGGGGGGGTCCACACCGAGACAGGATACCCCAGATGGGCTGCCCCGGGCGCCAGGTCACTAATTCTAGTCGCCATGGCGCCCTGGCGCCTGGGGATTGTCGAGCCCTGTATATATATATATATATATATATATATATATATATATATATATATATATATATATATATATATATATATATATATATATATATATATAATGTTTGGGGGTTCCAAGTAATTTTCTAGCAAAAAAATATTGATTTTAACTGAAGAAAAGTGTCAGAAAAAGATTTAGCCTTACAAGTGGTTAAACTTCCTGCATACACGTTAAAAACTTGGCAGACTGCCTGGATTTTTTCTTTATATACAGAAGTGTATCCCTTTGATCTAAGAATGAAAGAGTTAGTTACAATGTTTCATGTTAAAAACTTGGGATGTTTTCTTTTGACAGCTGAGTGAGCAGAGAAGTCTCTCCACTTGTTATATGAAAGAATCGGCAAACTCTGCAATAGAGATCATCAGGGGGGTTGAATCGAGATCACGATTTTTTAACAATTGTGCAGCTCTACTTATCTGCACTAAATTACCCTCAGAACCTGTGTAATTCATATGTGTTCGGGTTTAAAGGGATGAGGTGGCAACCCTACACAGAGCGGTCCTTTAGCTCCTCTTTGGTGGTCCTCTGCCAGTGCTCTCCACTCCTCCTCTTCTGAGTACCCCCACTGAAAGCTGTGTGCTATGGGGACAGATGTGCAGTTGGGCTGTGTGCATCCCGTTTCAACCCCCCCCCCCCCCCCCCCCCCCCCCAATCCCAACTCCTTCCTCACTGGATCTGACTGACAGCAGCAAGAGCCAATGGCTTTAGATGTTCTCAGCAAAGCCTGCAAGACCAGGAAGTGAAGAAAAGGGGAGCTTCAGATGGGCACAGCGCTGGATCTATAGAGGCCTCAGGTAAGTGTTTAGAGGCAGGGGGGCTACAACAGGTGATTTTTATCTTAAATGCAGAGAACGCATTAAGGTAAAAAGAAAATTCCATTACCATGCATCAGTGGTGCACTCATGTATATTCTGGTGCAAAAAAAAATGCAGCATGCTATATGTTTCCTTGCATAAACGTTCATACTGCGTTCATAAATGCATCTGGTGTAAATGACCCTTAAAAAAAGATTGTACAGTATATACTGTACAATCAGAAGAGAGCCGATAACCAGCTTGTGTTAAAGGGACATCTACACTCATAATCAGCGCAGTCCCAACAGTGCCCACCAGTACTGTCAATCAGTACCCACCAGTGCTGCCAATCATTGCCCACCAATGCGGCCCATCAGCACCTCCTCAACAGTGTCACCTTTCAGTGCCTCCTACCAGTGTGGCCCATCAGTGCCACCTATGAGTGCCCATCAGTGCCACCTATCGGTGTGGTAAATCAATGCTATCCTAGTGGATAGATTAATTCGTTTTGGTAAATCTGATTGTATGGTCAGGTAGCAAGTGTATGGCGACCCCACTCTAGTATTTCCTATGCTCCTCCCCCTGCAGCTACATAGAAGGTTATGTAGGGAGGTCAGGGTTGGAGGAGCTGGGCCAGCACAGAAAAGGGCTGAGGGGCAATGATGAAGGGGGGAGTGCTAAAGAAGTGACTCTCCCTGGAATAGTGCAATACAATGTATTTTATTTGTTGGGAACAGTGACATTTTTCATGTAACACTCCCTAGTGACAGACAGGTCCTCTTTCCACAGTGACGTCACTCTCAGGTCTAGCTCCTGAGCACGTGTTACTCTGAAGGCGTGGCTACCCAGGGTATGGCAGCCTTCGGGAAAGATGGCGCCCTGCTCTCACCGTGGTACTCCGCCCAGCCGTATCCCCTCACGATGTCCCTGTGGTCCTCCAGACCCTCTCTGTAGCTGACTCGTATCAGCACGTATTTGAAGGTGCCGTCCGGGTCTATATCCACCTGCGGGACCTTCTCCAGCTCAGCCATGACTGCCTCCTATGCGTCCAATCAGCTATCAGGCCGGCTGCCCAATAAGAACGCAGGAGCCAGACTTAAGGCCGTCCCGCCAATCAGGATTGAACAGGGGAAAACCTCACTTCCGCTCAGTGTTATCATAGAGATGTGCTACTGAGCTGATTTTAAAGCTGAAGGTAGAGAGCTAAATACAGCAATGACTGAAATAAATATGATGGAGCTGTTCTACCGACCAACATATTTGTATTGATGTCTGCTCAGTCTTTAGATTTACACAGCACAGTCAGCCTCCTGACCTGACTTCTATCTGATACAGTAATGTTATACAGCCTGGTCACCGCCCTACCTCTCGCTAGCCTGTGATTGGATAATAAAAGAGAAGATGCAGACTGATGGTGTCATCACTCTGTGCTCTCATTCAAGCTGAACTCCAAATACAGTTACATTGGTCTAGCTTGGATCAATGTAAATATGAATAGGCTATACCTGTGGCATCGCCGCCGAAGTGAAAAATCACTGCAGTAGATCTACAGTAATTGCTGCTGCCTTCCGGGTCCCCATGCGGAGCAGCTGCCCTGCTGAATAGTACCTACAGGAGGTTGCCCGCTACAGCACCGTTCACAGAATACCTTGCATTTTTCCTCAACCCCTTCCCGCCTGCACTATAGCTGAAAGACGGCTACAGAGCAGGCTTACTTTGTCCTGTCCTCCCGTGATCGCGCTGCCCATGCATCCCCCTGCGGCGGGCTCCGTGGTCGCTAAGACCTTCGGACTAAGCTGATCACAGATGGCCAATTACGAATGTAAACACAAGCTGGTTATCGGCACTCCATTCCTCATGCTGACAGCGTGAGGAGAGGAGAAGAGAGCCGATAATCGGCTTGTGTTAAAGGGACATCTACACTGATAATCAGTGCAGTCCCAACAGTGCACACCAGTGCTGCCGATCATTGCCCACCAGTGCTGCCGATCATTGCCTACCAGTGCTGCCGATCATTGCCTACCAGTGCTGCCAATCAGTGCCCACCAGTGCTGCCAATCAGTGCCCACCAGTGCGGCCAATCAGTTCCCACCAGTGCCCACCAATGCTGCCAATCATTGCCCATCAGCGCCTCCTCAGCAGTGTCACCTTTCAGTGCTGCCTATCAGTGCCACCTATGAGTGCCCATTAGTGCCGCCTATCATTACCACCTATCAGTGCAGTAAATACGAGACATTCTCTGATTGGATGAAGTGGAGATCAAGGACTCATTGCCACATCTCTTCACCCCATCCAGTCAGAGCTAGCTCTTGGCATTCTTTGTAATAGGCAACCAACACATTGTACAGTAGACAGTAATGCAGTGCACAACATTAAACATACCGTGGGATGAGGTGCGCTGTGTTGCTAAAAATAGGATTGTGTGGATTTTTTCATTCGTTGTTGTACACTGGCTTCCCATTCATAATAAATTGGCTGCTTTAACCACTTGACCTCCAGAAGGTTTTACCCCCTTCATGGCCAGGGCATTTTGTCGCTATTCAGCACTGTGCTACTGCCAATTGCTCAGTCATGCAACAACTGTACCCAAAATAAATCTATATCATATTTTTCATACAAATAGAGCTTTCTTTTGGTAATTGATCACCACTGGGTTTTTTATTATATAAATAAAAAAAGACAGAAAATTTTGAATTTTTGTTTTATAAAACATATCCAATAAAAAATTTTTTTTCATAAATATAGGCCAAAATGTATTCTGCTACACATCTTTGGTAAAAACCAAACTTCATTTTTTTGGACACTATAGTTATGGGAACACTAGTATACTTCAGATCGTGATCAAGATACTGATCTTTACAGACACTATGCTAGTAATGGTGGTGATCAGAGACTTATAGTGTGACTGTGATAGTGTGGTGAGCAGTCTGGTGCCAACTGACATTGACTGGGAGGGACACTAACAACTAACTGACACTGACGTCGCTAGTGACAATAATACAGTGATCAGTGATAATACTGTACACTGTACTAATGACATTGGCTGGGTAAGAGGAGTGACGGGGGATCAAGGATTTAACTGTGTGCCTAATGAGTGTATCCAAGTGTATGTGTGCTGCTTTTACTTACAGATATCACTCATTGCTTTCAGTTTTTGAATAGTAACTGAAAGCAGGGAGAAATCCAGCCAGAATCTATGTGTTGTGTTTACAATCACACAGATCTCTGTGCTGTGATTGGCCACAGCTGATCCCGTGGTATGCAGCCCAAAATCATTGTCTGTAACCTGCTGACAAACTCATGCTGTGTTCAACCACAGCACAGATCAGACTTTAAACCACGAAGTTCACTGCCATGTATGGGTACATTTCAGTGCCTGGAGGAGCTGCTCGCCAGCAGTAAATGTAGTGCTGGCAGTTAGCAAGCAGTTAAAGATAAACTCTAGGAGGAGCAAATATTGTCCAAATAAGAGAGGCATGTGTGTTTCGTCTAGATCTGTGCAGTAATCCAGTGTAAAACTCTGCTTCTGTGTTGGTAGTTCCCTGTAATAAAGACCAGTCAAGGCCGCTCTATCTCCCTGTGCTGGGTATCTGGTCTTGTCTCTGCCCCCTACTGTAGCTTTCTACAGACAGCCTGTAGTGGGTGTGGCCTGCTGGGTCCCTCCCAAAGCTTTGCTCTTTGCACAGGCTATGCACAGCATAGTGGTGATGTATCTGCTATTTTTATAAGGTAATATCAGGGTTTGCAAAGGCAATTAGTGCAAACAAGGTGAGTTTATAAGCTTTGTGATATGAGGGAAATCAAAAGTTTTAGTGTCCAGAGTTCAGCAATAACGCAATGCATACTGGCATACCGCAATGCCTAAAGCGGTACCAAAAGGGTTACTAAACCCTCGTTTTTAATTTTTTTTTTTTTAAATAACAAACATATCATACTTACCTCCACTGTGCAGTTCGTTTTGCACAGAGTGGCCCTGATCTTCGTCTTCTGGGGTCCCCCAGCGGCGCTCGTGGCTCCTCCCCGCATCAGGAAACCACCTAGGAGAAGCGCTCTCTTTGGGGGTCCTCGTGCGGGCGCGCTCCCGAGTCCAGCATTTGCGTCCATAGACACAGAATGCTGGCCTGCGTCACTGGACTTGATTGACAGCAGTGGGAGCCAATGGCTGCACTGCTATCAATCTATCTAATCAAGAGCCGAGACAACGAGTAGAGAGGACGTGGGAACAAACAGGCTCAGGTAAAACGGGGGGGGGGGGGGGCTGGTCAGTGTTAGAAGTTTTTTCACCTTAATGCATAGGACAACCCCTTTAACTACTTCCAGTCTGGAAACACAATATATAGCCCAATTTTTTTGTAATATAAAAGATGATGTTATGTCAAGTAAATAGATACCAAACATGTCACGCTTTAAAACAGTGCATGCCAGTGCACCGGTGACAAACCACGTAAATTTTACTACCCATAGGCGATGTTTAACAAACATGCCTTTACAAGTTACCACTTTAGATTTACAGAGGAGGTCTAGAACTAGAATTACTGCCCACAATCTGACGTTCGCAGTTATACCTCACATGTGTGGGACAATCAATGTTTGTGTGAATGCAGGACTAAAACGTGCGTTGCGTGGAACGACAGGGGCACTTTCAAATTTTTTTTTCTTTTAATTATTGATTTTTTTTTTCTTTTAATTATTGATTTTTTTTTTTTTTTTTACACTGTTGCTTTAATTTTTTTATCACTTTTTATTGCTGTCACAAGGAATGTAAACATCCTTGTGACAGCAATAGGCAGTGACAGGTCCTCTTTATTGAGAGATCTGGGGTCTATAAGACCCCAAATCCCTCTTCTGCCCTTAAAAGCATTCAAATCACCAAGATCAGTGTTTTTGAATGCTTTTGATTTTTTTTTAAATTATGCAATGGTTTCCAAGTAAACCGGATGTGATGTCATGTCATCGCTTTCGGGTTACTATTACAAACAGCTTATTAAAGGCGATCCCGGCTTTGCTTGGCTGTCCCGCCAGCCGACGGACGTGTCGGCTGGTCCCCCGGGTCTCCCAGTGGGACGAGAGAGTCCGAGAAAGCCGCGGGAGGGGGAACGTCCCCTCCTACTGCTTGTATTAGTAATTGAGTGGCTAGTTAGTCGCTCCTATTGCTATTACAAGAGAGCCAAACGCCAAGTTTAAAAAACGATACCGAGGTGATGCCTGCAGCTGTTCAGGCATCATCCCGGTATAACTACCAAAAGTTCAGCGATGTCTCCGGATGGGAAGTAGTTAAATCCTAAAATATTTTTTTTAAAACTTTGCAGCTTTCTAATCCTTAGATGTATGTGGTGGCTGAATCAGATATAGAGGAAGGAAACTGTGGCCGATTTTCTATTTTTTTTCTTTCCCTGCAAAGTAAAGACATAATGTGACACTTACCTGCAAACGAAGCCTGCGTCATCCCTGCTGCAGGCCGCATCCATCTTCGTCCGTCTTGCTTCCGGGGCCGCAAACTCCGGCTGTGTGACTGGCGAGATTCGCATGACAGGAGCCGCCAGTCACGGCACTGACTTCAGAAGAAACGGCATAGGCGGCCGTTTCTTCAGAGCGCATGCACTGATGACATCATCAGCGCAGTATACAATTAATATATTTACAGTACCTATAGGTAAGCCATATTCTAGGCTTACCTATAGGCACAAGTAACACAGGGAGGTTTACAACCTCTTTAACTTTTCTTAGCTTTTTTCTTTTATTTTGATTTCTTCAACCAGCGGAACTAAACCCCCCCTATCCTTTTTCAGCTGCCTTCTTAGCTTCTGTTTGATCTGCAGCTGCCATGATGATGTGATTAGGTAGGACACCAGCCATTTGATGGTTTGACAGTTTGTTTGAGAACACAAGCAAATCCAACTGCTATATTGATGGCTTTTGTTCCGCTTTAACAGATGAAACTGTCCAGTAAATCGGCAGTTAAAGGGTTGATACAAACATTTAACACTGAGAGGGGTGCTTACACTGTTCAACTTTCATTTATTTATAACAAACCTTTATCCCAAAAGGGGAAAAAAATTCTTGCTGTAACTTTCACACATGCTGTCCAATCTGGTTCTCCTGTCAGTTTTTCACGCGGACCTGATCGGACACTCCATTCACCTCTATGGAACGACTGATGTCAGCTGTGACATGTTCGCTGACATCCGCTGCGATCCGATCCAATCCGCCAAATCCAGACGGATGGAGGACCGTTTTTATCCGATCGTGGACAGTGCGGCTCTGTCAGGCCTGTCTCAGTGAGCAGAGATGGACCTGTCATCCACCTACTCAGCGGAGATCAACAGATCGATCCCACGCTAAGCTAGCGGAGTCCATCAAAATGGACGTGCCCTGTGTGAAAGGGGCCTAAAAAGTGTTGCATTGACCTTTTAGGCCTCATTCACATGTGTGCCTGGGGGGGGGGGGGGGGCGGGTGGTAAAACCTGCTAAGTGGTGTTGGGCCTGGAACTATGGAGGCCCCATTGGATGTGGGAGGTCAATGAACCACAGCGGAATGAACCCCTGGAGGACCCCTGGTTGAGAATGGCCGGCCTAGGCTGACACATTTTTTAACAATAATAACATACACACACAATAAGGGTCATAGCACAGAATGATACATTCAAGTTTATATTTTATTATAATCCACTAAAACTTTTATTCTCAGTTGTTCAGAATAGTTTTAATTTCAAAGGATTTTCTACAACAAAATATGAAGAAATACAAGTGCCTTTTGTTTAATGCTCGCTGAAAAATAAAAGTACATAGCTTTGCATGCTTTATTACCACTGACCTGAGACGTGAGCAGCCCCTACACCCGCGTCTAAGCCCCCAAAAACATCCTGGGCCTTTAATATCCTTTACTAAAGGTACATGCATATTGATACGTGATTTATTATTGTTATGGAAATGACATGAACAAAAGGCAAAGCAGCTAATGGGTCAGCATGGAAAAATACTTGTGCAGTGGCTGGACTTAACAGAATAGCCATAAAATCAAACAGGAGCACCACCCAACATTGATTTTTTTTAAATATTTTTTATATTTTGGTACGAGTGGATGAATCCTCATCAAGTCTGTACTTCTGTCCTGGACTACAGCAGGGGACCTTCTCCTTTGAGTAATCCTGTAAAAGGCACAGGACATAGAACTACTGTGCCATCCACCATAAGAATATATAGACAATGCACTAAGGCCGATGGTTTTGGCAACTTAGTTGGGAAAGCTAAGCTTGACCTTTCACAGTTGTATTAGGGGTCGAAGAAAGAAAACCTTTCTAGGACCTTTCTATTCATCTTAAAGCAGAACTATAGGCAAAACTTTTTTTTTGTTCATTTTGGATAGAGTATAAGGTTCTCCTGTATCCAAACATTATCGATTTAGCAACTCTACCTGCCAATTTTCCAACTTGGACAGGGCTGGAATGTGGCATCTGACAAGTTTATGGCTCTGCCGAAGATACACTCCAGTCTGTGAAAGGTAGAGAAGCACACAGAAAAATTATACCTACCACTCTCTCTGCTGCCTATTCACAGAAGCCTTTGTATTTTGTGAATGTGTTTACATATTACAAAGGCTCCTGTGAATGGGAATATCAGCTGCAGTGCCTCTACCCCTGAAGATGCCGAGGCCAGAAGGCCCAGCATCAGGCTCTCCGAACTATAGCTGTCTTCCAGAAGTTCTTAAACCTGTCAGATGTAAACAATAGAGATAAGTCCAGGAGGTGTCATGCACCTCATTAGACTTAACTCATAATGTGCTTTCACTTTTTATAAAGGAGCTGCATTTCTAGCTTTCAGCTTTAATGAATGATTAAGGTACATTTTACATAACGTACCAGGGGGATAATCTACTGTTTTGTTTTTTTTCATAAGGGAGATTTTCTTTCACTTCCTGATAGGCCCCTTTCACACTGGGGCGGTGAGCCGCGGTGACGGTAAAGCAGCGCTATATTTAGCGCTGCTTTACCGTCGTTTTCACCGCGGTTTTCGGCCGCTCGCGGTGCGGTTTTACCCCCCGCGAGCGGCCGAAAAAGGGTTAAACACCCCCCGCAGAGCGCCGCCGTAGCCGCGGTATTGCCGCGGTTTTACCGCGGTCTCCCATTGTAATCAATGGGAAGGAGCGGTATAGGAGCGGTGAACACACCGCTCCTATCCCGCTCCAAAGATGCTGCTAGCAGGACTTTTTTTGTCATCCTGCTAGCGCACCGCTCCAGTGTGAAAGCCCGCCGGCTTTCACACTGGAGTTAAAGGGGCCGGATTTTTTCATGCGGTGAACAGGCGCTATTTTTAGCGCTGCACCGCATGAAAAACGCCCCGGTGTGAAAGGGGCCTTATATAGACTTAACAGGAAGTAAGAGGATATCTTTCCAATGTCACAAGAACAAATGTACCTATTGGAAGATTTCCCCTCTACTTCTGTACTAGTGGCAACTCAAAATGTTGATTTACCCTCAACTTTTATTGCTGGTGACATTGGTTATTAAGGCAATAGAGAGAGCGAATCTCCCTAACAGGGACACAGACAGCGATAACAACCTGACAACAGTTTAAACCCCTCGCCACTCAATGCCCTACTCAATTTTTAAAAAAAAGCTTTGCCTTTAGCTATACTTTAATTTGCCTGCTACTAGTCTAAAGCTGGCCATACATTATACAATCTTGTACAATTTTCCTTTAGATTTACCAAAACCATAAAATATGAGGTCAGACCGAAACACCTTCAATTTGTATCAGGCAGGCCCTTGTACTCAGTAGTGTATTTAGGTTTTGTGCTGCCCTAGGCCTGACTAAACCCCGTGCACCCCCTAATTTAAATGTGACACATCCCTTCCTGTCAAGGCCACACCCCTTGCTGTTACCCGCCCTGAATTTTGCGAGTGGGGACACTAGTTCTGAGTGCCTGGGGGGGGGGGGCAACGGATTTCCTTAGTTTGCATAGATTTCCTCTCACTTCCTGTTTGACTGTGGGGCAGGAAGTGAAGGAAAATCTCTGCAATGGGACAGGGATGGTAAAAAATAAACAGCGTAAGCCGGCAGGGGGGTTCTTTCCACGCTGCCCCCCTGCAAAGTGCTGCCCTAGGCCTGGGCCTTGTCGGCCTAGGCCAGGATACAGCGTTGCTTGTACTACATAGTTGAAGGTAAATCCAAAGGAAACTGATTAAGAAAATTGTATGATGTATGGCTAGCTTAAGGCTGGTCATACATAAACTATTTTCTTGTACAATTTTCCTTTAGATTTACCAAAATCATATAGTAAGAGGTCAAACCTAAACACTTCCAATTTGTATGCAATCAGGCAGTCCCTTGCACTACATACTGTAGTTAAGGGTAAAGCTGGCCATACATAGATTATCTGCAGATTTTCTATGGTTAGATGAAAAAAGTGCAACAGATTTCTGCATGTTCGCTAAACTGTGTGGATGGAGGAATCTCCCACTTTTTCCATCTAACCATAGAAAATCTGCAGATAATCTATAGGTGTATGGCCAGCTTAAATCTAAAGGAAATTGAATTAGAAAATTGTATAATGTATGGCCAAGCTTTACTCATTTTAAAGGTACAAGCTCCTGGGCTGTCACGCTTATCCTTGAAACAAGTATTCAGCCAATTAAATCAGAACTCACTTTTAAAATACTTGTCTTGGGCTAGTGACTCTTTGAGCGTTGGATACATATGAAAGCGCCAGGGCTTGCACATTCAAAACAAGCTGGCAATGGCAGATCCCACAATTCTACCTTGATAGGTTCCATTAATGATTACTTGCAGGTAAAAATGGCCATTTAGTGCATGAAACAATTCTTGATTTAAAGGCCACCGACAAATGCTTCAGTGACATCAGTGCACAGTGGAGGAGCAAGGCAGAAGAGACTGCAGTGCAGATATTAAATGGCTCCTTCTCTGCGATGTTGTAATTAGTTATTGCATACTGCCACTTCAGACGCAGGACTGCTATATGCCCCATCTGATCTGCATAAACCTTTTAAAACAAACCCATATTTTGGCTAAAACTATTTCATTTAAAGGAGAACTCTAGACAAAGCCCACCATTCAGTAACAACAATGAAATATGAATTGCTGTTTGAGCTGAATGCAAGGCTTAGAAGTTGGGTGTCCAACCTGCGGCCCTCCAGCTGTTGTGGAAATACAGGACCCATGAGGCATTGTAAGGAAAGTCCCATGAGGCTTTGCAAGGCTGACCGTTGCACGCAAGCTCCTGAAGGCAGAGGCACGATGAGAGTTGTAGTTCTGCAACAGCTGGAGGGCCCCAGGTTGGACACCCATGGCTTAGAAAGTAATGTACCTCTTTCTCAGAAAAAACAGCCATTCCGCTCAATGAAATTCTACCCATTGGTAGGCTCCAATCCAGAAAGAGCACAAACACAGCTGATGGAAAGTCATATTAAAAGGAAACTGATACTTGGAACAGTTTGGCTTGGTGGCAGGCAGCTTGCTCTTTCCTTTGGCACACTCACCAGTTGTCCCAAGCCTGCACTGACCACCCCAAAAATCTCTAAGGTTATTGGTGTTCTGGAAGTCTATAAAAACTGCCTATCCCCCTGAAAGCATTAAGGCTCTTATATCTGCCCATTAAAACGGAGCACTCTCTGATGTTTAGGGCAGGAGGAATGTACAGGATCTGTATGAAGGGACCACATCATGCCCTATACTGAACTAGAGTCGTTTCGCTAGTTGTATCCCTCATTATGCAACATGCCTCAGCCTCTTTCAACATTAAAGCTGGTACCAGGGTTGCCAACCGCCAGTAAATTTACTGACAGTTTGTAAAAATCTGAGATTTTTTTACAACTGCCAGTAAATATCAGGAGCTGATAATTTCATGCTGTGTTGACTTTTTAAGTGTAAATCAAGAAAATTACTTTGTTATAGGTATTGTCAGTATTTCCATATCATGTTTATACTGTTCTAATATTCACTGTGTTAGTTTTCAATAGGAGTTCTGTAATTTCTCAGGTTGCCAGTAAAAAATGTGCTCCGCCAGTAAATTTTCCACATTTTGTCAGTAAAAAATGCTGCGGGAGGTTGGCAACCCTGGCTGGTACTTATGTGCAGTCTAAGGCCTGGTTCACACCTGTGTATTTTTTAGCGCATTTTCAGTTTTGCAGAAACACTCTACAATCCATTTAACATGGTTTCCTATGGATGTAGTTCACATCTGTGCATTTTATGGAAAGGGCCAGGGACTTTCTTCTGGTTTTTGGTTCCATAGACTTCAATGGATTATGTGTATTGAAAAGTGCAAACTGCATCCGGAATATGCAAACTGCAACCTGCATAGGTGTGAACCAGGCCTTAGGGCCAGTTTATACCAGATGCAGTCCCGTGCGCTTTTTTTCTGCACTAAAAATGCATGCACAGTGTTTTCCATGTATTCCAATGGCTCTAGTTCACACCATGCAGTCAGTTTCTGCTGTAGAAACTGACCGGAAACTGACTGCATGGTGTGAACTAGAGCCATTGGAATACATGGAAAACACTGTGCATGCATTTTGTGCAGAAAAAAACCGCACAGAACTGCATCTGGTGTGAACTAGCACTTAAAAAGAGTCCATCTGAATTGGGCTCAAGCAGGAATCTCAGTATTACCTCTTATTATTATAACTGTGCAGAATTATATTTTCTCCTAAATTTAGCTTTGCTTACTTTGTGTCGGAAACAATAGCCGACCTGTCAACTGCCTGACCAGCCATAATGCACACTCAGATGATAGAAGACCAGGTCAGACAATTGATACGTCAGACTTCAGGTGACCTCTGACTTTTGAAAAGTGGTATGTGATACTGCGCCACGAAGTGTACAGAACAGGAAATGTTAGGGTGTAATACGTATAGAAAATAAAATTGAAGGTATTCAAAGAGGAATTGCTGCCTCTACATATTACTGCCACCTAGGTGGAGCAAAGGAAATTAGTAGAAAGGTGTAGATATGGCGCTATTCCTCTGATTGAATAATAGGAAAACAAATAATATAGACCAGTGATAAAGCCCTATACCTACAGAGAAGTTCTTGTGAAAATTTTTTTTTTAAAAAGTTGAGAAACTGAGCCGAAAGTTCGGCCCCCTTCTCCTTCCCCCCCGCAGCCGGACCTCTTGACCATACATGGAGCAAATTTTATCCACGTCCTGGTGAACTGGCCAAAATTCAAGCTGTGGGTGGGCCCTGTTGTCACTCCACTCTCCTTTAATCTGAAAATTGAAAGTGCCAGGAAGAGAACTGTTGGTCGAAGATTGGCAGCAGCCAATTAGGTGCAGCCACTGTTGGCGTATTCTTATAGCCGTGGGTGCCAGCTATTAGAATACAAAGCCGGCAATTGGAGATTCAATTATCTGCACTGTTTAGCCTGTGGGGCTAAATGGGAGAAATCTTAAGCAAGCCATACATTGCTATTTTCTTTCCTTCCCTGTGGAAAAGAAAATTACTTGATTCCCCCATCAACACTGACTAGAATCCCTCTCACAGCTCTATTGAGCCTTCCTTGCTTGCAGAACGCAAAGCTGGCGGAACTAATTGTTCGGGAAAAACCTGACAGGCTGGTGCCTATACATGGATCGAAATTTGACCTGTCCATGGTAAACCATACGAATTTCGATCCTAGTATGGCTGGCTTAAGAGTGTCTGTTATTCACAAATGAATTATATACAATTTAGATACTTAAAGTGGAGCCCCACCCAAAAGGGGAAGTTTCGATTATTTGCCCCCCCCCCCCTCCGCTACCACATTTGGCACCTTTTGGGGGAGGGGTGAGTACCTGGTTTTGACAGGTACCCGCTCCCATTTCCGTCTCTCTTCGCTGTGGCGAAGTGAGTCGGAAGTTCGGCCCCCTCCTCCTTTCCCCGCAGCCGGCCAATTGAGAAAGCGCAGCGTGATTTCTGCAAGGCTTCGCTGCTGGTTTCCCTCAGCCAAGATGGCGGTGGCAGCACCCCGAAAGTCGATTCAAGAATCGGCCCCATTGAGGAGACCTCTGGAGTCCCTCAGCCAAGATGGCAGCAGCAGCACCCCAAAAAGCTGATTCAAGAATCGGCCCCGTTGAGGACACTGCTGGAGTCCGTCAGTTAAGATGGCAATGGTAGCACCTGAAAGCCAATTCAAAATTCAGCCCCGGTGAGGACACTATTTTTTGGGGGGGGGGGGGGGCAGAATTTCTCTTTGAAGTCTCATTGTTCCCATCAAATAATATGCAGTTTTGGGGCTGCAAGAGTTATAGCGCATGACACTCAATTGTGCTAATTTATACCCCTTCCTTTTAGGAACGGTGACTGGCTGTAGGTTTTTGCTGAGATTGTGATCTCCCTACAGTTCTAAATCCAATACAGACAACCCAATGGACTGGCCACACAGCAAATGAGCAACAGAATAGAATTTTCTGATCCGTTGCACATGAGCTCTGTTTTTCCCCTCTGTTCTCATGTGATGGGAGAGGAGCAGCTGTAAATATCAAAAAGTAAGCGTGGACCCCCATATGCATTGTGTTTGGGCTTGGAGTTCTCTGACTTTTTTTAGGGTGTCAACAAAGGACCTGTTGCATGGTCATAGTATAATGTAATGGCTGGGGTACTTTAGATTTAGATAGATAGATTACTTTAAGATGCTAATAACATACTCATTTATACTAAAGCATCGTCTACCATACACATCTGACTATACCCATGATCTCTATACACACAGCCTGTTCCCCTGGGAAAGGATTAGATGCTTCCTATAAACCACAAACACAAAGTGGGAGCTTATGGTGCTGTCTGCTAACCGAAAACATATAATGTAACAATGGATAACACGTTGCTATTAAATCATCATAAGCTTATGTAGAACTCAGTAATAAATAGTTAGCACAAGACTCTTTTACCAAGCAAAAAGGTTATTCATTCCTAGTGCATGAATATTATGATTTCTTTTGTGACAATAGGTGAAATCAAACAATAGCAAATTCTGTACATGACATTTCTCCAAAATCATAAAGCCCCAAATTATATCAGCGACAGCAGCACAGTGCACAAAGGTCATTGTATACCTATTTTACATGAAAGGTAAGTCCATTTTCAATGAGGATTGAGTCCCATGTAGAAAAAATAATTATGAAAAGTTATGTTTCCTATAGCAACCAATCAGATTCTTTCTTTCTTTTTTTTGTAACCTGCATTAGCAAAATAACAGCTAATGGGTGAATAGCGGCCAACACAGACACGTTCCCCTTTCAAATACTTTTTTTTTTTTTTTTTTGTAAGGCCTACAGAGTTAATGTTGAGCATACAAGCAACCCTTTTGAAGCATAAGGCATTATTCTTACTAATAAAGACCTAGTAACTATTTCCATTGAATGGCAGATTCAATATAAAATGCCTGACTCCTTTAACAGCTTTAACAAGATGATTTGAATTCCAGACATAGGAGTTCAGCTCTGTATTCATTAATACATCCTTAAATGCAAGCCATGTAAATAACTTAATTTGACTTTGAATTAGCCTCTTCCAGTCTCTGCACAGCAGAGCTCTAAAGCCCCATACACACGGTCGGATTTTCCCATGGATTCTGTCCTATCTGACAATGTTGTCGGAAAATCCGACCGTGTGTAGGCACCATCGGACAGTGTACGTCGGATTGTCCGACGGACAAAGTCCTATCTCCTGCTGGATAGATTTTTCGACAACAAAGTCCGATCACACCAAATCCGATCGTGTGTATCGAATTCCGACGGACAAAGTGCTACGCATGCTCAGATCACATTACAAGACCAAAGCTATTGGCTATGCTACTAGCCTCTACGTAGTCCCGTCGTAGGCAACAAACGTCACCACGTTCAGAATGATCGGATTTTCCGACAACTTTGTCCGACCGTGTGTACGCAACACCAACATCGGACAAAGTACGACGGACAGGATCCGACGGACCTGGTCCTCGGATAATCCGCGCGTGTGTATGGGGCTTTAGGGGGAGAGGGAGAAGCAGCACAAATGGCCAGTCAGCTTGCAGACAGGTGTAGTCTGCTTTCTGGTGGCGCTCAACCGCAGCGATATTGCAGAGGGAGAGAAAGTCAGGAGGAACTTTGTTCCTCTATGGTTTCCTGGGTCACAAGGGGCAGCTATCCGATTGGATGCTGGCACCTCATGCGGCTCTAGAGACCATCTTGGGTCAGGTAGAGTCTATTTAACCGTTAGCCGACCAGCCGCTGCAGTTATATTGAGGCAGGTTTGCAGGGCTGCGCAAATCGCTATAGCCATACGTCGCTTCTTTATGAAGTCACAGCAGGCGCGCGCTCACACGCCAGAGCTGATGCGCGTGCCCAGCAGGCACGATGACCGCTGGGCACCCACGATCGCTCGTGACAGAGTGAGAACCGGGATCTGTGTGTGTAAACATACAAATCCCGGTTCTCTCAGGGGAGAGGAGACAGATTGTGTGTTCATATTAAGCATGAACACCAATCTCTCTCCTCCTCCAGTCAGTCCCAGCCCCCCCCCCCACAGTTAGAACATACATAGGGAACACAGTTAACCCTTTGTTTGCCCCCTAGTGTTAACCCCCTTCTCTGCCAGTGACATTTATACAGTAATCAATTGCTATTTTTAGCTCTGATCGCTGTATAAATGTCACTGGTCCCAAAATAGTGTCAAAAGTGTCCGATCTCTCTGCTGCAATGTCATAGTCCTGATAAAAATCGCAGATCGCCGATATTACTAGTAAAAAAAAATACTAATAAAAAAGGTGACATATCGATCCCCTACTTTGTGGACGCTATAACTTTTGCGCAAACCAATCAATATACGCTTATTGCGTTTTTTTTTTTTTAATTGGGATATTTATTATAGCAAAAACTACAATATATTGTGTTTTTTCAAAATTGTCGCTTTTTTTTTGTTTATAGCGCAAAAAAAAAAAAAAAAATAAAAGCCACCAAAAGAAAGCTCTATTTGTGGGGAAAAAAAGGACATAATTCATTTTTGGGTACAACGTCGCACGACCGCGCAATTGTCAGTTAAATCGACACAGTGATGTATCGCAAAAATGGCCTGGTCAGGAAGGGGGCAAATCTTTCCGGGGCTGAAGTGGTTAAGATCCTGGCTCCCGGGCTTGGTATGCATTTTGTGTCTGGCTAGAGTAGGGTCAGGACACCTTTTTGGACACCAGCACTCTCAACCTGTGGAGAGGATAGTGTTGGATGAACTAGCAGATTTCGATTGAGTTGACTAAGAAATTAAACAGGAAACAAAAATCTAAAAAAGAAAACTAATGCAGCCACCACATCTAAAAATTGGTAATCTCCAATATAATCGTTTTTGGGTTTAATACTACTTTAAGGTATAGCCAATCAAACTAATGACCGCCTAGACCAGACACAAGCAAGGTGAAATGTATTAAAGGACACCTGGAATTAGAAAAAAAAACTAGTTTCCTGGCTGTCATCTTACTTCCACACTTTAAGTCCCTGATATGGAACAAGTATGTAGATAAGGGTCTCCAGCTTTAGCTATATTTTTATTCTACATGCTGGTTCTGGATCAGTGACTCAAAAAGCATTGAAGTTGTTGAAACAAAACAGTCAGGCAACTAGCATTTTCAGAAGTAGGTCAGGAATGGCTACCCCCATATTTCTTAAATGATGGATTTATCCTGGGAATTTTACCCCGTCATGTTGGCAAGTACGAAAGGATTGTCTGCACCTTCTGGAGATAATAATATTGCAAAACACATTGTGCTATAAGAATCCAGGGCGGCTGTTTATTAATGATACCCAGGATTAGGGTTGGTGTCATGTGACATTGTGCTGATTTTGCTCAGCTATATGTCTCTGACACTTCTGCAAAAAGGAATTAGACTTTATCGCCACCTACAGACAAAGTAGGGTTACTGCAAGTTCCTTAAAAGAAATCTGTTTTGAGAAAGATATGGGGGCAGATATTGCTGGCCTACTTATGAAAATGCTAGTGGCCTGGATGTTTTGCTTACCACCTTGCAGTCATTATTTCCTGAGCAGTTGCTCAGTTGAGTTAAAGCGGTATTAAACCCAAAACCAAAAATGTAATATATTGCAGTTTACCAATCATTCGATATGGTGGCTTTTTCCCCCTCTGTTTTCACCCGGTGATCGGGCCAGTAGTACTCCTTCTGTATTAGAGTTCCCCCACTCCGGATGAAGGATCATAGGGGTGACTTTGGTCAGCAGCATGGAAGGAAGCAGGAAGCCTAACGGTGAAACACGTTGACGCACAAGGGTTCACTGTATACTCTGTATTATTTTGTATGATGATTTTTAAATTTTGAATGTTCTATTCATGTTATGTATTTTTCAATAAAACATTGTTATTTTTCTATACCTCATTATTGTTTCTTATGCCTTAAAAGTCTGACCTAGGGATACCTAGCAAGTATCCCTTTTCTTTGTATTCCAGATCAACATTCTTTGCAAACATTCTGCAAGTCTGTTGCAAGGTCTGGTTCAGTTATGTTGTGCAATAGTCCTCCCAACACAGGGGTCGCTGGCCAGTACAGCCAGGAGACACATCTAACCAAGCAGATCTGTGCTTGGTTAGATGGTGTGAATGGCAGGGGAGATATTGAGGTCTATTAGACCCCTATTGTCTCCAAAAAGAGTACCCGTCACCTGCCCAATGCCCTTTATTAACCCCTTGTGATAGAAATCACGTAAAAAAAAAAAAAAGAAAATGATAACAAAAATACATTAAAATAAAAAAAAATTGCCAAAAACCCCATTGCTTGTGCAAACGCAAGCCCATGGTGCGTACGTGCATGTAAACCGCGGTTGCACCACACATGTGACATATCGCCACGAACGCCAGAGTGAGAACAATAATTCTAGTACAAGAGCTCCTAGTTAACTCTAAATTGATGAGCTGTAACGGCATTTAAAGCGTCAACTATAGTGAATTTTGGGCACCGTCGTTTTTAGCGATATCGCGGGCACACGCAATTTTAAAACACGGAATGTTAGGTATCTATTAACTTGACGCAACCTCATCTCTTTTACATTTTTACCAAAAATTTGTATTATATGCTGTGGTTTTGCACTAACATTTATTTTAGTATATTTTTTTTTTCCCAGAAAATTTGCATTCAATAAACAGCAAATATCACGTTAAACAAAAACTTGCAATGGTCACCTTTTTATCCTGCAGGGCCTCTGATTTCAGAAAATATATATAACGTTCTGGGGGTTTATGCAATTTTATTTCCAAAAATTTTGATTTTTACATGTATGCAACAAGGAACAAAAAATTGGTCTGGAGCCGAACTGGATAATCATTGCTTCCTAGGAGCTTCACCTACATGTGGAGATCTTGGGGGTGAGAAGTCGAGGGCATACCTACATTGTGGGCATACCTACATCGAGGGCATACCTACATCGAGGGCATTCCTACATCGAGGGCATTCCTACATCGAGGGCATTCCTACATCGAGGGCATTCCTACATTATATTTGTGGGGTAATTCAAAGCCTTCCTGTATTACAGCTGTGGTTTCAATTCATGTTATACGTTCTGGCCTCCATGGACAAATGATTTTGAGTTTTGCTCTAAAACTGGATTGACATTTGTTTTCTATGGTTATCTAAACTGTATGTTTTGCTGCAGGATGCAATAAAACTTATAAATAAAAATAAAAAATCAATGGTTTAAATAAAAAGAAAAAGATAGATTATGTTCAATAACTGGAGCAGCAAAGAGTAGATGAAAATCCCACAGGTGGGTAGCAAAGGGGTCCCTCTGGCCCAGTACCCCGCTGCTACCACGACAACTGTGTACTTGAATAAAATTAAGTTTGTTCGCAAAATAATCTGAAGACTGATTGGTTGCTTTAGGCAAAACACTCATATTTTCTTTCAGACACACCACATGAGTCTCACTGTCATTCTTCTGATCATTTGCTTTAGGCTCCTTTCACACTTGTGGGACTTTTCCTGTGACTTCGGACCTCAGAGTCGCATGACAAATCGTACCACATGATTCCCAATGATAACCATTCATATCTGTGCGACTTCAAGTCGCACCGACTCCAAAGTAGTCCCTGTAATACTTTGGTTCAGCTTTGATGCGAGTTGAGGTCCATAGACCTCAAGTTTACACAGGCATTCCCCAAAATCGTGGCAAAATCTGGCAACTTTCAAGTAGCGGCAGTGTGAAAGGGGCCTAAGACAACCCAGGCACGCTTTTCCAGGCTAAGCCCTTTGTCCTCCTAGTTCTGTAACGCCAGCAGCCTTCTTCAATATTCTGGTCTGAACCAATGCTCACTCTCCCGCATTCTTTTACTTTGCAGTGATCTCACTGTCATCAGTAGTCCTATAGCCCAATGGGGCCTCGACCTTCGGGAAACTGCAAGCTCCACTGTTATGACTGTCAGTACTAGCTTTAGGGCTATCATTCTGGTCCAAAGGCATCAGTATTTTCTGAATCATCGAAACTGAAAAAGTATACAGATCAGGCGTTCTGACTTTTCTGATCTGCATGCTTGTTCCAGGACAGTGTCCCAGAATATACTGATGGTAGTTGGCCAGGCAAGTCAGCAATGACACATATTTCACTCAGTATAGGTTTACTTTAAAGCCCAACTCCGGGAAAGTAAAAATCCTCCTTTGCAGGGGGGGCTACCCCCAGCACTGCAAGGGTTAAATGCTTGGTTACGTCTAGGGGATGGAAAAAGCCTATTTACTTACCCGATCCTCCGCTCCCCCGGCAGACAGCGCTTCCTTATGCTCCAGCAGTGGACTGTTCCTTGGCATCCTTAATGGGCCCTGCATCAGTTTTAATTACATCAGAGGTGTTTGACCACCAGATCATAGGGAAGAAGAGGCTGCATGAACCAGTCTTGCAGCTCGGAGGAGCCTGCAGGAGTGGAGGAACAGGTAAGTAAAGCTGCTGTGCTCGGTCCTCTAAGGCCCCTTTCACACTTCAATCGCATCGGATGTCTATAACACAACTTTGATGCATAACTTTAAGCAATGCCTGTGTAATCTTGAGGTCTATGAACCTCAAGTCGGACCAAAGTTGTGCAGGGACTACTTTTGACGTTGCTGCATCTTGAAGTCGCACAGATATGAATGGTACGCTTTGGAAATCATGGGGTACGACTTGTCAAGCAACTTTGAAGTCCCAAGTCGCAGGACAAGTAGTACAAGTGTGAAAGGGGCCTAAATTTAAACAAGATTCAACCCTTGCAGTATAGGGGCAGCCCCACCACCAGGAAGGATTTTTACTTTCCCCGGAGTTACAGGATATGGTCATGAGAGAACTACATAGCCTGCAACTGCTCACTTACATCAGAAAATGTATGTTGCTTGTCATCTCTGGCCTTAGTAATTTCATCAAGTCACTGACCTGAAATAAGCAGCAGATGAAAGAAGAGCGAAGTAAGAACTCCAGGTGACAGTGACACAGAAAGGATCACCCAGACAGCAAAGTAACTAGAGTTTTCAAAAAAAGATCCACAATGGCAGCCTATGTATATCACTTATGGCAGGTTTCCTTTAGGATAACAATGTTTTCACACAACCCTAACATCCCCCGACCATCATCCTTATCTTTTTCTGCACAGAGGACCTGTCTAATGCAAGACTGCAGGAAGACACCATTTCCACTAAGGTGTATGGAGAAAAGCCTGCTCATGTGCAGGGCAGCTTGAAGGTGGATGAGATCGTTGCCTGGTGTAAACCATGACTACTCGTATTAGTCACCCACTGATGGGAGGTACACTATATGGTCAAAAGTATTGGGAGGCCTGCCTTTACACGCACATGAACTTTTTAATGGCATCCCAGTCTTGGTCCGTAGGGTTCAATATTGAGTTGGCCCACCCTTTGCAGCTATAACAGCTTCAACTCTTCTGGGAAGATTGTCCACAAGGTTTAGGAGTGTGTCTGTGGGAATGTTTGACCATTCTTCCAGAAGCGCATTTGTGAGGTCAGGCACAGTTGTGGACGAGAAGGCCTGGCTTGCAGTATTCGCTCTAATTCATCGCAAGGGTGTTCTATCGGGTTGAGGTCAGGACTCTTTGCAGGCCAGTTCCTCCACCCCAAACTCGCTCATTCATGTCTTTATGGACCTTGCCATGGTCAAAATCATTTGGTGGAGGGGGGGGATTAGGGTGTGGGGTTGTTTTTCAGAGTTTGGGCTTGGCCCCTTAGTTACAGTCAAGGGAACACTTAAGGCAATAGCATACCAAAACATTTTGGACAATTTCATGCTCCTAACTTTGTGGGAACAGTTTGGGGATGGCCCTTTTCTGTTCCAACATGACTGCGCACCAGTGCACAAAGCAAGGTCCAAAAAGACATGGATGAGCGAGTTTGGGGTGGAGGAACTTGACTGGCCTGCATAGAGTCCTGACCTTAACCCGACAGAACACCTTTGGGATGAAATAAAGTGGAGACTGCGAGCCAAGCCTTCTTGCCCAACAACAGTGCCTGACCTCACAAATGCGCTTCTGGAAGAATGGTCAAACATTCCCATAGACACAATTCTAAACCCAATGGACAGCCTTCCCATAAGAGTTGAAGCTCTTATAGCGGCAATGGGTGGGCCAACTCAATATTGAACTCTACGGACTAAGACTGAGATGCCATTAAAGTTCATGTGCGTGTAAAGGCAGGTGTCACAATACTTTTGGCAATATAGTGTATGTTAAAGGGGTATACATAGCTTGGTGGGAACCAGTAGAGGTCGTTATGGCTAAGTTATGTGAAAGTATTGTTATCCTTTAACTAACAGCTTAAAACAGTTGGAGAAGTCAGTTTATACACACAGGAACTCCTGCTTAGTCAAATGATTATGAAGAATAAAAATTCAGTAATTTCAAACAAGCTGCGTCTACAAGACAAATAGCCAGAATGTTCACAACTGTCCTGGCTATAATGGAACCTAGACATGGATCAGGCTACTAGACATGTCACTGCCAGCAGATTCTATATCTAAGGCATTACATTTGCACAGTTTAACGTCCGCTGTACCAGGGCATTCTGCTAGAGTGAGTCTATATAGAACTTTTATCAAAAACCCGCTTGATGATTGATAAAAAGCCTCATTGCTTTCTAAACAGCACCAGACATTAGGGTGGAAACAGCCTATACATATATACGGTGCTCATATTTGTACTCAAGGGGGTGTAGATGAAAGTCTAACAGAAGTATCAGCTTAATGTGGGCCTTCAGATTTAGAGAAAATATGTGGCCAGGGAAATGGGTAGGGAAAGCAAACATTGCCATTTGTACATTATGATTATTATTATATTTTTTTTAGAAAGTTGGCTTATGTGCCCATTCTCACTTTCCAGTAATGTCCTTCTTCCCAAACTACAAATCACCTTTTTCGTATATGGTTTCTGTAAGGGGAATTAATGTGGTAGATAGGTGTCACACCAATGTTTTGAGGTGCTGAACACAGACAGTTGAGCCATTTCCGTCTCTGGAAAACCACCACTGGCACATATTCCTCTACTCCATTGCATGTATGACTATAGTACAGGTGCTTTCCGATTGAGCATGTAAAAAATGGTTTGTGGACAAAACATTTTGAGGAAGCAGTCAATGTGGGCGTGACTTTATCTCTATTAAATTACGCCATGACACTTCAGTTAAAGCTAAATATACACCCCCTTGAATATCATCATATTAAAAAGACCACTCTATCCCTAGATGAATTGCTCCCTGGAATATGCCATCTTAAAAGACCTGCCCTGCATCCCTGGGAACAGCTCAAGTCTAGGGAGCCAAGGAATTTAGTCCAGTATAGGGCCCTATTTAGATAACATGGTACTCTTGGAACACCTGAATGGTAATGTCCTTTATTCAAGCTCTGCCCCTTCTGTCGAGTAATTTTTTTGTAAAATGCAGCATGCAAGGTCAGCATGCAGTCTGACTTTTTTAGCTGGAAAGATCACCAAACAATGGAAAAAAAATGCTTTTCTAGAATGCATTAAGCCACATATGTCAAACACAAGGCCCGTGGGTTGAATGCAGCCCTCACACCCAGTTTTGCAGCATGAACTCCATTTCACGGCCTCCGGCTCTCACCCTCCACTCCTGCTCCCCGCTGTCACTTGTAAACACAGAGCCCTTCTGTGTTTACAAGGGTTAGATTTTCTCTCAGTGGCTCCCGGATCTAACAGATTCCTGCACACATTCACAGGGACATATCTCCAGAATCTGAGAGAGAGAAAAAACAAACTCCCTAGAGCTGAGCCAGGTAGGAGAGAGAAATGTGAGGAGGCTTTGTGTGGGGGGGGGGGGGGCTATTTGGGGTTGCACACATTTAGTGCACCCCTAATCCCTGGACTCTACATAGCACACCTCTGAACTCTGCATACTGTGCATAGGGCACCCCTGGAACTGCACTCTGTAGGTAACGCACTCCTGAACCCTGCACTCTGTACAAAATGCACTCCTAAACCCTGCACTCTATACGTAGCGCACCCTAGATACCACTGGCTCTTTGAGGACAAACATACTGCTGATGCGGGCCGCAATAAAATTGAGTTTGACCCCCCCCCCCCCTGCACTAAGCTTTTGACCCCTCTCAACATCCCCTGTACCCCATTCCCTCTACAGTTTTGACGCTAAACTTGGAAATCAATGAACCAAATTAGATAGAGGGAAATTGTAAATTTTGAGGCTTGGTGCCACCCCCTTTAATGCTTCTGTTCTAGGACTAGCCCACAAGTGTCTTTATGGAAAAATACAGTCCATTTCCATCATCCTTGCCCTAAAAAAGGCACTGATGAAATTATTAACTACAATCTTAATATCAGAACCATAACCCAGGTAAAGGTTCACCTTCTACTCAAGGTTATACATTGTGCCCACATATGCAGCTTGTAGAACTAGGAAATGTTGCTTCAGTTTTAAAGAAATTATGTCAATGTACTGTTGAAGATGTTGACTACAACAAGGGCAAGGATGGCTTACAAAGGGGAGTGCCTAGCAGTTCAGTAGCATTCCCTAGCTCCTAGCATTTGAGCTTTCCCAGGGAAGACAGAGTGACGTTTTAAAGATGGCAATATAACCCAAAGAAGCATTTAATGCAAAGGTATAAAGGGTCCTTTAATTATGACCACCCTGTATATGTAGTCAGTGTCGGACTGGGGTATACATTGCCCACCAAGCACCAACCTTAAAATAAAAAATAATATATTTTTGCAATATAGATATTTTAAATCATAAATACACACTAATCTAAATTATGAATGCATTTATTCGTCACCCTCTTGTTTGAAAAGCAACAAAATATACTTTTAAAAAATATTTTCCTTGTGTCAAATGCATTGTAGGGGTGCATATATATATATAGCCAAGGTCCACTAAAGGATCCTCTGGTAGGTTTTTTGGCCAGTCCGACACTGTATATAGTATTAAATAGCAAACTACCATATCATCTTACTATAAAATAAACTATTCCGTAATTCTATATATATATATATATAAAAAGCCACTAGTTTATGTGGTTGTGGCCTTTGGTACATGAGAGATGTCACAGTTCTCTCAGTGCCACGATTTGTATCTTACTGCATGCCTTCTGAGTGTTTTTGAAGTTCAATGTCCTCTACCTTTGCTTTAATGAACCCATTACTGCTGATCCCCACGGTATTATCTTTCATCCAAAAAAGCTGTATCATAAGATGGCTCCTGATACAAAAGATAACGTAAACTACAAAACTAGGAGCCAAAAGTCTGAGAAGCGTGTTATTTCTGAAAACAAATCTTACATGAGGTCATCCAAAAGATTTGGACTGGCAACCCAATCAAGAGTCCTGGGTTCTGAAGCTGCCATGATCATGCACATGAATTGCTTGCCAGTCCTTCTATCAATGGGGTAGATGGTCGTGGGTGTAAATCTTTTATTGTTCTCCACAAACTCACACAGCTGCTGGTAGATCTTAGGATACTCGTGGCGTAGGAAGACCCCCCTGATCCTTAGTTCCCTCTGGATATGTATAAAACAAACTTCCCTGGCTTTCCTACCCTCCTCCCCATCTTTATCCAAATCAGCGGTTCCAGGAGGTGGAGTAAGTATAAGGGTCTCCATGTCCTTTTCCTTTTTTGTGATCTTCCTCTCTGGACTAGAAGAGGCTAAGGCTATTTTGGCATACTTGCGGATGGTGGGTACATGGTGGGCTCTGGACGACAGCCGGTCCTGGCCACTTTGTCCCACAGCCACAGTTACATTCAACAGGAAACATTCCTCAGGGTCATACTGATTGCCAGCTATTTGCAATTCCTTGGCATGTTCTCCGAGGTTATCCGAGTAGCTCTCAAGTTCCCTCAGAGACAGATAGGTGGGAGACATGAGCAGGCCCTCCAGTCCTAACTGAAGAAAATTATCTGCAGATCCTGGATTGGGGAAGCCAAGAAAAAGCACCCCCCTTCCTCTGGACAGATAGCCCACCTTGGCAATTCGAGAGAAGGCTTTGTGGACCTCAGTGTTCTCTCTGCAAAATTTGATCACATGTCGACAAACACTTCCCATACGCCCATAGATGCAATTTTCTTTATGTATATCCCAGTCCTCTCGTCGGCAGTTACGGGAACAGTAGTAGGTGTAGCAGCTATGGCAAGACTTAAAGTAGAGGCAAGCATTAAACATAGTTTCAGTGCGTCTGCACTTGGCATTAGAACAGGTTAATAGGTCATCTTCGTCGGCACTGAGATCTGGTGAACAGTCCTCTAAGGGCTTATGAGGACTTGACACTGGCACCTCAGGGAAAGCACCCCTTCGCTGACCTCTGTGGGACTCAGGGAAGGTGGGAGTTGGCTGTTCTTTAAGGGGGTGGTTTTGAAGAAGATGAGACATCTGCCCATAGGACTCTGGTTTTCTTGGTATCCCTATCATGTCTTCCTTAATAAGCTTCCTCAGCTGATCAGCCAATGCGTCTGTTTCACTAGGACGACGGCTTGATGGTGGTTTATAATCTATCACTAGATCAGCAATTAGTTCATCAAGTTGCTCCAGGCTGCGGTGACGGGAAGACCTGCTTGTCATCTTCTCTTTGGTAGGGTAGGGGACATGTGTTGGATAGGGGGGTGGAGAGACTCCTGAATCTATCACATCCCAGCTAGCGGAGCGCCGCTCATTTCTTCCCACTCCGTTCGCTCTCAAGTCATTGTCTGTAATGGTAATCTCTGGGGTAACAAACCAAGATCGGCCCATGGTGTACCTCCCAGTGCCGCCATCTGTATGGACTTTCTCCAAAATAGAGTTCTCTGAGAGTGAGAGGGCAGCATAGCGCTTGGGAGAGCAGGAAAGATTAACAACCACAGGCTGGCGTCTATCATCTGGCGATAAGGCACATCGTTCACGGCACAACAGGTTTTCATAGCTGCGACCTCGTGAAAGTGGGTCTTCTTTGCGCCCACCAGTGTTTAAAATGTTATCCCAAGACCTGGAATAGTTTCTGGAATCAGTCCCAAGTCTTTGCTGGTTCATGCTGTAAGAAGCATGCCAAGATGATAACATTGCTTCTCTACTTGCTGTTTGTGTGGGAAATGGTGGCATTTGAATGGTTTGGTAAGATATCGGACTCTGATCAGGAAAGTACCATTCACTGAATTGAAGAGGCTGCTGAGTAGTTCTGGGATATGGATATGTCCTAGGTAGTGCTTCCCTTTCAGAATATTTTGCAATATCCTCAGAGTAATAAAGTTTTGACGATGTACTCTGGAGTGGATAAGACCGCGTGTCTTCATTATAAAGACTTTTGGCTTGGGCAGTACGAGGAGGGTAAAAACGGGGATCATCACTATAAAACGTCCTTACTGAAGCTTCCTGGATAGGATATGTTCTAGGGTCTTCTATATAATAGGCTCTGGGTTGCACAATGGGATTTTCTTCATAATATGGGTGTGTGGGAACCCCAGGTTCAGGATAAGGACGAGGATAATATCCCCTTGGTTTAACAGGGATTTGGCTAAAGTTACCATCTTCCTCAGTGTAAAAGTAAGCAGTGGGGATGGTGGGGCTGACATATTGTCCACAGTCCCGGGTACTGTACTGTGAAAAATCCCTTGGTGAAGCAACACTTTGGTATGGGATTCCTCGCACATCAGTTCCATACATTTCCTGCCCTGGAGTGCAAGCATAGTGGGTCATTCTTGGATCAACACTGTAGGAATCACTAGGTGTGGGTGTGCGAGACACTGACATCAGTCTTGCATTTGGCACTGCTAAGCTCCTAGGGGTGCCTGGCTGCCTTGTATAATGCTGCGCCTCCCCCCAAGCCTGGTTGGGTTTGGAAGCATGAGCGGCATGCTGAATAACTGCATCATCAGGCTTTATGTCAACCCGGCAACGTACATGGGGGCTTGAGATTGGCTTCCCACCTTGGGGTTCTTCCATGCAGTTATTGCTGATGCACAAAGGAGAGATGCGGCTTGCACTGTTGCGCTGGGGTTGTAATTTTATGGGATGGACCTCATTCATTAATACCTTGGTAGGAGCATATGTGACTTCTCGTTTTGGAGAGGCTACAGATTTCTGGGGCTCTCTGGAAACCCTCACAGCCTCCCTGCCTCTCCTGGCAGTGGGTGGTGGGGACTGTGATGAAGACATCTGTATGGGAACTGAGGTGAAGGCGGTTTTGACTCTTGGTGCACTCTTTGATCTTGGACGTCTCCTTGGTTCTTTTGCTGCTTCCTTTGAGGTGTCCACCCCCTGAGAAGTGTATTGTGGGTCAGCTCTGGAAGTGGACTTCCTCACTACAGGCTGATTTGATGGTTCTGGTGTGTCAGCGCGCCTGCGACCTCCTCGTTGGTAGGCATCCATGGCTGGAGCGTTGGTCAACTGGTCATCTAGAGATTCAAGAAAGTCGAAGCTGCGGCAGTGCCTTTTGTTGAATGGTGGCTGGCTGAGGTCCTTCTGGTTGGACATGAAGCTGTCACATTGTGCAGGTGAACCACAGATTTGAGAATCAGTGCTCAGGGTCACCTTAACGTCTTGGTAAACTGTAGACACAAGTATGTCAGGTGGGTCTGTTCGTGTCATTTTAATGTAACGCAGTCGTGGCGAAGTTTGTGTTCACCTCATCTCAATGCTGATCTGCAGAAAACAAAGAAGAATCTGTTTATTTGTGTGGAAAAATTACCTCCCAAAGAGACCAGAAGCACAATGATTCTTAGGTAACAACAATGCTGAAAGTGCAGCATCTAGTGGGGACTGCAAGTACTTGTGTTCTAGTCTACAAATCAATTGGTACATCCCTGTGGCATCCCCTTATATCCTAAGCCCAGGCTTTGCATTGCAATTTGACTTTTGCTTAAATTAAGATTAAGCTCTACACTTTCCTGACACTAAGGCAGAGATTAAAGGACCAAATTCAAATCTTTATGTACAGTCTGAGCCTAGGACTCCAGAGGACTTCACAGGGTGACAGGGATCGATCGAATGACTAACATGGGTACTTGCAGGCACCACATAGCATCTGCATTTTAGCACCATTTGTTGTTTCCTTATAAATGTTTTATGCCAGCTAAGGTACACTTTTAAAGTATAACTAAAGGCAAAACTGTTTTTTTTTTTTTTTTTAGTATTGAATAGAATGCACAGAGATTAGAACTCCCTGTGAGTTTGTTATGCTGTCTGTGCCCCCGTTAAGGAGATTCACCCTCTCTAGTTGTCCTGTTTACCATTATCATTAAAAGTGAATGTAAAAGAAAATCCCAAATTTTGGGAAGTCCCCAGAAAGGTAATAGAGGGAAAATCTTCCAATGGGGGCACTAGGTTTGGTGACCTGGGGGTCCCCAAGGAAGTCCCTTCATTTGCAGGGATTTCCTCTCACTTCCTGTTCGGCTATGGGAAAGGGAGTGCAGGGAAGGGAATTCTTCCCAATAGGACAATAGGACAGAGATAACGAAACAAAATCTGACAGTGGTTATAACATTCCCTTGCTCTATCGAAAATTAAAAAAAATGTCTATAGTTCTACTTTAACCACTTACGGACCGCCCACCGCAGTTTTACGTTGGCTGTTTGAAGGAGAATATGGTTGTTATGGCAGCAGCTAGCTGCCATAACCCCGGTATCCCCTTCTTCAGCGGGCGGTCCGCTATAAGATAAAAGTGGTCTCTGCGGCAGATTCGCCACAAGATCACTTTTATCAGAGGCGGTAGAGGGCCCCCTTCCCGCTGAGATCCGGTGCCCTCCGCCGCTTACCGGAGCCGTCGGCAGCAGTGGAGGCAATCGTGTCCTGACGTTAGCTGTGCATGGAGACGAGTGAGATGGCCCCCACCAGTCTCCATACAATTGCTGGGGGGAAGTGACGTCAAAACATCACTTCCGCCCACAGCTCTTAAAGGGCCATTTTTTTTAAATAATTTTTTTAAATGACACATTTTTTTTATTTATTTTTTTGACCCCAGATCTCATATTTAAGAGGTCCTTTCATGCTTTTTTTCTATTACAAGGAATGTTTACTTGTGAATAGGGATGAGCCGAACGCCCCCGGGTTCAGTTCGCACCAGAACCCAAGATCGGACCTAAAGTTCGTGCAAACATTAGAACCCTATTAATTACAATGGACGCGAACGTTCGAAATCAAAAGTTCTAATTTTAAAGGCTAATATGCATGTTATTGTCATAAAAAGTGTTTGGGGACCTGGGTCCCCAAAAGACCCCCCATTGAGAAAGACACATTTGTCGAAACTGGTCTGGGAGGGCACGCAGTGACGCCACCATACGACTAAGAGGAGGACGGGCTCCCACAATTGCCGGCCGGCATTTTTTACATGCACCTTTAACATTTGGATAAATGTAAGTGCTTCTTACTGTGTTTTAATAAATAGTTTTTTATCGGATTCACGCTATGGGCTGCTTTTTTTCCTCTACTTCCTATATGGACCCCATGTGAGCAAGCGGTCCCTTTACCCATATCATTTGGAGTATCGATTGTCACCACAAGAAAACAGGAGGAATCGCAGCCTTTGGTCGTCTATCATATTAGCAGAGCCTTCATACCTCTGCTCTTTGGTAAGCAGCCATTGCATAAGGGTGTCGGGCACTTACTCACCTTTGCCGTTATTTCTTAGTCACCAGGGTGCCTTATCTGTTTACCTTTGAATACCAGGATAATCTCCCTTACCAACATTTCTTCCTGACACGTCTCCACTTGGACATTGGTGAACAGTTTTGTCCCTATCATTATCTCTGGGGCACTGTGCTGCCAGAGACTGTTAACCCAAGGGGACATTAGGGTTCCTGAGAACAGTGCAAGTTCTCATTATTAAGGACATTACCTTGTGGGACACTTTATATCTACTGTTTAAATCTGATTAGATAATATTGTATTTCTTTGTTTTTTTTTGGCGCAGGTCTTTTTCTCTACTTGTGTCTTTGTGTGTGTATCCCACCTGAGCAGCAGCCTAATCTATTATGTACTAGTTATAGCGCGGTTTTTATTTTGTTTAATAAAAGTGTAATATTCCTCTGTTAAAAAAAAAAAAAGTGTAATATTCCTTTAAATTTCGTACCTGGGGGGTGTCTATAGTATGCCTGTGAAGGGGCGCATGTTTCCCGTGCTTAGAACTGTCCCTGCACAAAGTGTCATTTTTGCAGGAAAACAAGCTATTTAAAATCACTCGCTGCTAATGAATTGTCGGCTCCTGTAACACAGAGAACAGTCATTCATTGAAAGTCATTGATTTTTTAAAAAAAGCGTGGGTGTCCCCCAAATTCAATTACCAGGCCCTTCAGGTCTGCTATGAATATTAAGGGGAACCCCGGCCAAAAAAAAATGGCGTGGGGTCCCCCTCAAAATCCATACCAGACCCTTATCCGAGCACGCAACCTGGCAGGCCGCAGGAAAAGAGGGGGGGATGAGAGCAGCCCCCCTCCCTCCTGAACCGTACCAGGCCACATGCTCTCAACATTGGGAGGATGCTTTGGGGGTCTGTGACCCCTCAAAGCACCTTGCCCCCATGTTGATGAGGACAAGGGCCTCTTCCCCACAACCCTGGCCATTGGTTGTGGGGGTCTGCGGGCGGGGGGCTTATCGGAATCTGGAAGCCCCCTTTAACAAGGGGACCCCCAGATCCTGCCCCCCCCTGTGTGAAATGGTAAGAGGGTACAGAAGTACCCCTACCATTTCACCAAAAAAGTGACAAAAATGGTAAAAATTACAGGAGACGGTCTTTGACAATTTCTTTATTAAAATCTTCTTTCATCTTCTTTCTTCTGGTCTTCTTCCTTTCTTCATCCTTCGGTTTCTTCATCTTCTCCTTCCGGCATCTTCCTCCATCTTCTTCTTCCATCTTCTTCTTCCTCTGATCCGGCATCTTCTTCCATGGCGTTGGTGTCTCTTCTTGGGCCGCTCCGCACAATGGGAGGCTCCCGCTGTGTGAGGCTTCGCTGCGTCTGACAGGTCTTTAATAACGGAGGCCCCCCTCTGACGTCATGGGGAAAGCCATAGGGAAGCCCCCATGATGTCCCCGTGCTACGGAGGGGGGGGGTCACCAGGTGGCCCCGCCCTCTGTTATAAAAGACCCGTCAGACGCAGCAAAGCCTCACACAGCGGGAGCCTCCCATTGCGCGGAGCGGACCAAGAAGAGACGCCGACGTTGTGGAAGAAGATCCCGGACGAGAAGACCAGAGCAAGAAGAAGCGGATCGGAGGAAGAAGAAGATGGAAGAAGAAGATGGAAGAAGATGCCGGAAGGAGAAGATGAAGAAACCGAAGGATGCAGAAAGGAAGAAGGAAGAAGACCAGAAGAAAGAAGATGAAAGAAGATTTTAATAAAGGAATTGTCAAAGACCGTCTCCTGTCATTTTTACAATCTTTGTCACTTTTTTGGTGAAATGGTAGGGGTACAAAGTACCCCCTTACCATTTCACACAGGGGGGGGCTGGGATCTGGGGGTCCCCTTGTTAAAGGGGGCTTCCAGATTCCGATAAGCCCCCCGCCCGCAGACCCCACAACCAATGGCCAGGGTTGTGGGGAAGAGGCCCTTGTCCTCATCAACATGGGGACAAGGTGCTTTGAGGGGTCACAGACCCCCAAAGCACCCTCCAATGTTGAGGGCATGTGGCCTGGTACGGTTCAGGAGGGAGGGGGGGCGCTCTCGCCCCCCCCCTCTTTCCTGCGGCCTGCCAGGTTGCGTGCTCGGATAAGGGTCTGGTATGGATTTTGAGGGGGACCCCACGCTATTTTTTTTTTTTTTGTTGGCCGGGGTTCCCCTTAATATCCATAGCAGACCTGAAGGGCCTGGTAATTGAATTTGGGGGGACCCCCACGCTTTTTTTTTTTTTTTGGTTTTTTATCAATGACTTTTTTTTTTTTATCAATGACTTTCAATGAATGACTGTTCTCTGTGTTACGGGAACCAGCAATTCATTAGCCGCAGATGGCTGCCTTAGATGACACAACAGGCCAGAAGGGTAAAGGTGGTTTAATGTGATACTGCAATGCTGTACTAACAGCACGCACACACTAATCCCCAGAATCACTGCAGATAATGTCAGCAGTCAGCAGCACTCAGCAGAATAATCACAGCACAGATAATGTCAGACTCAGCAGCACTGCAGAATGGATCACAGCAGGTAATGTCACTGATACGCTGGAACACACTACACGAGGCCGCCGGCACGGCAGCCTTTTATAGTGTGGGGCGTGTACTAAACCCCCTGAGCTATAATTGGCCACAGGCATCCTGCCTGTGGCCAATTGTTGCTCTCCTCCTTGCTGGCTCTATGATTGGCCAAGCATGCAGGGTCACAGTGCATGCTTGGCCAATCATCAGCCAGCAGTGCACTGCGACTTGCGCAGTACATTGTGGGCCGTTCGCATCACACGAATTTGATGCGAGCGGCCCAAATAGTTCTGGGCTCGACGAGCGGTCGAAGGCCCGATGTTTGATTCGAACATGGGTTCGAATCGAACACCGGGCCCATCCCTACTTGTGAACATCCCTTGAAAAAGTCAAGTGACCTGTGACGCAACGCGTCGGGAGGAGGAGCCTAGTGACGTCGTGTGAGCTACGAATCTAGCCGGAAACACACGAGCGCAGTGAGGAGGAGCGGGGCTGACAGCCCAGAATAGCCTGACTGTTGCGATAGCATCCGCGAGACACACACTGGGTACAAGTGTGTGCATAGAGGTTTTACAGATTCACTTGAGTGTTAATAGCGGTGCTGCGCAATGGTAGTTTTCTGTGTTACTTTCTATTTTTCATGTATAAAACCAGAGAATTATAACAGCAAGAAAACCTGGAGAATAGAAGCATCTCACAGCATACGAATCTGTCCCAACAACTGAAAAGCAAAAGGGAAGTATTGTGTCTCTTTATTTATATTATATTTTTCTATACATATTTTTTTCACAATTTCTTTTTTCAATCACTTTAAGCGATTTTTGTAGAGTGATCTGATACTAACATTAATAAGTTCCCACTAGTCTGGCAAAACTTGTGGATTTTTTTGTCTATTTGCTAGTGGATTTCTCAGAAGGCAAACACCTGTTTAATTACCTAAATTGCCGCAATCGAAATGTAATTTAACCAATTAACTGATTATCGATTGGCTGGTGTATGTGGATTTACCAGCAATCTGCTTGGCGTATTGTATCACAGCACTTATTGGTCACTATCATTTATTTATTCATTTAATTGTAGGGTATTTATACCCCGTTTGGAGCATTTTTTAGAAGTATAATCATTTACTCATATACTTATCAATCACCAGTTTGGAATTAATACACAACACGTATTTATTCATTTCATGCACTTATATATTTATTTGAACACAATATTTATTATTTATCACTGGATTTGGCAACCATCTACACTGCATCACATTATATTTTAAGATCTATCAATATTTTAAGGTTGATTTGCGCACTATTTATACTACTTTTGTATATTTTTACATGTCATTTTAAGTGTGGGAACACTATTATTGGTGCAGCATATCATTTAGTCATCTTATTATTATTTATTGAGGTTTTGGGGTTTTTATATTTATCAGCGCTTTAGTATTTATTACACATCTTTTAGGCTGTATAAGGTATTTACTGGCAGAAAAAAAATGTTTTACTATCCAAAGTTAAAACAACAAGGGCAAAAGATTAAATAGATGGAAAGATGAAAAAATGACTGAAGTTCCGCTTTAACCATACCTTTTCTAAAACTTACGGCTCACTAGGAGGTTTAACATCATAAGTCTCACAGTTGCCCTAAGTAATGGAGCCACCCCAGCAACCCCTCATATATGCATGAATTAAGCCTAAGTTCACTTTAGTGGAGACGGTTTTCAATGCAATTTTGAGTGCAGCTTCAATGCGAATCAATGAGATTTGGATACATTTGTAATGGAGGTTTTACTACTGAAACTCATCCCTGCTGTCAGCCAATGATGAGTCATTCTTGCTGTCAGTGGGGGACTTCCTGCTGACAGCAGAATGTAAACAAAAGAGCTGGCATCGAAAAAAAAAAAAAAAAGAAGAGTGGGGGTTCCCCCTAATCCCTACCAGGCCCTTTGGGTCTGGTATGGATTTTAAGGTGAACCCCACTCAAAAAAAAAAAACATGGAGCCCCTTTCAAAATCCATACCAGACCCTCTTCTGAGCATTCAGTAGGCCAGGAAAGGGGCATAATGAGCAAGCCCCCCCCTTCCTAAACCATACTAGGCCACATGCCCTTAACATAGGCGGGGGCACTTTGCCATGGGGAGGGGAGGGACCCCCCCTGCAAAGCAACTTGTCCCCATATTGATGAGGACAAGGGCCTCCTCCCCACAACCTTGGCCCATTGGTTGTGGGGCTGCTGGGGTTAGCTTATTGGAATCTGGAAGCCACCAATGTGAATAAGTATGGGGTACATCAGTGGTTCTCAACTCCGGTCCTCAGGACCCAATAACAGGCCAGAATTTAAGTATTACCTTGGGGAGATGCAGACTAGAATACTGCAATCACTGAGCAGCAAATGATATCACCTGTGATGTATTTCAGTTATCTTGCAAACCTGGCCTGTTGGTGGGTCCTAAGGACAGGAGTTCTAGAACCACTGGGGTACATAGTACTCATTTACCAAAAAAATATCTCAAAAGTAAATAAAAACACTAGATAGTTTTTGACTAATCTTTTGTAAAAAAACAAAAATAAACATGTCCCCCCAAAGTAAATCACGATGGACGCCAGCCATCGACCCGCACAAAAACAATAACCTGCCGCCCAATGTACATGACTGCTCCCGTCTCTTGCCACTCACCAAATGACAGCGCTGCTTCCCTGTCACCCAATAACATCATCGGGTGTCACCCGCCCACAAGATGGCACTCGGAGACCATGCCCCGTGAGGTCAAAGGGGCAGGGTCTCATGGGCTGCATCTTTCATTATAGGACAAGGTGCTTTGGCAGGAGGAATCCCCGCTGACAGCAGGAGATTGTAAAACAAATCAAAAAAGCATGCAAATTCGATTTTGATGCATGTCTATTGATGTCTATGGGTCACAAAATCGCACTGCAGAGCACTAAACGTGCACAGGACCCTTTCCAAAATTGGATTGCAGTCGCACTGCATATATGTGAACAGGCTCCATAGAAACTGATGTTATTTCACATGCATATTGCAAGGAATCGTTGTCGTCTGACCACTAGATTTTTTTTTTGGGATAAAAAAAGCTTCTTGAAAAAGCACTAAGACAATCACATGAGCAGAGGAATGGGAAATGCCGGAAAACCTGTAGACATAGCATGCTGCTGAGTGGAGAATACATTTTAAACTTGTCATTTATTAAATGCCTATCTATATCAATAATATAATATTTAAAAAGGTGGAGTAGTCATTTAAAGGGTAACTGCACCTTCCTGGGGGAAAAAAAAGTCATATTGTATTTGAATGTTATTAAAAATTACTTTTCCTTTTTAACCACTTTAAGACCAGCCTCGTTTTGGATTTTAGGTGTTTACATGTTTAAAACAGTTTTTTTTAGAAAAAAACTTAGAACCCCCAAACATTATATATTGTTTTTTTTCTAACACCCTAGAGAATAAAATGGCGGTCGTTGCAATACTTTTTTTCACACCGTATTTGCGCAGCGGTCTTGCAAGCGCACTTTTTTTGGAAAAAAATCACTTTTTTGAATAAAAAAGTAAGACAACAGTAAAGTTAGTCCAATTTTTTATATATTGTGAAAGATAATGTTACGCCGAGTAAATTGATACCTAACATGTCATGCTTCAAAATTGCGCCCGCTCGTGGAATGGCATCAAACTTTTACCCTCAAAAATCTCCATAGGCGACGTTTAAAAAATTCTACAGGTTGCATATTTTGCGTTACAGAGGAGGTCTACGGCTATAATTATTGCTCTCGCTCTACCGATCGCGGCGATACCTCACATGTGTAGTTTTACCACCGTTTTCATATGTGGGCGCTACTCACGTATGCGTTCGCTTCTGCGCACGAGCTCGTCGGGACAGGGCGCTTTAAAAAAAAAAATTTTTTGTTTTTTCTTATTTATTTTTCTTGATTTTATTTATTTTTATACTGTTTTTAAAAAAAAATTAATTGGCTCACTTTTATTCCTATTACAAGGAATGTAAACATCCCTTGTAATAGAAAAAAGCATGACAGGTCCTCTTAAATATGAGATCTGGGGTCAAAAAGTCCTCAGATCTCATATTTGGATTTAAAAAAATGACATTTGTAAATTTCTCTTTAAGACGTATGGGCGGAAGTGACGTTTTTGACGTCGCTTCCGCCCTACTATGGTATAGAGATGAGTGGCGGCCATCTTAGCGTCACTCATCTCTATGCACAGGCAGGGAGCGGACCCGATCGCCTCCGCCGCTGCCGACGGCTCCGGTAAGCGGCGGAAGGCGCGGGAGAGCGGCGGGAGGGGGGGCACCTCTCCCCCCGCCGATAACGGTGATCTTGCGGCGAATCCGCCGCGATGACCACCATTATCGGAATGCCGACCCGCGCCTGAAGAGATGGATATCTCGGTTGTGGCAGCAGCTGCTGCCGTTACCGAGATATCCCTCTTCAAAAAAGGGACGTACATCGTCGCGCGCCGGTCGGAAAGTGGTTAATATGCAGCCTCTGTAAATTTCTATATATGCAATGCAAAATGGCTACATGGAGTTGTTCTGTACACAGAATGTGTACTGACCACTCCCCAGAAACATAATTTCCTGCTTGTGTGATTGGCTCACCAATTTTCCCAGAAGGCTGCCTAAGATACAAGTCGGATTTCAGGCATCCCCTGCAAAAAAAATGTCATTTTTGGTGAGATATTTCCAATAGGAACACATCTAAAGGGATGCAGGCCCAGGATCTTTCCTCATTAGTGCCCTGCAGGTGCACACCTGACTGATAATTATGAAACCACTCCCATTAGACCTACTCAGAACAGAGGCAGAGACACACATGATTTCTTCAGAATAACAAAAGGTAGGAATCTGTAACAAAGGTTGTTATAATCCTTGCAATGTACATAGATCACCCAGGGGGGAATGCAGTGGCATTGCCTTTGGGTGGCTATTGGGGCTATAGCCCCGAATCTGGAGTCTCTTACCGCAACCACCGGCCCGTGGCCTCTCTGCAGCTGGGCCGCGGGTGCGGCGAGCGGGCGGGCTCCATGAGAGAGCCAGGCAGGGGGATGAGAGAAGCAAGCGGGTGGATGAGCAGAGATGACATCATTTCTCTCCTCCCGCCCTCCATCACCGCACTTACGCTGTCACAGCCGGGCCTCTTCAATGTCGGAGGTGCGGCGGGGAGCAGCGAGATGACATAATCTCTCACTGCCCGCCCCGCATCACTGCACTCCTGCCCTCACTCAGAACCGACAACTGCACTTGCCTCTTTGCTAAATGGACCAGTGCTGCCCGCCTGCCTCCAATGCAGCGACAATGCACATTTAGTGGCACTGGTTGGCATGGCAAGTGACAATCCGCAAATAGTGGCAGGTGACGTGGCATCCACATCTGGTGGCAAGTGACAATGCACATCTGGTGGCAGGTGATGTGGCATGTGACAATCGGCATCTGGTGTCTGGCAATGTGGCAGGTGACAATCCGCAAATGGCGGCAAGTGACATGGTAAGTGACAATCCACATCAGGTGGCAGGCGACAGTGGCAAGTGGCAATCCGCATCTGGGGGCAGGTGACAGTGGCAAGTGGCAATCCACATTTGGCGTCAGGCGATGTGGCAGATGACAGTCCGTAAATGGTGGCAAGTGACGTGGTAAGTGACAATCCACATCAGGTGGCAGGCGACGGTGGCGAGCGACAATCCACATCTGGTGGCAGGTGACAGTGGCAAGTGGCAATCCGTATCTGGGGGCAGGTGACAGTAGCAAGTGGCAATCCGCATCTGGGGGCAGGTGACGGTGGCAATTAACAAGCTGCATCTGGTGACAGGCAACGGTGGCAAGTGAAAAGCTGCATCTGGCAGACGACAGTGGCAAGTGGCAATCCGCATCTGGGGGCAGGTGACGGTGGCAATTAACAAGCTGCATCTGGTGACAGGCGACGGTGGCAAGTGACAAGCTGCATCTGGTGGCAGGAGATGTGGCAAGTGACAAGCCCAGGGCTCCCACTGATTTTGCATTATGTTGAGTTGAACCACTTCATTATATATTACAATATAACAATAAAAATTATGTGCTTCAATTACCCTGACACCATATCAACAATGGTGCCATGATGATTGAAATGCCAACACTAGCCATTGCTCGTGAAAAATTGCTTACAACCCGCATGCCCACCCCCCGGCCTGCAAAGAGATTGGTGACCGCTGCTATGGGCTCTAGCCCCAGATCTTTTTCAGACCTAGCAATGCCCCTGGGGGAATGTTTTTTTTCTCAACAAAAGTGGAGTTACACTTTAAAAATAAAGGGCGGCAATGTACAGTTACTCAAAGAAACCCATCTTCTGTAGTTTAGTTTAAGTCAGAGTGAAACACCATTGCTGATTGGCTCTTATGTGTTAGTGCACTTTGCACATTGCTTTATGCCTCATTAAATGTCTCCACATGAGCCACAAATTCAAGGCAAGCTCTGGTCTAGATGAAAATTGCAAATAAACACACAAACATCAGGTTATGTTGGGCTGAACAAACACCAACAGCTTGGTAGTCATGACTCAATGTACCTAAACACCACCGATGATTTACATTAATGGCTACAGATGATCTATTTTCCTGCCTACTTTAAATAGCTTGCAGGCTTCTAGGCATGACCTACTGGCTCTTGGATTTCATGTAACCCCCTCCACTCCTGCATTATGTGTATTTGCATTTTCTTTCTGTACGAAACCACTCAAATTCTCACCAGCCTGTAGCATACACAGGGTCTAATATGCTGTAGACTAAAGTAAAAAAGTCTCCTGAGCCGTATGTCCAGAAAATAAATCTCAGCTCGGATTGGTTTTGTCCAAAAGATCTAAATGGCAGGGACAAGACTACCCCATCGTCATATTTGTGGCCACAATGCATCAGCTGTAAAGCCCTGGTACACACGATGTGAATATTGGACAAATGATTCTTTTTTTTTTTGCATGCTAGTCTCATATGGAAAATGAAGAAGTTACTCAATTTACGACAATTCTCATATGACAGAATACAACTTTACAAGTGTAATTGTGCTCTTCTGATATTTTGTGGACAAAAACTGTACTGATTAAAAGGAAATCATACGATCTGGAATCGTATGAGAAAATTTTTCATGTTTGTCCGTTTGGATAATTTCGGATGAACTGTCGTAATCGGCTCTTAAAAAGATGTGTACTAACGTTCAGATTGTCATACGATTGCTGCGAAAGTGGCATTTTTCGTCCGATTTTCTGATCGTGTATACTAGGCTTAAGGGTCAACCACTTTAACTCTCAAGTAGAATCTAGGTCCTACACATGCAAACAAAATCAAAATGCTAAGAGTATTATGTGGCCACTCTACCCTCCCCGCAGCTTTTAATAGTCACCATAGCTATCAATAGTGGGGTGGCCATAGGCATCCTTTAGGTATTCAATGGCAGATCATAGCATGTGTTCAGTGCTCAGTGTCTGAAAAATTCACATGGCAAGGCTGGGATGAGACATAGGAAGAAAAGACACCCGCCTCAGGCGTCATACTGAAGAAAGGAGGGTGTCCTCTCCTCCCTGCACCGTCTGGCCATCTCCTACACTGTGCAGGACGGAGCTGTCAAACTGACAGTTTGATATATTCCTTAATGGCCTACCCTTACACAGGCTATCCCCCCTTCAGTCTATTATAAATGCTACTGCTAGACTAATTCACCTCACTAATCGATCTGTGACTGCTGCCCTCTCTGCCAATTCTTTCACTGGCTTCCCCTACCCCACTGTATAAAATTCAAAATGCTAACCACAACATACAAGGCCATCCACAACATCGCCCCCAGCTACATCACCAACCTCATCTGCAGATATCGCCCAAATCGTCCCCTCCACTTCTCCCAGGACCTCCTCCTCTCTAGCTCCCTTCTAACCTCCTCTCATGCTCACCTTCAGGACTTCTCCAGAGCCTCTCCCATCCCATAAACTCTTGGCGCTCTATAAATCCTGTATAATAATAATAATAATATTCTCTTACCCAGGTAAAACCTTACCAAGCCCCATCTGAAGCACTAATAAACAGATTTAGCAGGACACTCTGGAAGGCTGATATACTTTATTTTTATAGCAGCCAGAATTGCCAGATCATCTAAGACACCTTCCATCTCTTTTGAGTTAGTAAAAGCTAAACTTCTCTGGATAATGACCAATTAAAAATGACCTGCAATACTAAATTATAGGCTTGAGACCTTTAGGGGTGCCTGGGACCCCTGGATACAAAACGTTTTAGGTGCACAGGAGAATGAGTAGGCAGTTGACCCTTCAGTATGGAAACCCCTTTCCTGATCCTTAACCAACTCTCTCCTTGATCCCACACCCATCCTTCTCTCCAACCCCTCCCATATCTTTACATCGAATGCAGTCAACACCAATAAAAATCATTGAAATTAAAAATGCTAATACCAATTAAGGGCATTCAAATGTCCTCATAAAAGAGCAAAATTGCAGAATTAAGACTGAGCTACTACAGTTCCCAGATGGAAGAACACATTTTGGGGATGGCAATATTAATAGAACCTGGCTGTGTTTTAACATACTATGACTAAACTGTGCTGTAAGACCTGCCCTACATCACGTTTGGTTTGCCATAGGCCAAATGGTGGCAACCCTAGGGTTGGTGTAAAGCGACTGTCATTAGTATCCCCTGCACCAGCCTGTCCAGCATATGTCCAGTTGTGGAAGCTCCATACCTCTTGGCTCAGAGGAGAGCGCACTTTGGCATCACCTTGGGGACCAGAGGACTTTGTCCTGGTACTACTCACGGTAATTTAATTGCGATAAGGGCTTGTTTCTTGTCTTCAACAGAAAATAAGAAGGTTCCTGTATTAGTAAAGGCATGCACAGACACTGCCAGACTGCCAGGCTGCAAATCTGCATGTTACTACACAGATTTCTGAACATGACAAGGTGCAAAAACACTGAATAAATACATTTCAATGACAGCATCTTACATTAAAAAAAAAAAACAAAGTACTGAAAAAAAAAAATCTTTGCACTAAATTATAAAAGGGGGTTTGGTTGAAAAAAAAAAAAAAAAAAAAGAAGAGTATTGTGGAAGGATAATGGGGAGCCAAAGGTTACGCATCTCCATCTTACCGCTCTCCATATGTTCTGTTCTCCTTCCAAATTTGACTTTTAAACCATCAGACAGCCCACAACTTGGTCCCTATCCAAGGGGAGGATTCGAGTTGCCTAGGTTTTGGCTGGCAATTTGTGACAGCAGAAATTTAGAGAGGTACTCAACACAATGTCACCCTCCTTTTAATTGTTCCTTGATCTGTGTCTAGCACTGGCTATCTACGAAAGTGGAATGAGAACCATAGAGATCTTTGGTATAACCCACAAAATATTAGGGCTCCACTTGTATAACATTTTCAGATATATGCTACACGCATATTTCTGTGGTTAGAAATTGATCAATTAACTTAAAGCATATCTAAACACAAAACAAAACTAATATACTGTATATTGCAGTTTACAGGCCCAGGGGTATAGATAGACATTTTGGGATGACCACCTCCGATCACCTGTGTTTAGATGGTTAAATTTTTGTATTCGGCCCTTTGTTTTCTGTTAAAAATCTGAATGTATAACCTACATAATCATAATAAATAAAATTAGAAGAACAGAAGTGTGTACATTTTGCTGTGAAAAGGTAAATGTAGTACCCCTTCAGTGCCTGTCATGTGACCAATGATCACATGGTCTTTGCCAGAGATTCTTGAAGGACTGACGTCAAGGTAGAGTTGATCAGGCAGTGGCTTTGTGTGGAAAGTAATCCTTCCTTTTAAGAATGCCCAGGCCATGATCACATTACTGTACTGGTCCCAAATATACCTTGTTACATCAAAATTATTCACGTTACTGGACACCAAGTTTAACAAACCCAGTGTTTATTATCTATTTATTCTTCCTTTATTTCTAATTAATAAATAATCACAATCATGTATACAGGCAGTCCCTGAGTTGCAAACATCCAACTTACATTTGACTCATACTTAAGAACAGAGGCAGCGTGACGTCACGCTGGTCCCAGAAACTGAAGGGTGGCCATCTTGCTGCTCACTGCATGCTGCCACCTACTGTCTGGTGGACCTGTCAGCAATCCCACATCCCTGCATGGCCAGTTAACCCTTCCCTATGCTATCCAAAACTTAAAGTGGTTGCAAATGCACAAGGTTTTTTATCTTCATCCATTCTATACATGAAGGTGAAAAAACCTGTGTGCAGCAGCCCCCTAATACTTACCTGAGCCCCCTCTCGATCCAGCGATGTCCACGAGGTATTTGCCTCTTTGGAGACTTGCACTCTTGATTGGCTTTTGGCAGCAGCAGGAGCCATTGGCTCCCGCTGCTGTCAATCACAGCCAGTGAACCAATCAGGAGATGGAGGGGGTGGGGCCAAGCCACGGCTCTGTGTGTGAATGGACACACAGAGCAATGGTTCGAGAGCGCGCCTGCTTGGGTGCCCCTAGAGCAAGCTGCTTGCTCTGGGGGCACTCGGCAGAAGGAAGTTGCCAGGAGAGCCAGCGTGGGATCTGAGAAGAGGAGGATCTGGGCTGCTCTGTGCAAAACCATTGCACAGAGCAGGTAAGTTTAACATGTTTGTATTTTTAGAAAAACAAACAACCAAGGCTTTAATATGGCTTTGAAAATAGTTTTTTGGGCTGGAATTACACCAATAAAATGTTCCAACTTAGATACAAATTAAGCTTAAAGTGCAGGTCCGCCCAACAAAAAATAATTAAAAGCCAGCAGCTACACATACTGCAGCTGCTGGCTTTTAATAATAGGACACTTGCCTGTCCTGGAGTCCAGCGATGTCGGCACCATGTTTCCATCAGCTGTCGGGTGCTGCCGCTGCCATTGCGGGTAAAGGAACCCGGCAGTGTAGCCTTACGGCTTCACACCCGTAAACCTACTGCGTATGCGCAAGGCTCCACTCCTCTCTCCTACTGGCCCGGCAACAGGGTTAGGAGGGAGCCCCGCGGTGACGTCATGCGCCGCGGCACGGACTCCCGGAAGTGGGAACAGGTTACCTGTCAAAGACAGGTATCCTGTCCCTCCCTAATAGGTGCCAATTGTGGCCCCCGAGGGGGAGAGGAGACAAATAAGCGAAAGTTCCACTTTTGGGTGGAACTCCGCTTTAAGAACAAACCTACAGAACCTTGTTCATAACCTGGGGACTGCCTGTATAGAAGTCTGCTATGTTGTAGAGTTGAATGAAACAATGTAGAAATCTTGATGCTAAGTTGCTAACGCTGGTGAGAATTTAGAACATTGGCAGCTATGGCACTTTCTATTTAAATCTCAAGCAGCGTGGAGCTCAGAGATAAAGGCACTTCTCTGTGCCTGAACACTGCTGATATCTATTCAGCATAGGTACAACAGGGAAGGACTGGGCTGGGGGGGGCATTTGCACCCAGGGCCAGTAGTAATAAGTAATAAGATATGTTGGGATGATAACCTAGTGCGGGGTCTCCAAACTCTACATTTTGGGGGCCACGTGGTATATTTTAAAAATATTTGCTGGTTGAAAAAAATCAGTTTGACCACTTGCCGACTGCCCTATACCAGTCTTACTGCTACAGGGTGACCGCGCTGCACAGGATCTTGTGTATATATATATATATATATATATATATATATATATATATATATATATATATATATATATATACTGTGTGTGTGTGTGTATATATATATATATACACACACACACACACACACACACAGTATCTCACAAAAGTGAGTACACCCCTCACATTTTTGTGAGTATTTTATTACAGTATATCTTTTCATGTGACAACGCTGAAGAAATTACATTGCTACAATGTACAGTAGTGAGTGTACAGCTTGTATAACAGTGTAAGTTTGTTGCCCCCTCAAAATAACTCAACACACAGCCATTAATGTCTAAACCACTGGCAGCAAAAGTGAGTACACCCCTAAGTGAAAATGTCCAAATTGGACCCAATTAGTAATTTTCCCTCCCCAATGTCATGTGACTTGTTAGTGCTACAAGGTCTCAGGTGTGAATGGGGAGCAGGTGTGGTAAATCTGGTGTTATGGCTCTCACTCTCTCATACTGGTCACTGGAATTTCAACATGGCACCTCATGGCAAAGAACTCTCTGAGGATCTGAAAAAAAGAATTGCTGCTCTACATCAATATAGCCTAGGCTATAAGAAGATTGCCAAGACCTTGAAACTGAGCTGCAGCATGGTGGCCAAGACCATACAGCGGTTTAACAGGACAGGTTCCACTCAGAACAGGCCTCGCCATGGTCGACCAGAGAAGCTGAATGCACGTGCTCAGCGTCATATCCAGAGGTTGTCTTTGAGAAATAGATGTACGAATGCTGCAGAGGTTGAAGGGGGGGGGTCAGCCTGTCAGTGCTCAGACCATACGCCGCACACTGCATCAAATTGGTCTGCATGGCTGTCGTCCCAGAAGGAAGCCGCTTCTAAAGATGATGCACAAGAAAGCCCGCAAACAGTTTGCTGAAGACAAGCAGACTAAGGACATAGATTACTGGAACCATGTCCTGTGGTCTGATCAGACCCAGTTAAACTTATCTGGTTCAGATGGTGCCAAGCGTGCGTGGCAGCAACCTGGTGAGGAGTACAAAGACAAGTGTGTCTTGCCTACAGTCAAGCATGGTGGTGGGAGTGTCATGGTCTGGGGCTCCATGAATGCATGAATACAGTTCATTGAGGGAACCATGAATGCCAACATGTACTGTGACATACTGAAGCAGAGCATGATCCCCTCTATTCGGAGACTGGGCCACAGGGCAGTATTCCAAAAAGATACCAACCCCAAACACACCGTCAAGACAACCACTGCCTTGCTAAAGAAGCTGAGGATAAAGGTGATGGAGTGGCCAAGCATGTCTCCAGACCTAAACCCTATTGAGCATCTGTGGGGCATCCTCAAATGGAAGGTGGAGGAGCGCAAGGTCTCTAACATCCACCAGCTCTGTGATGTCGTCATGGAGGAGTGGAAGAGGACTTCAGTGGCAACCTGTGAAGCTCTGGTGAACTCCATTCCCAAGAGGGTTAATGCAGTGCTGGAAAATAATGGAGGCCACTATGAGCCAAAAAAGTACTCCATATCCTCAATTTCTTTATACAGACCTGTCAGTCTAACACAGAGGACATACTCACAAGAGAAAAGAGCACAGGTTGATTTTATCAATGTGCTGCTTCCATTCATCATCCAATCATCAGCTGGGGGCAGGTCAGTGACCAAACTGTAATGCTTATGTGCAAGTTGTCACCAGGACTGGCTAAATAGGATTACAAATAGGTATTAGAAACAACTGACATATGTATTTCAGCTTTAAATCTTCCTAAAGCTGGACCTACACCATACAATTTTCTTATTCAATTTTCTATAGATTTACCTTCAACTATGTAGTGCAAGAGCCTGCCTGATTGCATAATAAATTTAAAATGTTTAGGTTTAACCTCCTATTATATGTTTTTGGTAAATCTAAAGAAAAGTTGTACAAGAAAATTTTATAATGTATGGCCAGCCTAAGATCATACAGACATATATACATATATAGACATACTATACAACTTTTGTTTTATGATTTCCTTTAGATTTACCAAAACCATGCAAGGGCATACCTGATTGCATACAAATTGAAACGCCTAAGGTTTGACCTCATATTATATGGTTTTGGTTAAAATGAAGTAAAAAATCTACATAAAATTGTATCGTGTGTATCCAGCTTTAGACTGCGCTTACCAAATCTGTGGCCAACTACTCAGTCCTACAGAGACTGCTAAGCATCATGACCCCTCTACAATAAAAATCGTATGTCTGCAAAACGGACATAAGAGAGTACCGCATTCAGGGCTGGTACAAGGATTTTTGACACCCTAGATGCAACCTCATTTTGCCCCCCCAGTGGCTCCACCCCCTTTGGCCTGCCCATGACCTTTTTAATGAAGCGCCCATCAAATGCAGCCCACTAGCGCCCATCAAATGCAGCCTCACCAGGGCCCATCAAAGGCAGCCTCACCAGCGCCCATCAAATGCAGTCTCATCAGCGCCCATCAAATGCAGCCTACCAGCGCCCATCAAATGCAGCCTACCAGTGCCCATAAATGAACGTTTGCTTGCTTCCATTCATTTGAGAGTTGGGACACAGACACAATGTGTGAACGGAGAGGCGGCTGCCTGCTAATGCTTAGACTTAGGGGCTTGCTGCAGAGAGAATAGAGTAGGAACACCAGTGGCCGGGCGCCCTAGGTGGCTGCCTAGTTTGCCTAGTGGTAGCACCGGCCCTGACCACATTCGGATAATGTGAGGGATTACTGTATGTCATCCAATTACTGGAAGATGGAGATTACATGCAAAGATTGTACAATGGAAATAGTTTGGAAAATTCCAAGACAAGTGGTTCTGGCCAGTCTGTTGGAAGTTTAAGGAAAATTTTTACAAATGGTCAACTCCGCATTGTGTGTTTCTTAAGACCATAATCTCATATTATCCAATGCTTCTGAAGTGCCACTTTGCAAAGTAACTATAAATATATACAATTCGCATCCTAGGTATATAATAAAAAAAAAAATCATAATTACGAAGAATATACGTCTTCCTCATTTGAACGAATCCTTTCCGTTTCCTTCCCCCCCCCCCCCCTTTTTTTTTTCATATTTTTTGAAAGGATACATTAAAATATTTCTTGATATTGTCCTCTGAGACAAATTTTCAAGGGGAACATTTAAAAAGCATAATATTGTATAATCCAGTGAATAAATGTGCCTTGTTTCATGGCGTCTCTGGAAATGATCGTAAAATACTGGCATCTTTGGTTGTGATGGTAGTGATATCTAGAATTACTACAGGAGGTTAAAAATTTATATGCAACCGGTCCAATAAAAATAAATAATAATACAAATATATATATATATATATATATATATATATATATATATATATATATATATATATATATATATATATATATATATATATATATATATATATATATATATATATATATAAATTTAAAAATCAATTGTATCCTTAAACATGTTCTTTAGAGAACTGTAAACAAAATGTGTGTGTGTGTGTGTGTGTATATATATATATATATATATATATATATATATATATATATATAAAAAATTATATTGTATCTGACTTTACCGGAAAAAATGATTGGTGGTGAGGGGCACTTTGTTGCATCGATCTGCACCAATGTCTCGGAAATACAGTAATCCCCTACATCATCCATCGTACCATATGCTTTAGGTCAGTTTGTAAAAATGCTCCTAGAAATTGACCTGTCAGCTTGAGTCTACCACATACAAGAAGAAGCCTCTTGCGTCCAGCCCAAGGTAAAAGCCAGGGACATTTCCAGGGACAGATCTTTTAAAGCCTCGGCTTGTCCTCCAGCTCTCAGCTGACAGCTGGCAACTATGCCATCGCCTTGCCGCAGCAGTTTGCCAAAGGATGAAAGCCGGGGACAGATGAAGTCATTAAACATGGCTGCACACACCTCAAGAAAGGATATGACATGGATCCCGGTGTCTCCCTCATGTGATCAGTGTGATCTCCGGCTCCTGATCTGCAGCAGCTAACAAGCTCCTTATCCTACGAGATCATTACTCAGGGTTAATCCTCATGTGAGTTCACCCCTCCTCCCCCCCTGCAGCATGGATGGGGAGAGGGATGGTGTGGTACCCAGGATGTAGGATGCTGGATGCTGAGCTGTCCTAGAGCCTGGACCAAGGATGCACAATTCACCAAGAGCCTGCAGAATCCTACAAGCCTGCATGCACAATGTGATGTGACTCTGCAGCTTGATTGCAGATCTGTAGCTGGATTTCAGGATGCTGGATCACCCTCCACCCTGGATGCAGGATGTGGCATTAGCCTGGACCCAAGATGCTGGATCACCCCCACCCTGGACTCAGGATGCTGGATCACCCCCCACCCTGGACTCAGGATGCTGGATCACCCCCCACCCTGGACTCAGGATGCTGGATCACCCCCCAGATGCTGCACTAGCCCCTCTGCAGGATGCTATTACCTCTCTCCAGTGTAGGTGACAGTGGTGCAGCAGACATTTCCCTCCATCTGCCCCCTTGTCTCCCCCCCCCGCCTCTACACCTCTCCATCCACAGCCCCCCCCCCCCCCCCCAGGCATTGCACTGATGGTGTCCCCCCCCCCCCCCCATGTTGCATCCCCCTGGCCCAGGAGCCCCCCAGGTACCTGTTATACTCACTGATGTCTTCTTAGAAGATTCGACTTTCAGCCTCCGCAGCGCCCCTAGTGGCCGCCGAGCGCGCAGCTTTTTTTAAAGGGCCAGCCAGTAACGTCAAGGCAAGGACGATGTGATTAGGAGCTGGCAATGAGGGATTTATGAGGCTGAACAGAGGTGGGGGCAGGGCACAGGCTCCTTAGATTTGCTGCCCTCAGTTGCCCCCTGTAGAAAGCAGCCAGGGATATAAGGGTGGCCCCATACACGTAACGATCTGATGGAACCATCCTTCCCAGAATCAGATCTATGAATTATCAAAAAGACACATAGTGGGGGGGATTCACTAAAACCGCAGAGTGCAAAATCTGGTGCAGCATAGAAACCAATCAGCTTCCAAGTTTTAAGCCACCGTTCACACCGGTGCGGCTTGTCATGCGATTTACAGGTCCAAATAGCATTAAAAATGACACCCTATTGTTGGTGATGGAACTGTTCAAATTGGTGCAACGCTGACTTTGCGATTTGAGGTGCTACTTGCACAGACATCTGTGTATGAAGTCGCTATAGTTGTGCAGGGCGCAGGGGTGCCGCTTCCCTATCCATGCGTTTGGCCCCCTAATCTACATGCAGGGCACCGGAATCATGGATTTTTTTAAGCAGGTGATTAGAACCAGAGGCTTTAAGACCCCTTTCACACTGAGGTGCTTTCCAGGCGTTTTTCGGGCGATTTAGCATTAAAAAAAGTGCATGTAAAGCACTTGAAAGAAGCCTCATCTGCAATCCCAATGTGAAAGCCCGGGTGCTTTAAGAGCCCTTTCACACTGCCAGCACCCGAAAAACAATGGGAAGGGGCGCCTTAGGAGCAGTGTACTCACCGCTCCAAAATGGCTGCAAAGAATCTGCTTCCAGGACTTTTTTTGATGCCCTGCCAGCGCAGCGCCTCAGTGTGAAAGCACTCGGGCTTTCACATCGGGATTGCAGATGAGGCTTCTTTCAGGCGCTTTATTTAACGCTAAAGCGCACAAAAAACGCCTGAGTGTGAAAGGGGTCTAATAGGCTTCAAAAAAGGGTGGGCCTCAATATTCGCTATTGTCTTCCTGATTCTCCTACCGGCCAATCAGGAAGCGGGGCCTGAGACCCGTCACTCAATTGGCCAATAGGAGAAGCAATCCTATTGGCCACCTAGCAGAAGGTGGGAGGAGACACAGGGGAAGCCGCTGCCTTTGACCTAGATGGGGTAAGTGCGGGGCTGGTGGTGGGGGGTCTTGTGGCCTCGGCTCTTTAAACATGTGATCGGTAATCGCGCTGCTCGCCTCACACTGACAGAGTGTGTGTTGAGGAGAGCCGATCAGCGGCATCTCCTCCCAGGAAACACCTACACATGTAATCAGGGCACTGATCATCAGCACCCTGATTACAATAGCGACAGCAGTGCCACAAATCAGTGCCAGCGATGAGTGCCCACCACTGCCAGCAATCAGTGCCCACCACTGCCCACAAGTGCCACCAATCAGTGCCACCAATCAGTGCCCATTAGTGATGCCAGTCTGTGCTGGCTGTCAGTCCCGCCTATCAGTGCTGCCCATCAGTGCTGCCCATCACTGCTGTCCATCAATGTCGCCCATCAATGTCGCCCATCAGTGCCACCCATCAATGCCCATCAGTACCGCCCACCAGTGCCGCCTATTAGTGACCATCAGTGGCACCTAACAGTGCCCATTAGTGCTTATCAGTACCCATAAGTGTCAATGTCAAAAGGAGTCAACGGCTGCGCTGCTATCAATCTATCCAATAAAGAGCCAAAAACCCCGGGCAGAGAGACAGCGTGTCCCCGCCGGGTCAAGTTCCATGGCTCACCACTGCCAGGTGTTTTTTCACCTTAATGCATAGGATGCATTAAGGTGAAAAAACACGAAGGTTTATAACCCCTTTAAATAAAAACCAAAAACATGCTTATACTTACTGTACCTGCTCTGTGCAATCATTTTGCACAGAGCAGCCCTGATCCTCTTTTTCTGGGGTGCCCCTCCGGAGCTCCAAGCCCCTCCTCTTTATCAGGTGCCCCCACCAAAAGCCGCTTTTCATGGGGGCACCCGTGTGGGCTTGCTCCCAAGTCCCGCTGCTGCGTCCATTCACACTAACTTGGTCCCACTTCATTTGATTGACAGCAGTAGAAGCAAATGAGTCTTGCTGCTATCAATCTGTCCAATGAGGAGAGAGACAGTGGCTGGAGCCGCTGGGCTCGTGCACATCACTGGATCGAATTGGGCTCAGGTAAGGAAAAGGGGGAGTCTGGGGGGAGCTGCAGCACAGAAGGTTTTTCACCTTGAGGCTTTACAACCACTTTAATATCACTTTAGGTGGTTAATGTAACACTAGAAGATATCCTATACTCAGTGGCGGCTGGTGTTTTTTTTCTTTGGAGGGGTGGCAAACAACCTCTTCCCCCTGGGCAGCCGGCGGTACTTAACCAGCCCCCCCCAGGTCAGTTAGCGGATGATGGGTGGCGAGTTGTGGGTCGGGCAGCGGGTGGCGGGCGGCGGGCTGTGGGTCAGGCAGTGGCTCCTTTGTCCTCTCCTAGATCACGGCGGCTTCCGCCGTGCAGCTCTTCTCTCCTCCTGCTAGGCTTACAATAGAATCGCCTGTCCTTTGTCATTTCAGCCAACCAGGTGACCCGCTTCCTGATTGGCCGGGAAGAGGATCAGTGTGGCGATAATGAATATTCATTCACTATTGTCACACAACTGGGTGAGCTTCAGGTGCAGTGCTCTGCGCCCAGAGCCCACCCTTTTTTTTTTTGAAGAATATTAGAGCCTCTGGCTCTAATCACTTCAAAAAACACCCCTGCCAGTGGAATCCATGTGTCCAGTGCCACTGTATGTAGATCAGGGGGCCGGACGCATGGATAGGGGGCCGGCGGCCGCGTTCCCCTAATGCATGGGCTGCCACTGCCTATTCTCCAAAAAACAATCCAGACACATACATTACTTAAAGGCCATGTAATGTATTTTTTATGAAATCATTTCTTACAGTGTTTTTCTATCTCCTTCATCCCAAAAAAGCCCCCAAACCTCTAATTTTCCAGATCACTTCCATTAGTTTGGAACAAGTAATGCACATTGGTTGTGGTCATGTAAACTGTTCTATGTACACTACAAATCCCATAGTCCATCTCAGGAGCGAGGAAGAGAGGGTGACTACAATCCTACATACAGTGGGACCATGGAGAACAAACGTAGTCACCCGCTAACAGGAAGTCCGATCATAGCAACAGGGATTTGGAGATTTGGAGGAGGCTGGGAGCAATAGAATGGACTTAATGGACTTTTATAGTTGGAATACATACTCAAATAGATTTTCCTGGGGTTGTAAAGATAAAAGTTTTTTCACCTTAATGCATTCTATGCATTAAGGTGAAAAAAACATCTGACAATGCTGTCCCCCCCAGCCCCCCCCCCCCCGTTTTACTTACCTGACCCCTCGAAAGTCCCGTGCTTGCCCCCGACATCCTCTTCGCCGCTCGCCTGGCCGCTGATTGGTTACACTGGATGGATTGAAAGCAGCGCAGCCATTGGCTCACGCTGCTGTCAATCACATCCAATGACGCAGCGCGCCGGAGGGCGGGGCCGAGTGATACAGCGAGCGGCTATAGCCGCCAACTTTATCACGGGAGCACGCCCGCAAGTACTCCACACCATGCGAGGGAGCTCGCATGAAGGTGAGAAGTACTTGCGGGGGGGGGGGGAGCCCAGACAGCCGCCGAGGGACCCCAGAAGACCAGGTTCGGGGCCACTCTGTGCAAAACGAGCCGCACAGTGGAGGTAAGTATAACATGTTTGTTACTTAAATTTTTTTTTTTTTTTTAATTCCTTTACAACCCCTTTAATCCCGAGTTTAGTATCACTTTAAGGGAAAGTCCATATTGGCGGTTGGACTGCGTCTGAATAAAAATATAAAGTGGTATTCCCGTGCTAACTCAATAAATAAATGAGGGCTAACTGCTGCAAACACCGAAATGGCATATTCAAGGCCAAAAAAATAAATACGTGTAAAATAGGGATGGTGCTGCATTGTTATTAGAGTAAATAGGTGATGCCAACGTCACTTCCAAATTCCCTGATGAAGTTACAGGTTGGGACAGACAGGCACACCGGAAGTGACGTCGGCGTACGAGCTCGCCGCTCGTGGATTATATGTTTTTTACCCTGCATGTTTATGTGAGTACAACAGCTGTCGATTGGATAAAGTACTGTTTGTTTTTACAATATCACACTATCTGGGACACTTTTTCTTCTATATATTATACGGGTAAGCCCAGGAGGGACATCCAGAACTTGTATCAAAGAAGCTTCTCTAATATATTTACCTCATGGGAATCATCTACCAGGAGACTAAAGCACCCTAGAGGAAATTGTTGGTATCCATTTACAGAAGCCCACAGCGAGATTGATTTTATCGCCCAGGATCTGTAATATTATCTTCTTATACTGTTACCTTACAGCTGTAAGGTGAGAGGCCACAATGCATTTAGGTGTCTCCACACAGGAAAGAAAAGACACCCACCTTTATTGGTTTTATTCTGCAGTGATAGAGGAAACACATCACTTCACTAACTCCCTATGTAACTATGTAGGGTTGAAAATGTGTTTATTGTCAATTTCACAAGTATCACAAAGAACAACATAAAAGTTACAACTTAGTGACAACCACTAGTGGTAAAGGATATCTATCGCCCATAGCTTGACTCCCACTAACAAACAATGCATTATAAGGGTTGATAACTGTCGTCTGTGGCGAGGAGTAGTTCTGGCCAGAGAGCCTTGTTGTTCATGATAAAACTATATGGGGAATAGGTAGAAAAAAGAAAGGGGAACCAAATCAAATAAAAGGGGGCAGTAACCCAAGTAAGGGCATAGATAGAGTGAGAGAGGGAAGTAAAGAAGGGGGAAAAAGGATCATAGAGGAGATAGAGAGCTGCTGGGGAGACACTTGTAGAGAGAGGTAGATAGTGGACAGAGGGTGGGACACCAATGGATAAACACCTCAACCCTCCCTATGGTTACACTCACTCCCTTTTTAATATTGTCAGCACTGTCACCCAGGACTCTATTTGTATGACCAACTACACCATTGTCACTTCATACAGTATCTCACAAAAGTCAGTACACCCTTAACATTTTTGTAAATATTTTATTATATCTTTTCATGTGACAACACTGAATAAATGACACTTTGCTACAGTGTAAAGTAGTGAGTGTACAGCTTGTATAACAGTGTAAATTAACTGTCCCCTCAAAATAACAACACACAGCCATTAATGTCTAAACCGCTGGCAACAAAAGTGAGTACACCCCTAAGTGAAAATGTCAAAATTGGGCCCAATTAGCAATTTTCCCTCCCCTGTGTCATGTGACTCGTTAGTGTTACAATGTCTCAGGTGTGAATGGGGAGCAGGTGTATTAAATTTGGTGTTATCGCTCTCATTTTCTCATACTGGTCACTGGAAGTTCAACATGGCACCTCATGGCAAAGAACTCTCTGAGGATCTGAAAAAAAGAGTTGTTGCTCTACATAAAGAAGGCCTAAGCTATAAGAAGATTGCCAAGACCCTGAAACTGAGCTGCAGCATGGTGGCCAAGACTATACAGCAGTTTAACAGGACAGGTTCCACTCAGAACAGGCCTCGCCACGGTCACCCAAATAAGTTGAGTGCATGTGCTCAGCGTCATATCCAGAGGTTGTCTTTGGGAAATAGACATACAAGTGCTGCCAGCCATACTGCAGAGGTTAAAGGGGTGGGGGGGTCAGCCTGTCAGTGATCAGACCATACGCCGCACACTGCATCAAATTGGTGGCTGTATTGCTGTTGTCCCAGAAGGAAACCTCTTCTAAAGATGATGCACAAGAAAGCCTGCAAACAGTTTGCTGAAGACAAGCAGACTAAGGACATTACTGGAACCATGTCCTGTGGTCTGATGAGACCAAGATAAACTTATTTGGTTCAGATGGTGTCAAGCATGTGTAGTGGCAACCAGGTGAGGAGTACAAAGACAAGTGTGTCTTGCCTACAGTCAAGCATGGTGGTGGGAGCGTCATGGTCTGGGGCTGCATGAGTGCTGCCGTCACTGGAGAGCTACAGTTCGGTGAGGGAACAATGAATGCCAACATGTACTGTGACATACTGAAGCAGAGTATTATCCCCTCTCTTCAGAGACTGGGCCGCAGGGCAGTATTCCAACATGATAACGACCCCAAACACACCTCCAAGACGACCACTGCCTTGCTAAAGAAGCGGAGGGTAAAGGTGATGGACTGGTCAAGCATGTCTCCAGACCTAAACATTATTGAGCATCTGTGGGGCATCCTTAAAAGGAAGGTGGAGGAGCCCAAGGTCTCTAACATCCACCAGCTCCGTGATGTCGCCATGGAGGAGTGGAAGAGGATCTCAGTGGCAACCTGTGAAGCTCTGGTGAACTCCATGCCTAAGAGGGTTAAGGCAGTGCTGAAAAATAATGAGGGCCACACAAAATATTGCCACTTTGGGCCCAATTTGGACATTTTCACTTAGGGGTGTACTCACTTTTGTTGCCAGCGGTTTAGACATTAATGGCTGTGTGTTGCGTTATTTTGAGGTGACAGGAAATTTACACTGTTATACAAGTTGTACACTCACTACTTTACATTGTAGCAAAGTGTAATTTCTTCAGTGTTGTTACATGAAAAGATATAATAAAATATTTACAAAAATGTGAGGGGTGTACTCACTTTTGTGAGATACTGTATATATTGCACCATTTGAAATCTTTATTGATTCTCTTGATTTGATTTATTTTACACTATGCACAGTGACTTATTTATCTATTAATTGGATCACCTATTTACTCTTATAACAGCGCAGCACCATCCCCACTTTACACTGCATCTGAATAGATTCTATGCACTTGTGTTGCTTTGACTATGCTTGCACCTTTGGTATTATGAGAGCAGGTACATTGCCCTGAATGTTTTATTAAGCTACGATTTGCATGCTATTGTGTTTCTGGATCAATACATTGATATGTGATGTGTAAGTGACATCTAGTTGTACGGATACCCGCATACAACCAGAGCTTCCCTCTGACACTCTCCAGGCCCAGCCTGTGGGGGATCGGGTCTCTGCTAATGTGTGACAGCTCAGGATTGTGTAATGACTTGCTGGCACTGTATTGTGTTTACCCGGAGTCCAGGCAACGGCAGGCCTGGGCTTGTAAGCTGGAGCTGTATGGCTCACACTGTACATGGCCACTGCGGGCAGTTCTCACATACCATCCAGTACAAATATTTGATAAATGTGACAATGTTCTGGCAGCTTCCCTTCATCCGCCGCAGATTTATACTTAAAGCTGGACTCTGGGCAAACACAAATACACAGATGATACTCAGAAAAAATAAATATTGTTGCGCTGCCAAACCATGTGAGTGCATCCCATATGTTTTATTTTAAATTTTTTAAATAAAATACGGTTTTACACTATAGGTGCCCCCCTTCTGTCATTTATTTTTCTCCCCATCCATGGAGTATCATCCTAAAGACAGCTGAGTTTGGAATAAACCATTTAGTGGCCTTTATTCCCCACAAAGCGACCACTCTAGCGATAGGTGATCAATGTCTAGGGGTGTGTACATCCATGTGGGGCACCTCTGTCTGAACACAGAGTATTGGAGCACAGATTATTTATCAGTAAGACCGACTTTTTTTTTTTCTTGATATATTACCGCAAAGGTCGAGGAAACGCAACATTTCAGTAAAAGACACACTAAAATGAATTTTAGGGCAAACAACACAACAAACTACCCAAATTTTTGGTAAAATATAAAAGACAAGGTTGCACCGAGTAAATAGATACCCAACATGTCTAATATTAAATTTGTGTGCGCCCGTGAAATGGCGACATACTTTAGTACCCTATATTTGCTATAGGCAACGCTTCAAAAGCCCCTATAGGTCTATATTAGTGTTACGGAGGATATCTTGTGCTAGTATTATTGCTCTCAATATGACATGTGCGGCAATATGTAACATGTATATCACAATCAACATTTTCAAGTGTAGGCACCCCCGCGTTTATGTTCATACATGCGTATATGTGGGGGCCCTCAAAAAAGTTTGGGGGGGGGGGGGGATTGAATGTGCTTAGGTGTAACTATTTTTTTTCATCACATAGGGGACTTATTGATTATAATGAATTTTTGTTAACAGGTTCTCTTTAATGAGGCATGCAGGATCTAAAAGACCCTGCATGGTCTCCTCATGCTCCACTGAATGTATTGCAAAGCAGATGGCATTGCAATACATCCCTTCCCGGCTATGCTAGCCGGCTAAAATTACAGGGTACATCATACACGTCGCTTTCCGGGTCACAGCAAGAAAGGGAGGAGAGCGAATGTGTGTCTGCTGTTCTCCCTCCCCTCCACTGCCATGTCAGCCCCAGGCCCGCATATGGGCAAGCAGAGCCTGGAATACATAGCGGGGGTGCTGGTACCAGGGGGTGTGTAAGCAATCAGGTGGCAGCACAGTGCCCAAATGCTTCCACCTGACAGTCAGGTACTTCCACCTGACCTGACCTGCCTGTCGGTCGGTGTTGCACACAATCCGGTGGCTGCAGCCCCTGGATTGCATGTAAAACCCCCCTCTGTGCCCCTCTAGGAAGGACGCCTGTAGGCACACGCTTACAGTGCCTATTGGGGAATCAGGCCCTGGCGGTACCCTCTGACACACCTGGTTAGAGAATGGGATGCTGCAGACACCGAATATTAAGTGTCCTACTACTGTATATTATTGTATCAGGAAACAGGAACCAGACTACTCAACGGTAAGTAGAGTATGAATGTAGTCACAGATTTGAGAGTAAACAGCAACATACACTTCAATGAGCAGGTTAAAAAAAAAAAATAGTAAAAAGGACCAATCCGCAAAAGACATGAAGTCCTCAAGAAGGCACTGCCCATTGGAAATAATGGGGCATGAACTTCAGTCCCCACCAAGCTTTGCTACAGAGAGAGCAGGAATATTGCTGGTCAAAATATATATAGTATAGTTAGTGCAGTCCAGGCAGAGACAGCGAGAGGATCATGCTGTGGAGTGCCATCCCAAAAGAGAGAGACTCTGTGTGAGGGAAAGAAAGATGATATGGAGCAGTGATTTGAGTGTGGAGGGAAGGAGCAACTGCCAGGATGCAGACCATGCTGTGTTGCCTATCGGAGTTGCTATGGAAAACCCAGGGTGGGCTGACACCTAGACGGGCCACTGCTGCTGTGTCGCAGGGTCTGGTGAGAGGGCCTTGTGGCCATTACTTGTTGCTGCCACTAGAGACTGAAACCTTAGGAACTACCTAAACGGCTACTTTATATAGCTTCATTACTGCCTGCTGGCCTTACTGTCTACAACACACCAACGGTTATTGGGCCCCAACAATTAGCCAGCTGAGACGTCGGGACTAAGGACTGCCCCTTACTGGGTGTTACCCAGAGTCCTTTTTCCCCCCTTTTACTTAATTGAAGAGGTACCTTTTAGGAGACACTGCACCAACCCCAGCCAATCCCTTAGAGTGCACTCTAATCCAGATGGGGCGGCACAGTGGTGTAATGGGTAGCACTCTCACCTAGCAGTAAAAAGGGTCACTGGTTCGAATGCCAACCAGGACACTACCTGCCTGGAGTTTGCATGTTCTCCCTGTGCCTGCGTGGGTTTCCTCCATGTACTCCGGTTTCCTCCCACACTCCAAAGACATGCTGGTAGGTTAATTGGCTTCTGTCTAAAATTGGCCCTAGTGTATGAATGTGAGTTGGGGACCTTGGATTGTGGGTACTTTGAGGGTAGGGACCGATGTGAGGGTGCGATGTATGTGTGGAGCACTGCGTAAATTGACAGCGCTATATGGGTACCTTAATTAAATTGGGATAATTGTAGACTAGCACCCACACTCACTCAGGTGGACTGGTGTCTTTATTCAACCTTACTATGTAACTATGTAGTATCCCAACCCACATTACAGGTAACTTTTACTTGCACTGTTTGTTGTTGAATTTGCTGATCACCACATTGATCCCAGTTTAGTGGTATAGAACCTGATTACTTTGGTAGAGTTATTACTCTGTCCAAATTTACCCGCTTTGTGCTCATTTATGTTCAAACTGCCATTTATTCTAACCGATATGAATAGAAAAAGTGTATTTATCACTAAGGAAGTCTGTGTCTATTTTGTGGTAGTAACCCACAGCCAGGTTAAAAGGTATTTATACTTGCGACTCGGCTTGCTCTTGAATAAAAAATACTTTATTACTGCAAGGTACAGAGTATATGCATTAGCTGCCGAGTCGTCAGCCCTTCTGTTCTGAGCATCTACCTATGGGAGTTGAAAGCCCTGGCTTGAGCACTGGGGACTCAAGTCTAAGGGCTTATATATCAGCAGTCGAGCTGGGGTAACCTCCTTTTGCCTTTCTCTATTTATACTTGTGTCCTTATGAGTGCTTGCAGTGATTTTTATTCAACCAGCTGTGTCACAGGGGCTGAGGTTGTCCTTTAAAGCCGAGTTCCACCCTAAAGTGGAACTTCTGCTCATCGGAACCCTCCCCCACTCCGGTGCCACAATTGGCACCTTTCAGGGGGAGGGGGGTGCAGATACCTATATAATACAGGTATCTGCACCCACTTCTGGGCATAGATATCTGCAGAATCTGCGGGTATTTACGCCACTTCCTGCGGGGGCCCCCGCTGTCTGCTGGGAAACACACGGATCCCAGAGACAGCAGGGACCGTCCTTATTGCGCAGCGCGACTCGTGCATGCGCAGTAGGGAACCAGGAAGTGAAACTGCAAGGCTTCACTTCCTGATTCCCATACCGAAGATGGCGGCGGCAGCACCCGAGAGCCGACCAACAGATTGGCTTCGGGTGCCGAGATCGTGGCCGCGCTGGACGGGTCAGTGTAGGCAAAGTAGGCCACAGCCATTGGAACTCCATAAACCTACATCTGTGGAGGGTGGAATCATTTAGGTCAATTCAAAGGGGCAAGACGGATAAGTGCACTATGTCTGGAAGAGCATTCATGCTTTAACCTCTTGTTTCCCACGTAATGCATATGTGCGGTGGCAAAAAGGGTGGGCCTTACCGTCTGCAAACCGCATACGTGTCCATGGACGGCTGAGGTTTTTGTGGTAAGAGCACCACTCACTGCATGCTTGCAGCACAGTGACATGGCTCCTTGTCTCTAGAATGATTGAGTGACCACTGTGACAGCCCAATACAGTCCGCCCCCCCCCCCTCGGGCCTAAAGACCCTGTTAAAAGGGATGCCTGGGAAAGGGGTTGGATGTGCAGGCTCTGCGACAGTATCTCGCTCTTTTTCAGAACTGCCCCATACAAGCGTGGGCTCATGGGGTGTCCTAACATCTGCTATACACTCTGTAGATGTACGGTCAGTGACAGGTTTGTGTGACGACTGTAGCAGCAATTATATAGGTTACATCATTATTTAATAGGAAACCGATGTGTCTAATTACACCACGCACAGCGCCCGGGTAATTAGACACTTCCAGAAACTCTCGTCTTGTTCCTGGCCCTAGAGTGAAGCCGCTCAGAGCTATTGAATCAGCCCTTGTCGGGGGCTCGGTGGAATTGTCGATATTGTATAAAAACTAGTATTTTCCAGCTAAACTAAATTTAGAGCCAGTGGAAGGAGGGGTGTTCCCAGACCGAGAGAGAATCCAATGTTTCCATAGCAACAGGTTCCTCCAGGCTGCCGCACAAATACATAAAGCAAACCATGCCTATTTATGAGGACAATCCTAGTGCATGGGGTCCCCGGCCAAGAGCACCAAGGTGTCACCAGGCGGTAGAGAGACTCCATTTTAGTTCAGGGCAGAGCTACGGAGCAAAGGATGCTGGGACACATCCTTCACACCTGCATTCTGTAACATGGTTAATTAGGAGTAATGCTGTGTGAAAAAATCTTTTAGATGACTCACTAGAGTAAATAAGCAGAACAACCCATAAAGATAATCGGTTTTCTGCCACGTTATGCATTAGGTGGGTATGGTTTGAGGTTCGAGTGATCCTGAGCTTTGTCCATGTAGCTATCCAATAAAGCTGAACGCCAGGAATTTCACTAAAAACACCCTGCAGAATGAGGGTTAATCCGCCGCCATCCGTGAATCCACCAGCCTGAAAAACACCCAGGGACCTGTCAGGACGGCACCCAACGCTAGCCAGACCACCAGAGGGTAATATTGTGTGTGATTGAGGCCATCTGGAGGACAGGCCGCGGCTCCGGCCTGGCTCCCTGAACGGCGGCCATCTTGCTGCACCCGGCCGCGGCTCCGGCCCCCAATCCTGGCCTCTCGAACCCCCCCTGGACCGGCTCTTTCTCCCCACAAGAACCGGAGACCACCCTCCACCCGGGGCTCCCACTTACACCCCTGTACAGCGGCCTGAAAGCAAGAAAACGGCTCCGGCCCTGTGATCGGCGGCCATCTTGCTACACCCGGCCGCGGCTCCGCCTCCCAATCCTGGCCTCTCGAACCCCCCCTGGACCGGCTCTCTCTCCCCACAACAACCGGAGACCACCCTCCACCCGGGGCTCCCACTTACACCCTTGTACAGCAGCCTGTAGGCAAGAAAACGGCCCCGGCCCTGTGATCGGCGGCCATCTTGCTACACCCGGCAGCGGCCCCAACACTTAATTCTGGCCTGCAGGACCCCCCCGTGGCTCGGTTTTTCCCCCACACGGTAACCGGAACTCACCCTCCATCAGGGGCTCCCATTTACCCCCCTCACAGTGGCCGGCAGGAGGAAAAACGGCCCCAGTCCTGTGAAAGGCGGCCATCTTGCTTCACCCGGCGGCCATCTTGCTTCACCCGGCGGCCATCTTGCACACCATTCTGACCCCCTCTGAGACTGGCAAACTGCCCCTTGAAGCTGCAACACTCTAGCCGGCCAGGCTATGACCCCCAGGGATGCATAGCACGACTTTACTCCCTGACAAATGACAAAACTAGCCATGGCCGAGTAAAGACGGGCACCGACAGAGCTCCCGGCCTAACCTGATCCACTATGGCCATTACCTGCCACTTAACTCATGTGGGCACGGCATGAGCACCCCAAATCAATACAGGACACGCTCGACCTCAAGAGGGACCAGATCCCAGAACTCGCAGACCAGTATCCATAATTTTTTCAGCGGCACACCGAGACAAGCAACAGGCGCCATAGAAACCGCTCCACGTGGGCCGCGCATGGAACGGAACCCGGGCCCAACCCAAAGCCACACACCAACACCACCGGAGGACCCGGAATACCTCGCAGAGACACCGGCAGCATTCCGTACAGAGATGACGGACACGTCGCAAGGCCAATTAGATGCCGACCTCCGCACCATGCTGCGGGCCCTCCCCACCAGAGCCGACATTGAGGCCTTACCGACAAGGGCCGACATAGAAGCGCTGATCCTAAGGATAGAGGAGGCGCACAGCAGGGACATCCAGGAGGTGAAAGCGGAGTTGCATACAGTGTCGGACCGTGTGACATCTGGAGAGTCACGGGTCTCTGCACTGGAGACACGCATACAGGCCCTGGAGCAGGCACAGGTATCACAAACGATGGACTCCCAAGACATGCAATTGCACCTGGAGGAAATGGAAGACCGCAGCCGCCGCAACAACCTGCGGCTGCGGGGGATACCTGAAGCCACGGGCCCGGAAGACCTGGCGGAGACAGTGACCGCAATATTCCACAGACTGCTGGAGACCCCCCCGCCGACGATTGAAATCGACAGGGTGCACCGCACACTGGGCCCCAGATCCGCCGACCCAGCCAGGCCACGCGATGTGCTATGCCGCCTCCACCGCTTTACAACTAAAGAAAACATACTACGAAAGGCCTGGGAAGCAGGCGAAATCGAATTTGATGGGGCCAATATCCAGATCCTACCGGACTTATCCAGGGCAACCCTACAGCGCCGGGCTATGCTAAAGCCAGTATTGGAATTAGCGAGGAGACGAGGATACACCTACCGCTGGGGATACCCCCTGGCGGTAATCTTCCGAACGGCGCAGACCTCATTCACCCTGAGAACGCCTGCAGACCTGCCGGGATTCTTCTCCTTTATAGGCACAGAACCAGTCCAGGTCCCCAATTGGCTAATGAGACTACCGAAGGCACCGGGTCGCTCGGGTCCAGCAACGGGCAGATACAACCAACCACCGCGCTCGCAGAGGAACAGAGGCCGATTCCGCCCCAGCCCTGCCGCCGCCGTGGACGATGGTACACGTGAGTCCTGATTACTGCGGAGCTACCTATACCGGTACCCATTGTTTGTAATGCATAGGACATCGAACTTACCTTGATGCTGCCCCCTGTTTTCTGCCCCCCTGCCCCCCCCCCCCCCCCCCCCGCCTGCCGCGGAGGACCAGCCGGGGGCCCGGTTTTGTGACACCCCCACGCCTCAGAATTTGAACGGAGAGATTGGTCCGCCATGGTGCAATGATACACACTCACCCCCCTTTCCCCAACACTTTGCATGCTACAAACCGAGACTCCCACGAAGAGATACGGACAGGGGAGCCGTAAAAGGGGGGGGGGATATTGGAACCGCATCAAATTGCTCAGGACCATAAATTATTGTGGGGAACTTCTCTGGGGCGGGGGGGGGGGGGGGGGGGGGGGCTGGATTTTGTGGGGGAATGATTAGTTGGCAGACGTAACCTATGCATATAAGCTAATGTTGTTTTATTGACTCCATCTTTCTGGTTAAAGGTTTTTTTTTTGTTAACTAGAAAATGAGCAAGTATTGAATTTACATGTCCTAGTGTCATATTACATATTATAGCCTGAAATGTACAAAACCACCCTACGACACACAATTGAGCACGCATGCCCACACACTCTTTTATACAAGCAGAGGCCGGGTGGTCAGTGAGGGACCGGGAGACTCGCAGGGACCCTTGCTGATTTCACCCCCACATAGGACGACGCACGATACCCAGGCTACCTGGAGAGCGTCTTTGCAAATATTTTGCACGCACATTAGAGCACCAGCTAAATCGGTAGGCAACCGCTAGAAGCACTAGGCTTCCGACGGGCGCATTTCATACCCTTTTAGTATTGGTAGAATATACCTACCTCCATCTACTACATTCTTCTCTCTATTCTATACCTCTCTCTAACTCTTTACTGTACTTTCTTACCCCCCCCCCCCCCCCCACACACTCCCCGTCCCCCCACGAACATGGACGACATTACTATTGTCACTTTAAATGCAAAGGGACTCAACATCCCAGAGAAAAGGAGAATGCTACTTAATGATATGAGACACCTAAAGGCAGACATAGTCCTCCTACAAGAGACACACTTCCGAGAAAACACACTCCCGATCCTCAAGAATAGGTACTTCCCGACGGTGTATCACTCGACCTACAAGGAATCCAAATCACGAGGAGTTTCAATATTAATTTCAGCCAAAATCCCATGGTCCCTGGCAGACATACTGACAGATCCGATGGGAAGATTTCTATTCCTCAAGGGCCAAATTGGTGATATCAAAATAACACTAGCAAACCTCTACGCCCCAAACACCCAACAAGATACGTTCTTTACAAGACACTTGATCAAACTACAAAACTTTACTGAAGGGCAACTAATAGTGGGAGGAGACCTGAATATCCCCCTAATACCCGAGGAGGATACCTCAACAGGGAGTTCATCAACCTCCAGAAACACACGCAAGGCCATCCACATAGCACTTCAGAGATCACAATTGATAGATACATGGCGCCTCTTTCACCCTGGCGAACGAGATTATACGTACTACTCACGCCCCCACAACACATATTCGCGCATCGATTACCTGTTGATACCACACAACCAACTTCACGCCGTCAGAAACACCTCACTAGGATCAATCACTTGGTCCGATCACGCCCCAGCTATCCTGAGTTATGCTCTGACAGACTTCCAAAAAAATCAAAGGAAACCGTGGAGGCTTAATGAAAGCCTTCTGAAAGACCCAGACACACTAGCTGAGGTTACAAGGGAAATAACCAACTATTTTCAAACCAATAGCGACTCAGAAAGTGATGAAGGCCTAGTCTGGGAAGCGCACAAAGCGGTGATTCGCGGAATACTCATAAAACACGGGGCAAGACTAAAAAAACAAAGGACAGCCCAATTGACCTCTCTCCTCAGCAGACTTCACACCCTAGAAATCAGACACAAGCAAACCCCGACTGACCAGATAGGGAACGAACTGGACGCAGTACGCACACAAGTAACTGACCTGTTAAATTTTAGAGCAAAGACGGCATTACAAATAACACGTAAAAGGATTTACGAGTCGGGCAATAAATGCGGCAGACTGCTAGCACAGTCATTACGGGACCAAAGAACAGCGTCGTACATACCCTCCATACGCTCGCCATCGGGACAGAAGATAACCTTACCACAACATATAACACGGGAATTTAAATCCTACTATGAATCGCTCTACAACCTGTCCAACACGCCACCATCATTAGAACACATAACAGATTATATTACTACTTCCCGTATGCCCACCCTCTCCACCGACACCCGAGATCTGTTAGAAGCCCCTATCACATTATCGGAGGTACAACTTGCGCTGAAAAGCACTAAAGTTGGAAAAGCCCCAGGACCGGACGGACTCACGCCACACTACTACAAGACACTACTACCAGTATTAGGAGGACGCTTGGTTAATGTGCTTAACGGCCTCACTAAAGAAGGGAAACTACACACCACCACATTACAAGCACAAATATCTGTTATCCCAAAAGAAGGCAAAGACCTGACCAACTGCGGAAGCTATAGGCCTATCTCCCTACTTAATTCGGACCTCAAACTATTCACCAAAATAATAGCGACTAGAATACAGACACACCTGCCCCTCCTAATACACTTAGACCAGGTGGGATTTGTCCCCACAAGAGAGGCAAGGGACAATACCACCAAGGTCTTGAATCTACTACATAAAGTCACCCGCACCCAAACGCCCAGTGTTTTTATAAGCACGGACGCTGAGAAAGCGTTTGATCGGGTTAGTTGGGCCTTCATGTTTGCCACGTTGCGCCATATAGGACTGGGAGACAACATGCTAAAGTGGATAGCCGCAACCTATGAAAAACCATCTGCCAGAGTGAGGGCTAATGGAGTGCTCTCAGACCCTTTCCCGATCACAAACGGGACAAGGCAGGGGTGTCCGTTGTCCCCCCTTCTATTCGCCCTCACTCTGGAACCATTCCTATGCCACATAAGACAAAACCCCAATATCTCAGGAGTGAAAGTACACCAAACGCAACACAAGGTATCGGCGTACGCCGACGACCTCATGTTCACACTCACCACCCCCTCAATCTCCCTCCCCAACCTCTTACGAGAATTTAAGATTTATGGAGTCCTCTCCAACCTAAAAATTAATTTTACTAAATCTGAGGCGATGGGAGTAGGAATACAACCAGCACAACTTAGACAGCTACAATCAAGTTTCCAGTTGAAATGGACACAGACAGCCCTAAAATATTTAGGTACTTACATCCCTCGCACACTCACACGGCTATATGAGCTGAACTTCCCACCACTCTTGAAAACAATCAAAATATTACTTAAAAAATGGCACACCGGTCTACATTCATGGATAGGTCGCTGCAACATCCTCAAAATGATGATACTCCCAAAATTCCTCTATCTCATGCAGGCGATACCTATACACATTCCCACACTCTACTTCAAACAAGTACAAACCATGTTTACAGACTTTGTATGGGCTAAAAAAAGACCACGACTCTCTTATAAACTTTTAGTTCTACCTAAACAACATGGGGGACTCGCGTTACCAAACATCCGTACATACTACCAGGCAGTTCACTTGGGCAGGCTTATAGACTGGTGCCGCCACCAGGAGACGAAGCTCTGGACACAACTGGAGCAACATCAAAGCGAAACCCCACTTAGTAGAGCTCCCTGGTGCTACCCGTCTCTGCCAGCGGAAATTAAGCGACACCCGCTAATAGGAACCACAACACAGGTCTGCGCACGTCTCATCACGACGACCCCCATATCATCCCCCAACTCACCCCTCTTCCCCATCTTGGGAAACCCTGAATTTGCACCAGGATTACATGACGCAGAATTTAAAAGACTGAAAGACGAGGGCACACACCAGGCCTCCCACTTTAGCACCAATGGTCGTTGGCCCACAATAACAGAACTCTCAAATACCACAGGGCCATTTCGGCTGGACTTCTTGAGAGCCAGCCAACTGAGCCACTTTTTACACTCACTGAAAACCCCTCCGACAACATCACCTCCCCTCACAACACTAGAAGAACTCTGCAACGCATCGGGTACCATAACGCACACACTATCACAAACCTACAGCCTGCTAAACATACCACAAACAGACTTTACACCGCCAGGGCTGACTAAATGGGAAACAGAACTGAATTGCCACTTTAGCACAACTAAGAAACAAAGAATAATTAAATACACTCATAAATCCTCAATATGCGCCAAGATCCAGGAGACCAACTATAAGCTACTGTCAAGATGGTACAGAACTCCAGACCTGCTCCACAGATTCTTCCCGACAACGCCGGACCTCTGCTGGCGGTGTCGAGCAGAAAAGGGAACACTGCTGCACATATTTTGGTCCTGTCCTTTACTACACCACTTTTGGAAAGTGGTCCGGGAAGTTGTACAAAAATTTACAGACAGCCCCATACCAATAGACCCCGCTTTCTTCCTTCTTCACGCATCAGACACTCCCGAAAAAACATACAAAAAACTGTTTCTCTCTCCCTTTCTACATTAAGACTGTGTAATGTAATGTATTCAGAATGTTTTGATTAAGTTGTTTGCTTGATTAAGATAAATAAGAAAAACCGAGGAACTGGGCCCATGTCCTCGGTACTGCACAACACGACAACCTCAAGCACAAATACCCTAAGGGCAGCATTCTAAAACCTTTTTTGAGTCACAAAACCCTTTAAGGCAGTGATTGTCAATTTATGAGCTAAAGGGGGCCTCAAATGCGGCCTCTGACATAACCAAAGGGCCACACATAATGTTCAATATTTGTACTTGACAGGACTAACAAACAGCAGACCTAATAGAGAAACTGAGGGTCAGAGAATGTGGACATGCTACATTTTTGCTAAGAAATAAACACTCCAGCACTCAACCACGCTCCAGGAGATAAAGTGTGCAATGCTTCTTCAGGTTCAGCCCTCCACCAATCAGGAAATCTATCAACTGCAAAAACACACAAGAGGACACAACGCCTCGCGCATTACCACCATAAAATGTATTAAATTCTAAATGACAAACACAAAAGATCAGCTCTGAGGAAGGGGACTTGACTCCTGAAACGCATTAGCTTTTCCATCTGATGTTTTCGTACTGGGACTTACCGTCAAAGACTGGAGCACATGACTTACAAGCTTGATGATCTTTTGTGTTTGTGGGTATCCATTTGTTATTTGGCATTTAGTAAATTTTATGGTGGTAATGCACAAGGAGTTGTACCCTCTCTTGTGTGTGTTTTATGCTACATTTTTGGCTGGGGATATGCTACAGCAGTCAATATGAAACAGATTTTCTATTGGATTGAAGTCTGGGCTTTGACTAGGCCATTCCAACACATTTACATGTTTCCCATTAAACCACTCAAGTGTTGCTTTAGCAGTGTGTTTGGGGTCATTGACCTGCTGGAAGGTGAACTTGTACAGGTTTTGCTGAAGAATATCCCTGTATTTACCACAATCCATCTTTCCCTCAACTCTGACCAGTTTCCCAGTCCCGGATGGTGTTCTTTGGGTGATGTGATGTGTTGGGTTTGCGCCAGACATAAAGTTTTTTTTTTTTGATGGCCAAAACTTTAAATTTTAGTCTCATCAGACCAGAGCACCTTCCTCCATACATTTTGGGAGTCTCCCAGAAGCCTTTTCGCAAACTCAAAATGTGCCATTTTGTATTTTGATGAAAGTAATGATTTTCTTCTAGCTACTCTGCCATAAAGCCTAACTCTATGGATCGTATGGCTTATTATCATCCTATGTACAGATACTCCAGTCTCTGCCGTGGAACTCTGCAGCTCCTCCAGGGTTACCTTAGGTCTCTGTGCTGCCTCTCTGATTAATGTCCTCCTTGTCCGGTCCGTGAGTTTTGGTGTGCAGCCGTCTCTTGGCAGGTTTGCTGTTGTGCCATGTTCTTTCCATTTGGTTATGATAGATTTGATGGTGCTCCTAGGGACCATCAAAGATTTGGATGTGTTTTTTTTTTTTTTAATATATATATATATATATTATATATATATAACCTAACCCTGACTTGTACTTCTCAACAACATTGTCCCTTACTTGTTTGGAGAGTTCCTTGGTCTTAATGGCAGTGTTTGGTTAGTGGTGCCTCTTGCTTAGGTGTTGCAGCCTCTGGGGCCTTTCAAAAAGGTGTGTATATGTAATAACAGATCATACAACACTTAGATTGCACACAGGTGGACATCATTTCACTAATTATGTGACTTGTGACAGTAATAGGATGCACCAGAGCTTTTTTTTTTCCATGAGCTTCATAACAAAGGGGGTGAATTCTTAGGCCCATGCCAATTATCAGTTTTTCATTTCTGAAAAATAGTTTTATGTATATATTTTTCCAATTTTACTTCAGCAGCTTAGACTATTGTGTCCATCACATATAATTCAGATTTAAAAAACAAAAACATTGACCTAAAGGCTGTAATGTAACAAAATATCTAAAAAGCCAAGGGGGGTGAATACTTTTGCAAGGCACTGTACCAAAGGGCTGAATGCAGCCCTCAGGTTTCTGCTGTACATCAGGGCTTTAATGGATCATTACCGACCCTCTAAAATCATGATTGGAGGTAATATGTCATCTCCTGGATGCCTGGTTTAACCCATTGAAAACATGCATTACACATGCTTTGCAGGGGAGGGGTAGCGGCACAGTCCTGTTCACTTGAATGTATCGCAACTGCCAGTGGTGGTGCCAAACAACCTATGGTATAATGTTTGCTGCGCCAAACCCAAATTTCAGTGGTCTATACAAAACCGGTAAAAAGTATGCAAAAGCTTAAAGCACCCCGACCTAAAACATGAATTGTAACTGCACTGTCTTCTCTCATGTGGTAAAGCGTTGCGCAAACTGTTGGCGCTATATAAACCCTGTATTATACTATTAATAATGTTCTATCAGTGGGAAACCTGATCCTGGTATGATGCACACAACCACCTTATTTTGGCAGGAATACCCATTAGGAAACCATGGGGGTTCTTTATGAAATGCAAATCCACTTTGCACTTCAAGTGCAAAATGTACTTAAAATTACACTGAAAGTGTAGTCACTGTAAATCTGAGGGGTAGATATGAAATGAGGGGAAGCTCTGCTGATTTTATCATCCGGTCATGTGCAAACCAAAATGCATTTTTTTTTTTTTTCCTTGCATGTCCCCCTCGGATCTACAGCGACTGCACTTCCAAGTGAAGTTTCAGTGCAATTTCAAGTGCACTTTGCGCTTGTAGTGCAAAGTGGATTTGCCCTTTCGTAAATAACTAACCCAAGTGTTCAAACTAATTAGCTATTAACGTGGAATTAAAGTAAAAACTTAATTAACTCTAAACCTACTCTCAGCCACATTCTAAGTCTGATCTATCCAGCCCTGTAAAGAAAAAAAAAAAAAAAAATGACTATACTTATCTGTTCTGCAGCTGCTCTGATCCAGTCCCAGGCTGAGCTGTCAGTGTGCAGGAGAGGCAGCCGACAATGAAAGCCCCATAGTAAGTCTATGGGTGACGTCACTTCCCAGCTACTGTCAGCTTTCTCCTGCACACAGCATCCACCGCTCAAGACTGGACCGGAAGCAGCTGCATAACAAGGAAGTACACCATTTTTACAGGGGTAGATAGATTAGGCTTAGAGTAAGGGTTTGCCTTTACTTCCACTTTAATATCTAGCTGGGCGGAGCTACTAAGAATTATCATGCAGCAGCTTTAGCCTCAGTTGAAATATTTTACCTGAAGCCCATTTTTTTTTTTTTTAAAAGACTAACTTCAGTAAAGCATGTTGATTTGATATTCACACTTTTACTTCTTTGTTGTTCCAAATGTGAATTATCGTATTTAATAATCATATATACCCATCTTAGAGAAATGCTGCTCAAGGCTCTCTCCAGCGCTAGATGAAGGCCTAGGCTGTTGGTCATATAATCTCTGGTGGGAGGGTTCCTAGGCATAGGCATAGGCGTGCACAGGGCTCTCCTCTCCCCCTGGCTGCTGCAAGGATGTTTCAGGATGAAGAGTGGGGGAAGGGGCTAATCAATATGACATTTACCAGCCCCTTCCTTTTCTAAATGAACACACTTAGGCCCCTTTCACACCTAAGCGTTTTTCATGCGGTGCAGAGCTAAAAATAGCGCCTGTTCACCGCATGAAAAAATCCTGCCCCTTTAACTCCAGTGTGAAAGCCGACGGGCTTTCACACTGGAGCGGTGCGCTAGCAGGATGACAAAAAAAGTCCTGCTAGCAGCATCTTTGGAGCGGGATAGGAGCGGTGTATTCACCGCTCCTATACCGCTCCTTCCCATTGAATAGAATGGGACACCGCGGTGAAACCGCGGCAATAGCGCCGCTACGGCGGCGCTCTGCGGGGGTGTTTAACCCCTTTTCGGCCGCTCACGGGGGTTAAAACCGCACCGCGAGCGGCCGAATACCGCGGTTAAAACGACGGTAAAGCAGCGCTAAATATAGCGCTGCTTTACCGTCACCGCGGCTCCCCGCCCCAGTGTGAAAGGGGCCTTACTGTGTTCAATCATAACTGAAGCATAAAAGGGAACCCAGAGCAGCATCTTCTCTTTTGTTCCTCTTTATTTATCAATCCTATCAAGCTTATTAGCATAGGTCCTAAAGCAGAGTTCAACCCAAAAGTGGAACTTCCACTTATCTGATTGCTCCTCCCCTCCAGTGCCACACTTGGCACCTTACCGTGGGGGGAGGGAGGAGTGGGTACCTCTTTACTACAGGTACCCCGTCCCCACTTCCGGGAAACCGAGCCACTGCAAATTTTGTCAGCAGCTCGGCCCCCTCCCTCCTCTTCTACTGGGCCAGTTGGAGAGCCCAGCTTGCTTTGCGCAAGTGCAGTAGGGACACGGGCAGGAAGCTGAAAGCTACACTGCCGGGTTCCCTTACACGCAATGGCGACGGCAGTACCCGACCAGCTGATGTAAACCTCGGCTGCAGGGCCAACATCGCTGGACTCCAGGGCGGGTAAGTGTCCTAATGTTAAATGCCAGCAGCTAAAGTATGTGTAGCTGCTGACTTTTACATTTTTGGGGTGGGGGGAACTCTGCTTTAAAGCGGAGTTCCACCAACATTTTTCACTCCTCACCATGCAGCACTAATGTGCATCCTTAAAATTAATTGCCAATTTTTTTTTTTTTTTTTCTGTTCACTTACCCGATTTATGCCTATATCTAATTTCACTTTCTCCTTTAGGGGCTGTGATACTGTTTGTCATTTCCGGCTTTGCATTGGCTTCTGGGCGATCTTTTTTCAGATAAACATACCCCTAGAATACTCAAGCCTCGTGCAATGTAATAAAGGTATGCTGAAAACTATGCACAGTTTTCTATTTGTACAGCATTGTGTCCTTACTTTGTGAAGTTCCAGCTGCAGTGTCCTCCTTCCTCTATTCCGTGCATGCTGGCTACCCAGCATGCACCTACCGATCTCACACATGTGCAGTGCAATCTTGGTCAGCTTGACATGGCACTGCTCCACAGAGATCGGCAGGTGCATGCTGGGTAGCCAGTATGCACGAAATCCAGGAAGAAGGACACTGCGGCTTCAGATGCCCACATTGGAGATGGCCGCGCTGTGCCGGAACTTCAAAAAGTAAGGAAACAATGCTTCACAAATAGAAAACTGGGCATAGTTTTTAGCGTACCTTTGTTACATTGCACAAGGCATGAGTATTCTAGGGGTATTTTCTTCTTAAAAGTCATATTTCGGCCAGAACTCCGCTTTAGGCCTTTGCCTTGTCACTTCAAATCCGTTTCCATAGTTTTCAAGTAAAAACTGTACAGAATAGTAAGAAGAAAGACACCAGACATTACACACAATGTATTTCATTTATTTTGCCCATTGCTCAATGACATACAGTTGCTTTGACACCCAGGACAGCTCTAGGCTGTGGATGCCGAAGCTATCAAAAGATGAACAAAATGGCTACCTTGACTCGATCCACGATTGCACCATGCCAAATCGCAACCACGGATCAACCCCTGGGACCAAACAAACTCAACTTTTTATGAAAATAGAACTCTCCTTTTCCACTGAGATCAATGCCATGTTCGGAATTCTGTATCAAGAACATTGTGAAAGGGAATACACACTTATACAGTCACCTGCCACCATCACCAGGCCCTGAAACATGTCTGAAGTCTGTGCTGCCAAAAGTGACCAATCACAGGAAGGATCCAGTTGCTAGGGACAACACAGACATTTTCCTATCAGACCCTCTGACATAGGTTGCCCGCTGTGCAGTTTTGCTAAGAGGTTTTGTTTCTCAAGCTGGGTCAATAAGACGGCATCAACTTCAATTGATAAAAAGCTTGTAAACAGCAATATGGATAGGAGAACAACTGTCCAAAAATAACATAAAGAAGTGTAAGGAAGTCTTTGAGAGAAGGCAGAAGATATAGGAAAACTCTAGCCAGCTACAATAGGAAAAACATAATTAGGAATTGTTTAAAGGATTTGTAATACATGTAGACCTGTCCCCTCCTCCCCCATTGTAGAACATAAAGAAGGTGTCAACACCTTTTAAAGCCCGCCATTCTGACTCCATGTCACTACCCCACCTTCTGCTTGCTTTTTGCACAACTAAGGAATGCCCAACCCAAAGTCTGTCTTGCGTTTGCCCATTTAAGTGCCCTTTCTTCCTGCCCATCAGCTTAAGAGCAACTGTACACAGGCCTTCGATTACATAGGAGCTCATTTTCTCCCTATACATGTCAACAGGAATGCAAAAGCAGCTTAGGAGTTACAACTCAGGTACGAAGCTCCTATGAAGGAACTCTAGTTAAACACAGGGGTTGATTTATTAAAACTGGAGAGTGCAAAATCTGGTGCAGCCGTGCATGGCAGCCAATCAGCTTCTAATCTCAGTTTTATTAAAGCTGGAAAACAAGATTTTGCACTCTCCAGTTTTAGTAAATCAACCACTAAGAATATTCCCAATGCAAGCAGAATCACCTGAAAGCCTGTTGCATTTGCCCAAGCCTTCACAAAGTGGCCACACCCACTAAAAGACCGATTTTAACTTTCAGTTGGTGTGCAACATTTCAGACTAAATTGTTATATGTCCCTGGTAGAGTTTGAGCAGGGACTTGATAATGGCCTGCATTACCTACAGTAAAACAAAATGAAGGTGCTGCCTGCACACAAGTCATCACTTGAGAAGCTCAAAAGACTTCTAGTAGCTGAAGTCAAAACAAAGTAGTAATGTGTGCCTCATACCTTTGTGATGGCGCCCTAATGAGCGCAAAATCCATTAAAAAAAATTAGCTATATTCCATCCCTTAATTTTGATATCCACAAGTGAGCAGTTTGGTCATTCTTTGCATATCTCCTGAATAGTAAGGGATGCATGTAAAACCACGGACTGGCTGCAGCTTTTACAGATAGGCAGTGGCTACTATAACTGGCTGAAAATACTTTTATAACTCTTAATTTTTACAACTCTTTAACAGAGGATGTGACAGCAAAGACAAATATGAAAAAATTCTATCAACTAAGGAATACCAGACTTCAGCAGTTTTGGAATGTTGGCCATTCTCCATAGACTCAAACTGAAACGTGGATTACGGTTGAGTGGATTATGCCTTTAAATAGACTGATCTAATTTAAGTGGTTATAAAGTCTAGTTTCTTCACCTTCATGCGTTGCATGCACAAAGGTAAAAAACCTTCTGTGTTCAGCAGCGGCCCCCCCCCCCCCAATATTTAACTGAGCCCCACCCTGATCCAGCGATGTGCACGAGAGCGGCGGTTCTCCTTGCCCTCTCTCTCCTCATTGGCTGCCACTACTGTCAATCACAGCCAGCGAGTCAATGAGAAGAGAGCTGGGGGTAGGGGGGTAAATGACCACACGGGGAAGCGGTTGAGGAGTGAGCCTTCTTGGGTGCCCCCATAGCAAGCTGGTTGCTTTGGGCGCAGGAGAGCCAGCATCAGACCTGAGAAGAGGATCAGTGCTGCTCTGTGCAAAACCACTGCACAGAGCAGGTAAGTATGACATGTTTGTTTTTAAACCAAGACTTTAATATCACTTTAAGGCCAGGGGATGCCCTGCTTGTGGGCCAATAAGGGGCTATCATCTACTATGATTTGGGTTAAGAACAAGCAATGGTGGTAGTTTTAGATGAAAGAATGACAATACCAGAAGGCTAAGGAAACTGGAATGAGCTTACAATTTCAGACAACCATAATGAACTTAAAAATTCAGGAAACGTTGTGGTTCTAAAAATTAAAATTTGGTCACCAGTAAAAGTATCACTTCAAAACGCACATGAGGTGAAAACAGTCAAATGTAACAAGGGACAAACAAACAACCACAGGACCGCACCACAAAAACGAAAAATCGAGAGAAGAAAAAAAAAAAAAAAAAACACAACACAAAACTTTATAATTCAACGGCTATCCCACTCCATTGTGAATTAAAAAAAAAAAAAAAAAAACCAATAACTCTCTGCCTCCCCCCCTTGAAATCTTCATCCAACTGGGAAGAGCCTGGAAATATTGGTGGCAGATAAAAATGTCTGCCCTTGATGTCAAGAAGAGTTAACAAGTACCGCCTGCAGAATGGTTCAGTCTCCGGATTTAAATGCACTTCCCTGGTGAAAAGAAAAAAAAAAAAAAAGAGTAACACCTAAATTAGGGAACGTAGGGAAGTAGAACTGTGGCCTTAAAAAGAAAGGGAGTGACCTACAGAAGCAAACTTGTTGCAATAAAAACCAATGTCAATTGTGGATATGCTGTGGTCAGACACATGCTGGTAAAAGTGACTTTGGCCCTTCCAAGGACCACCAAAGCTTAGAACTATTCAGAACCAGGCAAGTTCACTAGTGAGACCGCAGTGTTACATGGAAGTGCAAAGAGTTTTCAAGCAGCATGTATTATAGTGCAGAACGGCCAATGTTGTGTTTTTGGTTTTTAAAAGTATACGATCACAGACAACCAATCATTGACTCCCATTAATAATCTCTGCTCCCCTTGGTGCCAACCATTACAGATCCAGGCAACGTTCTCATTGGTTTTGTCCATGAGAAGAAAGAAAATAAAGGTCTTTTTGAGTGGGCAATAAAAATTGGTTCCTCCTGAGTGTGACTGCCACTCGAGCGTACACGTTCTTCTCATTAGCTGAGCTCTGGGTGAGGTGATATGATCCATGGAAGAGGAAGATGAGGAGAAGACGAAGTAGTCTGGTTGATAAAATGGTTCTTCTCCACCTATTAACACTCGTACTCCCCACTGGGGGTGCCATCATACAAAAGAACAAGGTTGTGCTTGCTCTAGAATAAGTATGTGGTGAGGGGGGCAGAGGATCAGGATCCATGAAGGAGCATGAGCACACATCTTGATGGACCACCTAGAGCTCCTCATATTCCCCACCTGAGCGTGGCAGACTTGGAGCTGCTCCACCAAGAAAGGCCTCCAGTTCATCAAAGTCATCTTTTTCCTTTGTCTTCTTCGTTTTTTTCTTTTTCTCCTCTTTCCCCTCTTCTTTGTCTTTGCTTTTCTTGTGTTTACTCTTTTTCTTGCCAGATTTTTCCTCTTCTGGAACCTGGTAGTAAAAAAATAAAAAAATAAATAAAAAGACTTGCTCCCCACGGTAATAAGTGTAAAGAGCTATTTCAAATCATCATTAAAAAAAAAAAATACATAGATAGATAAATAAATTGCAATTAGCCAATAGTTGAAACACAAAACGGAATCCGTTTAAATTCTGCTTCAAGTAGTTATAGTTCAGAAAACCCCTACCAGACACCACAGCCTGCCAGCACAAGACCTCTGCAGACTACACTGCAGTTGGACAATATAACCTGGTCTAGGACCCACTGCAGCCTTTGATTGGGTAATCCATTCAAAGCAGCAGCACAGCCATGATATTACCATTCTGTGCTCTTCTCCAGCAGACAGTGTTGTGTGAGGATGTAGCACAGGAGTCTCCAAACTTTCAGAACAAAGGGCCAGTTCACTGTCCTTCAGAATTTGAGGGGGCCAGACTGTGGTCTCAATGGGGTTAAAGAATACCCCATCACTGGTATTAGTGCGAGCAATATTGCTCATCATTGGTGTCATTGGGAGGTATAGTGCCCCATTGTTGGTATTAGGGGAAGGGATAGTGCCCCATCATTA